>CM030362.1:58247505-58847505 GCA_017893485.1 Hemerocallis citrina | reverse complement strand
GCACCCTTTCCTCGGTAGAGCAATGCACAAAGAACGTGTTCGAACTCGTTTTTTGGACTACCCACTTCCATCCTGGAGACGGGGTAATCACCGCCGATAACAAGTCGCCTATATCCTGGGTCGATGGGTTACCACTCTAAGCTTTTACGATAACGCATAGCGAGAACCTCTGTTCAAAAACAGCCATGATAGGTGTTGGCAAAATCGTCGCCCTGTCTATTTTCCTCATACCTGACTCGCTCTCTTCCGTAAAGCTACGAGGTGGATTGGTCGTCGGAACTCTATCCACCGGTTTCTTCACATTCGACGCCGGAGTTCTCTTCGATGGACAATCAATCGAGATGTGTCCGTTCCCTTTGCAAGCATAACAAAACCAGTCGTATTTGCAATTGTTGATTGCGTGACCAAATCGGGAGCACTTGTGACATCTTTGCTTACTTGCGAGAGCTTGCTCTGCCGATGAGGAAGCACTACCTCTTCTACTCTCCTTCTTCTCTTCGTACTTAAGCTTGCGTGGCTTAACCAACACCCATTCTCCCTCCTCATCTTCCTTCTTTCTAAGAGCCTCCTCTGAAGACTCGTCAGAACGGTGAGCTCTTTGCTCACCTACGCTGCCGAATGCTCCCCTTGTTGCGTCTGCGTAGGATTTTTTCCTACCAGTTCTGCTACTACCGTCTTCACGGGACCCCTGTGGAACCCTTGACTCCACTCGACCTCTAGCCCTGCTCTCCCAGTATCCTCTATCTCCGTCCTTCGACCGATCTCTATGATCGGAGCGAAGAACTCGACGCAAAGCTCTATCTCTTTGTTGGAGTTGCTTCTCATGACGGATCTCCTCTTCGTGATGCCTCAAGGTCCGACAAACTTCCTCCTTTGCATCTCTGGAACGCTTAACCATCTTGCTGGGGCGTGCCGGAGCAATGGGCTGATGAAGGGAATAGGTAGCTTTGGTGGAAAGGTTTTGGGTTTTGGGGAGGGGGGTGCCATTGCTATCCACTGTGATGGGGTTAACTTCCAATTATTCCTTGTGAGAGTTGGTGGTTGTAACGGTATTTATGTTATGGACATACATTTGGTGAATAATAAACACTGAGGAGGGTAATTAAATTGTATTTTGTGAAACTTTAGGGGTGACATATGTGATTTAACCAAGTTATTTTTCAAGTGGTTTTAAGAATTGTGGACCACTTGGCTGACAATTAGGCTATATTGGTTATGATGTTGTGTAGTATCTTATTCTTTGGTTATAATACCTTTACCTCCAACCTAAAGTCTTCTCTGAACTTGGTGTATGGAAGAAAGAGAGCACTCCCAGGTAAGAAAAAAAATATAAGATTGGAGTTTGGATAACTCCAATCATCTCAACTTTTGGGGTGGGATAATTGCGGTTATGTGAACTCCAAAATTAGTATGAAGCGGGTCAAGTCAAGGTTAGGATAACTAGATTTTGTAAAGTTCAGTGAGATAACTCCATAACTCCAGTTATCTTGACTTAACTTTGTTCCCAAACATATATTTCTTTGTTGTTACAGTTTTGTAAATTAGGTTGCATTAGTTGTTCCATTAAGATTTTATTGGATTTGAATGTATAGATAAATGAATGACACTAAATGAGTGGAAGAGAAGCAAGGGGCTGGATTAATCTGTTTGAGTTGCCATAAAGCTTTTGCAACTAAAGTTTCAGACAAGGGGAGCATGACGCATATTATATTATTATTTTTCACTAACTACAATTTGTAAAATTTACTCCTAACTAGCTAAATCAATATAACTCAATTAGTTGAAAAAAGAAAGAAAGAGTCATTATGAACCGTTACATACTTCAAATTAAGAAATTAATATATCCTATTTTATTGATAACTTCTTAGGGGATAAGGTTAGATTAGTGGATGTTGTTAGCATGAAAACACTTAACTGCCTCTATGCTCTTTTTAACATATTCTCCAGAAGAAGGAAAAAATTAGATAAATATAACTGTTTGACATGGATAACCCAACCCCCTCTTTCAAATGTCATTTAAAAAAATATATTTAAGAAGACCCGTTTAAAATTTGGTTCTGACAATTTCAGTTATTTGGCCTCGACATCTTATGCAAACATAATATTCCTTTTCTTTGTGGTGAAAAGCTGACATCTAACCCACAGATTCTTTTAATGATTATGATTGTGTGACTTTGGAGGTGACATCTAACCTGTGGTCAGATTTAGTTAGTGAATGTTTTTCTAAAAAAATTCATAACTACACTCAAGTGAATCTATGCTTTCCAACAAATTCTCCAAAAATAAAGGATAAATATATATCAAACTAATTTTTTGACTTGGATGACCCCATTCAAGTATTGTTTACTAAATTGTTTAAACCTGTTTAGGTTTTGGTTCTATGACTATGTTGACATAGAAATCTTATACAACATTTTCCTTTTTATATTTTTCGTTTTTTAGTGATGAAGAGATGCAGCTACATTATTATTCTTTACTAACTACAATTTGTAATTTTTTTCTTTTTCAAAGAAGGAACAATTTGTAAACTTTACTCCTACCTAGCTAAATCAATATAACTCAATTAGTTGAAAAAACAGAAAAGAAAAGAAAAATTCATGATGGTCCCCGACATGCTTCAAAATAAGAACTTAATATATCCTATTTTATTGATAACCACTTATGGGATAGGTTAGATTAGTGGATGTTAGCATGAAAACACTTAAGTGCCTCTACGTTCTTTTTAACATATTATCTAGAAGAAGGAAAAAATTATATAAATATAATTGCTGGACATGGATAGCCCAACTCCCCTTCAAATGCCGTTTTTTAAAAAGCGTCTAAGAACTGTTTAAAATTTGGTTGAGACTATTTGGTAATTTGGTCTCAATATCTTATACGAACATAATTTTCCTTTTAATGTTTTTCTTTTGTAGTGGTGAAAAGCTCACATCTAACCCAAGGATTCTTAATGATTATCGTTGTGACTTTGTAGGTGCCATCTAACCTGTGGTCAGACTTAGTTTGTGAATGTTGTTGTAAAGAAATTCATAAACTACACTCAAATGAATCTATGCTTTCCAACAAATTTCCAAAAAAAAAAGGATAAAATATATAAAAGTAATTGTTTGACATGGATGACCCCATTCAAGTATCGTTTACAAATTGTTTAAGTGAACCTGTTAAGATTTTGGTTCTATGGCTATGTTGACCTATAAATCTTATACAACATTTTCCTTTTTATATTTTTCAGTTTTTGGTGATGAAGTAGATGCAGCTAACCTGTGGTCTTATAATGATTATGATTGTGTGACTTTGAATTACAGTGTTTGTGGATAGTTGCTGTTCTTGTATTTAAGTGGGGATACTTTTAGTTGATACTACGGGAAACAAGATTTCTGTGCTTGATATGTATCTACTATGTGGAAAAATCACGTTTTCCTCTTTTGCCTCTTTGCCAATATAGGATGGCTCTATGTGGTTGTTTACTACTGAAAAGTTTGAGGGTTCACGTCCATTCACTGTTCAATTGAACTATGAAGAATTTTCTGAAGGTACAATATAATTTTCAGTTGTGCTTGGTGAAGTACTGTAGAAAGTACTGAATTTCATTTTTTCTTCAATTTGTTCCCAATCCATCCAAAATGATTGTTCTTTAGGAGTTATGGTGGGAGATGAACTTGTCATAGATGGTGGGATGGCAACATTCGAAGTTGTGGAAAGGTTTGGGACTGATTTGCGTTGTAAGTGCACAGATCCAGGCCTACTCCTACCCCGAGCCAAGTTGTCATTTTGGAGGGATGGGGAACTTGTCGGGAAGAGCTCAGGGCTTCCAACTTTGACAACAAAGGTCAGTATTTCCTCTGGCCGATTATAAGGTAACTTGTTGGGAAGAGCTCAATGTTTAGATTCTTATATTTACATTCTATTTAATTACCTTAAGTTTTTTATAGTCTATCTACCTCCTTTTTGAGAATTAAACATTCTCGGAATAAAATTCATTGTGATCTTACAGAACATATTTCACTTGATATCCGTAGTAGGCTTTGGTTATCTCTTCGGGTGTGAGAAACTTGTCTTTTATCACTGATCTGTTATTCATTGGAGTAAAGGGCTTTAAACATAGTTCTTTATAGTGGGGAAACTTTAGATTCCGTTAATTTTAATTTTGATGAAGCATTCCAAGTGTGTATAATAGAAGTATTGGTGGTTGAACTACAGTATCATTCTTAGTATCATTCTTTCTGCTTCCTTTCATCACAAATGGTGGCAATGAACTCATGTCATGTTAGTGCTTACCCTGGGTTACCCACGGCATGGTTGAGAAATATAGTGAGGGGTTTAGTCTGAACTGAGAAGAGTTAGGTTAGGTTACATTAGGTCTAAATCTAAACATGGTTATGACTTGTTGGTTTTGTTAAGGTCATGTTCTTGGGTCAAACATGTTTAGTTAGACCAACCAGGTCCATTTAATCAGATTTATATTTTAAAGTATTTAAACCGTGTTGCATGTCATTGTTCTCGGGTAAAATGGTAGAGTTAAGCAACCTTTAAACCTCAAAAAATTCAATTCAATGACACTTCAACGAAAACAAGCACTCACAGATATTTAGGATCAGGACCCCGGTGATGAGAAATGAATGAATCCAAAGGTTTATCATCTCTGTGATACTATGATGTCTTTTGAGATTCTACCTATCAGGTATGTCATGACATCCTTCAATGTGATCTGGGTTGAGCTTGTAGATGAGTTTTTGGGATGTGGAATATGATACTACTCAAATTTATGAGAAACTTACAAATTCCTTTATCAAAGTATTGGTGGTTTAGAACTAAAAGTGATGGATTATGGAGCTCTTTGCAGTTCTATAGTATGTATAAATGGCAATGTATAGTTTCTTGCTAATGAAAAGCGAGCTCCTGAAAATAACACTGCCAAAATGTGTTATGTAGGTTCCTTTTCCATACTTATCTAAGTTGCCCAATGTTTCTTATATGTGGTCTATGACCATTTTTTGTTGTTGAGAAAATCGACCTTTTACTTATAATTCAATCTCTGATCACACATTTCATCAACTTGTAGGACTGGGCCGACATTGAATTTGGTATATCAGAGGGGGTTGATTTTATCGCTGTCTCATTTGTGAAGGATGCTAATGATATCAAGCATTTGAAGAATTATCTTTCCAGAAGATCATCAGAGTAAGCAATTTTTCAATTTTTTTGTTTGCATTATTTAAATAGAAAATATATTTTTTAATTTTTGCATGTATGATTCATTAAATATACATGTTGGAAGATGTGGCTTTATGTATACATGTTTTAATTTAGGTGACTTGTCTACGTTTGCCTAGAAACATTTTGTGCTAAATGCCAAGTAGCTAGTTATTTCTATTGAATGCTTGTCTTTTTTTATTTTATTTGGGAGGAATGCTTTGTTGTTTTGGTCACACACATTTTCCTAACTGTGTTACTTGTACTTTTTGTATGCTTGCATGATTATCTTTTATGCTCAACTATTTGCTTTTAGTTAGTTACAAATTAGCTTAAATTTGTTATTTTGACAAAATTGTTCCAGATTACACTTGATTACCATAAAGAAGAATAGATAACTAACTGTTCTAGTGCTTGTATCAAAAGTAAATAATTTAATTTTCTATTAAACAGAACTTTTCAGGCAAAGGATTATAAATTATGAGGCTGTGATTTGTCTATCTAGCAGTTAATTTATATTTGAGGCCTAAATTGTCTGCACTTCTGTGATGCGACTTTTCCGTGTAATACAAGTACCAGAGCCTGAAAGGTTGAACACCTGAAAGGTAGAACACCAGACAGTTTTGAATGCTTTTCCTGATAAATTTTGGCAATTCTTTGACACTTATTCTCATATCCAGTTGATACGGAATTACTCTTATTTACGGACAAAATTTAAGTAGGGCATCAAATTAATGACATCTTTAAAGTGTAATAATATTAGGCTATTCTGATAGTAGAAATGAGAGGCATTTATCTATTCTATATGGAGGATGCTCATTCCCTGTAAAAAATTATAAATTATATGAGAGTTCAATATTAGGATACATGCACAAACATCATATCATATCTAATGTTAGAATCATGTGAAGGTTGTACAAGTGTGTATTTCTACACTTGTATATATGTATTTGTACTGTCTCTTAATAATTTTTACGTCGCATTGTCCAAATCCATACCGTGTCAACTACCCATACGAGTGCTTCTTAAAACATTATGTATCACACACAAATGGAGACTGCTGAGATAATACAGTATGAACCTAGAAGGTTTTGAACTTGAATTGCCATCCATACGATTTCCCTTAGAAGGTTTTGAACTTGAATTGCCGTGTATGATTTTATTTCTAATATTTTATTTGTGTCATATTTGGGAAGGCTTCCTTTTCGGTTCGTCCTTGCTTACATGTGCCTCAAGAGTTTGATTACATTCCCTATATCAAATTTATCATCTTTCTCCTTCTCGACTATTTTCCTTAGTTGTGGAGAATGCCAAGTGGTCTTTCTAGAACTATGGTAAGCCCTCCCTTATCATAGTTTTGGTCTTCTGGCATCAACTAATTACATCATCTAATTACAGAGGGTTGACATCAAGTTGACAGCCCGGTCATAAAACTTTTCAAATCTTCTTGGAGCCGTGGCTCCTTAGCCGACCCTATTTTAATGGGATGAGGCTCAGATGATGATGATGATGATGGTGACTTTATTTGTATCAGACAAATTCTGAGGTGTTGTCTTGTCAATTTGGGCTTTATCCAGCCTCAGGAAGAAGCAACACATAGCTAGTTCATGCAGTAACAACTCGCACATATAATTTGCTTATACCAAGTAGAGATAAATATTATATGTTAGCAGTGAGAATTTCTCTTACAAACGTAGAATCTCTTTTTTCCTTATCTTATTGCTTAATAACCTCTTCTAATCTGATTCTAAGTTTCCATATGCTAAAAACTTGCAAGCTAACAAAATGTCATATAGATTGTCATAGTTTTTAATTTACTTGGTGCATTTAAGTATCATTCGGTGAAACCAATAGCTTTTGTATTTTTGGACCATCTATGTTTTAATTGATTTGAGACCAACAAAGTACTATAAAATGTCTCGTCACTCAAACTCCCTTTTTCAAGTGACTGCAACTGAATTTTTTGTGGTAATGGCCCTACCGATTGGAGATCGCTAAAGGCAACTTCTTTGTTGCGTAACGGAACGAGCGGAGACTAACTAGTGACTAGGGTTTCTTAAACAAGGCTCATGATAAGAAATCAACCACATAAAAGTGATCAAACATGAGGAGGCAACCTACTGTAGATTCACTACATCAATAGATGAGTTAAGCAGTTAAAATCTGATTAATCACCCGATTAATCGCTAATCGTAGGCTAAGCGATTATTTTTTAGCGATTTTCAGTATTTCAATAGTTAGCGATTTAATCGGATATAATTGGCCGGTTAATCGGTCAATTTTAAGTGACCGATTAATTGATTAAATCTCCTTTAATTTTTATGCTTGTTTGCATTATTTGAGCTCAATCCGGCCTAAACTCAAATCCCAAATTCCTTGTGGTCTTCGCGCAAACCCAAACCCGACTTATCGCCACCCTCTTATTCTTTCTCGCGCAAACCCAAACCCAAACCCAAACCCAAACTGATTCTCTTCTTCTTCCTCGAGCAAGCTTAAACCTGACCTGCCTGCCATCGCAAATTTGACCCGACCCACATTTGCTGTACCTCCTCTTGCTGCTTGTGCTACTCCTCCCCGATTGTTTTTGTTTGTTGGAACCAACCAGCAAATCCGACCCGACCCACATCCAGATTCCAAACTCGGCTTAAACCAGGTACTTTATTCGTTTTCTCTACAACTATATGTTCCTATTTGATAGTCACATAATAGTTTATGTTAGGATTTAGGGTTGCTACATAATGAGGATATATCCTTTATATATATATATATATATATATATATATATATATATATATTCCGTTGTGCACTACCCTCCGTGTGCACTCCGTGTGAACTTTTTACACGGAGTGCACATGGATTATTCGAACCGTTCACATTGATCTACACGTCTAAATTAATCTAAATATGTAAAATCAAGTCATTTGAAATTCATCAAGTCAGTATAAACACAAACGATATTCAGCCATACAATTTTGTAACACTTCAATGGATGAGCAAATGAATTTCAAATGACTTGATTTTACATATTTAGACTGATTTAGACGTGTAGATCAATGTGAACGGTTCGGATCATCCATGTGGATAATTCTCTCTCTCTCTCTCTCCATTGCAAATGCTATTGTATCGTGCAAACGTGTGCAAATCACCTAAGCCGTTGTTTCAAACAACGACCTAGGTTATAATGAAGCCGTTGTTTCAAACGTCTTAGGTGGTTTGCACACGTTTGCACGCTGCAATAGCTTTTGCAATGGGGAATTTATATATATATATACTCATGGTTTTTCCGATTTAATCCCCGATTATTTTCCGATTAACCGATTAGTTCTAAAAACCTATTTTAACTGCCTATGAGTGTATCAACAAAGGGCAATATCCCCCTCAACCTTGGAGAACAATACTTCCATAACTTTAAAACTCACAGATTTCTCCCCACAAGGCCATAAAGAAGTTTCCTTGTTTACAAAATCTCTCTCATCAAACCCTAGAAATCCCAAAAGCAATCCTCTCTATACTTAAACCCTAATTGAAACCCAAACCTGATCTCAAATTGCAAATCATTTTGCTGGTCAATCTATTGGCCTATACAAAATTCTCCATTGTCTGTTTTCTTCCAAATTCCCTCATAGAGCATGCTATGTGAAAGCAATTTGGTCACTGTGAAGTTCAATATCTTCATCTTGCCAACATATATACTTATCAACTGGTCCCCCCCCCCCCCCGCCACCACAAGATTGACAATCTCTGTTGATCTCCACCTCTACGAACGGCAGTTGCTGTCATGATTTTGGTCTTTGCATCCTTGCGACAGCATGCTAGCTTCAGTAACACTGGGTTAAATACCTAAACTACTTATGAGTATCATAGATGAAGACAAAATTATAAAAGGTTTTCACAAACAAAACAATAATTGTTACTAGCAAAGCTCAAACTTCAAACAATTATACTACCTCTGTTGAGTATAACCACTAACAAAAAAAAGTCAAAATAATTGCAGAGAATCATAGTTGATTTATCTCTACAGTGCACCAACGCAAACATCCATGTAACTATATGAGAGGAGGGAATGGTCAGTAACAGAACACAATCAAACTTCCAGTGCACATACTCCAGAATGAAGTCTTTTGTATTGAAGAAAATGTAAAATGTTAAACATCTCCAATGAGTCGAACTAAAATACCCTCAACTATGGAGTGAGTTTTCCTTGCTTCAAATTCAAAGGAAAAATATTGTGCCATTCTTCTCTTTTCAGGAATGAAGATTTTTTAAGGTCGTCATTCTCTGTTCTTAGGATTGCTTGGGTCAAAACGAGTGTTAATTTCTGCACATTGCAATATGGATGAGTAAGAATAACAAAAGGCATACTCCCTTTACCAAGTGTTATAAAATATTACTTCAATAACCAATAATAATAAATTCGTGGATCATAGTTTCTATCTGGTTGGCCTTTGTTGCTGCTAATTTCTGTGTGAGAGCAAACAGATATGTGAATTCTTAAAACAATAAAGATCAGACCTTTTACTTTCACCGATGTTGACCGTCACAAACTGCTGCTGACTCTTAGATCTGATTGTCGAGGACGGATGTGATCGCTCTTGTGGACTTGCAAAACAGTCTGAAACACTGGGGTTAGCCTCAGCGACAAACCCTGCAATGCCTAAGTTAGAAAACTTAGAAGATATGATGAATTTTGAGGGCGGAATTTGCAATTACCTGGTCTCTGAAGGGGTCGGTATATATAGTTGCCGGGGGTGGGGGGGGGGGGGGCAATTTCAAAATATTGAGTTATCTCTACTTTCCGGTGTTTCGATAAGGTTGACTATTCTCTCCATTTTAAGAGATCGAGTCAAGACTCTTCTTTTGATCAAGAGATAGAGTTTTCAAACTCTCTCTTATGCATGGAGAGATAGAAACGGTTACCCCCTAGACTTTTTTCTCGAACTGACCCACTTTTTTGAAACTAATTCCCAAAATAGACTACTTTCGAAACTAATTCCGCAGATAGACCAGCCCTTAGAGGCCGCAGTACCAAACTATGGCCTCTTCGATAATGAGGCCGCAGTTCACAACTGAGGGCTAAGTACATACCATGTACCTTTGGCTAATAGGCTCTGAGGTGAGAGAAATTTTTTTCTAAGTGTAAAATGTAAAAAATATGAGGCCGCAGTGCTCGATATAATGTAGGCTGTAGTTCACAACTGCGACCTCAGTTGAATGCTAAAAACTGGGTCCTACGAAGCATATAACTGAGGCCGCAGTTGTGAACTGCAGCCTCTGTTATATCGAGGGTGCAGTACCCAACTGCGGCCTCGTATTTTTCACATTTTATACTTAGGAATTTTTTCCAAGTCTCGGAGCATATTATCCAAAGCCCAAAGATGTATGATATGTACTTAGGCTGCATTTGTGAACTGCGACCTCGTAATTGAAGAGGCCGTAGTTCGATATGTTATATCGAGGCTGCAATACCTAACTGTGGCATCGTAATTTTCACATGTTACACGTAGAATTTTTTTCCTGAAGTCTCGGAGCCTATTAGCCAAAGATATATGGTATATACTTAGGCCGCAGTTGTGAATTGCAGCCTCGTTATCGAAGAGACTGCAGTTCGGTACTGCGGCCTATGAGGACTGGTCTATCGTTGGAATTAGTTTCGAAAGTGGTATATTTTGGGAATTAGTTTTAAAAAATGGGCCATTTCGGGAAAAAAAATCGGTTTAAATTGGGTTCTTTAGATGAACTTGGACTCCTTTGCTCTAGAGCTGCTTTGGCAGCCCCTCATTGCAGGCCGGATCAGGTCGATGAGCCTGAAAGTTGCCCAACTCCTTCCGTCGGGCCCATATTTGCTGAATTTTACCGTTTACCCTTGAGAGCTTTAAGATTCGTACCCGATTTGGACGGCCTTGATTTGGTTCTATTTTTACCCGTATGAGCCTAGTTCATAATTGATCTTTGTTCTTCGATGGTTACTAACAGATGGATCTCATGCATTCATCAAATAACAGTTTTTCCTCTACAGCTTAATAGCAAACAACATGCCCTTCACTGTTCATACTGTTGGTTAAAGGGTATAAAATTTTATATCGTTGAATTCACGAGATTTATATGTCAATAGCCACCGAAGCTCTAAGGCCGATTTTACAGTTTTTAAGGGTGGGGTCTACCAAATAGAACTTATAATGTTGGTAATTTAATATTATTAGTTACTGAAGTATTTTTTTAAAAAAACTTTTTGAAAGATACATGTATTTCGCTGTTAGTCTAACTCATTGATATTGTGATGTGCGGATATTGACTCTCATTGCCAAAGAACAGAGAATGATGACCTAAAGAACTCTGTTTTTGGGAAGAGATCGAAGTGAGGAAAACCCACTTCATATGGGGGGCTTTGCGCATTGTTGATGAACCAAATTAGAATATCGACGAATTGGACTTGAAAATTCTTCAGCTGAAGCTGGAAATGAAAGACGTGAAAGATGTGGTACTGGGCTATTGCACGATGGATGCAAATGGTAGGCTGAAGGATGCTTATGAAGCGAGTTCGGAAAGCAACTGATGTATATACCCGAGAACGTGTTTTTACCTTTGCAAATCCTCAATCAGTGAACAGACTCTGGATCTCATCCAGAAGTGAGATCGGACTTGGGTTTAAATTTGTTTGAAAACTTGGTATGGATTGGGGTTTTCAAAGGGGATGATATATAGAGGCGCTAGACTGTATGTTATTATGAGAGTACTGCTTGGGGAGTTGTAAAGTTTGGAACTATTGTTCTGTATTGTTTGAGGGAACTATTATTCTCCAAATAATTACTCTTTTGCTTGATAATAGATTGCCTCTGGTTGTCTTTCCAATATTTGTGGACTTGAGTTCTGTTTTTTGTTCGTTCCTTAGAAACCCTAGTAGCTGGATTGTCTGTGCTCCTTCCTATGTACATCAGAGGAGTTGCCTTAATCGATCTTTCGTCCTTAATCTGTGATTCCCTACACAAAGGATATGCACGTCTTTGAAATTGCCGAACTCTTATTTTTCCATATTCTGCATATTATGATTGATAGGAGTAGTTTTATGTTATTGGCCTTTGTTTGGAAATGGATATGCACGTCTTTGAAATTGCCGAACTCTTATTTTTCCATATTCTGCATATTATGATTGATAGGAGTAGTTTTATGTTATTGGCCTTTGTTTGGAAATGAATGATTGCTTATGCATATACGATCTTTGGTTTTCTATAGCTGAAGTATTTATATATTTATTGTCTCACAGGTTTGTTAAAGTTTTAGCAAAAATTGAGAGCATTGAGTCTCTTGAGAATCTAGGAGATATTATAGAGGCATCTGATGGGATCATGGTGGCACGTGGTGATCTTGGAGTTCATATTCCCCTTGAGCAGATTCCCTCAATCCAAGAAGAAATTACTTGTACCTGCAGACAATTGAACAAGCCTGTAATAGTAGCTTCTCAGCTTCTTGAGTCAATGATTGAGTATCCCACTCCAACACGTGCCGAGGTTGGATTTTGCGCTGTTGCTGGTTCTAGCTTATTATATTCTTTAAATATGAAATTGAAGTATGATTTTTTTGTTTTTTGTTTTGTTTTTGGTGCAAATATAAAAATATACAAATAAAAGAAAACTCTAAATTTAAAGTAGTTGGAGCGTTAACATGGGCTCCACACGGTCTTTCAGCTGGATCCCTCTGAAAATCGTACGTTGGTCTCCTTGCATGCGGCATACGCCATTCGAGGTGGCCCAGCTGAAAATAACAACCACCCCTCTCGGTTGATGCTACGGTGTGCACATCACCCAATGTGAATTATATACTAGTAGCACACTGGTCCCATGTTATGCATGTTCAAAAAACTATCTATTAATTGTTTAAAACTAAGATACTAACTAATTTATCTTCTATTAATTAACTAAAACATGAAGACTAATAAGATTTATTTTAGGTTTTTTTGCACATAGGTCACTCAAAATTTTTGAAATTGCAGATTATTCACTCACAAATTGCTATTTGCATATACACCACTAATAAAGTGGGGTTCATTTAAAAATAATTCTCCTTAAATATTTTTCATCAAAACAAGAAGAATATTCCATTTTTTAACATCCTTACACTATTTGATTGTACCCCTATTCCTTTCTCCTTATCACCTACAACAATTAGTTTTCCCTTCAAGAGTGTCGTAATAGAAGAAGAAAAATGAAATTGTTGAGGGTGATAAAGATGAAGGGCGTGGGTATAATAGTTAATATAGTAATGGTGTTAGAAAAATGGAACATTCTTCTTGTTTGGATGAAAAATACTTAAGGGTAACGATTTTTAAATGAACCCCACTTTGTTAGTGGAGTATATGCAAATAGCAGACTTTATTAGAATTTATTAGTAATGTATATGCAAATAGCAATTTTTGAGTGAGTAATTTGTAATTTCAAAATTTTTGAGTGACTTATGCACAAAAATTTCTTTATTTTAAAATCATCTAAAACGATCAAGTGATTATGTGAAACAAATAGTAATTATGATATTGAAATTGCAAGAGTACGAGTTGAGTGAAAATTTCACCACACAGAGGACACAAGGATTTGTAGGTTTTTTGACAATCCCTGCCTATGCCACCCCTAAGGACCTCTCCACCATAGTCTTTCCACTAAAACCACTTTTGCTTAAATGAGCCAAGAGCCATGATTACAAGATTACGTTTCTTATATGGAATTTGCACTTCTCGAGAAGGATTTTAACCTTTCATCTCCCAGGACTTCTCTACCTTCTTTACTAGAGAAATTTCCCACCAAGTGACGACAATGCCTTACAACTCAGAAAAAAAAACAAAAGAAAAACAATGTTGCCCTTAAAGATTATACAATTTGCTCTCAATTACAAATGGGAGGTTCTAACTATATTGGCTTAAAGATGTTAGCACAATGTATGGGATGAAGGAAATACTCACAATCTATGGTGAAGAATAATGAAGCTTGAGAGTTTGTGAAAAGAGAACTAAATCCCATAAGAAAGTAAAGTAGTGTAAAATTACTTAGTAATATATTGAGAATTTCTCTCACAAAATAGTAATATGGCTCGTAAAATTTAGTCCTCAAGATATCCTTTACAACAAAAATATAACAGCTAGTATATAGGGGTAAATCAGTAAATCGGAAAATGACTTTTTTTTCAGTATGTAATAAAACGGTCATATCTTTTTGTACAAAGCTTTAAATGGACTGAAACCAGTTTTATTTGAAATATCTTTTCGAGTTCTAACAATTCGATTATTTGACTGATTTAATGAGTAAATGAGGGAGATAAGTGTTTCACAAAACCAGTATGTCAATAAATTTGAAAATTGCAGGTTTTCAATCAAATAAAAAAATTGTTGAAAAATTTTGAACTAATTTGACCTTAATTAAATTAAAAATGGCTGCAATATAGGTCAATTTAAGAAACATATTTAGAGGAAAAATAATATACAAGTATGATTGATATCTTCTTCTTATTTTAGTAAAAATCTAGTTTTAATATTTTGAAAATCTACATTCAAACTAATTCCATAAAATGCAAAACTTAAAGATATGATGTGAAATTACATCTTTTTTGTTATGCATCAGATTTAAATAATTTAATGCATAGTAAATTGTGCAAATATTTTTAAGCTGATATATTATACTTTTGTTCTATGACTCAATAAAGTGAAAAATATACCCCCTCCAATATTGCAACAACTTTTCTCTTGCAGATTTTGTAGAATTCAAACTTTCATTGAGATGACTTCAAACTTGGTTGTCAAATGATAGCTTTGTCAAGCATGCTGCATTCCTTCCAACCTCCTCTTAATCTAGCTTTAATGCATGGGCCATCCAATATCCTTTTACACGGGTTATGTATAATTATAATACATGCACACCCATTTTGATATTGGACTTGGTCATATATGTGGCCAAACATCAAAATCAAATACTGGGATCAACAAATAGTCCTAGTTGGAGAAAAAAAATGATTGACATGTAATGGGATCTAATTTTTGTTTTTTGGTTCTCTTATCTAGGATGTAACTTAGTGAGATAAATATATAAAAGATTATGTAAAGATTTAATTCCGTAAATTTCCTACTGAAACTCTTAAAAAACCAGAAAATTTTAGTATTACATATTTATTTTTTATCTATTTAGCCGTATGTATTTATATCATTCTAAAATTCATCATGTAGAACAATTCATTTTTGCAACTGTGTAGAAGAGTCTTAGAATATAATAATTCTAGCCGTCTTTTAGGAATATTGGGTTTTTTCCCACAGTGGTCACTAACAAATGTTCAAATTTCATATAAATTACTCACAAATTGCTATCTCTATGTAACTCACAATGTGGGACATGGTTCAGTTTAGCCATTATGTTAGTTTTTGATACTTTAACTTTGTTGACTCTTAACGTAGGTTACCAAGTCACCTTTTGTAACGCTAACGCCCCGAATTGCATATACTGAAAAATCAGTGACACTCAGAATCTTTTACTTCAATTGGGTACATAAACATAATATAATACAGGAAAATACAAATAATCTTATTTCATGTCCAAGTCACGTTGAGTAATATCGTGATAGGCACTCAGGATGCTACACTTGTACATTATCTCTTCAGGCAAATTTACCTGCAAAACCACAATCTGTGGGATCGTCAGCTTGTGAGGATGACGGTAAAAATCCCAATACCCTCAACTAACTCCCAAAACACATCATAGTAGAAGAGAAATCTGAATCAAAGAGAAACCTGAATCAATGTATGTATTAAATATAAATGAAAAATAGTCAATTATCGTATGAGTGTGGGTATAACTAATTTACTAGAGTGTCAACCATGTACTTACTATATTAACATGCACAATTCAGATATGCTCTTCTAATGCACGCTTGTTTGGAACGATATGTTGTCGATACAACATAATTTCTGAATGCAAGCTACTAGCATTTCTTCTCATTACAGGGTTCAATCCCTCGCTATGCAATGCCTAAACTCAATTATTTTTATTCCAACGTGGAATCACGTGTAAGTTGCACCTCCAGGATATTGGGCCTTACTGGCCTACCCCTATTCCACACATCGTGGATTTACCAGGCGTATCCTTGGCCACAAACCTTAGCAAGTCAACCTCCTATAACTAAGAACCTTACCGGCCTATTCCTAGCCCACACACCGTGGATTTACCAGACGTTTCCTCAGTCCCGAACATTCCTAGGAACCGCAAGCTCTTTACCGGCCATTTTGCAGACCTTATCAGCCTATCCCAAGCCCACACGTGGATTACCGGGCGTATCCTTGGTCCCGAACATTCCTAGGAACCGTAAGCTCTTTACCGGTCATGTCCGTCATTATTTTCGTCATATCTTCTTGTAATGCAAATCTTAATTAACTAATGCAAGATCTTTGTCTAAATAATGAAAAATTATAATCTAGACCGAACGTCGACTATCCCTATTCCGGACTTACATTTTCACAAACTGGAATCTAGATCATACCGACCCTATTCCACTCCTTATTCAGAGTTCACAAATCTTTGTCGGATCTAGGCCTCACTCAAGTCACGACACCTCCCTTTGTAAAGACCAAGTCATTCTTTCGGATTCATGGACCTTACTGGCCTACCCCTACCCCACACATGCGGATTTACCGGGCGTATTCTCAGTCATGAACCTTTCTAGGAGCCTTCAACTCTACCAGCCGTTTCATGGACCTTCCCGACCTACTCCTAGTCCACACACGTGGATTTACCAGGCGTATCTTCAATTCCATATATAGGATTCACCGTTTGAATATTCAACTCAGTATTTGGACAATAACATAGTAGTCTTGCAAAAATCATATAAATTTCAGTACTAATCAGAAAATCGATTTCTTGGTTTCATATGAAACTTGAATGAGTCTACTAAAACATTGTAGTTAAGAACATCTCAATTTGACACAATTGTTGTCTAAATCCACATGCAAAACAGCATGTCCAGGTTCCAGAAAACTGTAGTAAAAATCACTGAAAATATCATACTCCATGAAAAATTGAGTTCTTAGATTTGAAAGAAAGATTAATGAAGGCAAAACTGTCAAATCAGTCTTAACTTCGGATTTGTTTAAAATACCAAATGATATCAAATTCTCCTGAAATTTTGTGAACCCATTATAGACATACTAGATTCACATATAAAAAGTTCAACTTCAAATTCCATATATTTGGGGAGAAAAGATTTTTGGAAGTAAGCATGATATTCAGGACATAATTATAGAATATATCATGTTTCAGTTCTTAACCAAAAAAATGAGTTCGGATTTATTTAAAATCCCAAATGACATCCAAACAACATGAAATTTTGTGGAGATGTTACAAACATATACGAGATACACATAAAAATTTTAGCTTTAGATTTCATCTAGTTAAAGAGAAATGGTTTTCGGAAGGCAGTTTAAAATTCAGGACAGAAACTGCAAAATTGTTTCCAAGTTAACCTTACCATAATTTCACACAATTAATTGATAATAATTCACACATGATTCAATCAATCTAAGCATGAATATTCATCCTATACAACATATATACTATATAGTTTCCTTAACATGCGTACACCCTACAATATAATTGAAATTAGAGTAGTAAAGTTGTTACCCACTTATAGCTTCTGAAATCGATTGCTTCTAAGCTTCACAAAGCATTCCAATACCAAATTTGATAAACTTAACCTAATGACCACAACAAAACATACAATATTACTATCATCTTTTATGTTAATAATCTACAACTCATGAAATAGAATAGAGTTTCTAAGTTTACCTTGTGAAAACTTTAACTCCAAAGATCTTGTTTATCATCTCTTGAAGCACGGCTTATATGGTTATTTATAAGCCTAAGTATGCACTTTTCCATCCAACTTATTAATCCACCTCCCTTAAATCTAGATTCTGATTAATTCCACCTCCTCAATGTCACTAACCAGCAAGATCCATGCATGATTAAAAATGGATAATTTCAGTAAGGCCATTTTTCATGATTCTCATTCACTCATTTCCTAGAAGTCCATAGTCACCAACTCAATTGCTCTTAAGTTCTCAAGCTCACAAAATAGTATATTAAATATGCATATGGACATTCCCAAATACTTATATTCCACAAACTAACATCTAAATTTTTTTAGGGTATTACATAAGATATTATACGCAATTGTACAAATTATGCGTGCATGGGCAAATTATATATAGGGCAAAAACCAAAATACCCCCCCAACGTTTGGTCCAAGTACAAAATGTCCATACAACATTTGAAAAAGTACAATAAACCCATTTCTCCGTTAACTTAACCCAATCCGTTAAGTTATAATTATTAAATTACTTTTTTACCCTTACCCTTTCATAATCAAATATCTTCTTTCTTTTTTCCTTTTTCTTCATTCTTTTTTTTCAAATTATACAACTTGCTAGGCATGGAAGAAATCATGCTCTGCTTAAGTTCACACATAGGTTGTACAGCAAATCTTAAGTTCACTATTAAAGATTTAGGATAAGGCTTTATACTAATGTTCATGTTGTTTTAAGCAATTCTTTGACATTGGCAATTGCATAGTTTAAATGTGATATCTTTGTGTTCTTTCTGTATGTGAACACTGGGGATTTGTGGACTTTTATTTTGCTGTCATGAGAAATTATACATGCTGAAACTAAGATGCTTTGTACAGTTACTAGTATTGGCTGTCAAGGGTTAAGATGTCATAATGAGCCTCTGCACTTTGTTTTGTATTAGTTATTGTCCATTTCAAATGTTTTTTTTGTTTTTGTTTTTTTGGCACAATATAGTTAGCTTTATCAATAATCACAACTCAATTTAAATTTTAGCTGTTCCTGATGCTATCTGTTATCTGAGTTTCGTTGACTGTACTTCTAATTAATTTCCTCTGCATATTGAGTACTGGGTATCAGTGAGAGAGCATTTCAATGGTACAGAGATGCTGATTCTTTGCCTTTATAAGCAGACAAACCGTTGATAGCTCATGTTAGGCTACGCAGTTTTTTTTACATTGCTAGTTCGTTCCTGGGCAAGCAGATTATCTTCAGTTGTGATACATGATTACTACAGTCAATTGGAACCACGAATGCCCTGAGAACTTTTGCGCTACTGAATAAGCTTATCTAATGCAGCATGATTTCTTCCATGCCTAGCAAGTTGTATACTGGTAAAATTAGGTTGTACAGCAAATCTTAAGTTCACACAGGCGACAGATCCCCTCTCCTCTGCTTAAATTTATCAAACAAAAAAAATCAAAATAAAAAATCCATTAAATAAGTGAAAATGAGAACAAAAGAGAGGGAATACGAAGAAAGAGAAAGGATCATCAATTGCAGAGAGAGAAGCGGCAGCACAAGTAGGAGAATGAGGAGCTTCATGGCCATGGCTAGGGTTTCTGAGAACTCTAATTTATTTAATCGACGGATCGATCGGAATTTGAAAAAAAAGAATGAAGAAAAAGGAAAAAAGAAAGAAGAGGTTTGATTATGAAAAGATAAGGGTAAAAAAGTAATTTAATAATTATAACTTAACGGATGGGGTTAAGTTAACGGAGAAATGGGTTTACTGTACTTTTTCAAATGTTGTATGGGCATTTTGTACTCGGGCCAAACGTTGGGGGGGTACTTTGGCTTTTGCCCTTATATATATATACCCTTTACCGACTTTGCATTCCTTAGCCCCTAGCCCTAAGAAATAATACTTCACCTCCCTGAGCCAACAGATACTTGCTAAGAAAAATCCTAGGCAAAATTAGCATTAGCTGCTAAGATAAAACAAAAACTAATCCAGATTATAATCATGTGATATTGTTCACCCAAAACCTATGCGTACACACTCATAACTAATTAAATATAAAAAACAACGATACAATCCTCCATCATTTGTAATTCACAAATATATCCTAACCCATAAAATTCAATTCATGCAATAGTGGTACTTATCCTAAAATTTTACATATAAACTCCTATTAGAGCATCCACACTCGTTTTTGCCAAATTTGACAATTTGGCAAAATGAGAAATGGCAAAATGAGTGTTTCTTTACACTCGTCGATTGCTATAATATGAGAAAACTTCAAAAAATTGATCTTTGGACAAAACAACATTTGTTGTTTGATTGAATTTTTTCCCTTTATTTAAATGTGAGGCAGAACTTGTTGTTCTGTTCCACTCTTTTAAAAAAAATGGGATCGGACGGTACAAGACAATACATGTTGTACTGTCCGAGAGCAATTTTTTTTAAAAAAAAGAGTGGGACTGAACATGTTGTTCAGTCCCTTGTTTGTGGCTTAATTTTTTTGGCATCGAACCAAAAAAAATTCCAAAATAAATCCCCCTTAAATCTTGGACGGAACATGTTGTCCCGTCCAAGTAAAAAAAAAGCATCGGATGGGACAATATGTTGTGTCCGATCCTTTATTTATTTATTTATTTTTAAGCTTTTTTTTTTGACCGTCCGATATATTCTTATTTAAATTTAAAAAAAAACCCCTTTAGATGAAGCAACAAGATGCGTTCGATCTCCTTAAAAAATTATAAAAATTATGAGACGAAACATTGTGCACTGTCTTCTATATTTGACAATTGCCAAATTTTTTTCTCAAATATGAGAAGCTACTGTTCCCCATTTCTCATCATTTGGCAAAATAGCAAACGAGTGCAACACTCACTTTCTCATAATATGGCAAATTTGCCAAAATAGCAAACGAATGTGGATGCTGTAAGTCCTTATTTTCCCAAATAGTTCATTATTAAAATTGATCATTACATAGACATAGTCACAAGACTACACCAAAGCATAGTCAAATTCATAATTCTTTTAGCCAGTTGCATGAGTTAAAACACTATAAATTGTTCTTTTTGTAGGAGAAAACATTGAACAACTTGTTTCAGTATAAGATATGATATACTACCAAAAAAGGTATATATATTTGCCCAGTATAACATAAGTTTTAAGGGTTTTTTCCACATCAGTCACAAACAAATGTTCCAATTCCATAAAACTCACTCACAAATTGCTATATCCATATAATTCATTCACAACGTGGGGAATGATCCAATAAACAACCTGTGGTCAACAATCACTAAAATCCATGGAATATTTCGTTAACTCTAACAGAACGGGGTAAAATGACCAAATTACTCGGTCTTCTATCTCTCTCAATATCCTAACCTTAATACTAACTGATGTGAAGAAGAAGAAGAAGAAGAAGAAGAAGAAGAAGAGAGAGGACAAGCTGCAAGGCATGTTGTGTTAGGGAATTTGATTCCCTCTAGTGGTTCTTGTTGAGTCTTCGACACGATCAATACAAACCACCAAGTAAATACTAGATCACACTAATCACACAAAGTACACAAGAATTGTCCTGGTTAGGACTTTCGCCTTAATCCAGGGGAGGAAGAAAGGAGATATTATTTCAACTTGAGAAGATAGAAGAATATTACAATTCTCAACATGACCCTCTCTCAAGCCTAACTGTAACTACTTGCTATTTACAATGGAGAAATCTCTCACCTCTCAGATGAAGTACTCTTTTATCCTATTGGGCACTCAATAGAATCATACTTTCTCTTGGAGATATTACAATTGATTGTATAGAGATCTAGAGAAACCTTTGTTTGATATCTTGATACAATAGCCAATAGATATTCTTGAAGAGAGAACCGATCTAACCAGAAGAGCAAGTTTGAGCTTCAATCGAATCCTCTAGACCCGAACCCGAAATCTGCATCATCCACGCTTGGTCGACCGCACACGACTTGCGGTCGACTGCCCTCTCGGGAATAGCAGAAAGGTGGGCGGTCGACTGCACAGTCGACCGTTACCTTCTATGTTCCTGTTGCTGTTGTTGCTGCTGCTGCGACTTGCTTTCACTCCGTCGCTTCGACCTCCTTCGCTTCATCGTCTTCGTATATAACATAGTATGCAAGACATAAACCCAACGTGTTGGAATATAAGTGTTACGCTCCGAACCCTTTCAACCACTTCAGAGTTTTGCTATAATGGAAGGGTCTTTCACAAACATGAATGCTATTGGCAACACAAGGAGGAAAATATTATGTAAGGTTTGCGAAATTTACTATACTTAGGAAGAGGTCAACCAATTGAAATATGTTGATTGTTGAATATTACGATGTCATTAACCAAAAGAATTGTATAACTTAGTGGAAGACTAGATTCTTTTTAGGAGTTCATTTCATTGATCTTGTAGGCTAATCCACATCCACATTCGAGTGAGACATTAAGAATTTATGCAAAGTAGAGGACAACATGTAGAGAAGAAGGTCCAAATTCACATACTTTGCCTTCATAAAATTAGGTGACTACAGGAAAAGAGTCAGCCTAATACGAAACCTAAAGTTTATGCCACTTTCACAACAAAGAATCGAAGCCATATTGTGGAAACTGGAAACATTTCATAAATTATTTGGTACTATGTCGAATAGATGGAGCTGATTATACTATGCAACTCCACAGTAACAAGGTTCCATTAGAAATTTGAAGAAAGTTCACATACATGATCAGATAAATTGAGTACTTTTAAGTTGGTACCCTTAGTCAATGAAAGCTATGTACAAGGGAACGGCTGTTTACAAATTTTAACTGACCAGTTCATGAATAGACCTACCTTTAATTTTGCTGTTGAGTTGATGAGCCAAGGTGCAGCACTCCGAATTTCTCCCTTTTTTTCTTTCTTTAAATAGCATACTTTGTTTCGTAGCTATTTGCTTTAGAGTTGAACTTCAACTCCTATTTTTTCATCAGCAGTCACCAGTTTTTATTCTTTCTTTTTGTCTGCTATCTTGCAACTTCTCTAATGGAAAAAAATTGATTTTGGCATTGAAAGGTTGCAGATGTTTCAGAAGCAGTTAGGCAGTATGCTGATGCCTTAATGTTGTCAGGTGAGTCAGCAGTTGGATCTTTTGCTGAGAAGGCTCTCTCTGTTTTGCGCATGGCAAGTGGGCGGATGGAGCTATCTAGTCGTGAGGAAAACCGTCAAAGCTTTCTCGTTCAGCCACGGCTTGCTGTTTCATTGCCTGATCGAATCTCCGAGCAGATATGCGATGGTGCTGTGGAAATGGGTACGTCTCTCTCATTTATTTATCTTCTGTGTGTAATCTGAGTTCTTTTGCTGGTAACTATTGTTACTGGGTTTTGCATCACTCATTCTACTGTTATGCTTTTTGCAGACCCATTTATCTTTCATTTCCTTTTATCTTTTATTTTTCTAAGGAAATGGTGAATAGTTAATCTTGTTTCATTTTGAGAACTAATTAAAAATAAAAAATCTGCTAGAGGTCTTTCCCCCATATTCAAGAACATTGGCCACCATGAGATCTAATTCCTAAGTGCAAGCATTATTAATACATTAAGTTTTGGACCATCCTACAGTAGACTATAGGCATTAATGCCCCGTCTTCTATCTTAATCTGCCATACTAGTTTAAATAACTTTGGATATTGATGAGTGATGACATTTATTTACATTGAATATGCGAACGGGAAAAAACAAGTGCATTGCACGTTCTAATAATCTAGTTCTTTATAATCAGCCAAGGTGGAAACTTGATTGCTGCTTTGATCTTAACTACCTGTATATTATGATCAAATACCATACATTAGGTCCTTATTTATTAGGATGTTTAAAAATCTTATACAAAATCAATATGTTCAATGTGTTTGCTCTTTTTCCTCCCTTGTATGTGTGGGATTTGGCTGTAGCCACCCACATGAGGGGGGGTTCCAAATATACCACTTTAGGCTGGAATTGAATATTGGATCTCCCACTTAATAGAGGGAAGTCTTGCCATGTGCAGTACAAGTGCCTAGCATTACATGTTGATCAATACAGTATCATGTTGTATTAAAATCCGTTTTATAGTTTGGGTATTTTTTCAGAACTTCTGTAGCACCATTGCACCAATTGATTATTTTCCTTCTCGGGGCAAAACCAATAGCATCACAGCGAAGGCCAGGAGGCCATGTTGTTTTTATGTGAGGCAGTAGGATGCATATGATGTCTTCTCCATGCTTTCATTGTCCTCCCAAATTGCATAATCCGGAAACGGAGGAAAGCTACTGAAATGCTAGACCAGTCATTTGTTTTGCTAGTGGATTTTTGAGTTATGTTACAAACTTAACAATCAATAGAAAGGATTGAAGTGAAAGGGTAGCTTTTTCCTCATTGCTGGGCATAGTCACGTGATTTCTGGAAACAAATAAAGTAGAATATTCATGTGTTACAGAGTGATGTTAGCCAAAGATATGGATACATAATGTAATTTGAGTGTCAGTATTCTATAAGTCCCCCCTAGGCGCTAGGCCCTGCCTAAGCGCTAGGTCGCCCCTAGCCGACTTGCCTAGGGCTTGGGCATTTTAAAAAGTCGGTTTGGCTGCCTATGCGGGGGTCTGGGGCGGGTTGGGGCGCGTCTTTTTAAAAAAAAAAATTTAATTTAATTTATTTATTTTAAGTGAACTGGTCCACATTCTCAAAACCCCTGACCCCCATGCTACTCTCTCTCTCTCTTCCCAAAACCCTCAAATCCCTAAATCGCTCTTGCTTTTCCCAAATCCTCAAAATCTAAAATCGTCAAAATCTCATATCGATCGCCCCTCTTTCATAGGAATCTTAATAATGGGCAATACACAAAACAAGCGCTCTACCATTGAGCTATTTTTTATTTGTGTTATTTTTTAGTATTATAAATATCTTGTATTTTATGCAATATTATATTTTCTTCTAAATATATTTAAAATATATAAAAACTGCCTAGTGCCTAGCAGCCTAGGCCCCGCTTACAAGGTCTAGGTGTTATGCCCCCATTGGCTGCCCGACTACCGCCTAGCTACTTTTATAACATTGTTGAGTGTACTCCATATAGTTGTAAGTAGGCTTTGCTGATTTGTCTTGCATCTCATAATTTGTTGATAAGGTATGACGCAGTAATGATGGTTGTACACCAGAGCATTGCATTTCAAGTGACAAAACCAACCTCTGAGAATTGAAAGAAATTGTATGAGAAATTTGGTGCAACTTATATTGAGCAGCAATGAAGCATGGATACGGGTACGCGAATCGATACAGTACGTATCCGGTACGCGGATATGCCGATTTCTCAAAAACTAGGATACGGGTACGTTTAGGATTCGCTTAAATAAAATAAATAAAAATAATTAATAATATATATATATATATATATATATATATATATATATATATATATATATATATATATAATAAATTACAAAGAAAGCTATCAAGTGGCTCACAATCAATCCCCCCTAAAATTAAAGGCCTAGATCAAACCTCACTAAACATATTTTTCCTCCAAAATTTCAAACCCCAAAACCAAAAATTTTCCCCCAAAACTAAAAAACTTATTACTTTATTACTATATCTCTCTTCTCTCTTCACTTTTTCATATTTCTCTCTTTCTCTCTCCCTATCTCTCTCTCCCATTCTTTCCATATTTACTTAGAAATTTATTAGATTTTCAGAATTTTAATGTTTTTTTTGCACATGTTATATTGAAAATAGTAACTATCTCTTCAACTCCACACTTAAAGTTCTAAGAAGTCAGATTTTATACCTCAGAATTTTAATGTTTTTTTTTGCACATGTTATATTGAAAATAGTAACTATCTCTTCAACTCTACACTTAAAGTTCTAAGAAGTTAGATTTTATACCTCCATTTATAATTATTTTTCAACATATACTAATGGAAACATGGACTTTTATTACAACTAATTATTGTCATACTATTCAAACTTGAGCTACATAATTGTTGTTTTACTGTTTACAGGCTTTTCGATTTTTGTATCATTCCGAAGACATGCCGTAGGCACGTGCCCACGGGCAAATCTAGTGTATATATATATATATATATATTGAATTTTGCATGCATTAAACAACATAAAATTGCATTCATAAAAACTAGTATTTAGCACATGCGATGCACGTTTTAATAAATATATATTTTAAAATTAATATAATATAGCACGTGTGAGGCACGTGTTAATAAATGTATTTAATATAAAGAGTTGGAGTTGTACGTACGACACGTAAGTTAGTAGATTTAAAGAGTAAAATGGGATAATTGGAGTTGCACATGCGATACACGTAATGTGTTAGATTTACACACTAAGGTCTTCTACCATTATAATATATAGTAGATATAGTAGATAGGGTTGGCATTCGGGTTGACTGGGCCGGGTCGGATCGGACCCGCCCGGGTTGAAGGTTGACTTGGGCGGGTTCGGGTCGGGTCGGAGGATTAACCGGGTCGGGTCGAAGAGCTGAATTCGCGATCCGTCCAACCCGGGTCGGGTCGGGTCGGGTCACAGGTTGGCCCAGTTAGAAAGTGAACGATTTTTTTTTACTTAATTTTTTTTAATAATAAACACTAAAAATCGTAATAATAATAAGATTAAAAGAGTGAAATTGCCAAAAAAAATGATATATTATTCATATGATTTCAAGTTATACATGTTTCAGAATTTGTAATAAGAAATAAAGATTTCACAAATTTGTTTCATACACTAACAAATTTCTTATATACAATTTCAGTTTACTTCAATTTTCCTAATTTGAAATGACAAGCAAAGATTTAATACAATTTTTTATCTATTTACAATTGTCTTCATTGTCGCTATTGTTGTTGTTGTTGTTCTTCTTCCGGCGAGTTGCTCCCACTTGTGGATGCAGATAATGCTTTTTCTTGTGTCCTATCTTCAGCCTTCAGCCAGTCTTCTGTGCAAACGAGCATTTCTAATGATTGGGACTTCAAGCGATTCCTGTAATCAGTTAGAACCCTGCCACTTGAAGAAAATGCACTTTCAGAAGCAACTGTAGAGACAAGAGGAATTAGTGGATCCTTAGCCATATATTTAAGAATACTATAAGTGTGTTCATGATCTTTTCACCATTGTAAAATATCTAGTGAAGAAACAGAAGACTCAGAAATCTTGTTGGTTATACCAATTTAATTCATTTGGTTGATTAGTCCTAGATTTTTTTGATTGAATTTGTGCAAGTAAATTAAATGTTCTATCATCAAATTTACTCTTACCTTTACCTTTAGAAGTAGCAGAAGATGAACTAACTCCAGAAGTTGTACTACTAGAAGCAAAAGATCTATGATAATAATCATACAAGTTATTTATTGTAGATTCAAATTTAACTAAAAAAGAAGAGCAATCACTTTCAGTTTCTTCATCCCCAAGTAATGCAAAAAATATTTCAATCAAACTCTTTGTACCTTCTAATTTGATACGAGGATCCATAACGGTAGTAACACAAAACAACATAGGAGGATTAAAATACTTCAAAAAAAATTTGTATGCAGGTTTGACAATATCACCAACAAAAGCATCATTTAACATTTCGTTAAAAGTTTGCATCATAGTAACTATCGAAATAAAAATGCTACTAGAAGTAGATTCATATGATTTTGAAAATTTTGAAAGTTGCGGTTTTAAAAGGTTCTAAAAATTTCAACAAAGATTCGGCAAAATACCAATCGGGGGGAGTCATTTCAAAATTTGGCATATTTTTTGCCATACAAAAATTATTTATACATACTTTATATTCAGTAACAACATGTAGTAAATCAAAAGTAGAGTTCCATCGGTGTTTAACATCTTTTGGAAATTTTCTAAAAGTTACATTTGAAATCCTACACCAATTTTTCCATTCTTGAAATACGGTGCCACTTAATGCAATAAAATGTACACAATTTCTAATTTTAACTATATATGATTGGCTATTTTTGATGTATCTCGAATACATAAATTTAAAATATGACATGCACATCTAACATGAAAAATATTGTCAGATGGAGGGTTTAATGCGGATTTTAAAATACTAATTGATGCATTGTTGTTAAATGCATTATCAAAACTAATATACATAATTTTATGGCGAATATGAAAAACATCACAAATTTCTAAAATACGGTTTGCTATTTCAATGCCACTATGGGGATAGGGCAACGCGGCAAGTGATATGATTCTTTTTTGAAGAACTCAATCATTGTCAATCCAATTACATGTTATTCCCATCATTGGAATATTCACTGTTTTAAATTTTCTCCGATACGGCTGAAATTTCGGCCGAAATTTCGTTTCGGCTAGCTTGCCGATACGAAATCACATATTTTATACTCTACATCATTTTGGACCGAAATATGTGGATTTTAGCCGAAATTGCCGAAATATCAGCCGAAATTTTGACGAAATTGGCGAAATATCAGCCGAAATAGACACAAATGTTATTGTGAATATATTAAAAAAATTTGTTTTACTTTTTGCATATATGTCTTTCAATATAGGAATTTAAGCTAAAATAATGTGAGAATTTCGTATCGCTATTGTTTGTATATATGCAAAGTTAAGTAAGTTTATTAACTAATACATTTTTTCTAATCAATACAAATTCAATTTAGTTATATATTTATATTACATTCTCTTCTATATTATTGTTAAATTATGCGAAGATTTTCCGTAATTGATTCATGTCATTAGTTACATTATACAGTATTTTATATGATAAATGACATGTAGGACATATAATATCTTATTTAGTAACAAAAAAATATATTTATTGAGTATAGGAAATGAACATCTGATATGATCACATTTTCCCGAGATCTCCTCTGATATTTCCGATACGAGACGAAACACCCCTTGCCGAGATGAGTCCGAAATCCGAGATTTTAAACCATGGGAATATTGTTGCGATCCGTCCAACAATCCGAAGTTAAACTAACTCTACAAGTTAAACTCCATAAAATTGCAATCAAAGCGTCCTTCATTTCATTGTACATTTTAAAACAATTTGATTTGCAAGTATTTCTAGGGATTCTTCAAAAATGAGGGTTTAAGGCGGTTTGATTAAAATTTTCAAAGTCCCTACTCTCGGAATAGGAAAATGGTAACTCTTCCTTTATTACTAATCGGGCCATTTCCTGACGAATAAGATCGGGATCATAAGGGTGGCTATCAACTAGACCGGTCCTAGGGTGGATTTTTTGTTGGCCGGGTAGGTCAACAAGAAGATCTTTATGCACACTTTGGATGTGTCGCTTAATTGTACCCGTGTCCTCACCCCTCTTCCATTTGTATTGCTTAGAACATGTTTACAAATTTTTAAACCTATACCCGGTGTTTCTTCGTCTGGGATATAATCGTAAAATTTATTGCAATCACTACTTTTCCCTCTAGTTTTTCTACCACAAGGGGGTTGTGTTGTTTCGGTTGCTTGTTGTTGTTTTCTTTTTCTAATTGTATGTCTCCTACAAACTCATCGTGTGTACCCCATTGTTGGGTAGGAGGATCATAGTACTCCTCGGTGGGCTCAGTATGTGGGACAATTGGTGGCCTACGGAAAGTGCCGGTGGAATTTTGTCCACTTTGGCTACGACCGCTACCGCGTTCTAGACATATTGATATGTAGTAGTGTATGTAAAAAAATTACACAATGTAGGGGCGATAAGTTACAAAAAAAAACCTAGAAAACAAGAGGGTTGAGAGAGAGAGAAGATCAAAAAACCAACAAACAAATAAGATACCAAAAAATTATAACTACAAAAAAAATATAAATAGAAAAAGAGGGATATGAAATTTTGATACCGTTCACCGTGGATACGTGTATATAAAAAAACCCGTGAAAATAAGAAAAGAAGAAGAAGTAGAAATTCGGAATTGAAGACTTGAGGAGAACTTGGAGAAGAGTTGAAGACTTGATCACTTGGAGTTGGAGGAGAGTTGAAGACTTGAAGACGTTGAATTTTGACTTCGATACGATTGGAATTTGATCGTGTATATGACTTGCTAGCTTGTTTGTTCAATTGTTAACAAATTGAAATTAATTGACTAATAATAGTAGAAAGTAAGAGAGTAAGGTGTGAATTTTTTGTTAGTTTTGGAGGTATTTATAGGGTTAAAAACAAAAAAAAACACAAAAAACCATCAAAAACGGTTAGAAGAGCTGTTGCCAACAGCTCTGGTGAACAGTAGGCGCGTTGGCGACCCGTTGGACCCGCGGGTCAACGGTCGACCCGGGGCGGGTCAAACGTTTGACCCGTACGGGTTAAACGGTTCGCAACCCGCGGGTCGACCCACGGGTTGGCGGGCGGGTCAGATCATTTTTGGCGGGTTAACGGGCCGGATTAACCGGGTTGGATTCGTTTATTTCGCGACCCGGGTCGACCCATTAACGTTAACGGGTTCAACCTGAACCCGAACTGTCATTTCGCAGGCCGGGTTGTATGGGCGGGTCGCGGGCGGGTGCGGGTTAACCCAACCCGTTTGCCATCCCTAATAGTAGATATACATATCTGAGTATGATACTAAAACAATTCAATGTTAATTTGCTATAGCCTGTAAGTATGTAACATATGAATAATTAAAGAGTACCGAGCTGAGATGAGGTGAGGTCGACGATGCTGTCGGGGTGGAGTGCAGCGAGTTCGAAGGAGGTCGAGGGTGTACCGAGCCGAGGTGAGGAGGTCGACTTTGTGGGTGTTTGAAATCGAAGTTGAGGTGAGGAAGTTGTCGAAGAAGTCGGGGTGCAGGTTGGAAGTGAGGAAGTCGACGGGACGGGAGTTGATGGAGTGGAGAGGAAGGAGATTAGGGTTAGGGAATTGATTGGGAGACAGAGAAGTGGGGGGGGGGGGGGGTTAAGGCGGCTGGAAATGAGAAAGATAGAAAGAAAGAGAGAAAGGGATGGGCTATTGGGCTAGGCTGGGCCTCAACTGAGCTGATTTTTTTATAAAAAAAACCCAAAACGTATCCCCGATGTGTCCCGACGTATCCCCAACGTATCCAAAGGGTATCCGTTTATTTTTATTTTTTTATTTTTAATTTAAATTCACAGGATACGTATCGAATACGTATCCTGAGAGTATCCTACGCGTATCGCGTCCGATACATTCAGGATACTTAGTACGTACCCCCCGGAGAATATCCGTGCTTTATAGTTGAGCAGCATGCCTTTGGCGATTTGAATGGCCCTTCCATTGCACCAAAACTCTGTAGTGATGTCAAGGGTCGATGATTTTCCACTTGTACTCTTACAGGCCACAAGAGGAACTTAAAATAATGCCATTAATAGAACATGGGCTTGAGATGTACAACTTGGTGTTGTTAGGGTGGTCCATAGGGTTGGGTTTGACCTGAACCTGCCTAATTTTTGCGGTACTTTTATGCTTTAGAAAACCTGCTGGGACCTGAACCTGCCCCAACCTTGACCTGTACCGAAAATTCTATGACCTGATAGCTGCAATTATTCTGTTTCATTATTAGCTATCCACATGAAGACCCTTTTCTAGGGTCAGATAGTTGAGCCCTTTTTCCTTTTTCTTTTAAGGATCAGATAGTTGAGTTGAGCAAACTATTAGCTCAATGAAGAAAACTGACATGTTTCAACCTGCCCAAACCTTGACGTGTACCGAAACCTGCCAAATTCTATGACCTGATAGCTACAATTATTCTGTTTCAAAATTAGCTATCCACATGAAGACCCTTTTCTAGGGTCAGATAGTCGAGCCTTTTTTTTTTAAGGATCAGATAGTTTGAGTTGAGCAAACTATTAGCTCAATGAAGAAAACTATGTCCGGCTTACACAAATGATGTCTTGTCTGTATGGGTTGCGGTTCCTTGTGAAGTGTCTGGGAATCAGGAAGCTTTAGAACCCACTAGTGTTACCCAGACTAAAATAATTTTAAGGGATTCATAAAATTATATGAGATTCAAAAAAGTGTGAGAGAACTGGGATAAATTACCTCTTCAAGATCCGGCGCATAAATTCCTACCACTGATGGAGATTCCATGACATTTGGATGGCCTTCACCTATGTTGAGCTTAGCAGTATTGCTGCGAGATTTGGGGGTTCTCATTAACACTGCGAGATTTGGGGGTGGTTCTCATTTTGTAATCTACACCAAAGTTCAGCTTCTTTTTATATAAAATAGTATGATTTCAAATTTTCTAAACAACATTAAAGTGGAACTTATTTTTCGTAATTAATTTTTTATATCATGTATGGAACATTTGGCTGTATGTGAAATATGCATATGAATTAATTTGTTACCATCCTTTATGTTTAGAGTAAAAAACTGATTTTCTGGTTTCAATTTCAATTAAACTAAATTCGAGTTATGTATGTTAGAGATGAATAGAAGTTGTTTACTTCTCAGAGTTTTGAAAAGAAGTTGTCGTTTGTTAAATATTCAGCTAATTTTCTTCATTGAAGAAGGCATGTTTCGCTAATTTATGTACCATAAAATTCCTTTTATCAATTTTTATTGATTTCTAAAAGAATTTTCTATATAATATAACTCATTTGCAACGTAAATTTATTTGCTTTTACAGCTAAATGTTAAATTTAAATAAAAATGACAACATAGACAATAAAAATTTGCAAGAAACATACCAAACTAAGAATCCAATTCCAACAAAGCACCTTCCATGCACCACCTGAAAAATCTACCACTTCGACTATAATAATTTTTGGCATGATCCTGCAAGAAGGCAATTCACAAACATGTAATAAATAAATAAAAGATTTTATTAAAGTAAATTGAAACCCATATATAGAATTTCAAAATAGTGTGATTTTTTACCCTATAAACCGATAGTTAATTGTTGTAGAATCTCTCAGATCCACTAAAAAAGAAAATAAATAAATAAATAAATGAGGAATTAATTTTATGTAGGTAATCATAATAACAAAATAGAATTTGCAACCCTTACCGATGCTCTTTTAGATTTCATCCCATTATATATTGTCAAACCCATTGGTTTCCAAAGAGTCTTCTTTAACTTCTCAAGGTTTCACATCAACCCACCACCAAAAACCTAACAGAAGCAAAATAAGTACCAAAATATAACATGCAATGCAAACCTAACCTTACCATCAACACCCAGAGTGCAGTTATAAAATTCCATCGCAAATGACTACTAATTAGAAGAAACTTAATCGGAGCCAATTGCATAAATGAGAAAAAAAAATTGAATAAAATAGAATACGATTTGATTATAATTTTCAACAAGATATTTAAATTAAGTGAGGGAATAATACCAGAGAAATTTGAGGGTTTGGATGAGATTTAATATTCTTCTTCTTATAAAATATGGGGCGGCGGGCGGCGAGAGAGAGGCGACTGCGGTGGGCGTCAAGCGGTGACAATTTACTAAGCAATTATGCCAATAAATTGTTCGAATTAGAATGCAGTTAATAAAATTCCATACTAAATGATTACTAATAAGAAGAAACTTAATCACAGCCAATTGCAGGAATCAGAAAAATAAAAATAGATTTTTTTTAGAAAAAATAGAATATGATATTATAATTTTCATCAGAATAATTAAATCAAGTGAATGAATAATACCGGACAAATTCGAGGGTTTGGATGGGATTTAATCTTCTTTCGCGGGCGGGGAGTGGGAGGAAGCGGCGGGGCTGCGGGAGGTAGGGGGCGGCGGGGGAGTTGGAGTTAGGGGATGGGGGTGGGTTTGGAAAAAACTGTGAGATTTTGTAAGATTGGGAAAACGAGAGGTGAAGAGTGTTTGAGGGATTGAGGTTTTTATTTTGTTTTGGTTTTTTAATAAAATTGTGCGTAGTGCACGTGTTAGTTAAATAGGAATCCCTACTTTTCCTCTCCTTTATATATTTCAAAATAGAGAAAGGAGAGGGGGTACTCCTATTAGTATAAGATAGATATAATAATTTGTCAAATAAGCCATCTGTTTTATTCAGATTATAGTCATTAACCCCCCCCCCCCCCCCCCCCCCCCCCCAAAAAATAAATAAATAAATAAATAAATAAATAAATAAAAACTTGGATCTTTATTTGAAAGAATACAAAACGATTTGTCTTGCTTGACACAGGCCCGAGGCAAAGAAGCTAAAACTACTACATTTGTTAATAATTCTCTAAATGATTGTCTACTGTTAGTGAAGTGATCAAATGTAACTTGTAATTACAATTAGATAATGTTTCATATGTTTCTTGCAAAATTGTACCTATTGCTGAGTTGCTATGCTTTCTATCTGCAGCTAACAGTCTTGGTGTGGATGCCATCTTTGTATTCACCAAGCATGGTTACATGGCATCTCTTCTTTCACGCAACCGCCCAAACCCTCCCATATTTGCCTTCACAGATCAACCTGGTGCGAGAAAGTATATGAATTTACTATGGGGAGTCATCCCAATTGAATTTCCATTAGTAGACGACGTAGAATCTAACATTAAGGAAATTATCACTCTTATGAAGATTAAAGGTTCTGTGAAATCTGGAGACATAATTCTGGTGGTGTCCGATTTGAGCTGTTCGTCTGTCAGCCCTTCAGGTTCCCAGTCAATTCAGGTCAAGAACATTGCTTAAAGGTTGAAATATATGTGGTTGGGCATGTTTGTAAGGTAGTTGAACTAGAGTGAGACAGTGTTGTAAGATAATGCTCTTTAGTAAAGTTTTCATCTTTAAGTAATGAAAATTTATATTATGCTACAAAATTACAATAAGCAGACAAATCCCTTGTATTAGCACACTGTTTCAAGCACCTTTAAAGAGCTTGTAATTACTAAGGGAATGCACATGACCCTGTACTGAGCCACAAACTGCAGCTATCGACACTATCAAACAAACAACACTTAGGAACTGAAGCCATGCCCAAGTTGAGGAGAACCTGCTAATCTTGGCTTGGGCGATGTACATTTCATCCGAGAAATCTACTGTCAAGGGCCAGAAGGCTAGAGCTCCGATCAAACCCAAGAAATCATTGAAAAAGGGAAGATCATGGCTACCACAGCAGTTTAAATCACGTAGACAGTTCTCCAATGGGGATTTTAATACTGTGCTTGGCTGTAAGGAAGGCGTTATCTGGCCAACGCTTGTGAGTTGTGTTCTCCACAAACTGATAGATCGGTTGACAAAAAACCTGCAGATCAATATTGTATAGAATCACACAATTGATCTTATCTAGGTCTTTGTGTTTTGTGAAATTTATATATACCTGATATGGACCAATTAGATGGATGGCAATACAAACATTGCCGATATCAACAAGCCAGACGGGATCATAGAAGCCAAAGCCAGTGAGGAAATTGCCTGCTGCTTTGTTACCGAAAGCAGCATATCCTAAGACACCACACAACATGTAGAACATGGTTGTCATGGTTACTCCGACGAAGGAGGCCTTCTTCTTCACCTCGTTCTCTGGAGGTTCTGAGTGTCCTAGAAAAATTAACACAGATTCTTTAACATGTTTCAAGGAACCAGTTTTTAGAACCCCAAATTGCATCAAGATGCGTGATGTCTTGCATGATCTATCCAAAGATTGAGGAGACATTGTTGGGTACTTAGAGATGCAACACTTTGCACAAACTAATGATCTGTTGCCTGTTGGAATTTGGAACAAGTACAGAACTAGTGGAATCTCAATCAAAATCCTGAGAATCTCACAATTTGTTTGAGATTCTATGATTTTTCACTTTTTACTTCTTGCCAAACACAGTACTAAAAAAGAAAAAAAAAAAAACGTGCACCATGCACCCTCCATTCTATTTCTTTATTATTACTAGTAATTTCCACGTGCGATGCACGTCTTAATAAATATATTTTTATTAATAGTAAAAACTTCAATGTAGTCTAGCCTTAAATCTAATACTTCCTTTATATTAGATTAGATATGCACGGGCAACACACAGATTTGTTTGTCTACAAATGTTTCTATTAATTGAATTTAATTTGGATTTAATTTGGACGTATATTGCATGAGTTTGCTCAGTTACAAAATTAGGGTTTGTTTGTTTACAACCCGAACTCTCCCATTAAAATAGTAGAGATTATTATTATTATTGCTATTTTTAATTGCCTTGATATATTAAAGATATGGCCAAAAGTAGGGCCCATATATGCACAAACCCGAACTCGAGCCCGAAGTTGAAAACATAGGTCCGAATCCGACCCAATCAGTCTTCGGGCTTAAAAAGTTAGGCCCGAGTCCGGACCCGAATTAGGCCTGAAAATAGGTTTGGGCCTAAGCCCGAAGTACTTGTGCATGTTCTAATATATAACTTTTCCATAAAATAAAACTATATTAAGAATAATATACTATTAAAAATAACAATAATAGGAATATTTAATAAACTTTAGAGTAATTAACATCTAATTTGTCTATTTTCATTTAATTTTATATATACAATGTATAATTTTTCTATCTATTAAAAATAACAATAATAGGAATATTATAAACTTTAGAGTAATTAACATCTAATTTGTCTATTTTCATTTAATTTTATATATACAATGTATAATTTCTCTATCTATAAATTTTAACACTCATTTAAACTTACTTACATAAATATTCTCTTAACATAAATCATACATAAATATATATGATGTATAAAAAATAGGCACATGCACATATAAAAATTTGATTCGGACCCATTGGGTCTAAGTACTTGTGTCCGAGCCTGGCCCAAATTTTACTCGGGCTTAAAAATTGAGCCCGAGTCTGCTCTGAAATGAAGATTATTAGTCAGGCACACTAATTATCGGGTCGGACCTAGATGAGCTCGGAATGGGTTCGGCGGTTCGGGCCAATTGCTACCTTAGCCAAACGCCAATTATGTAGATACAATAATGATTTGGTAATTATTTGACAAAGTGTGACTCAATTGGACACGTCTTTATTGGGATTTTTAAATTTTTTTTAATTATTTTTATTTATTTTTAATTTTTAATTTTTTTTGCATAAGATAAGAAAAGAGCATCAAAGTTGACATGGCCTACAAAGTAACAACATCAACCCATGTTTGACATCAATTCTTAGCTCAACGAACAACAACATGCTCAGGAAATAGAATCGGATAAGATTTACACTGATTTGAAGGGCAAAAGACTCCCTTTTTGAAGAAATTGAAGAACTGGAGAAGACTGAGAAAACTAGAGATCTGCTACAGGAAAAGCGAAATAGGTTGCTCCAATCCAGACAGGAAATTGACCAACTCTATAGGCTAGAGGAAATCAAATGGCAGCAGCGGTCCAGAATTTCGTGGCTCAAAGAGGAACACGCGAACACGGCATTCTTTCATCGAGTAGCAAGTGCCCGGCGTAGATCTAACCTCATACACTCCATCTGTAACACCCCGTGTTAAAAAAATAAATAAATAAATAAATAATATATATATATATATATATATATATATATATAGAGAGAGAGAGAGAGAGAGAGAGAGAGAGAGAGAGAGAGAGAGAGAGAGAGTAAGTCTATTAAGAGCTGGGAAGCTGGTATCCTTATCGGGAGCTGGAGATCTCAGCCACCCGATCGATCTTGATCGCGATCGGACGGCTGAGATCGACAGCCGCTTATCTTCAGATATAGTGAGGGGTAAAAGGGGTATAATCGAAGGGGCCCTTTTATCTCTTATCTTCTCACGCTCTCTTCTCTCCCGCTCTCTATCTATCCAAACCCTAATCCCACCTCTTATCTTCTCCCGCTCTCGAAGATCGTCCCGCTCTCTTCGAACACCCTAATCCCTATCTCTTCTCTTCTTACGCTCTCACTCTCGATCTCCATCTTCGAAACCCTAATCCACCTCTCTTCGAAACCCTAATCGAAGAGAGCGAAGTGGAGCTCTTCTCTCCCACTCTCTTTCTTCGTCACCTGTGTAAACCCAACTCCAGGATCAAGTTAAAACTCCAGTCACTTATCTTCAGATCTGTCGAGGGGTAAAAGGGGTATAATCGATCAGTCCCTATCGGCGATAAGGGTTTCGATTTCTCGGCTCATTGGGTTCTGCCTCTCTCAGATTCCGGAGGGAAGTGTTTGACTCTCATAAATGCTTTTATGATTTCTGTTTAATTTCTTGCATTTTCATTCGGTTTTGTTTGTAGGCAATGATGAGATTGATTTTGATATAAGTTGGTTACAAAATGTTTGGGCATTGAAATTATTGTTTTCAAGGGTATTTGGTTGTGTGCCATGATAATTATTCAAAGTTGAATACACATCTGGGATATGAGCGGGAGAGTAGATAGTGAAGAAATGAAAGTATGGTATTTGAATGTCCAATGCCCTCAACACTTATCTTAAATTTATGAGATTTGAGACTAGATCAATTCATCAAATTTTTGGGCACCGATGACTCACAATGGTTTAGGCAGTGATGCAAAACACTTGATGATCTGAATAATTATTTCAATCCTGTTTTAAGTATTCTTGATTATATATCTATCATATCCTAGTTGGCGCGGCACTCCAATGCAACCCTACTTATGAATAGTGTGTTCTGAGCCTACAGATTTTTTTTAGTCTATATATATTCATGAGTAAGTCTATTATGTGTGCTTGGTCGATTGAGTGTGAGAAGATAAGAGATAGGGGTTTTTGATTTTACCTCTTTTACCCCCAAACATTCTGAAGATAAGCGGTATCGAATATGAGTCGTTCCATCGCGATCAATCGCGAACGAATGGCTAAAAACCCCCGCTCTGGATAAGGATTTCAGTTCCCAAGCTCTTAATAGACTTACTTTATATATATAACACAGTTGATGATAAGTTCCGAACAACACAAACAGAACATGAAGTATCAAATTTCGTCAGCTCAGAACAAACACAAACAGATCATGACACTATACAAAAAACTATATATTAGGCAGTGATGGTGTGTTGGTGTAGGCAGTGATGCAAAACACTTTATGATCTGAATAATTATTTCAATTTGTTGTATTTATTCTTGATTATATATCTATCATATCCTAGTTGGCACGGCACCCCAATGCAGCCCTAGTTATGAATAGTGTGTTCTGAGCCTACTGGTTTTTTCTCTGTCTATATATATTCATGAGTAAGTCTATTATGAAAGGAGGTCGACTGATCGTGGGTAAGAAAGAGAGATAGGGGTTTTTGATTTTACCCCTTTGACCCCGAAACATTATGAAGATAAGCGGGATCGAAGGTGAGTTGTTCGATCGCAATCAGTCGCGAACGAATGGTTTGAAACCCCGGCTCATGATAAGGATTTCAGCTCCCAAATTCTTAACAGACTTACTCTATTTATATAAGACAGTTGATGATAAGCTCAAAACAACAGAAACAGAGCATGAAGTATCAAAATTTGTAAGCTCCAAACAACAGAAAACTAGATTTTATAGTAACTGACGTTGGGTGCGTATGTGTTGGGTACTCATCTAAGCCTTTTGGTGTTTGATTCTCTCCAACTGTTTGTTGGTGTAGGCCGTGATGCAAAACACTTTATGATCTGAATAATTATTTCAAGCTTGTTGTATTTATTCTTGATTAATATATATCATATCCTAGTTGGCGCGGCACCCCAATGCAGCCCTAGTTATGAATAGTGTGTTCTGAGCCTACTGGTTTTATTTAAACCACATGTTCAGTGTCTGTTGTTCTGACACTATACAAAATTTGAAACTTCATGCCCAGCTTCTGTTTGTCTTGAGCATACACAATTTGATACTTCATGTCCAGGTTCAAAGAGTTCATTTTCTGTTTGTTCTGAGTGAACAAAATTTGATACTTCATCAATATGTTTCAGGTTGTTCTTGGTTTACCAAATTTGATACTACATGCTCTGTTTGTGTTTGTTATGAGCTTACAAAATTTGATACTTCAGACTCTGTTTGTGTTATTTATGAGCTTACAAAATTTGATACTTCATGATCTGTTTGTATTAGTTCTGCGCTTACAAAATTTGATACTTCATGATCAGTTACTGTTAGTTCTGAGCTGGCAAAATTTGATACTTCATGCTCTGTTTGTGTTAGTTCTGAGCTTACAAAAATTGACACTTCATGATCTGTTTGTGTTAGTTCTGAGCTTACAAACTATGACACTTCATGCTCTGTCTCTGTTTGTTATGAGCTTACAAACATTTGATACTTCACTATCTGTTTCTGTTTGCTCCCAAGCTACTTGTTTCTCAATTTCTATTTTTGCTGAACTAACAAATTTTGAATTTTTCATGTTCAGCCGCTGTTTTTCTGAGCCTACCATATTTACTTCATGATTTTTTGTGTTCTGAGCCGACTATATTTTGTAATTATTTTGTCTTTTCTAGGTTTAATGAGCAATGTTTAATTTTGATTTCAGGTTGATTTCAGCATGAAGTGCTTCTTGGAGCTATTGAATACTAGACTACGCGAAAAGTTGATATTTGGAGCAAACTTAAATTGTGTTTTTGTTGACACTATACAAAAAAAAATATGTATTAGGAGCAACAATAAGTTGTATACTTTCAGTATCTGTAAATTTTTTCATGTACCTGTACGTTATTGAACATTGTATTATGCTGTAAAGTTTTTGTTAAGTTTCAGTTTTTTGTAAAGTGTCAGATGTCAAGTACATTTGTTACGTTGTAAAGTTTTTGTAAAGTATCAAATTGCAATTCTATGAAGATCGAATTTCTTCCACATATTCCGTTCATTATTGTTTTGGTATCATGATTGAAATTCTGTGATTGTTTTGGTGTATTACGCAGCATGGCGTATCCAATTTTGTAAGCTCAGAACTTACAAAAACTGAGCATGAAGTATCAAAATTTTGTAAGCTCTGAACTAACACATACAGAGCATGAAGTAACAACTTTAGTAAGCTCAGAACTAACACAAACAGAGCATGAAGTATGGAAATTTTGTAAGCTCAGAACCAACACAAGCAGGGCATGAAGTATGAAAATTTTGTAAGCTCAGAACTAACACAAACGGATCATGAAGTATCAAATTTTGCCAGTCCAGAACTAACACAAACAGACCAAGAAGTATCAAATTTTGTAAGCTTTTGTAAGCTCAGAACTAACACAAACTGACCAAAAAGTATCAAATTTTGTAAGCGCAGAACTAACACAAACAGATCATGAAGTATCAAATTTTGTAAAGTGCTCAGAACTAACACAAACAGATCATGAAGTATCAAAATTTTGTAAGCTCAGAACAACACAAACAGATCATGAAGTATGAAAATTTTGCCAGCTCAGAACTAACACTAACAGATCACGAAGTGTCAAATTTTGCCCTCGCTCAGAACCAACGCAGTCAGAGCATGAAGTATGAAAATTTTGTAAGCTCAGAACCAACATAATCAAATTTTGTAAGCTCAGAACTAACACAAACATACCAAGAAGTATCAAATTTTGCCAGCTCAGAACTAACACTAACAAATGCATTTCAAAATGAAATTGAAAATGGGTAAGCTCAGAACAACTTAGTTTGAACAAAAGGATGAAGTGTCAAATAATTTCAGCTTCCCGGCTCAAAACAAACCCAAAATGAACATGAAGTTGAACACCATCCAATAATCATGAAGTATCAAATCATGCATAAACTTTTCATCACTGCCGCATAATAAATCAAGTATAACTGAGTCAAATGTGGAATTGAATTTGTCACTAGGGCTGCTTTATTAAGCCACACCGACTAGCGGTCAAAAAAAAAATTCAAGCTGCATAAACTTTTCATCATTGCCTACTAACTTGGAATTATAAACTATAAACCCAATTTTTTTACCAACTTTTCGGGAACTAAATTTCTTATCGAGCATCAATTTTTGGAAGATCAATATTTTACCTGCACACAAAGAAGACATAAGGGTTAATTTAATAAATGTGCTATAATGTATTAAAGAACAATAACGGCAGATATGGTCAGAAATTATTTTAATTTATGTATGACACGTACCTTGCAAAATCCATAGAAATAAACCAACAAAGTTCATGCAATATTTGGAGCCTCCTCTGTTATAGGTTCCATTGTTGAAAATGTAGTAGAAGCTTGTGACTCATTTATAGTAGAGCTACATGATTAATATTCACAAAATGAAAATAAGATTATATTATATATAAAGAAAATAAACTATAAACTTTGTATTTAATTACTAACCTTTTCTTTAAAGGACAGGTACGACTGTCATGATTAACAAGCTTCTTGCACAAACGACACTTTCTTAGTGGTTTCGCAGCCTTCTCCAATACTTTCTCCTTACCCCTTTAATTCGCTTCCCACTACCTTTGGTTTTTGCAATATCCGGTACATGAATATGGACTGTTTTAGGTAGTGAAGTAGTTGTTGCTTGTTGTAATTCTTGGGGCATATCTTGTTGCAATTCTGCAACAACACCAACTGTAATGTTTTAGCCTTCTGGCACATCTCCTTTGATGAGCGAGCGATCCTCATCACTTTGTTGATTTCATTTGACAACTCCACCATGTCCAAATCTTGTGGACTACGTAGCTACCAATGATTTCTTCACCAGCATCATCATATACAATCTCGGTAGTTACCGAAGTGGTCCACCTCTTTAAAATATAAGATTGAGGCAGGAAATCAACAAACTCATTCCTCAATACCACAAGGATGTGTCTTCAAGGAATTCCCTCCACTTCAAATTTACTACAAGTGCAAGACCCAGCATTATCCATTCCCTTGTAGAACACATTTCTTATTTTATCAGATTGTACTGACTTTTCCATTCTCCTGACAATATAGTGTCGCACACTACCATCGTCAACTTTCATTAAAGAGGCGTAATTCAAGCTTTCAACTAGTTCAGCTTGAAATACATGAAATTTTGCTCTAGTGTACAGCTCAGACATTTGGGATTTAATTTCAAAATCTGTTTGCAGCTTTGGTTTTGTATGCAGAGTGGTGTAGTCAGCTGCTAACTGATTTTGTCTTTCACTACAAGGAATTTGCCATATACCAACGGACACCTATAGTGACGGATCTCTAAAACTGTGGGTATAGGCATCATATACCTACAGACGTGTAGTAAACTGTGGGTATAGGTATCATATAGCTTTAGAGCTTTTAAACACTGTGGGTATAGTCCATAATTTATTTCCCCTCCAATTTTTTTATTTTCCCTCCCTCCTCCAAAAAAATATATTTCATTTATATACCTCTAAAACTTCTAAAGCCCTCTCTCCCTAAATCCAATCTCTAAATCCTCCAATTCCCGCTGCAGTCGCCCCACTCTTCCCGCTGCCGTCGCAGACCCCTCTTCCCGCTGTCGTCGCCCCCCTCTTACCGCTGCCGTTTTCTGCAATCACAACCGTCCATTCCATCTTTGAGCGAGCGATCAAGAACCATTCTCCTCCCAACTATGAAACCCCTCAAATCCCCACCCCAAACCCAAATCCCTTACCCCCTTTCCCCCCAAAATAAACAGCAAAAAAGACGAACACAAAGTGAAGACCCAGAAATCCGACGACGAGGACGACGGCGGCGGTGAATGACGGCTGGACGACTTCGAGATCGGAAAGTTCATCGGCGAAGGCAAGTTCGGCAAAGTCTACCTCGCCCGCGAAAAAAAGGTACCTCCTTTTCCCCCAATTTCCCCCAATTTTCAAACCCTAACCCTAATTCTCCGAAATTAGAGTGGATACGTGGTGGCGCTGAAGGTGATATTCAAGAAGAAGGTGGAGAAGTACCAGTTCCAGCCGCATTTACGGAGGGAGATCGAGATCCAGAACGAACTGAATCATCCGAATGTGCTGAGGTTGTTTGCTTGGTTTCATGATGAGACGAGGATTTTTTTGGTGTTAATGCGGCGCGGGGGGAGCTGTAGAAGTTCTTGAAAGATATGCATCATTTTTCGGAGAAGCGCGCTGCCACGGTATGGTGCTCTTATTGTCTAAAGTAGTAGTAGAGATTGGTTGAAAGATCATAATTTGATTCATTACTAGATGTACCCTCTGAAAGATTGTGATGTACCTCTGTTTATTTGTAGAGGACGTTATTACTAAACCAAAATTTCAGAGCATTTCTCTATCGTCAAAATTTTGTTAGCTTTTGGAGATAAGGACCCTTGAAAAATATGACAATTTTTTTTTGATTGGTTGTCTAGTGCTAATTTTCTCCAAGACTAGGTTCAGGAAGTTGGCTTTTCATGTGATACAATGTGAAATGGTCTGTGAATCTGCATTCCCTTTTTTTAGTCTAATCATTACAATAAATTTTCATCTTGAGTCTGTTGAATAAGTGAAAAAAAAATACATGAATGTTTTGGTGTTCTCTTCAAAAATGGTATGTTCTTTGCCTCATTAGTTTGTTTTGGCTGATGGATACTTGGTCTTTTGGCAGGAGCTGCTGTTCATGGAGGCATGGAACTTACAGATAAAGGGTGAGCAGTGAATTTATAGTGTTAATATGACTAATTAGTTATTTTCAGGTGTTGCAGTTTGAAACCGGAGTTTCTTGCTTTACTTTTGTCTACTTGGAAAATTTTGTCATACACAAAAGGTAATTGTTCTTAACCTGATTTCCAATACCTGTTTCAGTGGAAGTAAAATTATTGTGCTTGTGATTAGAGGAGAATCTGTTCATTTTGTTAGTTACATCACTGCCTCCCTCAAATAAAAAGATCGTATGCATCCTTTTATCCGCTTTGCTCTGTATGGAGTAAATCATTCTTGCATTTCCTAACGCTTTTCATAGCTAAATCACAAAGTTTAGAGGAGTTGCTTTCTGCCTGCAATATAAATATATAGGTGGTCATAGTTTAGCTGGATACTAATATCTCATTTGGTGTTCCAATGGTCAGTACTATTCCAGATATTTATATTCCTCTGGACTGCTTAATTTAGTTCTTATTGTAATAAGAAGGAGAGGGAAAAGAAGCGAAGTACACTGTGAAATAATCTGTTACTGCATCAAAAGTCCCAAGGTGTAGTGAGGGTTGAAGATTTTGCATCGAGATTAGTGCCAGAATCAGTAAGTTTGCGGTGCAGGTTTTAATGATTTGGGGAGTTCACATATGTGCCTTAACAGTTTAATCTGCTCTATGGTAATTTATGTGAGGGTACTGTTTTCTCAAATGTTCAACAGTCATTTGCAAATCTACGTGAATTCTGACATGAATATAACTATACAGATGGATTTCGTTTTGTGTCATTCCAATATTTTCAAGGAAATAATGAAACCATTTCGTTTGTTAGTTAATGACTTGTCTTTTGGGGGGAAAAATACCACTCATGTTTATTAATGACTTGAAGGCAGCATAGATTAACTATTTCTAGATTACATTTCTTTGTGCTCCTTTTGCCATTTTTGTTAGAAATGTATGATTTGGCTATTCTGTTATTACCGTTGGTGTGAAAAGCTTGTTAACATCTTTCCTTATAACCAAAGGGGGTCATATTGGATTTCATTGGGTCATATTGGATTTCATTTGGTGTCAGAAAGAAGATTTAGAAGGTCACTAGCCAAAAGTTAGCAGTGGGTTAATTGCTTAACTTTTCGACATGTCAGTTTTTCTTTCATGTGAACAAGATGAGATGCATAATACTCTAAAACTTGATTGTATTTTAAAATGTAGTAACAAAAGAGGGGTTAGCTTGACAAGACATATATGTAGCTTGAGGGGTTAGCTTTAGTAACTGTAAGTTAATAGAACCTGTTTGTTTAAGCTTATCTGTGAAAGTTCAGCCTCAAGCATGAAGTCATGGACATGAAAATGGACCTTTATTATGGAATAACTCCTATAAGCAAATGTTCTAAATAGAATCGTGAGCTTACCTTGACAAGTGATGTGTGTAAAAAAAATTTACCTCTGCTAAATTCTTTGGCAGTGTACTTCTGCTTTCATCTATGTTTTCCCTCCTTAGAATAGCTTCTAGATAATAATGTTTCTCATATTCTAGTAGGTGCTTGATCAATGTTTTCCCTCAGAATTAGCTTCCATGATAAGAATGTTTGTGATGCTCGATCATGTTAGTTGCATTTACAGTTATAAATAATAACAAGTCGAGATTCAGAGTTTGATCTACCATTCCATTGTATTTTCAAGCTGCTATCAATGAAATCACCAACTGGACAACATTGGACACAGTTATGAGTGTTTATAATGCTTTGATTGTGGGTTAATTAATGCAGGAGTAGCATGCATTAAAATGTTTTAAAAAGTTGACAACTAATTTTATATGCAAATGCTTGCTACACATGCATAGTCTCTCAGCTTCTACCTTGTATATTTATCTTAGTTCTGTTACTAATTGTATGCTTTGGTGTAGGAACCAAAGAGAAAGAGTAAGGAAAGTGGAAGCAGAGGTCTGAAGCGCAAGGAGATCGAGTCCGATGAGGACTCTCCCCCCAGAAAGGCAGCAACTCATCGCAGAAAGGCAGTTGTCTTTGATAGCGATGAGGATTGAATGTGGCACTCCCGGTGAGTAATATCTATAGTTTCTGCCTTTCTGGTCCTTGGAAATATAATTTAAAAACTAAATTGTGAATATACAAGTTATTTTTGGACATTCTGCTGACCTTTAGGCCTCTTGGGGTTTATCTCAGTAATAGGTCTTTCATATAGATTTCCACAGCATGTTTGTGTTTAATTTAGTCAGTGTTTATCTGCTATGTTAAAAGACCTGTCAACCCTAAATCTTTCTTTTTTGGCGCTTTTTACCAAAATATTACTACATTTCTAACAAGATGAGATGCATAATACTCTAAGAGACGTATGCCAAATTTAACAATCATTTTAAAAATTTTATAATCTGGTAGAGAACAAATTTCAAGTGTAGTTTTTGTTGTATAAAATTCAGACTATTCTCCGTCATAGTTTTGATTTTCTGTTTTTACTACATTTCAGGCCACCTGCTAACAATCTAAGAATCAATCCTGATGGGTCAGCAACTAACCCTGGGGCCTTCCAACAGCACATTCGACAAGATTCCCAGATGATGGCTCAACTTCTTCAGGTAGTTTTTTTTTGGGTGGGGCACTTATTTTCCTAGAAATCATTGTTTGGCATGACAGCATACGCCATGAAAAAATAATGACAACACTTTAGACACACACATCATATTTACACTTAATAGTATAATCACTTTTCTTTGTATAAGAAAACCATTTTTAAAAGCCCTTGGTGGATGTTAGGAAATTCTAAGTATTTTGTTGTTGATCAACTATGTAAATAAATAATTTGAATTTTATTCAAGAAAGCATATATTTAGTATGGCTAAGGCTGAGCATTCCCTCACGAATATATTTTCTCTGCGTCAAGCTTTCTTATTTATGTGTGAAATCAACCGGGTGAAGTTAGTTTAGAGAAAAACACATTTGAGATGGTAACATCATTCATTCGAGAAAGTAATGTGATAGCTGGATGGAAAAGTGATCATGCTAACTTAACCTTTGGGCCTGTTAAAATAATTTAAACCTGTGTCAATTCAAACTCTATTTCTGAGTGATTAACTTCAAGATGAACTTCACTTATTTTATTAAAACCATAACTATAAGTTGTAGGTTCCTATATTTCTTTTCCTCTTTGAAGCTCAAAACCCTCTGAAATATAAACCCATCACTAAATTTGCATGGATGATTTTCTTTTTCCATGGATTGCATGTCAAGCTTTTTCTCATACCAGTTTAAGCTTACAAAACATCAATAAACTTCATCGTCGGCATTTCTTCTTCTATTTCTGATATACCTCATGCTTAAACCCTCTTTCATTTGTAGGGGATATAGAAGTTTCGGCATTTCTTTTTCTGTTTCTGATATACCTCATGCTTAAACTCTCTTTCATTTGTAGGGGATATAGAAGTTTCTCCAGATGGGAACGGATCAGTGGTGGATTCGGTGGTTGGTGTATGAATATAACTTTGTTTACAGATTATGCATGTAACTTTGTCTATAGATGAGGCAAAATCGATTATGAATGTAACTTTGTCTACATATTATGAATGTAAATTTGTGGATGATTTTGAATGAATAGTTCATTTATTAAGTTTGATTATTGGAATAAAAATTTTATTCTATGTTTTTTTTATTGTTTATTATGCTTGAATCATAGATTTGTGGAAGATTATTAAAATGATCAAATTTCTAAAAACGATACGATTGTGAATTGAATTATATGTATTTTGATTTGATAAAATAAACAACAATTATCCAATTAAGAGGGGGAAAAAAAACAACAACAACGCCGTAGTTGGTGAGTTATTACCAAACCATCACTAAAACCTATAGCAATGGAGTTTTAACTGTGGGTATAGGAAATCAAGTGGTGTCCTTAAAACCTATACCAACGGATACGAAATCGTGGGTATAACACCGAGGTTTTGTCCAACGGGTGAAAAAACCGTCGCTATAGGCTATAGTGAGGGCATTTTGCCGTGGGTATAGCTAATTAAAAACGACGGAAAAATATGTCCGTTGGTATAGGTTTTACGGGCTATACCTACGGTTTTTCGCCTTTTACCCACAGATTTTTGCTGTCACTATATGTCAAATTCCTTGTAGTGTTTGTTTCCTTATTGCCCTTTAAAACCTCATCATAAATTCATGTAAAGAATTTTTGCTATTAACATACTTATCTACAAAAGCATTCATGCTTTCTGATCTCTGAGTTGTGCGAATTCCAGCAGTAAAAATATGCTTAGCATAAGCTGGTATCCACTTCTCACGAAGCAAATAAATGTTAGAAAGCCAAGGATTACCTGTTATTGTAATATGTATCAAGTACTAATACTACAAAAAATGGTCAAACATAGCTATAATTTATTGAAACAAGTAATACCTGCAATTTACACATTAGCGTTCATTACGTCATTCCATCTCATCTCAAACTCTTCCGGGGTCTCTGATTCCCAGATGCAACTATGGAATGGAATGCTAAAATCACTATTCAGGCCCGGACCACCAAGCTTATCGGGAAGCTTTTTAAGAATGTGCCACATGCAAAGCCTGTGGCTCGAACCAGGAAAACACATGCGAATTGCAATATCCATTGCAGGATCTTGATCTGTGATAATAACTTTTGGTGGAGACCCACTCATTGTTTCACCCCATTTTTCAAACAACCAAACAAAAGAGTCCGTGGTCTCTTTATTTATGAAAGCCGCACCAAAATTGACAGATTGACCATGGTGATTAACTCCAGTAAATGGAGCAAAAACCAACTTGTATTCATTGGTATCATATGTGGTATCAAAAATTAGCACTTCACCAAAATGCTTGTAAGCCTTCCTGGCAATAGCATCAACCCAAAATACATGAGTTAATTTGTTATCTTCATCAACCTTGTAATGAAAACAGAAAAAAGGACTCATCTCTTTTTCCTCTTGCAAGTGCTCCAGCAATATATCAACATCATAAGCTCACATACCATCCTTCTCTCTTTGCAACGAATTTCTAATGTCTTTTTCAGTACAATTAATATTACTGAAACCTTCATTTTCTATTTCCATAAAGGACATAAACTCTGAATTTCTTATGTTAGCCTCTTTGAAAGAACTAAGTAAACTTTTTTGTGCTTCAGAAACAGTTCTATTACATCTTAAAAATTGTTGCTTTCTAGGTGTAACACAAATATGGGTGTGCTCTTCAACAAACCTTCGGATTGGCCATCTCCCGTCATCGTCCCTTTGCATTCGTATTTGAGCCATACACCCTTCTTTCGTCACAGCCCTTCTCCTTCTCTTGATCAAATTTGAAGAAGACGATTCTTCAATATTGGCAACATTCACACCAGATGTATCTACCGGCTTGCCTTGGTAATATTCACACCAGATGTATCTACCGGCTTGCCTTGCTTTGAGCATACAAATTGTTGTGAATATCTCTCCTTCGTAGTAGTGTCAACCATCGTTGTAAAGTTGCGTACTGAAAAACCAACTAATTTTGCATATCTTTTATAAAATTTATATCCGTCGTCTAATGTTGCAAATACTAAACCAACAAATGGTTTAGAAGCATCATCAACGTCCTTCCAACCGGATTGAACATCTTGGCTTAGTAATTCTTCATTTTCAACCTCCATCCTTCATAGGAGAATGAGACAACAAACATAAAAAAAAAGCTACAACTTTAAATTAACACAAACGAAAAAGTCTAACAGACTACATTCTGAAGCTACAAGTAATAAAGTCTTCATACTGAGGGGATATGAAACTTAGTGTTTGAAAATTTTAAGTATGTACAGATTTTAGACAGTTAAATTTTTTTCTTTTCTGGGAGAAACATCTATAGTTAAATGGCAAGCAACCCTCAGCTTCTTATATGGATTTTACATGGATTTTGTGTGCTTATATACATGTGTCATGTCCTATTAGCAGTGATTGAAGAAAATCTTAAAAGAAACAAAAACTAGACTACATATTACATGGATTTTGTGTGCTTATATGCATGTGTCATATCCACATCTCAAAATTCCATATACTCGTACAAATATTATTTGTTATTCTAAATGTACTAGTACAAATACTAGTGCGAATATTATCAAAGCATAATTTAAGGGCTAAAAATATAACAACAAACTAGAAGCATTTGTAAAGAAAATAAAATTTGAAAATGAGCCGAAAAATCGAAACCCTTATCGCGGTTTGGGTTTTCCGTCGGAGAGAGAGAACAAACTTGTGAGATGTGAGAGCTCTTCTTTGGTGCTGAGACGACAAGGCCGATAGGGGCTGATCGATTATACCCTTTTACCCCTCGACAGATCTGAAGATAAGCGACTGGAGTTTTAACTTGATTGTGGAGTTGGGTTTACACAGGTGATGAAGAAAGAGAGCGGGAGAGAAGAGCTCCACTTCGCTTTCTTCGATTAGGGTTTCGAAGAGAGGTGGATTAGGGTTTCGAAGATGGAGATCGAGAGTGAGAGCGTGAGAAGAGAAGAGATAGGTATTAGGGTGTTCGAAGAGAGCGGGATGATCTTCGAGAGTGGGAGAGAGAGCGGGAGAAGATAAGAGGTGGGATTAGGGTTTGGATAGATAGAGAGCGTGAGAAGATAAGAGATAAAAGGGCCCGTTCAATTATACCCCTTTTACCCCTCACTATATCTGAAGATAAGCGGCTGTCGATCTCAGCCGTCCGATCGCGATCAAGATCGATCGGATGGCTGAGATCTCCAGCTCCCGATAAGGATACCAGCTTCCCAGCTCTTAATAGACTTACTCTCTCTCTCTCTCTCTCTCTCTCTCTATATATATATATATATATATATATATATAGAGAGAGAGAGAGAGAGAGCATTCTTCCATTGCAAACGCTACTGTAGCGTTTGCAAACGTGCACACCACTTAACCCGTCATCGGATGACGGGTTAAGTGGTGTGCACGCGTTTGCACGACATTTGCATTTGCAACGGAAGATAGTCCATATATATATATATATATATATATATATATATATATATATATATATATATATATATATATATATATATATGATGTGGCTAAAAATAGGGGTTTAATCGAGACCGTCCAAATTGGACACGAATCCTGAAGCCCAGGGGTAAAACAGTAATTTCACCTACAAACGGGTCTGAAGCAGGTACTGGGTCTCCTTCTCACAGATCCAATAACCCGCGAATGGATCCACCACGACTGGGTGCGGGTTTCAACCCGCAACAAACCCGGTCCAGCAGGATAGAATTAGGGTTTCTGATTAATATTAATCAACGGCCCTGATTCATATCTATCTCTTCACTGGGGATTAGGGATTACATTCCTTATCTATACACAGGAATTACATGCTTAATCTGTTCCCTAAGACGCCTATAAATACCCCCCATCCATCTCCATTAAGAGGTGATCAATCTTTCTCCAGTTTTTGCGTTCTTTCATAATCTCTCTGATTACTGACTTGAGCGTCGGAGGGTGCGTCGCCGGGAACAACCTCGGTGTCTCGCACTTTTTGCAGGTGTATGGCGGGAACGACGATCAGACCTCGACGGAACAGGTATACAAGTTTACTATTTAGTTTCCCTAAGAATCCACAAATACTATCTGTTTGCCCCCACACCAAATTTAGCGGCAACAGATTGGCACCGTCTGTGGGAAACTAACGAATAGAAACCTCTCATCTTCCCGGTGAACAGATCTTCTCCAGCCATGCCTCCTAGGAAAGTCAGATCAAGAGGGTCCAATCGAGGACCCAACCCCGATCAACAGCAAGAAGTCCCCATCCAGCCTACCCAACAGCAGGGGCAACTTCCTCCTACAGCGGAAGACCCGCTCCAACAGGACCTTCCTCCTCCAAGTCAGCCTCCTCCAAAGGGTCCTAACCCTCAAAAACAGCCTCTTCACCAAGAACACGTCTCCATCCACAACGCCTCTACGGACTCTATGGCCTCCCATCATCCCCGAGCCTCTGGTTGCCATAATACCACCCTCAACCGCCAGAAAGATGATGACCTCCACCGCCATCTGGATGAAAAGCGGGCCCGAGAGGGAACCTCCCGCCAACACCGTCCGGACGAGCGGTCCCCTCGCCACAGCGAATATAGAAGGTCCCCTAACCGAAGGGGTCGGAAAGAATCCCCTGAGCACTACCGAAGAAGGCCACACTCCCCTACAGGTCGGCAACAGCCCAGGAACAATGAGGCACCCATCACACGTGCCGAGTTCCAGCAGTTCCAAGCGACCGTCCTACAAGCTCTCAATCTCCGTCCCAACACCAACGCACCCAAGATTCCGTCTCCTCCTCCGGTCCGAATTCCTCGCCGACGGTCCCCATCTCCTCGTCCTGCTCCTAGCAACTCCCGGCGTATCCCAAGTCCTCATTGCTCCCGAAGTTACCATCGCCGTAGCCCTCGCTCTCCCTCATACGAAGACGAGTCTAGAGGCTCGACTGATTATCATCGGAGGGACGACACCATGTACCGCCGTCTTCATGAGGTAGAGAGGCGTCTGGGTCAGATAGACCGAGAAGAAGAGCTTAGGGAGAGGACCCTACGTCCTAGCCGACCCCCTTTCTCCCGAACCATTGTGGATGCACCTGTGCCGTTCGGCTTCAAACCTCCCCAATTTGAGACTTACACCGGGGAGACTGACCCCGTTGATCACATCGAAAGCTTTAAGACCCTGATGCTCCTCCATCAAGCTTCCGATGCCCTCCTCTGCAAAACCTTCCCCGCAACTCTCAAGGGCCCAGCACGAGAATGGTACTCTCGCCTCGCCCCTTCCTCAATATTCTCCTTCGAGCAGTTTGAGACCCTCTTCGTCACCCATTTCGTAAGCAGCCATAGAGCGGAGAAGACCAGCATCTCACTGTTGCACCTCCACCAGAAGAAGGGGGAGAAATTGAGAGACTATGTGAAGAGGTTCACAGCTGAAGCCAAGTCCATAGCATCCCTCGACCAGTCGGTCGCTGCGGCAGCATTTCAATCTAATGTCCTCAATTCTAACCTCCGCTCCTCCCTCGCAAAGAAGCCTCCACAGAACTTTTCCGACCTCCTCCTTCGCAGTGAAAAGTACATCCGGGCCAAAGAGGCCGAGCATCGACCCAACTGGGAGGGGTCTTCCTCCGGGTCGAAGAGAAAAGGAACAGAAAAGGAAGGAGCTAAGAAGCTCCAGAAGGATAATGCCGGCCAGCGCCGACCTCCCCCCAGATTCGAGAAGTTCACTCCCCTCACCACTAATGTCTCAACCATTCTCATGGAAGTCGAAAAGGAAGGGATAATACCTCCTGCTCCGAGGATGAATACCCCCGCCAAGAGGAGAGACAAAGAAAAATGGTGCCGTTATCACCGGGACCACGGGCATGACACCAACGATTGTCGCGCCTTAAAGAACGAGATCGAAGCCCTTATCCAGAGGGGGCAGCTGACCAGGTTTGTAAGAAAGGACCGAGCCGAACTTCCTCCCCCGCCTCGGGGGGCTAACAAGCGTCCGGAACGAGAAGAGACGCCTGACTTTGAGGAAGAGCGAGTCTTCCACCTCATTTATGGGGGCCCAATGGGGGGCTCCTCGAACTCCTCTCGGAAGGCATTTATAAGAGAAGTCAACTCGGTCCGAACCACCCCTCCTCCCAAAGGCCTCGGAGTGCCCGTCACATTCTCCGACGAAGATCTTGAAGGTGTCCGCACCCCTCATTGTGACGCACTCGTCATCAGTCTCCACATTGCGAACTTCAAAGTGGAGAGGATCTTAGTAGACAACGGCAGCTCCGTCAACATCCTCTTCCTCACCGTTTTTAAAGGCCTAAAGCTCTCCCGAGATAGACTCAAACCCGCCGGCTACACGGTCCATGGGTTCACGGGAGTGCCAGTGACTATTAAGGGGGTAATTACCCTCGACGTAACCGCTGGCAAAACTCCTACTACCCGAACGGAGTCGATGGACTTCATGGTCGTAGATGTCTCAATAGCCTACAATGTCATTTTGGGTCAGCCCGGCCTGGCTGCCCTTGAAGCCGTCCCTTCTGCCTACCATCTCAAAATGAAGTTCCCCACTCGGGCCGGAGTAGGAGAAGTAAGGGGCAACCAGGAGCAGGCCTGCAAGTGCTATATGACCTCTACCCTCGGACCCGTCCTCTCCTTAGAAACTCTGGAAATCCCCCAAGATGTTGCTTGACCAATGCCCAAGCCGGTGGACGAATTAGAGGAAGTGCTCTTCTCTGAGCAGGAGCCGGCCCGGAAGTTCTTTGTCGGCAAGACCCTCCCCTCCGCCCTATACTCAAACATTGTACAATGCATCCGAAGGAATCAAGACCTCTTCGCTTGGTCAGCTGCAGATATGCCCGGTATCTCCGAAGAGCTCTTAGTCCACCACCTAAGCGTTGATCCGGGGTCCAAACCGGTTCAGCAAAAGAGGCGCAAGTTCTCCCCCGAGCGTCAGCTCGCTATAAAAGAGGAGGTACACAAGCTCTTGAAGGCCCGGTTCATACAGGAAGTGAACTATCCTGAGTGGTTATCGAATGTAGTATTGGTGAAGAAGTCCAATGGGACTTGGAGGATTTGTATTGATTTCACCGACCTCAATAAAGCTTGCCCCAAGGATCCATTCCCCCTTCCGAGCATTGACACCCTGATCGATGCAACTTTGGGACATGAGCTCCTCAGTTTCATGGACGCCTTTTCAGGCTACAATCAGATCCGGATGTTCCCTCCGGATATCCCGAAGACCTCGTTCGTAACCGACCAGGGCCTCTATTGCTATAGAGTCATGCCGTTCGGTCTAAAGAATGCAGGGGCACCATACCAACGCCTTGTCAACAAGGTTTTCCAGGCTCAGATCGGCCGGAGCATAGAAGTGTACGTTGACGACATGCTTGTGAAAAGCATCTGAGGCGTTGATCATGTGACCGACCTCCAAGAAGCGTTTGACGTTTTGAGAAAGCACAATATGAGACTCAACCCGAACAAGTGTGCATTCGGCGTCTCATCAGGGAAGTTCCTCGGCATCATGGTTAGCCAACGAGGAATTGAAGCAAACCCGGAGAAGATCAAGGCCATATTGGACATGGCCCCTCCTAGAAATGTTAAAGAAGTTCAGAGATTAACAGGCCGCCTCGTTGCCATAGGGCGCTTTCTCTCAAAGTCCGGGGAAAAATGTCTCCCCTTCTTCAAAGCCCTCAGGGGGGCTAAAGGATTCGAATGGGGGCAGCAGCAACAGGAGTCCTTCGACCAGCTCAAGGCTTACCTCGTCAATCCCCCACTCCTCAGCAAACCAATCCCTGGCGAACCCCTCTACCTCTACCTGGCAACCTCCGAGCAGACCCTCAGTGCAGTCTTAGTGAGGGAAGAAGAGCGGGCTCAGAAGCCCATCTACTATGTCAGCAAAGTGCTTGGGGACGCCGAGCTCCGGTACCCGAAGATAGAGAAAATGGCCTATGCCCTGGTGATGGCCGCGAGAAAGTTTCGCCCGTACTTTCAGTCCCATTCGGTGGTCGTTCTTACTTACCAGCCGCTGAAACAGGTTCTTCACAAGCCCGAGACTTCGGGTCGCCTTATGAAGTGGTCAATCGAGCTGAGCCAACACGATATAACTTATCAGCCTCGGACCGCGATCAAGGCTCAGGCGCTAGCCGAATTCATAGTTGAGACTACTATCCCCGAGTCCAGCCAAACAGTGAAGGGACCACCCGTCTGGTCGGTTTATGTTGACGGATCCTCCTGCAATGAGGGAAGCGGGGCAGGGGTCATCCTGGCAGGCCCAGATGACTTCATCCTCCAATACGCCCTCCGTATAAACTTCAAAGCCTCGAACAACGAAGCTGAATACGAGGCGCTCATAGCCGGCCTTGGAATGGCTCGAAATGCAGGGGCGCAGTGCCTCCGAATCTTTAGCGACTCTCAGCTAGTCGTCAATCAGGTCCTCGGCGAATATGAAGCCCGTGATGACAGGATGGTTAAATACTTAGCCAAAGTCAAGAGCCTCATGGCGCTGTTTGAAAAGGCCCTCATCCAAAGGATCCCCCGAGAAGAAAATGCTCAGGCCGACGCCCTATCCAAATTAGCCTCTTCCTCCCTTCAAGGTCTCGAGCAGACCGTATTGATAGAAGTCCTCCTAAAGCCGAGCATAGAGGACGACATGCTTGACTCCGTTGAAACACTGTCTGTCCTCCTCGAAGACAATTGGATGAAACCCCTCGTCGAGTTTTTAAGGGACGGACTCCTCCCCGAGGATCCCAAGGAAGCACGAAGAGTTAGAACCCGAGCCGAGCGTTACACACTGATTGGAGGCATCCTATATAAACGCTCATTCACCCAGGTGGACGGTCGGCCCTACCTGCAGTGCCTCTCCCCCGGGCAAGCAGACTACGCCCTGCAAGAACTTCATGAAGGCATCGGCGGGGCCCATTCTGGCTCCAGAGCCCTGGCTCGCAAAGTGTTGAACTACGGGTATTTCTGGCCTACTCTCCTACGGGACGCCGAACGACACGTTCGGCAATGCATCTCCTGTCAGAAGTACTCCGACATCCGATGCCTTCCACAAGCGCCACTCGCCTCCCTATCAAGTCCGATCCCCTTCGCAATGTGGGGGATGGATTTACTAGGGCCGTTTCCACCAGCCCCCGGACAGCTTAAATTCCTAGTCGTGGCAGTCAACTACTTCTCGAAATGGATAGAGGCCGAGCCCCTGGCTACGATCACCGAAAACAAGGTCATTCAATTCTTCTAGAAGAGCGTGATCTGCCGATTCGGCGTCCCCAGGGTCCTGATTACGGACAACGGAATGCAATTCACGGGGGCTGCCTTCCGAGCTTTATGTGAAGACCTCGCCATACAACACCAGTTCTCCTCAGTCTCTCATCCTCAGTCAAATGGCCAGGCCAAAAATGCCAACCGACAGATCCTTTCAGGCATTAAGAAGAGGTTAGACAAGTGTTCCAAAGGCTTGTGGGTCGATCAGCTGCCCAACGTGCTCTGGAATTACCGCACCACGAAGCGGACCCCAACAGGCGAGAGCCCATTCAATCTCACCTACGGGTCCGAGGCCATCATCCCCCTAGAAGTCGGGTTACCCTCTCCTCGTCTGATAGCTTATGAAGAAGAGGAGAACGCTAGGGAGCTCAGAGCTAGTCTAGATCTGATAGACGAAATTCGAGAGAGAGCTGCCATACGCCAGCAAACTTACCGAAGAAGGATCGAGCTAGCATACAACAAAAGAGTCCGCCCAACGAACCTCAAAGAGGGGGACCTGGTCCTCCGAAAGTTGGCCATCTCGTTCCCTAATCAGAAAAGCAAATTGGCCCCGAACTGGGAGGGACCTTACAAGATTTCTAAAGAAGTCCGCCCCGGCACATACAGACTAGAAGATCTCGAAGGCAGGGAGATTCCCAAGACTTGGAATGCCGACTATCTCTTAAAATACCAAGAGAGAGCAACAATGCCTCTCTAAGTAACTCGAGATGTCGAACCATTCCTCTCCTGTTACTTGTAGTATTTTTCTTTTATTTTTCCTTGTAATAACGGCTAGCAACTTTAGAAGCAGCCGATCATTGGATATTAATAAATAAAGTTTTTTCATATTTTTGCTGCTGTTACATCTCTCTGCTATTAACTCTTCAATCTAACGATGGTTCGGAGTCCAACACTCGGCTCGACTTTACTTCCCCGGCTCGTCCGTAGGCGAGCCAGAAGTAGATCGCCGTTCGGAATTGCTCCCACAGCCATTGAATGGTTCGGAGTCCAACACTTGGCTCGATTCTACTTCGCAAGTTCGCTCCTAAACGAGCTAGAAGTAGTTTGCCATTCGGAATTGCTCCCACAACCCTTGAACTAATCTAACGATGGTTCGGAGTCCAACACTCGGCTCGACTTTACTTCCCCAGCTCGTCCGTAGGCGAGCCAGAAGTAGATCGCCGTTCGGAATTGCTCTCAAAGCCGTTGAATGGTTCGGAGTCCAACACTTGGCTCGATTCTACTTCGCAAGTTCGCTCCTAAGCGAGCTAGAAGTAGTTCGCCATTCGGAATTGCTCCCACAACCCTTGAACTAATCTAACGATGGTTCGGAGTCCAACACTCGGCTCGACTTTACTTCCCCGGCTCGCCCGTAGGCGAGCCAGAAGTAGATCGCCGTTCGAAATTGCTCCCACAGCCGTTGAATGGTTCGGAGTCCAACACTTGGCTCGATTCTACTTTGCAAGTTCGCTCCTAAGCGAGCTAGAAGTAGTTCGCCATTCGGAATTGCTCCCACAACCGTTGAACTAATCTAACGATGGTTCGGAGTCCAACACTCGGCTCGACTTTACTTCCCTGGCTCGTCCGTAGGCGAGCCAGAAGTAGATCGCCGTTTGGAATTGCTCCCACAGCCATCAAACTAACCTAACGATGGTCGGGGTCCTAAGGCTCGACTTTACATCACCGGCTCGTCCTCAAGCGGGCCGGAGGTAGATGGCCATTCCGAACTGCCCCCACGACCATCGAGCCGAGCGGACGAGGTACCGACCCTCGTATATGGCGAAAAAACCTTCCGAGGCGAAACCACCGTCAGATCGTCTCAAAATGTGTGCTAGAGTGTGTTGAACGGATCTGATTAAGCCACGTGTCCACAAAACGACAAGATAACATTTTCTTGGGAACTGGACCCGCCTCAAGATTCGTGCCACCATCCAACGGCTCTGATCACCTCACTTCGCTCGGCCCCAAACGCCGAGCGATAGGCAACCAGGATCAACCTTCGGCAAAAGCCACTCCGGTCACCGAGCTACGAAAGCGCAGCCGACCCGTGCCGAGCAAGTATTTAGCCGAGCCTCGAAAGAGTTTGAGTTAAGGTTTAGGGGACTTTCCCCTCGGTTCCGGACTTTGGTCATCACCTCATCCACCGTGATCTCCCCTGACCCTGACACCCACATCGGAGCCGTCAGAGTCAGGAGAAGATCATGGTGGAAGAGCGACCACCCGTCCTCCCGAAGCGACCTCCCCCAAGGTTCCGGACTTCGGTCACCACCTCTTCTACCACGATCTCCCCCGATCCTGACCCCCACATCGGAGCCGTCAGAATCGGGAGAAGATCACGGTTGAAGAACGGCAACCCATCCTCCCGAAGAGCCTTTCCCTCGGGTCCGGACTACGGTCGCCAACTCTTCTGCCTTGTCCTCCCCCGCCCCTGACACCCGCATCGTAGTCGTCAGGAACGGGAAAAGAACAAGGCAGTAGGGTGACCACCCCTCCGAACCTTTAGAGGCGAAAACTTTTCACATGGCTGGCATCCGCCCAAGGGCAGACACCATCGATGCCACTAAAGCTCAAGACTGCAATGAGTAAAACCACAAGGGGGGTGTGGTACTTATAACCTTCCCCCAAGAGACTATCATTATGACCCTCGGGAGTCCAACAGTCGCGCCTAGGGAGCTGAAGCGCCGCGTATTAATTAAAGGGCACCACTCTCAACGCCGTTGGGAAGGTGGAACGCCCCCACGGATCCCGGAGCACCATTAATGCTGTTAGGGAACTGGTCCCGTCTTTTCAGAACGACGCTCGAACGGCTGCCGCAGCTTCAAAACTGCTATACCTCGGCCACCTCAACGAGCCGCACCTAAAGGTGCCGAGCAAGATTCAGAACCGCGGCAAAAGTGTGAGTTTCGAGGCCAAGATGCTCGATGAAGCAAACACTCGCCTCGCGGTTCATTTCGAGCCTACCCTAGCTAGCGCGATTACAGCACAACAAGAAGCCAGCAAAGGACAGTTCGGATAAATCAACTTCAATTTTATTAATATAACTTGGATAAATTTACAAAAAGATTACAACAAAACACAGTTCGGAAGTCCGAAGACAAGACACAACCCGTTTACTGCCTCCGCGGAAGGGGGACGCTCCGGTTCAGCGACACCTTGGGTCGGCGCTTCTTGACCTCCGAGTTCGTCTTTAGACCGACGAATCGAGACGCCCCCTCGCCGCTGACCCTGACAGTCGCTCCAACCGAAGCACCACTTGAAGACACCGCTACCCCACTTTGGGCGTCGGCTGCTGTCCTACCTATAATGGGGGTTCGGCTCGCGGCTTGATAGAACGTAATCCCTCGCTCAATCTCTTCGAGAGTGCACGAGGTGCTCCGGACGTTAGCCATCACCGGCTGAGGCTTGAGCCGAGCAACCTCTTCCTCCAGTTCGACGATCCGGTCCTTCAGCGTGTCGTCCTTCACAATCACTTTGAATCGAGGAAGTTTCGCCGAACCAGGATACTCGGCTCTGTCGGATATAACGCGGCGCAAGTGGGTCACCTCGATGCTCTTGTCGACCGTCACCCTTTGCAACTGTTCTACCTTCCTTGCGAAGTCATCTCGTTCGGCCGAAACCCGAACCAACTCTTCCTCCTTCGCAGATAGTTCGGCCTCGACTATCCGCAGATGGTGCAGCTCGACCAACAGCTCACTGTTCCTCTTCTCTACATTATATTCTCCTCGTCAGATGAACCTCGCCCTCGAGACGATCCTCCCGGGACTGCTGAAATAGCTCTGCGCAGCGCCGAGCCGCCGCGGTGATAAGAGTATGCTCGGCAATCTGAAATGAAAAAGGAACAACATTGAAGTACTATATGGCCGAACCAAACACTTAGACAGAAGTCCAAATTCAAAACGCAACACTTTTCATTCATCAAAAGCGGTGGCCAGTCCGCAAAAGGCATTACACTGTTTGAAAGAAAAAACAAAACAAAAAACTACAAAAAATTCACGAGGGGATCAGGGGTCCACCTGCGTCGCCGCTTCGACCACGGGCGCGTCGCTAGTTGGCCCCTCGATCCTTCCCTCGACCTGAGCGTTCGCCACAGGTGGGTCGGCCTCCTCCTCCTCGTCATCGCCTTCGACCTCGTCGCCTTCGCCTCCCTCCTCCTCACCGCCTGAGGGCGACCCAGGCCACAGTCTGTAGCCGACCCGCTCGAAGCTGGGGACACGATCCTGAACATGGTCGAGTGCCCTCTGATAGGATCTCTCCATGTTCTCGGCCATGTGTTTCTTCGCCTCAGCCTCGACCTCGGCCTCTACCTCGGCCCTAAGCTTCACGGCCAGCGCCTCCTTCTCCGCCTTCAGGTCGGCCAGAGATTTCGCCGATGCGGCCAGCTCCTCGGCAGCCTTCGTGGCCTTGGCAGACTCCGCATCAAGTCGCCCCTTGACTCTCTCCAAGTCCGCCACAAGATCGGCGACCCGGACTTCCAAGGCCTCGACCCGCCGCTGCTCAGCCTCGAGCTGCCGAACCGCCTTGACCTTCTCCGCCCTGTCTTTGTCGCTGGCGGCCTTCAGCTCCTTCTCCTACTCGGCGAACGTCTCGAGGAGATGGCCGAAGTGACAGGTGGCCTACAAAGATAACGATCAGAGCAATGTGCAAGCCGAGCAGAAAACTTGAAGAAATTCGCAAAGAGAAACTTACCGACACGAGCGACCGAGCCACTTCATAGGTGTCGTCGCCGACCGTCCCCGCCTTCAGCGCGGCTCTGTCCTTCGGGGTCGCCAAGTGCTTGACGACCTGCACCGACATCTGCGAGTTGCTGAGGAATCCGTCGTGATTCTTCACCCGCCAGTTCGGCACAAACAACTGCTTGTGCTGCTCCGTCAGGATTTCCTCGGCCGCTTTGGTCAACGGCGGAGCCTCGAGCGCCAGCACCGCGTTAACATCAAAGGCCCCCTCAATCACGGTCGGGGCCACAGGGACCGAGGGCTCCTCGGCAACGACCGCCTCCGAAGGTGCCTCAGTAGCCGGAGGAGGCGGGGTGGTAGTCGAGGCGACCGTGGGCTGCGGAGTCGACGAAGCAGCCGCGGTCGCTCTCTTCCTCTTCCTGCCTCCGACCAACTTGGACCTATCGGCCATCATAGCGTTGAAATCAATCTTCATCGCCTCTGCATCAGACAACAAAAAACGAGTCAGCAAGACGAACTAAAGACTTGAAAGAAAAACAAAAGTAAATGAGATGTCAGGAGCATACTCAGGTCGATGGGGCTAAGGCCGGACCCGAACAGCACCTCCTCCGTCAACTCCCTCCAACTCAGCAAGGGAAGGGCCATGATCTTCCTCGCCACCTCCTCCTCGGCCTCAGACAGTACAGGGTCGGCTCTCGCAAATTTCGGCACCTCCACTTTCCACCGGGTCGGAATGTGCCGTATCGCCTCACCCCTTAATATAAAATACTTCTCTTTCCAACCCTTAATTGAGTCCGGGTTTTCTATGATCCTAACACCCTTCCTCGGCCCCAAGTAGTACCGATGCTCTGTCTTGTGCATCCAGTTTATCCGATACAGGCCTCGGAAGACTGTTAGGTCCGGCTCTACTTTAGCTTTGTAGCACTGAAGCAAGAAAGCATTCACGTGACGCCATGTGTTCGGCATGAATTGGGTCGGTGCGAGGCAGAACCAGCCGAGGATCTGGAGGATGAAAGGATGCAGCGGAAAACGTAGTCCGGCATTCAAGGAGTCGAAGTCAAACATGCACATATCCGACGATGACAGCTTGGAATTCGCTCGCATCCCAGGGCCGGGGATCATCAGCTTGTACTCCGGAGGGATGGCAAATCCCTTTCTGATCCGAAGGAGATCCCTCTCGGATAGCACTGAAGTGAGCTCGTCGGCTTCGGTGGGAAGGGCCGGGTTGAGTTCTTCGAGGACTTTTGACTTTCCGTAGACCGCTTTCTCCAAAAGGTCGCCCTCGTACTGCCTGACCCCCGAATGCCCGGACAGAACGGAGGGATATCGTCCCATCTCGGGGGCTTGCTTCGGGTTTTCCACAATCACCTCAACCACGGGAGATTGGGTCGCCACCCTCCTCTTCTTCTTCTCCTGCCTCGCCTCGGTAGCCGACGGTTCGGCGACCTGCTTTCCCTTTCTTTGGACCTCTGCCCTTCTCCTCTCCTCGGCGCCATCATCGCCCGAAGACGAGGCCCCACTCCCCGAGTTCACTCTTGACATCTCTAGAAAAAAGCTAAGGCTAAGTAGACTGACCTTTGAAGTGACGTTCACGGTCGGAATGTGCTCGCCGGAAATCGCCTGACCCACGCGACAGCTAACGTCACCACCTTGGAGCAAAAGTCGCCGCTAGCAGAGAACTTAGAGAACAAAAGTGAAATCTTGGAGTGAAAAGTAAGAAATGAGCTTGGGGGTGGGGGAGTGAAAACTTATAACCCCAAGGGATAGTGGGCCTCCTTGGGAACCTCAAAGGCCCACTAGGAAGCCAAAGCGACAAGCGAAAAGTTGCGACGTTACGAAAAGCAAAAAACTCTTCGAATCACTCAAGTCAACGACTCGGCCACCGGTCTGCCAAGCCGAGCTATCGAACAGACCCGGCTAAGCAACCGAGCTACTGAGCCCCTTCAAAATAATGAACTCAGCGCCCCGACGAACGCCACTTAGACCCCGAGCCGAGATGACGAGGAACCGACCCTCGTATATGGAGAAAAATCATTCCGAGGCGAAGTCACCGTCGGATCTCTCCAAAATTCGCGTCAGAATTCGATGGACGGTTCAGATTGCGCCACCCCCACAAAACGACAAGATAACATTTTCTCGTGATCTGAACCCCATCCTCGTGATGCGCACCATGATGGACGGACCAGATCTGCCCACGTGGACCTTCCGAGCTGCCTGCCATCGGCCTGCTCAACCGAGCTACCGAACAGCTTAGTCGAGCAGCCGAGCCACTGGGCTCGAAGAAATGGAACCATCAAGAGACGCTTCCTTCAAAATATCCAACTCAGCGCCTCAGCCAATAGCACTAAGGATCCGAGCCGAGATGACGAGGAACCGACCCTCGTATATGGAGAAAAATCATTCCGAGGCGAAGTCACCGTCGGATCTCTCCAAAATTCGCGTCAAAATTCGATGGACGGTTCAGATCTTGCCACGCCCACAAAACGACAAGATAACGTTTTCTCGTGATCTGAACCCCATCCTCGTAATGCGCACCATGATGGACGAACCAGATCTGCCCACGTGGACCTTCCGAGCTGCCTGCCATCGGCCTACTCAACCGAGCTACCGAACAGCTTAGTCAAGCAACCGAGCCACTGGGCTCGAAGAAATGGAACCATCAAGAGATGCTTCCTTCAAAATATCTAACTCAGCGCCTCGGCCAACAGCACTGAGGCTCCGAGCCGAGATGACGAGGAACCGACCCTCGTATATGGAGAAAAATCATTCCGAGGCGAAGTCACCGTCGGATCTCTCCAAAATTCGCGTCAGAATTCGATGGACGGTTCAGATCTTGCCACGCCCACAAAACGACAAGATAACGTTTTCTCGTAATCTGAACCCCATCCTTGTGATTCGCACCATGATGGACGGACCAGATTCGGCCACGTGTACCTTCCGAACTGCCTGCCATCGGCCTGCCCAACTGAGCTACCGAACAGCTTAGTCGAGCAGCCGAGCTACTGGGCTCGGAAAAGTGACCCCAATAGGAGACATAATCCTCAAAGTATCCAACTCAGCACCTCGGTGAACGCCACGTAGACTCCGAGCCGAGATGACGAGGAACCAACCCTCGTATATGGCAAAAAAACTCGCCGACCCATATCAGCCGTTAGATCTTGTCGAAAAGCGTGCTCGTCATGATGGACGGTTTAGATCTCGCCACGTCCACTACACGACAAGATAGCGTTTTATGGGGATCTGCGCTGAGATGAACGGCCCAGATGATGCCACGTACCTCGGAGGGTTCGAGCCGAGGAGCCAATCTACCGAGCCGAGGAACCATCCTCTGAACCGAGGGACCAATCCTCCAAACCGAGGAGACGAGGAACCGACACTCGTACCTCATAAATGGTAAGGCTGAGCCGAGATGACGAGGAACCAACCCTCGTATATGGCAAGAAAACGCTCCGACCCATATCAGCCGTTAGATCTTGTCGAAAAGCGTGCTCGTCATGATGGACGATTTAGATCTCGCCACGTCCACTACACGACAAGATAGCGTTTTATGGGGATCTGCGCTGAGATGAACGGCCCAGATGATGCCATGTACCTCGGAGGGTTCGAGCGGAGGAGCCAATCTACCGAGCCGAGGAACCATCCTCTGAGCCGAGGGACCAATCCTCCGAACCGAGGAGACGAGGAACCAACACTCGTACCTCGTAAATGGTAAGGCCGAGCCGAGATGACGAGGAACCGACCCTCGTATATGGCAAGAAAACGCTCCGACCCATATCAGCCGTTGGATCTTGTCGAAAAGCGCGCTCGTCATGATGGACGGCCCAGATCTTGCCACGTCCACTAAACGACAAGATAGCGTTTTATGGGGATCCACGCTGAGATGGACGGCCCAGATGATGCCACGTACCTCGGATCCTCCGAGCCGAGGCACTGATCCTCCGAGCCAAGGCGCTGACCCTCCGAGCCGAGGAGCCGACCCTCGTATACGGCAAAAAAGCCTGCCGAGGAACGGGGACCGTCTGATTACTCAGATATTCGCGCTCCGCACTGATCGAAGGTCCAGATTACGCCACGTCATAAATCAGTATTTAAAAATCGATTTTTATTTATTTAAATCGTTTTATTTATTTAAAAATTGCGAAAAATTGCTAAAAATTCGGGAAATTAGCTAAAAATTCTAGAAAATAATTAAAAATTCGGGGGGATATTTTTGAGCCCCTGAACGAACAATTATTGTCTAGAGTGTACTGTTAAGCCCCCCGAACGATTAGCTAACACATCGCAAAATTAAATAAATAGCCCGAAAAAATAAATAAAAACTCGACACGACTTCGGAACATCATATGGCTTCAAAAAAGAAGAAGTTACCTTACCACCCACTTCAGGATTCAAAATCACCCATTCGGACTCCGATACAACTCCACTAGCCACAAAAAAAGTCAAACTACTCCTCAAAGACTGATCGCCCTCAGCCTTTAGGAGTGGGGGGCTCGTGATGTGGCTAAAAATAGGGGTTTAATCGAGACCGTCCAAATTGGACACGAATCCTGAAGCCCAGGGGTAAAACAGTAATTTCACCTACAAACGGGTCTGAAGCAGGTAGCAGGATAGAATTAGGGTTTCTGATTAATATTAATCAACGGCCCTGATTCATATCTATCCCTTCACTGGGGATTAGGGATTACATTCCTTATCTATACACAGGAATTACATGCCTAATCTGTTCCCTAAGACGCCTATAAATACCCCCCATCCATCTCCATTAAGAGGTGATCAATCTTTCTCCAGTTTTTGCGCTCTTTCATAATCTCTCTGATTACTGACTTGAGCGTCGGAGGGTGTGTCGCCGGGAACATCCCCGGTGTCTCGCACTTTTTGCAAGTGTACGGCAGGAACGACGATCAGACCCCGACGGAACAGGTATACAGGTTTACTATTTAGTTTCCCTAAGAATCCACAAATACTATCTGTTTGCCCCCACACAAAATTTAGCGGCAACAATATATATATAAGGGAAATGCTCAGTTGAAAATGCAAATGTTGTGAAAACCCGTAAAAACAACCTAGGTAGTTGTTGGAAGGTTATAATGCATTATAACCTAGGCCGTTGTTGAAACAACGGCTTATGTGCTTTTCCACGTTTTCACAGACATTTACGTTTTCAATGGAGCATTTCCCAATAAATATATATGTATGTATATGTGTTGAAAAAGAAAATGGCATGGATATATATGTTGAAAGATGTTGTATGTTGGTTGTTTGAAATGGTAAGTAAATGAATGGAATTATTAAAGGGGGCCCACCATGAATTAACAACCAAGGTGCTGTTATATAAGCACCTTTGATGTTGATGACGTGGCCTTGGTGAAAAAGGTAAGCTTGGCATATATATCCCATATCGGTAATTTCCATAAATTAAATAATATATAAATAACAAAGCTTATGATCAAGAGTCACCTAATCGGTTAACTAACTTTTGAGAGGCAGTCTGTGTTGGGCAGTTGTACTACATAGTATCTAATTTGTATTATAAATTGTATAAATTGTCTGAGCTAGGGGCAGGGGCATTACACACGATCCATTCAGATTCTGGAATGATCCAATGCGACAAGGATATCAGAATGGCATTCCAATCCCATTTCAATCTGCTCTTTGGACACAAAGCTGACCTAGTCCGACAACTTGGCACAAACAAAGCCCCAAGTCCTGATGGTTTCCTGATAGTTTTCCGATGATCTTCTATCAGATATTCTGGGAGGAAATCAAAGGCGATTTGAAGAGGATGTTCACTGACTTCTACGATCATAAGCTCAAACTAGGGAGAATTAATTTCGCAGAGGTGGTGCTGATTCCTAAGAAAGAAGACTCCCAGCGAGTGGGAGATTACCTCCCTATTAGTCTTCTTAACTGCTCTGTCAAGATCATCACCAAGACTCTCGCTAATAGACTGGGAAAGATGATGGATGGTCTCATTAGCCATGATCAGACGTGGTTTATTCAAGGATGATGTATTCAGGACAGTATGGCTACGACTGAAGAAACTATCCATCAATGCCATATTTCGAATGCTAAGAGCTATCTCCTGAAACTGGATTTCGAGAAAGCTTATGATTCGGTCGAATGGGACTGCCTCCTGGAAGAGCTTATCAGAAGAGGCTTTGGGATTAGATGGATAAGATGGATCCACACATGGCTTACCACCAGCAGAACTGCAATTTTAGTATATGGGGTGTTGGGACACCAATTCTCGTGCAAACGGGGCCTCAGATAAGGGGACTCGCTCTCACCACTTCTCTTCACCATTGTGGGGGATGTACTTCAGTCCATGATGGATAATTGCAGAAGAGCAGGGTGGATTGTACCGGTGGCCAAGGGAGTAAACCAAAAAGGTTACTCAATCCTCCAATATGCTGATGATACTCTCCTTTTTGGTAATGACAACCTCGGGGAAACAACCGCCTTCAAAGGCATATTATATAGTTTTGAAGCATGGTCTGGACTCAGGGTAAACTTTCACAAAAGTGCTCTCATCCCCATTGCTCTCACAACGGAGGAGGCACTAGAACATGCCACAATTCTTAATTGTGCCTAAAAGAGCTTTCCTATTCAATACCTGGGATTGCCACTAAGACCCGAAAAACTCAAAAAGGCTTATTGGCTACCCATTATTGACCGGGTTGAGAGCCGTCTCGCAGGCTGGAAAAGTAAAGCCCTATCACTGGGAGGGAGAGTCACGCTTACTAATGTTGTCCTATCAAATCTTCCAACCTATTATCCGTCCTTCTTTGAAATCCCGCAATGGGTAATTCAGAGAATTGACCGGACCCGAAAATGGTTTTTATGGAAAGGGGCAGACCCGGATCAGGGCGGCTACCACCTTATCAGATGGGAGAAGGCATGCATGAAAAAGATACATGGAGGTCTAGGTATAATTGATCTTCGGGATATGAATCTTGCTTTATTGGGTAAATGGTGGTGGAAGGTTTTTTACCCCAATGGAGAAGGGTCGCAAGATTTTGTTCAAGGATATCTGCATGGGAATGGAACGAGAAATTTGGACTTCAGGGTAGGCCCACGTGTCTCTTGGTTCTGGAAAGGCATCGCTAAGGCATACGAACCCTTCATTACCTGCGTTAAATCAGTTATCGGTAATGGCAGACTCACCAGATTCTGGTAGGATAAGTAGTGTGATGATCACACACTCAGAGCCATGTTCTCCGACCTATATGATCGAGCATCACAACCACACTGTACGGTGGCTGCAGCCTGGAAAAGAGGCGTCTGGAAACCATCCTTTAAACAATCTCTCGATCTAGGCTCCCAGAGCAGACTCATAGAACTCCAGAACTACATCATCAATGCTGGTATTAGCTGCTCTCAAGGTCCAGATAAGAAATCTTGGGGACTGGAAAAGAACGGTACGTTCACCGTTCGCTCCTGGTATTACCGCATTTACTTTAGGGGATGTGCTTCTAAGTGGGCATGCGTCGTCTGGAGGACGAAAGCCCCTCTCAAAATCAAAGTTTTCTTATGACTGGTGCTGAATGATGCGATTTTGACTAAAGAAAATCTCGCTAAATGCCAACTGAAGTGGACTCTAGGTGCGGGTTCTGCCATGCTACCCTAGAAACTAGAGACCACCTCTTCCTACAGTATCCTAGGAGCAAAGCGGTACTTGTTGAGGTACTCAGTGCCCTGGGGACGAGTCAGTATCCTAGTGCGTACGAGGACCTATGGGTAGGGTCCAAATTTGCTTCTGAGAGAAGAACTATGAAAGAAACGTGGTACATCGCTATGGCCGCAACGACCTGGGTACTTTGGCTAGACAGGAATAATTTTTATTTCCGCACAACATGTAATAATATTTCTGGTAACTTGACTCACATTATGCATTTTATTTCATTTTGGACTAATGTGGTAGCTAGGGATGGCAAATGGGCCGGGTTGACCAGTGAACCGCCCATGACCGGCTCGGTTAACTTGGTCCGCGAAACAACGGGCCGGTTTCGGGTCGAACCCGTTAACGCTAATGGGTCGACCTGGGTCGTTAAAATAACGAAGCGAACATGCTCAACCCGGCCCGGTAACCCAGGAAAAAGGCCCAACCCGCTCGCCAACCCGCGGGTCGACCCGCGGGTTGCGAACCGTTTGACCCACACGGGTCAAACGTTCGGCCCGCTTCGGGTTAACCGTTGACCCGCGGGCCAACGGCTAGTTACTGTTCAACAAAGCCATTTTTGTGTTTTTTGTGTTTTTTTTTCGTTTTTTCGTTTATTTTTACCTTATAAATACCCCCAAAACTCAAACAAAAAATTCACACCTTACTCTCTTACTCTCTTACTATAATTACTCAATTTATTTCAATTTGTGAACAATTGAACAAACAAGCTAGCAAGTCATATACACGATCAAATTCCGATCGTATCGAAGTCAAAATTCAACAACGTCCTCAAGTCTTCAACTCTCCTCCAACTCCAAGTGATCAAGTTTTCTACTCTCCTCTAAGCTCTCATCGAGTCTTCAATTCTAGATTTCTACTTCTACTTCTATTCTTATTTTCACGGATTTTTTTATATATACGTATCCACGGTAAACGGTATCAAAATTTCATATCCATCTTATTCAATTTTTATTATTTTTGTAGTTATAATTTTTGGTATCTTGTTTGTTTGTTGGTTTTTTGATCTTCTCTCTCACAACCCTCTTATTTTCTAGATTCTTTTTTGTAACTTATTGCCCCTATATTGTGTATTTTTTTTTACATACACTACTACATATAAACATGTCTAGATCACGCGGTAGCAATCGTAGCCAAAGTGGGCAAGATTCTACCGGCACTTTCCGTAGGCCACCAATTGTCCCACATAATGAACCTGTCGAAGAGTACCATGATCCTCCTACCCAACAATGGGGTACACATGATGAATTTGTAGGAGACATACACTTAGAAGAAGAACAACAACAACAACCAACCGAAACAACACAAGTTACACAACCCCCTAGTGGTAGGAAAACTAGAGGGAAAAGTAGTGATTGGCATAAATTTTACGATTATATCCCGGACGAAGAAACTCCGGGTATAGGTTTGAAAGTTTATAAAACATGTTCTAAGCAATACAAATTTAAGAGGGGTGATGGCACGGGTACAATTAAGTGACACATCCTAAATATCCATAAAGACCTTCTTGTTGATCTACCCGGCCAACAAAAATCTACCCTAGGATCGGTCTAGTTGATAGCCCGATCTTGTTCGTCGGAAAATAGCCCGATTAATAATAAAGGAAGAGTTACCATTTTCCTATCCCGAGAGTAGGGACTTGGAATATTTTAATCAAACGGCCTTAAACCCTCATTTTAGAAGAATCCCGAGAAATACTTGCAAATCGGATTGTTTTAAAATGTACAATGAAATGAGGGACACTTTGATTGCAATTTTATGGAGTTTAACTTGTAGAGTTAGTTTAACTTCGGATTGTTGGACGGGTTGCAATAATATTCCAATGATGGGAATAACCTGTCATTGGATCGACAATGATTGGATTCTTCAAAAAAAAATCATATCACTTGCCGCGTTACCCTATCCCCATAGTGGCGTTGAAATAGCAAACCATATTTTAGAAATTTGTGATATTTTTCATATTCGCGAGAAAATTATGTGTATTAGTTTTAATAATGCATCTAACAACAATGCATCATTTAGTATTTTAAAAAAAGAATTAAACCATCCATCTGACAATATTTTTCATGTTAGATGTGCATGTCATATTTTAAATTTATGTGTTCAAGATGCATTAAAAATAGCCGATCCATATATACTTAAAATTAGAAATTGTGTACATTTTATTGCATTAAGTGGCACCGTATTTCAAGAAAGAAAAAATTGGTGTAGGATTTCAAATGTACCTTTTAGAAAATTTCCAAAGGATGTTAAACACCGATAGAACTCTACTTTTGATTTACTACAGGTTACCGAATATAAAGCATGTATAAATAAGATTTGTATCGTAAAAAATATGCCAAATTTTCAAATGACTCCCCCTGATTGGTATTATGCCGAATCTTTGTTGAAATTTTTAGAACCTTTTAAAACCACAACTTTCAAAATTTCAAAATCATATGAATCTACTTCTTGTAGCATTTTTATTTCAATAGTTACTATGATGCAAACTTTTAACGAAATGATAAATGATGCTTTTGTAGGTGAAATTGTCAAACCTGCATACACAAAATTTTTGAAGTATTTTAATCTTCCTCCTATGTTGTATTGTGTTGCTACCGTTATGGATCCTCGTATCAAATCAGAAGGTACGAAGAGTTTGATTGAAATATTTTTTGCATTACTTGGGAAGGATGTAGAAAAAAAAATTGATTGCACTTCTTTTTTAGTTAAATTTGAATCTACATTAAATAACTTATATGATTATTATGATAAATGTTTTGCTTCTAGTAGTACAACTTCTGTGTTAGTGCTTCTTCTGGTACTTCTAAAGGTAAGGGTAAGAGTAAATTTGATGATAGAACATTTAATTTACTTGCACAAATTCAATCCAAAAATCCTATGACTAATCAACCAAATGAATTAAATTAGTATAACCAACAAGATTCTGAGTCTTCTACATCACTAGATATTTTACAATGGTGGAAAGACCATGAACGCACATATAGTATTCTTAAATATATGGCTAAAGATCTACTAACTCCTCATGTCTCTACAGTTACTTCTGAAAGTGCATTTTCTACAAGTGACAGGATTCTAACAGATTACAGGAATCGCTTGAAGCCCGATTCATTAGAGATACTCGTTTGCACTGAAGACTGACTGAAGGCTGAAGATAGGACACAAGAAAAAATATTATCTACGTCTACAAGTGGGAGCAACTCGCCAGAAGAAGAAGAACAACAACGACAATAACAACCATAATCAACAATTCAAGACCAACAACAACAAGTCAACAACAACAAATTGAAGGCCATCAAATTGAAGACAATTGTAAATAGATAAAAAATTGTATTAAATCTTTGCTTGTTATTTCAAATTAGAAAAATTGAAGTAAATTGAAATTGTATATAAGAAATATGTTAGTGTATAAAACAAATTTGTGAAATCTTTATTTCTTATTAGAAATTGTGAAACTTGTATAACTTGAAATCATATGAATAATATTTCAATATTTTTTGGCAATTTCACTCTTTCAATCTTATTATTATTATTATTATTATTATTATTATTATTATTATTATTATTATTATTATTATTATTATTATTATTATTATTATTATTATTATTATTTTAAGTTTTTTTAAAAAAAACCTTTCTAAACGGGCCAACCCGCGACCCGACCCGAACCGACCCTGGTTGGACCCGAAAGGGTTCACGGGTTGGACGGGTCGCCATTTCAGCTCTTCGACCCGGCCCGGCCCGGCTCGGTTAAGCCTCCAACCCGACACGAACCCGCCCAAGTCAACCTCCAACCCGGGTGGGTTCGACCCGACCCGGCCTGGTTGACCCGAATGCCAACCCTAGTGGTAGCAGCAGGTCCCAGGGGGAGGATATCGAGTGTCTTCCAAGTTGAGAATTTTGATGATGAGGAAGTCGAGATCAGTCCGACGATCGACTGACAACCAGCATACCTGTTACTGCTGATAGACACCCACCACCCCAGGGTTTGTTGGGGGGATATGATGTATCTTGTTTTGTGTAAGTCGCTTGTATGTTGCGGACAATCTGGTACTGTTTTGTCCCACCCCCCATGTTTGGAGTAGAAGTTATGTACTTTTGTTTTGTATGTAGAACCTTGTATTTGGTTCAGTACTCTGAATTTGTTTTATTAACCTCTTATTAATGAAACAGGGTGATCATCCTCCACATTTTCCTATAAAAAAAAACAACAACATACCCATGTGTAATGTCAACTTTAAGCTTTGCACCAGTGAACTAAAGAATGCCATGTGATTTTACACAAAAAATCAGCCCATGTCCGTATGTAATTTTTGTTAATTACTTTAATGAGTTTAATGTTTTTTTAATTACAAGGTACTAGTAATTTGCACGTGCGATGCACGTCTTAATAAATATAGTTTTTTAAAATAAAAATTTAGACATAATCTGAATTTGAACTTAGAACCTCCTTTATAATAGTTATGCACGTGTATTGCACGGGTTGGTAGATTGACAAAACATTTACAAACGACACTAAGGTCTTCTCCCATTATATTAGAAATAGGAGTATTTCTCAGTTTTTAAAAATAGTGGGAGTATATGCTAATTTTCACATTTTAAATGGGGGCATTTGCTAAAATATTCTTTTTTTAGGAGCTGCACGTGCATCATACGGGTGTTTGGTGGATTTAGTTTGTCGTATATTGTACGTGTTTACTCAGTTACAAAATTAGAATTTGTTTGTTTACAACCCCAACTCTCCCATTAAAATTAAAATAGTAGAGATATTTGTTTAATGAATCTGGACACTCCATAATTACGTCTGGTACCAGTGAAGTTTAGTGTTGCAAAGACTCAACTACAACAAAAAGATATTCTCTGTAGCAATCCCAGTATTCATTCCAATCTTACCATGTGAATCCTACCATGTGAGTTATAATTCGGTGGTTTTAACTACTTACTAATTTTAGAGTGCAAGTTACATCTTTTATATCATTGCAAATAAATGTGTTTGTCTATAAAATAGTAATAGGAGAATCCCCAATTTGTGCTTAATGTTACTTAGTTATTTTATATTATATATACATATTCTTTTACTTTTTAATTTTTAAAAGATGCTCGTCCGAGATGATGACGGATGATGGATTATGGATTAATTTTAAAAAAATAATGAATGATGGATTAATTTCAATATGAGAAATTTATAAAAAAAAACAAACGGACAAAAATTGAAATTCCCGTCTGAGATTTTTTTTTTATAAATTAAAATCTTAATTTAATCTTAACTCTAAAATAATTGTCAATTAGCCCCTAATATGTACCCATAATATTTCTATAGGTCCTATTCTATTTAAAAAAAAAGGAAAGTTGGGGGAAATGTTCGAGGACAGAAGAAGAACTCCCCCCCCCCCCCCCCCCCCCCCTCGCATCCTTTTTTTATTTTTTATTTATTTTGGGTTAGACGACAGATCGCCTTTCGTCTGATCACCATTTAAGATTTTTTTTTTATATTTAAAAATGGTCATACGTAAGATGATCTTGCATCCGACACCTTTTAAAAAAATAAAAATGGATCGGATACAAGATCATCTTGGTCCAACACCTTTTTTAAAAAAAAATATTTTTTTATCATACGCAAGATCATCTTTCGCCCGAGGAAAAAAAAATTAAAACGGACGTAAGATGATCTTTTGATTTCTATATTTCAGAAATTTCTATACCGTCTCTCAAATATAGACGTACACTATTCCTATATTTCCAAAATTTGGAAATATAAGAAACGACTACAGCAGCTCGTTCCCTATATTTTCTAAATTTTAAAAAATAGAGGAACAGTCTACATATGCACTTAAGGCTTGGGAGTTGACTATATCATCTGATCATGGTAAGCTAGGTAGCTTCCTAAACTATTACTAGTGTTACCTTGTACAAATTGCACAACCTAAACCAATTTTAAGGGATTCATAAAATTATATAGAACTATAAAAAAAGTGAGAGAATTAGGAAAAACTTATGAGTATCATTCTTATCATAATTATTGAAATCTTCATTATCATCTTCACATAAGTAAATGATTTAGATAATCACTACCAAAACATAGAGGGATTTGAGTTTTTATTTATTTTGGTTTTTAAAATAAAATTATGCTTAGTGTACGTGTTAGTTAAACAGGAATCTCTACTTTTTCTCTCATTTCTCTATTTCTTTTCTTTCTCTACCCCATCTTTCTTTTTCTAGTTAAATAGGAGAGAGAGTCTACCCCATCTTTTCTTTCTCTATTTCAAAACAGAGAAAGAAAAAATGGGGTAGACTCTTTCCCCTATTAGTATAAGATATAAATGTAATTGGGGTTTATATAGTTACCAGTGTCCTGTGTAGCATTGGTATCGGGTCGGGTCGGGTCAGGTCCTTCACTACCCGGACCTGGTCCCTTACGGATCTAAAAATTGGACCCAGACTCGGACCCGAACCCGTTAGGACCGGGTCCGGTTTCGGGTGCGGATCCTATTAAAATATTCCTGCCCGTTCGGTTAGGAGTGGGAGTGTGAACGGCTAGCGGAGGCGGCGAGTGGAGGATTTAGAATAGAGGAGAGAAGAAAAAAACATGAGTTTTGAGTTTGGAAGAGGAAGATTTAGAATTGAGGGGGAAGGAGGGGAGGGATGAGGATAGAATATTTATTTTGATGTTGATTTTTTGGGTTTTTTTAACGAGTTCGAATCCGGGTGCGGGTCGGGTCTCTTTTGAGCAGATCCGGACCCGGACCCGGACCCAAAAGTACAACGAGTCCCATTTTAGGACTCAGCCCCGAACCCGGATAGGCCGGGTCGGTTCCGATCCAATGCCAAGTCCGGGTCGAATCTGGGTTTCGGATATTTATACCAATGCTAGTCCTGTGGACAGTGCTTGTATTTGTCATATTTTGATGGTCGCTAAAAAGATAGAAAAAAATAAGAGTAATACTTCATCCACTACCAATTTCACTACTATTCTCTTCACTACCTTAGGTGGCACACTCCTATTGGAGAGTTCCCCCACCTACTCTCTTTTTCCCAACTTATTGGAGTGTGTCACCTAAGGTAGCAAAGAGAAATATAGTGAAATTGGTAGTGGATGTAACATTACTCAAAAAATAATGAGAAAGTCGGACCGCACAATATGGAGGTATATACAGTACAAGAGAGGTGGAGAAAGACTAAGGCTGCGTTTGGTTCGTTGTTTTGAATTCATTTTAAAAATATTTTTTGAAAAAGAATATAAAGTTGCTTTTATGAATTTTAAAAATATAGCATTGTTCGGTAAACTTTTTTCATAAAATAGTTTTTTCAAAATTAAAGTCTAAAAGGTGTCTGGTAAACTGTATACAGTATGTATGTATATATATAATCCATATTTATGTATATATGTATATACATAAATACTCTATATTGTATACTATCACTAATCTCTAATATTATAATGGGAGAAGGCCTTAGTGTCATTTGTCAATCTACCAACGTGTGTATTGCACGTGCATAACTAATATGAGTGAGGTCTCAGGTTCGAGTCCTCACTACGTTAGATTTTTTTACTTTAACTTTTTTAATATATTAGATATGCATCACACGTGTAAATTACTATTTACCTATCTATCTATCTATCTATCTATATATCTATCTATCTATAATATAATATATAATAACTATTATAATAGAAGAGTTGGAGTTGTAAATCTACCAACTTACGTGCAACACACATGCAACTCCAACTCTCCCATCATAGTCTTCACATTTACTTTTCAAAATATATAATCATATTTATTAAGACATGCATCACATGTGTAAATAAGAGTTTTTACTTAAGTTTAAAATAAAAAAAAATTAATACGTGCATCGCACGTGTATAGTACTAGTTATATATAATGTATGTATGGGTTTGGTTGTATGTATATATAGTATATATACTTTGATACATATATGTTGCATACATATACATACATACATATTGATACATACATACTGATATATAATAATATAAAATAATTTATTATAATAAACATATTTAATAATATACATAAATATAATAATATATAATAATTATAATAATATATATGTAATAATAATATATTATTACATATATATAAAAATTTATTATAATAATAATATATTATATAACAATATATATAATAATATATAATAGTAATATAATAATAATAATAAAATATTAATATTAATTTAATAATAATATAATATATGTAATAATAATAATAATTATTATTATTATTATTATTTTTATATATGTAATAATAATATATTATAATTATATATAACAATATATTATAATTATATAGATTATATAATAATATATATAATAATATATAATAGTAATATATAATGATAATAATATATATAATAATAATATAATAATAATAATAGTATATATAAAATAACTAGGTTTGCCCGTTGACACGTGCCTACGGCACGTCTTCGGAACGGTGCACCTTATTTGATCATATAAAAATTTTTGGAGGTCGAGCAAATTAATTGAAGTAGCAAACATATTATATGAGAAACTTTTGGGGGTTCAGCAAAAACCATATTATATGATTTTTTTGATTTTTTTGAACTTTTTAAAAAGTTTTTAAATTTGTAATTTTTTTAGTTTTTAAATTTTTTATTTTAAAAAAAAAATTAAAATTTTATTTTCTTGATTTTTTGAATAGAAGAGGGAGGTAGAGGAGAGAGAAAAAAAATTAAATAAATATAGGAGTTGTTTTGGGTGGGGGATTTGAATTTGAGTTTTGGAGGGAAAATATGTTTTGTGGGGTTAGATCTGGACCTTTGATTTTTGGGGATTGAAGGAGAACCACTTGATAGCTTTCTTTGTGTTTTATTATATAGATAATGTATTATAATAATAGTATATATGAAATACTAATATATTATAATAATAATAATAATAATAATAATAATATAATAATAATAATAATAATAATAATAATAATAATAATAATATATACATACTATTATATATACATACATATACATACATACTGTATACGTACATAATGTACACATATATACATATACATATATATATACAAATACAGTATGTTTGTTGGAAAATGAAAAAACTTATATCAGAAAACAAGTTTTTTCTGTTTTCAAAAAACTCATTTTACACATAAGTTTTGAGTGTGAAATTTAAAATGAGTTTTCGAAAAATTTGTATTCAAACAAAATTATTCTATGTTTTAATTTTAAAAACCGAAAATTGTTTTTAAAAACCGATCCAAATGCATCCTAAAGATGGGGTTGACCCAATTATAGCCAAAATGATTAATACATTCTTATCCCGCTTGCTGCATCATGCATGTGCTTGCGATTTGCGCGTCAACATGAAGGATATGACTGGCATTATTCACACGATCCCAACAAGATTCTCATCAATTATTTTCGTTTTGTTTCAACTATGTGTATGTAATTATGTGTCATTGTATCATGTAGAGTAGAATGATGGTTCTTCTGCATCAAAATTTTTGGTTCTTCTGCATCAAAATTTTGTCAATTAATTATTGGTCCACCGTTTCTCTTCGGATGGCGGAAGCTGTCAACCGTCAAAAGTTGCAACTGAAAGTATAGATGATATTTTACTTAGTTTGAATTAAGTAAATATATGCACAAACATCTATATACTTTATCGAGCACTAACATTTTTATTTTTTTTAGGAAAATATGAAATATGACCACCATGTTTCATTAATAAGAACTTAACGAAATAAACCCAGAGTACTGGGCCAGATTACAAACTACAGACAGAAAATAGAATATACATGAAGCAACATGATCCGTACAAACAAAAAATTCCTCCAACAACCCTGGAGGGTGGGCCGACAAACAAGTTCGGTCCAGCAAAATTGTATGTATGTCAGTTTAGCTTCGTACATTGCCTCCACGGCACATGCACACCCACCTGAAACAAGTCTGGCCGGATTTTATCACCCGCCGAGCCCTGCCTTCTCCTCACTGGGGGACCCCATCTTTAGGCCCAAGCCCCACATGCAGAGTTTTGACAACCGCCAAGCTCTGTCTACACCTCATACCCTCCCACAATATTGCAATAATCACTCCCTCACCAAAAACCGTAGTCAAGGAGAGAGCCGTGAAGAGGATACCTTCACCTCTCTCACGCCCTTGCTATCTCTAGTGATTTCTCACAAATACAGACCAACACCAACATAGAGTAGTGAGGAGCAACATCTTCACTCACCCACTCTCACACACACACACTCTCTCTCAATCAGAAAACCAATACAAGACCCAGCTGATTGAAGTATCACCTTATCCTCTCGCCACAATGGACGATGGCGTTGGGCGTCAGCTTCCATTATGAGGGCGTAGTGGTGGTGGTGCCCCGTCGATTGTGATCATCAGGTGAAGCAGCCCGGATGCAGCCTCCCACAATCTCCTCCACTTATCCTACAAACACACAGACAACTCCCACAGCCGCTACCAAAGAGAGAGCCGTGCAGATGACACCTTCACCTCTATCACGTTTGTGCTTTCTCAGACGATTTCTCACCAAACAACTATCTCGCTCCCCCCACCCAAGAACCCCGTTCCAAGAGAGAGCCGTAGAGAGGATACCTTCACCTCCCTCACGCTCTTGTTCTCTCAGGCAGTTTCTCACCACACAGACACACGCTGTAAGAGGCAGTGGCCTAAGCTGGAGGAAGCTCAATAGCATGATAGTAGATGCTGTGAAGAATGCACCGACGACATCGTTGGACACCCCGAAAGTTAAAACAAGTGAACGCACATCATGGAGGGACCCCACCTTCGGGCCCAAGCTCCACAATCGTGCAATACAACATACTACACCATCCACACCACCCACACAAATATAAACACAACCTATACCTTTTCGCTGAGCTATCGGTGTTGAAGACACCCGAAGTCAGCCATCGTCGACACTCGCCGTCGCTCAGATCCGAGTTCCCCAGGTGTGGACACGGCATCAACACGAGCTCCCCACCGTGGGATCTCGCCATCTTCAGCATCGCTGTCTGGGAGAGCGACGTGAGGGGGGGGGGGGCGCCCCTCTCGCCGTCACCCAGATATGAGGAGATCAAATCTAGGTCTTCGCTCCCGGGCTCGTTGGAGGACGCGGTGTTGGCACAAGCTCCCCACCGCCATCTATGGTTTCCCTGACTTCGGAGCAACATGAGGAAGGTATGGGAGGGGAGCACGATGGGAGGAGAGCCCGTTGAAGGCGTTGGGGGACGACGACGGGGGCCATATGCTTGGTCACGGCGGAAGGGGGTTTCGGTTGGGGAGTGTGACTTTCAGGAAGGGGAGGAAAGGTAGGGGGATGAGGATGGGGGGAGGGAGGTACTCACGTCGAGGCAACGACACAGAGGGTTAGCCGTCGCTGCCCCCCAGAAATTTCAGATCTAGGGATGAGCACTAACATTATTGACGTGGGTTCCTTGCTAAGGCGTGGAGAACTAGATATGAGCTTTATTAAAACGTATCAGTGAATTATATGGGACAAAACAAAATGAAGGAATAGACATTTCTATATAAAAAACCATTGGTGTTGCAAATAAATCATTGCATCAATTGAACTGAGAAAAATCATCAATGCATCACCTGACATCACTTGGTCAAGGCCACGTTAGGAAATCCTTCTCTCCAGAGAATCTTGTTGAGTATTCAAAATGATCAATACAAACCATCAAGAAAATATTAGATCACATCAATTACACAAACACACAAGAATTGATCCAATTGGGGCTTTCACGTTAATCCGAGTGAGGAAGAACCGAAATATTATTTCAACTAGAGAACATACAAGAATATTATAATTATCACCACGACTCTCTCTCAAGCCTAACTAGAAATTTCTTGTTGTTTATAATGGATAAATATCTCTTCTCATATTCAGCACCCAATAGAATCATATGGTTCTTGGAGCCATTATAATAAATATATCGATCAAGAGAAACCCTAGTTTGATACACTTGATACACTAACCATCCAATATATACTAAAGAGATAAACATACGTTGAGAGCCGTACGATATAACTTGAAGATGAAGTTGGGCTTCAAACGAATCAGCCAGATCCGCACCCAAAAACCCATCAACCGCGCTCGGTCTCTCGCACACAACTTGCGGTTGACCGTCCCCTTCTCAGGAAAACCCTGTACAGTCGACTAGTTGACCGACCCCTAGTACAGTCAACTGCACTTGCTCAATTGCTGTTACTATCTGCTTCCTTCTCTATTTTCAACCATTCGCTTCGATCCATCTCATCACTTCATCGGCTTCTTCATCGAACGTATGTATGCAAGACATATAAACCCAACAATCTCCACAATGAGTTGCATGCGCATGAATTAATACCTGTGTAATCAAAATTCTTCTAGACATTTTATCTCTGCCTTGTAAACAACATGTTTCTATGACTTTTTCTACTAATTAAATTTACCTCCACCTGTTTTTTCTCCAGCTGTATTTCCCCCAAAATGGCACACTCCAGTAGATGTAATCATGAAGGTTTCACCCTCCACATGAACTCCATCCACCCCAAGGCTCTCTCCACCTTCTAATGGTATTCGAACGTTGCAGTCTTGTTTTGGTGATTCTAGTGACTTACTAGATAATGCTTTCGGAACAATGACCTTCCATACACTCGGCCGAGTTTTTCTGTTCCCACAAAGCTGGTAGAGGTTGTGCTGACCTTGCCCAATCCCCCTATTACCCTTCATCACCTTACGATGACTATCCCAAACTGCCAAAACTCTACCTCGGACTGGGTACCTGCAGACCCGAGCATCAAGAGTTCTCAAAGATTTTAGATCAGATGATGGTGGTCTGATGATGAAGATCATGATGATCAAAATCACCAAGGCAATCGACGGCCAGGATGGCTTGATCACCTAATAGAGCCAGGGGGGTGCTCTGCAACAGCGCGGGCGACTGTCGACGGAGGCAGAGCTCAGGGCGGTGCACGGGAGGTGCGGCGAGAGGCTTGACAATGACTCAGGCAGAGCTCGGGGTGATCGCAAGTGGCACACAAAGAACTCGAGCGGCACAAGCGAGAAGCTCTATTTTCGAAATGAAAACAGGGGAGAAGGAAGAAGACGGAGTGCAGGGTGCTCAGGGGCTCGGCGACGGCGCAAGTGGCAGTCAAGGAGTCGCGGTGGAGAGGCAGGGTGACTGCGGTTGGTAGCAACGAGGACGGAAGCGGAGGTCGACGCAGGGGACGAAGGAGCTCAGAGGTGTGCAGGCGATGCCATAGGGAGGCAGAACAGAGGTGGTGGTGGTGGTTTGGGAAAGAGAGAGATCGGGAGGTAGGGGGAGACGAGATGGAGAAGATGAACAGGGGGTAGGGGGATGAACAATAGGCGGCTAGGGTTTCTTAGGGTTAGAGTTAGGTGGAGATTAGGGTTTAGAATAAACATGGTTATATAGGAAAATGATTAGGGTATAGGGTTATTGTGTAATGCCCCGAATTCCAAATAGGACCGAATTCGAGGTTCAACAGGATATTTACACTTCACTTCGTACAATTTTACAAGGAATTTAAACTTTTCAACATACATCAGAGTTCTTTACAATTTGTTTACACATCGGAAGAATAAAAAGAAATACAAAATAAAAATAAAATACAACTTATACAATTTTATCAATGCGATTAATCAACAGCATCATAACAACTTTACTTCTTTATGAAAAGGTCCATTACCTGCATAATAAGCTGTGGGGACGTCAGTCACTTACAACTGACAAAAATGTAATACTCGGCATCCTCTCTATGCCGTACATATAACGATCTCAATACTTTAACAAACCACATATTTGAATGAACAATAAAGTGTCAAACGTGATTATTCTAAACATATAAGTGTATGCGATGCCTTAATGCCTAATGTACATTTTATACTAAGATGACACTAATGCATACTTGTTCGGATTCTATGCATCCCATACTACATAGGTCCGAGGGTAAGCACCTACGTACTCCACAATAAAGGGTTCGATCCCTCGCTATGACAAACTACCTAGTAATAAAACAAGGTTGAGACGTTCCACGAGTATGGATCCCAGTCCCGGAGAACCGTCGCAGCAAGACCCCCGCCTGACTGTTATACTGACTCCTTGTCGTGCGAACTTTCCGCAAGTATCCCTCTAGCCCCGGTATACGTATATATTTTGGAAAACGGAAAACATCCGCCCGACTATGCATAGTCCCGAATTTAAATTAAAAGCTCGTCTCCTAAGAGACAACCACAGTCACAGAGTACACCGCCCGACTGGTTCTATAGTCCCGGTGAACCGCCGCAGCAAGACCACCGCTCGACCATATAGAGAGTTCCACTTACGTTTGCCCAAGGTTTACCACATCTTCACTTATGTGCCTAGTTCTTAAGTTCAAGATATGAATAAATTTCCATACCTAGAATTAGTTTTAACTCCTACCGGACTTAGTCACAAAAATACGAGATAGCTCCATGGCCATATCTCAAAATTATATCTCAAATCTTTTATTTTAATAGTACCGGTACCCGATGTCTTACTAACTCTAAATCACAATTTTTCATGTACAAGAATCCATGGTTACTCATACCCTTCAATAATCTTGTCATAACTCAAAATATTCTTATCTTCAACTTATTCACAGTTGATCAATGTCTTGCCTTAACACTTATTCATGATTCGCTTTTTCATTTACAATTTCAAAATAAAACAATAATTCCTTCCATGCACAATAGATTCATAACTATAAATTTCATTGGTAATTTCAACAATTCATATCTCAGTTCACATCAAGTATTTCTTACTCAACTTAAGTGTTTGTCTACAACAAGAGAGTTTCATAACTTGTCACATATTCTCTCTCTTCTTTTTCCAAAAATAAAGATCATATACTTAAGTAATAATTTAAAAAATGAAACTCATTTACTATCTCAATTTTCCTTTTTTACTTTCTCAAAATATACAAGATATATTTTAAAAAAAAACTATTTCTACAAATTTTCATGTGATTTCATAAAAAAAAAAAAAAATTCCAAACTTCCCCCACGTCAAAAAAATCCCGAACTGTATTAAAACTCCAAAGGAAAATCAAAATGGTGGCCTGTGGTTTCGAACCCGGGATCTGCCAACACCTACAGCATTGCCCAAAGCCATTCTCGCTAGCCACCAAGTCCATTTGGACTTTGTGTCAAACCGCAACGAAAACCCCTTGTATTCAAGGTACAGAGTCGGATTTTTAATAAGTGAATCAAAAATATATGAGACTATCAAGTTTCGAACACAAGATCCCTTACAAATTGTGTTCTGTGGTGCACTGGCTAACCAGTAAGTCCATGTGTGATTTCTGTATAGGAGTTGTATTTATACACTTTTGTTCATACAGTTATGAAATTGGTTCTTTTTCGCTAAACTTGTTTATCCAGTGATTCAATCTTTTAGGATTTTAAAAAAATAAACGTTTCTTTTGACTGAGATGAATTTTAAAATAGCAACCAACAAGTTTCAAAAATATATTTCCAGTTTTAAATAGTTTCCTTTTTCATTTTTCATACTAATTTACATTTATCAAAAATTCGAATTTAAGAATCATGTTCATTAAAACTAGTTTATGTACTCCATCATACTAATTAAAATTTTGTACTAAAACCAAACATACCTCTCAATCATGAGAATTCTCAAAAGAACTCTTTCATCCAAAAATTTATATTTTTAATATATCATGGCAACATACATAAGTCGACACATTTCATGGTAATGACTAGATTTGTTTTGCTTTCTTTCTTCTTTCTTCATCATCGTGACACTAAAGCTTAGATTGAATATATCATTCTCCACCCAGTTTTCATACAATATCATATATTCAACAAGTACAAAAAATTATTAACATACTAACATGATTCATATTATTAATCCATTTGTCACATTTCTAATTAACATGGTGCCAATTATTTACTTTAATCACAACAAAATTACTTTCAATCATGGCATACTACATTAGCATGGATTACGTCTACATATTTAACATCAAATTCAATTTATACTACTCATTATGATTTTTAGCATGCATTCTCTATATTAGAAAGAAAAAAATTACCCACCTCTTTATGAAGAATGAAATAACCAAGATTGAAGAGACACTTCTAGCTCCTAGCTCCAACTAGCACCTCATTGTCCTTCTGCTCCTAGCAAGCCTCCAAAGCACAAGAAACACTCTCTTTCTCTCTTTCTTTTCTCTCTTAATTTTGTTTAGTTTAGGTGTGACAAGAGAAGAGAAATGAGGGTGTATTTATAGGACTAGGTGAGAGTTCGAATTGCATAATTCTACACCTAATAAATCACTCCACTTAATTTTCAACTCTTCATGATCCTAACTCCTAAAACTCCCAACTCTTCATGTTTCCAACCCTTCAAAACTCAACCCCCCCCCCCCCCCCTTCTCTCATCTCTCTAAAAACCGACCACCCTTCTTGGCTCCTTACATTCCATGTGCATGTGTTGTGCACTAGTGCACACACATGCACAATATTTAATACAATTCCTATAGTTTCAAAAATGTGTATTAAAAGTTATTACATGTCATGTATGAGTCCATGCACAACTTTAAAATAGGATTTAATTAGTGGGCTTGTCCCATGGGCTTTCTTTTTAATCAAATTAATTAATTATTCTTGTGGGCTCTCCTAATGGGCTAGAATCTCTTTTTAGGTCCATGGGTTTAATAAAAGACTAATTAAAGATTATGCATGCTAAAATTAGTAAATGAGAGTAAGAATTAGAGATGGAAAAATTTACACATGCATCATACGTACAAAAATTGAAAAATATATTTTTAAATAAAAATAAAATGTGGGGTGTTATAGCACTCCCTCCTTAGAATAGTTCCATCCCCGGAACTACTCTTAAGAGTGAGAAGAATACAAAGAAAGAAAAGAAAAGAAAAAGTTTACAAAAAATTTAGTTGAAGAGTTCAGGGTGATCTTTCATCATCTTTTCCTCTTATTTCCAAGTGGCCTCCTCAACAAACTGGTTCCTCCAAATGACCTTGACCATATGTATTGTCTTGTTTCTCAAGACGTTCTTTCGAAGATCCACGATCTCTATTGGACGCTCAGCATAGCTCAAATATAGTTGCAAACCTTCTGGCACTTTTGGCAAATGATGACTCGGACTGGGATATAGCCTCGTAACATGGACACATGAAAGACATTGTGCACTTGGGCCAACTCCTATGGTAATTCTAACCGATAAGCTATCTTTCCAATCCTTTTCAATATCTTATAAGGTCCAATGTATCTCGGGGCTAATTTTCCTCCCCTTCCGAATTGAATCACCCCCTTGGTCGGAGACACCTTCACAAAAGGAAAGTCACATTCTTCAAACTCTAGGTCTCTTCTCCGGTTGTCGGCGTAACTCTTTTTCCTGCTTTGTGCATCGACTAACCTCTTCTTGATCAGTTCGATCTTTTCTGAGGTTTGCTGCACAATCTCTGGCTCATACAGCTGTCGTTCCCCCACTTCATACCAACAAACCGGTGTCCTGCACTTTCTTCCATATAGAGCTTCATACGGCGTCATCCCAGTGCTCGCTTGGAAACTGTTGTTGTAGGCAAATTTCACAAGAGCTAAATGCTTCTCCCAACTGCCACCGAAGTCCAACACACAACATCCCAGCATATCTTCCAGTACCCTGTTGACTCTCTCAGTCTGCCCATCAGTTTGAGGATGAAAGGTCGTACTGAAATCGATCTTCGTCCCCAAAGCTGCATGAAGACTTCTCCAAAAATGCAAAGTGAAGCGCACATCTCGGTCGGATACTATCGATAGCGGAACTCCATGAAGCTTCACAATTTCACCAACATACAACTCTGCCAGCTTTTCCATTGAGCAAGTGAGCTTCATTGCCAAAAAGTGAGCCAATTTGATGAGTCGGTCCACTATCACCCAAATTATATCATTCCATTGGAACTCTTGGGCAAACCTGTGATGAAGTCCATGCTGATACAATCCCACTTCCACTCTGGGATGGGTAATGGCTGCAACAAACCGCCTAGCTTCTGATTCTCTGCCTTGACTTGCTGATAAATTGCACACTTGGAAACAAACTCGGCTACATCTCGCTTCATCCCTGGCCACCAGAAGTATAGCTTTATGTCCTTGTACATCTTGGTACTCCCTGGATGCACGGATAATAAAGTAGCATGCGCTTCCTGAAGATTACTCTCCTTCAGTTCCGCTAGATTTGGCACACACAACTGCTCTCCATACCACAACACTGCATCCTTCACTTGAAACTCTGTCAACTTGCCAACACCAACCTGCTCTATCATCTTCTGGATCTCTAGGTCTGTCTACTGACTGTCGATGATTTTGTCTTTCAAGGTGGGTTGAAATCCTCAACCGAGCTAAGGAAGCTCCCAAACCTTGCAAAACCACCTCAATCCCTGCTCGATCAAGCTCCTCTGCCAACTTCTCCTGAGTTGTGATCAGTCTGGATAAACTGCCTTTTCTGCTGAGTGCATCTGCCACAATATTGGCCTTGCCTGGATGGTACCTGATCTCCGGCCGGATTTCCTCCAATACTTCTAACCATCTCCTCTGCCTCAGATTCATGTCCATCTGCTGATAGATATACTTCAGATCTTGTGATCCGTGTACATGTTGAATTTTTCCCCGTACACGTAGTGCCTCCACTGCTTCAATGCAAAGATGATTGCTGCCAACTCCAGATCATGGGTTGGGTAATTCTTTTCATGTGGTTTCAGCTGTCTAGACCCATAAGCTATTACATTCCCCTCTTGCATCAGAACACATCCCAAACCGCAATGGGAAGCATCGCTGTAGACACCATATTCGACTCTTGCTCTTGAAATGGGAGCGGTAGTCAATCTTTCCTTCAACTCTTGAAAGCTAGCTTCACACTACTCCGACCATTTGAAACTCATGTTCTTCTTTGTAAGACCTGTGAGTGGCACGGCTATCTGGGCGTAACCCTGAATGAATCTTCTGTAGTATCCAGTTAAACCTAGAAAGCTCCTGATCTCTTTCACTGTGGTTGATCTTGGCCAATCTTTCACTGCCTCAATCTTCTGTGGATCAGTAGTCACTTCCTCCTTAGAAAGGATGTGACCTAGGAAGGCGACTTCGGTTTTCCTGGAGTCACATTTGGACAGCTACGCATACAGTTGGTGCTCCTGTAACTTCTTCAGAACCTCTGTTAGGTGCTCAGCATGCTTCTCCTCTGACTTGGAATAGACCAATATGTCGTTGATGAATACAATGACAAAAGAATCGATGAATGGCCGTAGAACCCTTTTCATCATGTCCATAAAAATAGCAGGTGCATTGGTGACTCCAAATGGCATGACTAGAAACTCATAATGACCATGTCTGGTTCGGAAAGCCGTCTTGTGCACATCTTCTTCTTTCACTCGGACTTGGTGATATCCTGACCGCAAGTCTAACTTGGAGAAAATAGCTGCTCCTTGTAAATGGTCAAACAGATCATCGATTCGAGGAATTGGGTACTTGTTCTGTACTGTAACCTTGTTCAACTCTCTGTAGTCGATACACACCCTCATTGATCCATCCTTCTTCTTCACCAAAAGAACTGGGGCTCCCCAAGGTAACGCACTAGGCCTGATGAACCCTTTGCTTAACAACACTTCGATCTACTTCTTGATCTCATCTTGCTCAACCGGTGCCATTCTGTATGGTGCCTTGGAAATGGGTGCACTTCCTGGCTGAACAGTGATGCTGAACTCTACATCTCGATGAGGTGGAAGCCCTGGTAGATCATTAAGAAACACTGCTAGAAAGTCTCGAACCACTAGAATCTGCCTTACTTCTTTTGAAACTTTCTGTTCTGACAAAGCTGCTACCAACTGCTTACACTTCCCCTTACCTTGAATTATAACTGTTGGTCCTCCTGGTGCCTTCACCACAACTTCTTTGCTCTTGCATTCAATAGTGGCACTGTAAACTGACATCCAGTCTATACCAATAATAATGTCGACTCCCAAAACTGTCAGTTCAATGAGGTCAATGCCAAAGATCCTGCCTCCGATCTCAAGATCACACCCTTCATAATATCGATCGGTAGTCAAGTTTTCTCCTGACGGAGTTGCCACGGATAGAACTTTGCCGGGAAAAGTTTTAGGTTCGACTCCCAATCGTTTTGCAAATGAGGGTAACACAAATGTGTGCGATAATCCCGTATCAAATAACACTGATGCTTTTATTCCATTTATTTGAATGTCTCCTATTACATAATAGTACTCTCATTATATAAAATTATTACATAAGTGGAAAAAGCAACAAACAACTAGGCTTCATCTCCCATACCCGTGATGACGTTGTCTACATCATCAACATCTGCCTCGGTCAAAGCGAACACTCACCCTTGCCGGAACTGCTTCTGTCCTGGGTTAGTTTGCTGCTGACTCGGTCCTTCTCGCTGCAACCGAGGGCAAAATGGCTTGATGCGGCCTTCCTTACCACAAAGGTAACAAGTTCTGCCCATCTGCGACTTTGTGCACCTAGAAGACCAGTGACCCGTTTCTCCACATTTGGAATAGGTGGGTACTCTCTAGTCACTACAACAACATTTGCTCTAGTTGGTTTGAAACGTTGTGCTGGGGGCTGTCCCCTAAAGTTGCTCGGTGCTGCAGGCCTCTTGCCCATGCTCCATTTGTTTCTCTTGACCTGTACTTCCTGGAACTGGTTCATATTTGACTCAGTAGTGGCAGCCCTCCTGACCAGTTTATCAAATCTGTGGATACCTAGGGGTATCATCCGGGACCTCAAACTTGGCCTCAACCCTTGTTCAAATTTTTGCGCTTTCTTGGCTTCATCTTGTACCATTTCAGGCGCATACCTTGAGAGTTGGTTGAATTTGGTTTCATATTTTCGCACAGACATACCACCCTGCTGCAAGCCCAGAAATTCCATAGCCTTCTTCTATTGGACATCCAATGGAAAGTAGTGACTCCTGAATTCTTCAAGAAACTCTCCCCAAGTAAGTTGTGCATTGCCCAAAGTCCTTTTCAGCGATTGCCACAAAATACCTGCATCCTTCTCTAGCTGGATGGTGGCCAATTTTACCTTACTGGCCTCTGGGGTCTCTAGCACTTCAAAAACTGTCTCGATCTATCTGATCCAGTCGTCAGCTGCGTCTGGATTTGCCTGGCCTTTGCACACAGGTGGCTTCATTCTTTTGAACGATTCAATCAGCCTGATTGCTTTGGGAACATGTACAGCTGGCCCTGGTCCTCTATTTTCGGCGATGTTTGCAGCGACAACATTTAAGGTCTGATACACTTGAGCTAGTTCGGTCTCCAGATCTTGTAACACCCCATATTTTTATTTTATTTTAAAAAATGCATTTTTTCAATTTTGAACGTATGATCCACGTGTTTATTTTTCCATCTCTATTTCTTACTCTCAATTACTATTTTAGCATACATAATCTTTATTTAGCATTTTATTCAACCCATGGACCTAAAGAGAGATTCTAGCCCATTAGAAGAGCCCACTAGAATAATTAATTAATTTGATTAAAAAGAAAGTCCATGGGACAAGCCCATTAATTAAATCCTATTTTAAAGTTGTGCATGGACTCATACATGACATGTAACAACTTTTAATACACATTTTGGAACTATAGGAATTGTATTAAATTTTGTGCATGTGTGTGCACTAGTGCACAACACGCGCACGCGGAATGTGAGAGAACATAGGGGTGGCCGGTTTTTAGAGTAGTTGGGGGGGGGGGGGTTGAGTTTTGAAGAGTTGGAAGTTTTAGGAGTTAAGATCATGAAGAGTTGGAAATTAAGTAGAGTAATTTATTAGGTGGAGATTTATGCAAATTGAACCCTCACATTGACCTATAAATACACCATCATTTCTCCTTTTCTTATCACACCTAAACTAAACAAAATTAAGAGAGAAAAAGAAAGAGAGAAAGAGAGTACCTTTGTGCTTTGGAGGCTTGCTATGAGGAGAAGGATAAGGAGGTGCTAGTTGGAGCTAGGAGCTAGAAGAGGTCTCTTTATTTGTGATTTTATTCATCATAAGAGGTGGGTGATTTCTTACTTTCTAATGTAGAGGATGCATGCTAAAAACTATAAATGAGTAGTAAAAATTGTATTTGATGTGAAATATGTAGATAAAATCCATGCTAGTGTAATATGCCATGAATAAAAATAAACTTGTTGTGATTAAGTAATTAATAGCCACCATGTAAATAAAAAAAGAAGATTTTGACTAAAGAATTAATACTATGAATCATGTTAGAATGCTTGTAAATTTTATGAATGTCGAATGGGTGATTTGTATGAGAATTTGTTGAAAAATGTTATATTCAATATATGTTTTGAAGTCATGATGATTGAGAACGAAGAAAGAAAGAAAAATAAATTTAGTTATTGCCATGAAACATGTTGGCTTATGTTGAAAATACAAATTTTGCTAAAAGAATTTTCTTTGAGATATTCATGGTTAATTAAGAGACGTGTTTGGTTTTATTACAAAATTTTAATTTGCATAATGGAGTACATAAATTATTTTTTATGAATACAAGTCTTAAATTCAAGTGTTGGAAAAAAAATATCCAAATCTATATGTAAAATGAGAAGATGAATTATTCAAAAATAAAAGTATATGTTTTTAAATGAATTTGAAATTAGTTGTTTACTGTTTTGAAAATTCATTCTCAGTCAAAGGAAAAGTTTATTTCAATATCCTAAAAGATTGGATCATTGGATAAACGAGTTCTTTGCGAAAAAGAACCAGTTTCAGAACAGTATGAACAAAAGTATATTAATACAACTCCTAAACAGAAATCACACTTGGATTTACTGGTTAGCCAGTGCACCACAGAGCACTGTCTGTAAGAGATCTTGGGTTCGAAACTTGATAGTCACATTTATTTTTGCTTCTTTTAATTGAACTCCGAAACCCGAGACTTCATATATGAGCATTTCGGCAAAGGATTTTGACGCTAGAGTCCATTGGACTTTCTGGCTAGCGGGTTTGGGCTTTGGGCGTTACTGTAGCTGGCATGCGGTCCTGGGTTTGAAACCCCTTGGCTGCAAATTTTTTTTTTGAGTTTCCTGACTTTTCAATGGTTTTTAATAAGAATGAAATTTGGAGAAAAATACTAGAATTTCTACAAAATGAAATAGAGTTTATTAAAAAGAGTTGTAGAATTTTTTAAGTATATTTGAGATTAAAAAAAATGGAAATTTGAGATAGGAAAAATGAATTATGTGACTTCAAAATCTATTATTTGAGAATAGCAATTCTTTTGTGAAGAAGAGTAAAAATACTATTTTGTGAAGTGATTTCTCTTAAAGAGATTACACTCTTATTTTGTTTAAAGAATATTTTGAAGTGAGTTGAGACATTGTTTGAGCTTGAATTTGTTAATAATATTTCATGTGATGAAAATGTGTTCTTGAAAAGAATTATTTGTTTCTAAAGATTGTGAATGGATAAATGGATTATGAATAGTGTCAAGACTAAGAAAATAATTACTTTGTGAATAAGAGTTAAGGCAAGACATTGATATACTTATGAATAAATTGAAGATGAGAATATTTAAGTTTAAGACATGTTTATTGAAGGGTATGTGTACCCATGGATTATTGTACATGAAAAAGTTGTGATTTAAAGTTAGTGAGACCTCGGGTACCGACACTATTGAATTAAAAAGAGTTGAGATATATTTTGAGATATGACCATGGAGCTATCTCGTATTTTGTTGATTAAGTCCGATAGGGGGTAAGACTAACTCTAGGTATGGAGATTTATTCATGTCTTGAACTTAAGAATTAGGCACATAAGTGAAGATGTAGTAAACCTGGAAAAACGTAAGTGGGACACTCTATATAGTCGGGCGGTAGATTCCGGAACTATATACCCAGTCGGGCTGTGGATTTCGGGACTGTGGTTGCTTCGTAGGAGACGGCCCTTTATTTTAAATCCGGGACTATGCGTAGTCGGGCGGATAGTTTACCGTTCTCCAATGTATATACGTATACCGAGGCTAGAGGGGCACTTGCGGGATGATTCGCACGATGAGGGATCTGTTATAACAGTCGAATGGTGGATTCCGGGACTGGGATCCATATTCGTGGAATGATCTAAACCTTATTTTATTACTGGGTAGTTTTTATGGCGAGGGATCGAACCCTTAAATGTAGAGTACGTAGGTGTTTGCCCTCGGACCTATGTAGTATGTGATGCATAGAATTCGAACAAGTATGCATTAGTGTTATCCTAGTATAAAATGTGTGCATTAGGCATGAAGGCATCGCATACACTTACATGTTTAGAATAATCACTAGTGACACTTTATTGTTCATTCAAATTTGTGGTTTGTTAAAGTATTGAGATCGTTATATGTACGGCATAGAGAGGATGGCCGAGTATAATATTTTCGTCAGTTGTAAGTGACTGATGTGCCCACAACTTATTATGCAGGTAATGGACATTTTTCATGAAGAAGTAAAGGTGTTATGATGCTGTTAATTAATTACATTGAATAAGTTGTACAAGTTGTATATTATTTTTGTTGTTGTATCTTTCGCTGTGTAAACAATTTGTAAAGAACTCTGATGTATGTTGAAAAGTTTAAATTTCCTTGTAAAATTGTACGAAGTGAAGTGTAAAGATCCCGTGGAATCTCGAATTCAGTCTTATTTGAAATTCGGGGCGTTACAGATCTAGCCCATACTCTTCGTTATGCTCTTCGCCGTTCATGATTCTTTGTGCCATTTCTGATTCATAGAATTCATCATTAATCATCATAATAACACAAATAACATCGCTTCAACAAAATTTATTCATTCTAAAATTAATCTTTTTACATTCAGAAAGAAAATTTTTACTTCAATACATCCACTACAAAAGACATCATAGATTCTACGGTTTCTCTTGCCTTCTTTGAGCTCTTCCCGTAGTACCTGGATTTCCTTCCTCATATCTTCAAAACTCTGTTGCCGCTCCTGCTTGTCCCAGCAAGTGGGTGATCTATTCTGTAACACCCCGTGTTAAATAATAATAATAATAATAATATAATATTATATATATATATATATATATATATATATATATATATATATATATATATATATATATATATATATATATATGGAAAATATTGGGGATTTGGCTGTTAACCCCCCATAGGGAATTCTATGGGGGGGGGTAATGTATGGAAAATATTGGGAGTGGGGGCCCACATTTCAAATGAGCAGCAGATGAGCTGTTTGCTCTGGCTTTGCTGTCACGTCACGAGGTGATGTGGCATCTTTATGGGGGGTCCACCCGGGTATATATGAATCAGTTGCTTTCGGCTGTGCATTCTTGAGAAGAGATGTGTATTAAATATTGTCCCATATCGGAATTTGACATTAATATAATAATATATAAATAATATAGCCTATAATCAAGAGTCACATAATCGATTAATCACCTTTTGAGAGGCAGCATGTGGTGGGCAGTTGTACTGCATAGTATCTAATTTGTCTTCTAAATTGTATAAATTGTCTGTGCTAGGGGCAGGGGCATTACAAATGGTATCAGAGCCGACTTTCGACACCGAGTGTAGGTAAGAGTGGGCAAGATGTATGCCTGAGATGGAGCTAGCAGATGTACGGGTATGCTTGAGAGGGAGCGAGGTGGCGGCCTAAAATAATGGACAACCCACAGAATCGGAGTACAGTGCAGCTAGCAGAATCAGGGTACTCCACTCCACATCGGCTAGAAAGGAGATCTTGCACTAGATTGTGCATGTCCGTGCTCAGCGAGGACGCTGGGTGTCTGTAACACCCTGTGTTAATAATAATAATAATAATAATAATATATATATATATATATATATATATATATATATATATATATATATATATATATATATATATATATAAAGGGATTTGGCTGTTAACCCCATAGGGAATTCTATGGGGGGTAATATATGGAAAATATTAGGAGTAGGGGCCCACGTTTCAAATGAGCAGCAGATGAGCTGTTTGCTCTGGCTTTGCTATCACGCCACGAGGTGACGTGGCATCTTTGTGGGGGGCCCACCCGGGTATATATGAATCAGTTGCTTTCGGCCGTGCGTTCTTGAGAAGAGATGTGTATTGAATATTGTCCCATATCGGGATTTGACATTAATATAATAATATATAAATAATATAGCCTATGATCAAGAGTCACCTAATTGGTTAACTATCTTTTGAGAGGCAGCCTGTGGTGGGCAGTTGTTCTACATAGTATGTAATCTGTCTTCTAAATTGCATAAATTGTCTGAGCTAGGGACATGGGCGTTACATATTGGGTATTGGGGTTAAGAATCCAATAAGAAAATGGGTTTGGAGTTTGAGGAAAATAAATGAATAAATAGATCAACAATAATATAGTAACACAATTAATCAATTTGTATGCATCAAATTAATACAAAAATACTACTAAATACAATAGAATGTAGGACCTCACGAAATGATCAAGACTGTATTTGAATCGAACCAAAATATAATAAGGAACAAAATAATATTACATATTATTTAATTAAATAAAATTGTATACATAAAATCCATATTCTAATAAAAATACAATATAGATTACGATCTATAGGCTTCCAAAAAAATTTATAAACAATAAGTTTAATAACAATAATAATAATAATAATAATAATAATAATAATAATATCCTTAATAATCAAAGTCATAATAATAATAATAATAATAAGATTTGTATTACAATATAAAAATTATTGAAAAATATTTACAAATAAAATTATTGATAAACTTCAATAGGAGATCCTACAATACATTTTAACAAAAGAATTTAAAAGCGGAAAAAAATAATTTACAAAAATCGAAATACCAACAATATACAGAAACTACGTATTTGCGAAAATAGGGGTCACAGCGAGGCTCGGCCGGGGGGGTGGGTGCACAGCGGAGAGGGAAGGGAGGAAGAGGAAGGGGTGCGGTGGTGGTCGACGCCGGAAGTAGACGACGCATCGAAGTGCAGAGGGAAGATCGGGGGGTAGGTCAGGAGAGAGGGTGACAGCTAGAGAGGGAGAAAGATAGGATTAGGGTTTGGTAATTAGGGTTATGGTACAATTAGGGTGTTTATATAGGGACAATATGAGTTTGGGTGAACTGGGTAGTATCCAATAGGGAGAAAAGAATCCAATAATAGACAAATAAGCAATGAAATAGGTTTGAACAATAGACGAGATCAATAACAAATTGTAGATCAATAAAGAGAATAAAAAGTTGAATCAAACAGAGAATGAATCGTAAGAGAGAGGAACACAACACACCATACAAAAGAAATGAAAATAAATACAACCAAAAATAAAATAAATAAATTAAAGATTTTATTAAATATAATTAAAAATACAAATAATGAGCAATAGGGGTTACAAATCCTACCCACCTAACAAGAATAATTTCATCCTTGAAATTCAACTAGAAGCACATAAGGTAACCCCAAGAGAAAAGAAAAAAAAATACAATAGCAAAAGCAAAAATAGCAAAACAAGAGCTACACAAACAAATGAGGAAACCGCCGCTGAATATCCTCCTCCAACTCCTAAGTCGACTCTGAAGGGAATGAAGTGAGCGCTCATCGTCAACCTTTCCACAATCACCCAAATGGCATTGTGACCCTTAGGACTCCTCGACAAAGCGATCACAAAATTCATGGTGATATGCTCCCACTTCCACTCCGAAATGAGAAGAGACTGAAGAAGTCCGACGGTCTTCTGATGCTCTGCCTTCACCTACTGGCAGATCAAGCACTGCCACACAAATCTCGCCAAGGCCCTTTTCATACCATGCCACAAAAAAATGAAGCTTCAAGTCCCGGTACATCTTCGTACCACCAAGATGAATAGAGTACGACGATTGGTGGGCTTCCTCAAGCAACTTCTTATGAACCTCACCCTTCGGAACACACAACCTGGACCCAAAACGAAGAGATCCATCTGAGCGAACAACCATATCAGTCCTCGTACCTGCTTCAACTTCGGCTCTGAACCCTTGCAATTGCTCATTACCTGCCCGAGTCTCCTTAATCTGCTCAATAAGAAACGACTGCAACTGAAGCATCATGCAACTCCGAATAGAACCTGGCAAGATCACATCCAAATCCAATCTCCTCATCTGCTCAACAAGCTCTCTCTGCTGAGTTAGGAACATGGCGATTGGTCTCCTACTCAAAGCATCTGGCACTAAGTTTACTCTGTCAGGATGGTATTGCAAACTGATGTCAAAGTCAGCCATCAACTCCAACCATCACCTCTGCCTCATGTTCATCTCCTTTTGAGTGAATACATACTTGATACTTTTGTGGTCAGTAAAGATTTCCACTCGGCTTCCAAACAGATAATGCCTCCATAACTTCAAAGAAAAGATCACGACAGCCAGTTCCAAATCCGGGGAAAGGTAATTCTTCTCGTGCGGCCTCAACTGTCTGGACGCATAAGCAACAACTTGATCCTTCTGCATCAATACTGCACCTAAGCCCTTGCCAGAAGCGTCACAGTGAACCATAAAACCACCTGTACCATTCGGAATAGTCAAACAGAGAATGTATCACAAGAGAGAGGAACACAACACACCATACAAAAGAAATGAAAATAAACACAACCAAAAATAAAATAAATAAATGAAGAACTTTATTAAATATAATTAAAAATATAAATAATGAGCAATAAGGGTTACAATTTTATTCAATGCAAATAAAATATTACAAAAAGGGAAAAAAATGAAAGGAATGGAAATGGTGGTTACAATGTGGTAAACCTGAATATTTCGTTGAGCTTGGTTTATATATTGACCTTCATTATTTTGTTAAGAATTTTTATTGGGACTAATTGTATCTGCTTATAGTCCTGTATGTATTATTTTGCTAAGTTAGGTTAATAAGAAGTACAATAAAGAATACCAAGTTAGAATTAGAAACAATAATGCATAGGCTCTTCTAAAATGTAAAATGGTATAAAAGTAATTTAATTATAAAATCTCTCACTCCTCTTGTGAACCAAACAATAAGATAATTATTTTTCCTCTCCTCCCCTTCCCTTCTCTTCTCGAACCAAACAGAAAATATGATTAAAATTCCTCTCCTCCCCTCCCCTCCATTAAAACCCCTCCTCTCCCCTCCTTTGAACCAAACAGAGCCTAAGTAATTTAATTAGTGTCATTTGTCAATCTATCAACGCGTGTGACACACGTAAATAACTAATATGAAAACGGTTTCAAGTTCTAGTCCTCACTTTTTTTTTAGACGTGCATTGTCCATTCATAACTAATATAAAAGATGTCTTAGGTTCTAGCTCAGATTACGTCGAAATTTTTACTTTAATATATATATATATATATATATATATATATATATATATATATATATAGGGAAAAAGGGGTATGAGCAACTTGCTCATTTAGTAAATGAGCAATTGATGATGTGACATACATGTGATCGGAAAATTTTTAAAATGGTTAGTTGTCCAATGTATCACATGCATGCCACATAATCAATTGCTCATTTACTAAATGAGCAAGTTTCTCATATCCCATTTACCCATATATATATATATATATATATATATTTATTAAGGTGTGCATCCTACGTGTAAATTACTAGTATACACTAATGTGAGGTAGGACTTTTTCCTACCTTTTTTGCCCGTCAACAATTTTTTTAAATTTTAAAATCAATTGAAAGTCGTCACATGGTGACTTCCACAACAAAGATTTTCTCAATTTTTTTTATTTTTTATTTTGATTTTAATTTTGACCATGTATACTATGATACAAATAAAATTTGCATTCCAGCCCTCCTTTGGACTATACTATAACAAAACTACTTTGTTAGCACATCTACAGTGGTTGGCTATATATCAAAAAAATGAATAAAAATCTCTGTAGTCATTATCTATTTATCCATTTTTTAAGTTTGAGATGAACAGTAGACGTTTATATTTGGCAGTGAAATTGGCATTATGCATATTTTAAAAATCAGAAGATGATTTACCGTCTTCGCATTGGACGGTATATGATATGCCGTCTGACACAAATTTTGTAATTACGAAATCTTGAGACGGAAGATGATTTGCCGTTTGGAGAAAAAAAAAACAAAAAACAAAAACTGTTTATTGTCCAAATGATTTTGACGTTTGAGGAAAAAAACCAAAAAAAACTTTGTTAAGCATTTTTATTGGGACTAATTGTATGTGCTTATAGTCCTGCATGTATTATTTTGCTAAGTTAGGTTAATAAGAAGTACAATAAAGAATACCAGGTTAGAATTAGAATCAATAATGCATAGGTTCTTCTAAAATGTAAAATGGTATAAAAATAATTTAATTATAAAATCTCTTTCTCCTCTTGTGAACCAAACAAGAAGATAATTATTTTCCCTCCCCTCCTCTTCCATTCCCTTCTCTCCTCAAACCAAACAGAAAATACGATTAAAATCCCTCCCCTCCCCTCCCCTCCCCTCTGTTGAACCAAACAGAGCCTAAGTAATTTAATATTAGTGTTATTTGTCAATATATCAACGCGTGTGATGCACGTAAATAACTAATATGAAAAGGGTTTCAGATTCTAGTCATCATTTTTTATTTAGACGTGCATTGTCCGTGCATAACTAATGTAAAAGATGTCTTAGGTTGTAGCTAAGATTACGTCGAAATTTTTACTTAAAAAATAAAAATTTATTAAGATGTGCATTGTACGTGTAAATTACTAGTATAGACTAATGAGAATTTTTTTCTACCTTTTGCCCGTCAACAATTTTTTTAAATTTTAAAATTAATTGAAAGTCGTCACATGGTGACTTCCACACCAAAGATTTTCTCAATTTTTTATTTTTTATTTTTTATTTTGATTTTAATTTTAACCATGTATACTATGATACAAATAAAATTTGCATTCCAGAACTCCTTTGGACTATACTATAACAAAACTACTTTGTTAGCACATCAGTAGTAGTTGGCTATATATCAAAAAAAAAAAAAAATGAATAAAAATCTCTGTAGACGTCATCTATTTACCTATTTTTTGAGTATGAGCTGAACAATAGATATCTATATTTTACCGTGAAATTGGCATTATGTATATTTTAAAAATCAGAAGATGATTTACCGTATTCGCATTGGACGGTATATGATATGCCGTCCGACACAAATATTTTAATTACGAAATCTTGAGACGGAAGATGATCTGTCATTTGGTTAAAAAAAAAGAAAAAAAAAACCTGTTTATTGTCCACATGATTCTCACGTTTGAGGAAAAAAACAAAAAACTTTGCTTTGTGTTGGAGCGGGAGATCATCTCCCGTGATCTCCCATCCTTCACATGCAATTTTTTTATTTTATTTTAAAAATTCATGTGTGACTTGCATGGAAGGTCAAAAATTAATTTTAAAAAAAATTCTTCAACGGGAGATTTCCTTCAAAATGTTTTTTAAAAATCTTTTTGGGCTAAATCTTGAGACGGAAGATGATCTTTCGTTTCATCCAAATTTTAAGTATAGACGACTGTAGCATTTTTGCTATTTGTTATTTTCAAAATTTTCATATACTCATTTTTTAATTTAAAAGACTCCAGATGCTCATAACGTTGAAAGATGAGTTTGACCATCTAAAACTATATATATTTTTTAAATCTAATTGAATCAAAAAAAATATTATCCCAGGGTTAACTTCATACTAAAGTTAGATTTTTCTTTGCGATAATGTAATTGATATATAGTATAAATATTATGTATAATTTCATTCATCATCCGCTCTCGTAGCTCAGTTGGTTAGAGCACCCGTTTAGTAAGCGGGAGGTCTTGAGTTCGACTCTCAACGAGAGCATTTGTTTTTTACTCACTTATCTGTTAATCATCTCATCATCTTTTTTAATCCTCACCAACGATACAATTATCTTGACATACGTTGCTGAGGATTAAAAAAGATGATGAGATGATTAATGGATGATGGTGATTATTTAAGTAGGATAAGAATGAGGTAGGAGAGGTAACAGAAATAGGATACTATTTGAAATATTGTTATTGTTTGGATAATTATCACTTATCTGTTAATCATCTCATCATCTTTTTTAATCCTCACCAACGATACAATTATCTTGATATAATTATCCAAACAATAACAATATTTCAGATAGTATCCTATTTCTGTTACCTCTCCTACCTCATTCTTATCCTACTTAAATAATCACCATCATCCATTAATCACCCAATTTATCCATTTCGTTTATTCCAACCGTAAATAGATCGGCACCAAAAGCTCACTTCTTTTTCCAACTCTCAATTTCGTTGTCTTTGATTCCGTGATGGGTTTGTCTCTTCCCGAAGATAGTCTCTGTCTAGGGTTCGATAGCTCTACTCAGTAAGTAATCGAAAGTTGCAATTTTTCAATCTAATATCATCCGCGATTTGTCAATTATTGATTATTTACTGTTGGGGTTTCATTAACTGGGGGATTAGGGTTTAGAACTTTTTGAGTGTATCTGTGATCAGAATAGGGTTTAGGGATTTCCAATCTCGAATTATGCATGCAGTGAATAGGGTTTAGGGATTTCCAATCTAATTGTGCATGCAGTGAATAGGGTTCACGATTTTGTAAAGATTGGGATTGAAATGAGGAATTTTAATTGTTTGAGGATATTTTTTTGAGGTGCCAATAATATTAAGGAGATGGGTTTCACTGCTTTCAAGTTGAATTGTTTGCCGTAATAGGCCACTTTTTGAAAATATTTGTGATTATTGGTCAGTTTCGAAACTATTAGCGCTCGTGGGCTACTTTGTGCCACGTCAGCAGCGGCCGCTATTTCTCATTAGCGACCTCTTCATTTTGAAAGTCGCTAATGAGAATAGCGGCTAATGTTTTAAAATATTTGGAATGTTTTGTTTGCTGTCGCTATTCCTATTAGCGACCAAAGTATATATAAAGTTGCTAATGAGATTGGCGAGACCTTTAATGAACTGTATTATAACACTTGGCCAAATCTAGAGAGCTTTTGCTCTCTGAAAAAATAACAATCAATTTAATTTTGAAACTGAGGTCGCTATTCGGAATAGCGACCTTAGTTGTACAAAGGTCGCTATTCGGAATAAAGACCTTTATTGTACGAAGATCGTTATTCCGAATAGAGACCTTAATTGTGTGACTATTTTTTAAATTTTACAAAGAACAAGGAGATTGAGTTTCCTGCTGAGGTCGCTATTGCGGATAACGACCATAGTATCTAAGGTCGCTATTCCCAATAGCGACCTCAGTTTTTAAAAAAAATTGCCAAGAGAGAAAAAGTTATCTAGAAATTGCTAAGTGTCTCAATACATATATTTGAGGTTGCTAATCCTATTAGCGACCTCATATATACTAAGGTCACTAGTGGGAATAGCGACAGCAAACAAAACATTCCAAATATTTTAAAACATAGGCCGCCATTCCCATGAGCGACTTTCAAAATAAAGAGGTCGCTAATGAAAATAGCGGCCGCTGCTGACGTGGCACAAAGTAGCCCACGAGCGCTAATCGCAAATATTTTCAAAAAGTGGCCTATTGTGGCAAAAAACTCTTTCAAGTTCAGATGGACGTTTGGGGGATCACACTGTGTTGGGAATAGTTCGGTTACATGTTGATTACTTCAAATATTTTAGAAGAATGTAAAAAATATTAATGGGTGAATGATCGATATATATACTAGATTTGCCGTGGGCACGTGCCTACGGCACGTCTTCAGAACGATACATCATATGGAAAGTCTTGTAAACAGTAAATCAATAATTATATAGCTCAAGTTTGAATAGTATGACAATAATTAGTTGTAAATAAAAGTCCATGTTTTCATTAGTATATGTTGAAAAATAATTATAAATTAAGGTATATAAGTCCATGTTTCCATATATATATATATATATATATATATAGAGAGAGAGAGAGAGAGAGAGAGAGAGAGAGAGAGAGAGAGAATTGATAAATAAAGGAGTTGTTTTTGGGGGGATTTGAATTTGAGTTTTGGGGAAAAACTTTGGTTGGGAGGGGGCAGAAATGTATTTTGTGATGTTAGATCTGAGCCTTTGATTTTGGGGGGATTGAAGGAGAGCCACTTGATAGCTTTCTTTGTGTTTTGTTATATAGATATCATGTTCATTCATTTCTTTTTTTGTAGAATTGAGAGTTTTATGGGGTCTCCATTGCTCCGATGCACAAGTTTAAAGTCTTGCAAATCAGAATGCAAGTCGACAGTTAGAGCATCTCTTGGTTAATTGGTTAGGGTATCAGTATATGGGCCGGAGTTCGTTATAACTATATCCGTTCTAACAAAAAATTTGGTTAGAATATCTATATAATAAAACACAAGACAATTTGGAAAAAAAAGCTCTCAAGTGGTTCCCCTACAATTGAAACAAAATCATCGGTTCATATTCACCATCCAAAAACATATTTTCCCTCCAAAACCAAATCCCCCCCCCCCCTCCAAAAAAAAAAAAAAAAAAAAACTCATTACTTTATTAGAGCATCCACAGTGGTTTCTTATAATTGGCAAATTGCCATTTTATAAGAAACGGATGGCTGCAATGGTTTTGTATTTTGCCATTTTATAGCATATTTGCTATACTGGTTTCTCATATATGAGAAACGAAATACCAATTTTCAAATTATAAAGGACGGTATATCATATACCGTCGCTCCGATTTTAATTTTTTTTAATCGAGTGAGACGGGATATCATATACCGTCGCTCCGCTATTTTTTTATTTTTTATTTTTATAAATGGGTCGGACGGGGAAACATACCCCGTCCTTCTCTTTTATTTATTTATTTTTTTAAAATCTCCTCAGACGAGGAATGATACCCCGTCCGGGAGATCATATCCAGTTCAGGCATAATTTTTTTTTTGGGATTTTTTTTCCCCAAATTGCCCTTCAATCCATCAAACCACTGCACGTATGGGTTCTTTGCTGAGGGGGTAATTTGGTCTTTTAATATGTTATCCCAAATGAGAAAAATTTAACAAAGCACCACTGCATGATTCTCCCCCATATGCTATTACTGTAGCTGCCATATAATAGCATATGAGAAATACCACTGTGGATGCTCTTACTATCTCTCTCTTCTCTCTTCACTTTTTCATATTTCTCTCTTTCTCTCTCCCCCTCCCCTTTTCTCATTCTCTTTCAATTTACTCAGAAATTTAGATTTTCAGATTTCAGGTTTGTAAATTTTCAGATTTTTTATGTTTTGTTTTATTGCTCTTGTTACATTGAAAATAGTAAATATCTCATCAACATTTAAATTTCATCACTTTCCACCCTCAAAGTTCTAAGAAGTTGGAATTCACACCCCCATTTATAATTATTTTTCAACATATACAAATGGAAACATGGACTTTAATTTACAACTAATTATTGTCATACTATTCAAACTTCAGCTACATAATTGTTGTTTTACTGTTTAGAGCATCCATAGTCGTGATTATCAAAAAATGGCAAAATGCATATTTACATATAGCATATACAACGTTTGCTGCAGTCGTCCAATGCTATATTATAGCAATTTAAAATAAAAAAATAATAGACGGACTTTGTAGATCCGTCGGAGGGCGAAATGCATATAAAATGATTTTTTTTTCTTTTTTCGTTAGACGGATGTTGAAGATTCGTCGGAAGGGGAAAAAACAAAAAGGGACGGACGGAATTTTAAATAATTTTTGCGATTTTTTTAATAATTAAAAAACAATTTTTAGTAGGAAAAAAACAATAATAGGTGGGCCCCTCCACGGACGGATCTTCATGATCCGTCCAAGAGGGAACCCAATATTCATTTTATTTTTTTTATTTTATCTTCATTCGACGAAGATCCGTCCAAGGGGAGGTTTTTTTTTGGTTTTTTTAATTACGAAATAATATTTTTTTTAAGGGACGGACTGTCTAGTTCCGTATGAGAATTTTTTTTATTTTTTTTCGTCGGACGGATCGGATGGATCTTGAAGATCCGTCCTGTATAATATGCATTTTTTTTATATCCGCTCTCATATATAGCCATCTACTGTTGCGAAATCGTCAAAATATGCATAAATAGCAAACGACTGCAGCGTTTCGTTTGCTATAAAACGCATAAAGTGGATAAATAGCAAACGTCTGTGGATGCTCTTATAAGGCTTTTCATATATTGTATCGCACGAGCAAATCTAGTTTACTAATAAATTATAAAGCTTGAGGACATTTTTCCATTATAGCATTGTAACATGTTGTTTGATAACTTTAGTTACAAAACAAATGCTACTAATAGTATGACATAATATTGTATCTTAGTTCTATATCTCTAATATACTCCATAAAGTGATGCTCGGTTTTCATCCAATTTGTAATTATTAATATTTATTTAGGAATAAGGCTGTAGCCACACACGCTCACACTTTACTCCGAATATATATTAATTGGGTATTTTTTTGTGCAAGCGGGATTTGAACTCCCGACCTCTTGCTCACTAGCGAAGAGGGACCACACTGACACCTGCTCCAATTTGCATTGGTTAGTACAACTACCATAATTAGGTTTTTAATAATAGAAGCACTTTCTTTGTTGTCTATGCAATTTTTTTGGGAAATCTATCATATGAATATTCCACATTGCACGATCTTTCCAACCTTTTGAGCCAGCTCCGAATTCCCATTTTGAGATTGCATGAATTTCAGATAGATGTTACTTATGTGAATTATGTTTTGTGTGCTTATTGAACATTTGAAAATAAATCAGTTACTGTTATAATCTGTAAACTTGTTTGCTATTTAGGTATGGTCACATGCACTGATGTTCAACTAATTCTTTTTGTTCTCCACCTCTTTTATACATCAACTTCACTATAGCCAAATTTATGAAATTTTCGGAGCCCCAAAGGAAAGCCTCCTTTACCTTTGAGATCTTGGAGAGTTGTTTTTTCCTTATTGTTTGAATGAGAATTTATGTAGAAAGAGATTATTTGTAACTTGAGGTTTAATTATGATTGTTTAACTGCGATAGAACTGTGCAGCACTCATATTATTATTTCCTAAATAAAAGGAAGACCAAGCATACCAAAAGTTTGTAACTTCCACTCTTATTTACGAATTTTAACAGTAACAAAGTCATGCCTGTTAACAGTTGAATTACTGATTATCTCAAATAGGTCACTGAAGGCAACTGTTCTCGATGCTAACCTCACTATCGTTGCTTCTGAAACTATCCATTTTGATTCTCAATTGCCTCATTACAAAACTAAAGATGGAGTTTATAGGGACCCTGTGGACGATGGTAGGATAGTTTCACCTACATTGATGTGGGTAGAAGCTTTTGACATTCTTTTAGAAAAACTAAATTCAGAATTGGATTTTAGTAAGGTTATAGCTATCTCAGGGAGTGGGCAGCAACATGGTAGTGTATACTGGAAGAAGGGCAGTTTAGCAACTTTGTCTGCATTGGATCCTACTAAGTCACTCCTCTCTCAACTTGGCGATGCTTTCTCTACAAATGAGTCACCAATTTGGATGGATAGCAGTACCACTTCACAATGCAGAGAGATAGAGAAAGCAGCTGGTGGAGCTTTGGAGTTATCGAAACTCACTGGCTCACGTGCTTATGAGAGATATACAGGACCTCAAATCCGAAAGTTATATCAGACAAAGCAAGATATTTACAATGAAACTGAGAGGATCTCGCTTGTTAGTTCTTTCATGGCCTCTCTTCTAGTTGGGGGATATGCTTCTATTGATGAGACTGATGCAGCAGGGATGAATTTGATGGACATTAGAGACCGTGTGTGGTCTAAGAGTGTTTTGGAGGTGGGTTTCATAGGAATCTTTTGTCATGAAATTGGTGCTTGAATTTAGTCTTGCTAATTCTCTCTTGTTGATAGGCTACAGCACCAGGGTTAGAAGAGAAGCTCGGCAAACTGGCCCCAGCTCATGCAGTTGCTGGTTCAATAGCACGGTATTTTGTTGAGAGGTAAGTCTGAATTTGTCAAGATTTAATCATAATCATTACCTAACTAAGTATTTCATAGAAGTTCCAGGATGGTTCTACCTAATTTAACTGCTTGTTGTTTCTATTCTTAAGTTCAAAGGTACTCCTTACCAGTCTCTGTCACCTAAGTTATCAATTTGTTTGTTTGTTTTATTTAATGTTTTTAAGAAAACGTTCACCTTTTCATTACAACATTGGTAGAGGTATAGAACTTAGGCCTAACCCAACATTTGTCTTTAGACTATTATGGTATAATTAAAGGGCTTTGAAAAATCCCCCAATGAATCCTAGTTCAATGTTCAGTTGTTGACTCGTTGTATTAACCATTTAACCTTGTATAATTTGTTTTTATCAACTATCTTGTCCATTTTGAATATATAATTCAAATATTATGTGATGGGTGATGGATCCATTTTCAATAAATTGTTCAAAGTTTATATGATGGACCTTACATAATAAACGGGGATTTTAATATTTAGCTGATAGAAAATGTTCCGAATGTGTGGTTGCACTTTGTTTTTCATCCTCTGGTAATTGATAATATAGTTGATTAATATGATGGCATCCTTTTATTGACAACTTACTTGTATCGGCTTATATTACATGCAAATGAACAATCAGGCTCAATTTTCATGCTCCATTAGGTTCAATTGATTACTAGTGTAATCTATAGTTTATAGCAGGTCTTATTTATCTCAAAAATGTTCGGTCACACTATAGTTTATTCCAAGGTGCATCAGTGGTTTATTAATTCTTTGTAGATGGACAATGCTTACAGTGTGTACTACTGTGTCTAAAGTTTTCTCCCCATAAATGTTTACAGGTATCACTTTAAGAACAGTTGTCTGGTTATCCAATGGTCTGGAGACAATCCCAACAGTTTGGCAGGTTTGTGACTCTTCTGATTTTGAACTGAATTCTGTCAATGCTTTGCAAATTCCAGATTTTGTGTGTTAAAACATTTCTCCATAGATCCTTTGAAGTGGATTGCCATGACTTTAAATGAGAAGACTATTGTACTTCTTTATCTTTACTTTTTGTAAATTATTAACTCTACAATCTTCTGTACCTAGCTTGTATGTGCAAATGTTTGAATGCGAGCATGAACATATATTACTGGATGTAAATATCTAGAGCAGTCTATAATTAAATTCACTTCTAGTGCCGAAGGGTTCTTGGATATGCTATGTAAATATGTATATAGTGATAAATTTTACCTGAAATGATGGAATGGTTGCATAATCTAACTTCAAACTTGCTGAATATTATTTAAAAATTCTTCATGGTCCTTATAGGAAGTTGAGAATTTTTGGGTCCCTAATTTTAATTAACTAAGAGTTGCCTAAAATTTTGTATGGTTATGAAACCATCCGAGTCAGGAAATCACAAAATTTGCCTGCTCCTATATATGTCTGGAAGTTGCTTTTTGACATATTACTAAGTGCCGACTGTCTAGTTCTCAACAAAATATGATGAAAGTTTAAGAGAAAGTATTCTATATACTTCTTTCTGGAACCAGTTTTAAGTAAGATGAATTTTCCTATGCAGGTTTAACTCTAAATACTCCAGGTGATTTGGCAATAAGCCTAGGAACCAGCGATACTGTAAGTTCCTTATTCTTTTCAGAAGGTGTTGTATTAATTTCTTTTACAGATTTTAGGTGTTACTTACCTGCCTACATGATCATGGGCATTCTAGGTCTTTGGAATAACCAGTAAGCCCCAACCAAGTCTTGAAGGCCATGTTTTCCCTAACCCAGTTGATCCAAAGTGCTATATGGTTATGTTGTGTTACAAAAATGGTTCCTTAACTAGAGAAGGTTCTGTTTGTCTTGGCCTAATTTTTTAGACCTTTGTAGCAAAAGATTTTTCCGATTATTTGCCAAAAAAACTAAAACTACATTGTCACTGTAGATGTGCGAAATAAGTCGGCTGAACGTTCATGGGATATGTTCAACAAGTTGTTGGAGGAAACGCCTCCTCTCAATGGTTTGTACTCTAGATATATCTATAGTTTAAGATGGACTCTTATGTTAATTTGAAAATGGAAAGAAGACGCTTTTTTTTATTTGGAGAGTTTTACCATGTAATTTGATCAGCTAACTGTGTATCTAGTGCAATTCTTGTACTATCTTTCACCTTCTTGCATGTCTTCAACATGAAACCTTGATAGTGAACTGTTACCTTCTTGCATACTGTCAACTTCCAAAATTTATCCACGTCTGCTACTTATACTTAAATAAACATATTTTTTTAAAGTTTTGTTGGCCCATTACACGAGATTTATTTCCTATGCACTTGCAATATCCTGATGTATTGCTCTATTGTGTTAATTTAGATGGAAAATTAGGTTTCTATTACATGGACCACGAGATTCTGCCCCCCTTACCAGGTGAGTGATACATTATATCAAAATTCTTTATACAGCTATCTAAAGTTAGCATTTAGAGTTATTGCTTTAACTCAAGTTTAATTCATATATAGTTGGATACCATCGCTATGTGATCGACAACTTGAGTGGTAACATAGATGATATGAAAGTGCGCAAGGTAGAAGAGTTTGATGCTCCTTCTGAGGTTAGTTTGAGAATAAAAACCATTTTATTTGGTTTCTATTTTGCATGACATCATTTGAATAATTGATAATGAACTAAATTAGAAGAAACTACCCTGTACTTTTAAGGCCTTTTTTAGAAAACTACCTAACTATGCTTTATTATGCATAACTCCCCCCAAAAAATTCACACGAAAGGACCCCACCGTTAAAGGCTGTCACTAAGGCTGGCAACGGGTCGAGCTTGGGCCGGACTTATACAAACCTGAGCCTGAGCCCGAATTTTTTTCTAGGGTTCAAGCCTTGGCCCGATTTTGAGTTGGGCTGGTAAATTAAGGCCCAAGCCCGGGTGCGGATAAAGCCAACAAGCCCGAGCCTGGCCCGGTTCTTCAGAAAAGGCAGTGAACTGAAAAAGTTGTAGAAAGTAATTACCATTCATTACAAAATAACCTACGACAAAACGAATGCTCATAACTGAACAGTGTATTTAACATAGTTTCCCTATTCCATATAAACAGCAAAGAAATAACATACAAAGTGAAGTTGGCAGACCGACCGCTAAGAAGAAAAATACTCTCTATTCACTGCTTTTACTAACAACAATCCAAATTACACTTGTGAACACGAGGGTGAGTAGAAAAGGAAAAAAATAATAAAAAAAGAAAAACAAATTAAACACACAGCATATATGGAGTCAAATCGTGGAATATCTAATTAGAGAAAGATGTATACATCTCCACAATTTGTGACTCAGGAAATTGTGGGTCTCCTGTGTGTCGATACAAAATCAATCAACAAATAGACGGTATAAATATCGCAGTTCGATCTACAGATGGCCGTAGTCTTTGTGTACGAATCATGTACTGTGATCCGAGCCTCTGTAATCTTCTGGTAGGTGAAAGTTGCCACCAACTCTGAGGCAATCAGCAAGCCGAAAAATATGTGACTGAGTTGATATAGAGTTTAGAGAGACTGCTTCTGGAAGGCTAGGTATACATTCAGGAAGGGACTGAATGCCTATTATTCCTGAAAGTGATTGAGACCATGCGACATACTGTTGGAAGTGCAGAGAATCACCTTCCACTCAGCTAAGGCAGAGGAAATTATGGTCTTGGCAGTGCTATATAAATCCTGAAATTTCCATAAACATATAAATAAGGAAACATGAACACAAGAGAAACACTTAAAAAGCTCCAAAGCTAACTTAAAATATCAATATTTGATGTAATTAAGACCAACAAGGTGGCAAAAAACTAGCAGTGGAGCAGTTAGGAAAAATGTAAACTGGCTTCCAGAGCGGGTTGGATTAGATGAAGAAGATATTGATGATGGTCTCTCAAGAGAAAGAAGCATAGAAGTTGGTTCTTCCCTTTCTGCACCATGTAGCACCTGGAGATTTATTAAATAACTGTTACAAATAAAAAAAAGTAAATTAAATTAAGAAAGGAATACATGTTGGGTTCATCAAAATTCAACCAAGTCAGGTAAGATCCTTACTATAGAACAAGCACTTCTGAATCATGCCTATGTAAGACATTGGAACTTCATATAAAAAATGAATGAAGGCATCGAAGCTCTCACGGCAGAAATGCAATCGAGCGAATACCTAGACAGCAAATTCACAACTTATCTCTTCACACTAGCTATATCCAAAAACCTGCATGAAGGAAAATCACAACTTATATATAAATATTAACATTCATTAGAAGAAGATAACAACTTACATTTGAACCACCCCCCACACCCCCACCCCCAAAAAAAAAACAAAAAAAAAAACAAAAAAAAAAACTTGAGCACGAAATTTCCCGTTATCAATATGCTAATGCTACACATAGTAGACTGAGCATTTTTCAGCATATTGTATCCATAGATATATCAAGCGTATATTATGCTCTTGCTTGTGACTCGTGGGGGTTCATTTTCATTGCAAAGGTATGATTAAAAAATGTTGCTTGGATAATTAATGAGATAATTGTCATGCTTACAGTTAGGATTGTGTGTTTATCCTTGTGTCTTGGTCAAAATGTGGTTGGGAAAAATGAAACTTACTTTAGAGGAACCGTGAAAGAAAACTGATACTCACATAAATGAGAGAGTTCGCTCAACTCCAACTACGAAATATGAAATAGGACGATATATTGTACATGGCACTGCCAGCCTCTATAAATGGTATTGAGGACTCGTTTTCAAACACTTAAATACAATAACCTATGTAGCACGAATTTGCGCTCAATGGATACTCAAGGGATTTAACACTGCCTGGATTATCAAGTACTAAAAATCCTAGATACTCCCAGTATAGTTGTTGAATTGACATATATATTGTGAAATGTTTACAAATTACAAGTTTATCTTGTTGTTTATTGAAAGATAAATTGTGACATACCATATAAAGTTATTAATGTTAATTCTAGAGCTATATCTTGTATAAATATGAACAAATTTAGAATATGGATTTTTCCTTGAGATAAAGAACGATGAATTGTTTACGGTCAAGAATTGCGAAAACCATGATGTGCAAACATGAAACATACATAACAATAACTTGCTTGAAACTTGAAAGATTGTAATCTATGATTTAAACTATTGCGATTACTTGAAAGTTGAAACTTGAACGGTACCAATTTAGCAAAACCGCAGTTAGTTTCTAATTCACAAGACTTAAACCATCCAAATAAAAATTATATATGTAATTGATACTTAAGCAAAAGAATTTGTAAATTAAAGTAAAAACACATCACAAGATCACACATGAGAAATGCTAAAATTCAACACAAGATCACAAAAACAGAATGAAGATAAGGGATTTACAATTTTACACCGACTAATATGGAAAAATCACAGGGAGAAGAAGATAGGAACACTATCGATAATAATTGGTGAAGGAAAAGAATAGGGAAAAATCTACATATAAATAGGGAAAAGATTTTAGAAGATTTATGGTGATAAATTGATAATCCACTTACTAATAATTGAATTAGTAACTTTTGCTCGTAGGAATGAGAAAAGCCGTAATAAAATCAAAGGCTGGGATTGAGAAGAGAAAGGGCAGCCGGCAACATTAGCAATGACGAAGATGAATCGCCGCCATGAGAGAGATCGAGAGAGAGAACTAGGGTTGTGGATTTTAGGGGGAAAGAGGAGAGTACGGGATTGAACTTGTATGTGAATCGCTTGATATTCTCTAGTTTCTATAACAAAACTTAAGTCAGGTCTGATGAGGACATCAAATCTCTTTTATTTTTATTTTGAGATTTAGCCATATGTAGTTAATTTGAGAGATTTATTTGAGAGATTTGTTTTAGATTTGTTTTGGATTTGTTTTGAGCCTATATATAGGCCTTGAGAATAATGAGAAAATATGCTATTATTGATTTAAAAAAAATATTGTGTCAAGTTATTTCTCTTCATCCCTCTTTTTGTGTGAGACAATTAAGAGATTTATTAGGGTTTGTGAGAAGTCCTAATAAAGTATTAGGGTTTGTGATAAACTCTAAAACTATACCCTAATCCCCAAATTAAAAATTCCAAACCCTAATTCCCAAAATCATTTATAACCCTAAATCCCTTCTTCTTCATCACCTTCCTCCCCCTCCCGATCTTCCTCGCCGTCGATCTCTGAAACCCACTATAGCCATCCTTGACCTCGATCCTCATCCCTTTCAGTCTTCTCCCTCACCCATCGACCCTCCTTGCCTCTCCAAACACCCACTCACTTTGCCCCTCGGGCGCCGCAACCAACCGAAACCTCGTCGACCCCCTTCTCCGACCACCGCCTCCATTTCCCGAACCCTCTTCTAATCGAAATCCTAAGCCCAGCGCCGCCAAACATCTAACCCCTCAACATCCCGACACCTACTCGCCCCTTTTCTCTCAGTCGATCACCCCGAGTGCTGTCTCCTCACCGTCGTCGATTCTCTCACCGTTGTCTATTTTCGATTCCCTCGCCGTCGTTGACCTTTCCCGACAGCATTGCTGCCATTGCCAGCATTTCTGCCAACCACCGACTACTCCTTATCTGCACTCCGGTAAACTCTTTCCACTTCTCAAATATTCGTATTACTGCCGGATTATCTCTATAATATTATTTGATTTAACTGTCGTCCACAAATATTGAGAGTGAGTGCTTCTACTTGCTAAATAGGGTACGAATCGTTATTGATTATTTTACTTGCTAAGAACGTTTAAGTATAATTATTGATTGTTAGGATTGAATCTTTAATTGGGCTTATTAAACTATTTCATATCTTGAAAATCCATCAAACCAATTAATAGTTTTAATTTCTGACGTAATCTGCATTACATGTTGGTAAATTTAATTCTTTAAAATTCTTGGAAATTCTCTATTTAGGGTTAAGTTTACATCATTTTGGTATCAAAGCGAAGGTTTTCAAAATCCTAGTTCTTGCATCATTTAGTCATAATTTTTGCATTCATTTATGATCGTTTTAGAGTCATTTATTTTTCGTTCTTTCTTTAAGATTATTTCGGATTAAAAAAAATTAAACTTAGGTGCACTTAGGACATGTTTTCCCAAATTTCAGTAAACACATCTCCACGACCCTTAGTTTCTTTCTTTCTTTAAGATTATTTTGGATTTAAAAAAATAAACTTAGGTGCACTTAGGACACGTTTCCCCAACACATCTCCACAACCCCTAGTTTTCACCGTTGGTGAATGCTTCTTCGTAGCACCATCACAAATCTCGAAGAGCCTTTCTTGTCCCTCCCAAACCACCTAATTAGGAACCCTAGACTTCCGCGAGCTCCTCCTCGAACTGAGATGGATAACTCTGATATGTCCACTACTCTCGCTGCCATTCAAGCAACTCTTGCCAATATCAATCAGAGGCTTGAGAAAGTGGAATTGAATCAAAACGTTGCTCCTGAGCTTTATCGTCAAATCCCTCAAGGGAATGATCGTGGCGATTGACGTCAAGATCGTCAGCTTGATGAACAATACAAGAAGAACGTTAAGGCTGACGTTCTCCACTTTGAAGGCTGTATGGAACCCCAAACTTATCTTAGCTGGATCCATGCCATGGACCACTACTTCGTGTGGTTTGATATTAGCGAAATCCTGAAGGTCAAATTTGTCACGATGAAATTGATTGGTAAAGCCCAACAACATTGGACCAATCTTGAACATGCCCGTAGAGGTCGAGGTTTGGCACCCATAGCCACTTGGGAGGCCATGAAAGAGAAGTTCACTGGGAGATATTTGCCCCTATCTTTTCACACCCGAATGCTTGATTCGTGGAATCAACTTTATCAGGAAAACAAATCCACATAAGAGTATGTGGATAAGTTCAATGACTTCCTTATTCGGTGCAATGCTTTAGGTAAAGAGAGCGAATAACTAACTCTCTTTAGGTGTAGAGCTGGATTACAAGCCGATCTTAAGAACAAGCTAATTCATAGAAACGTTGACTCTTTGGCCGCAGCTTATACCTTGTCATCGATATGGATTTCCTTAAAGCAAGTTTTCATTACAAGTCCAGCAATTCGATGGATCATTCGTCTAAAATGACCTCTCCTGATACCTCTAGACCTAAGCATTCCTCTCCTCAGTACCCTAACAAGTCTTACCCAAGCAAGCCTACAGCAAATTCCTATCCACTTAGAAATGATAACACGAGTAAGAACACCGAAAGCGACTACTCTAAGATTGACCTGCTCACTAAGTGCTATAATTGCAGGGGAACGGCCATGTTGCTGGCAACTTTCCCAGCCCAAGTAGGATCAATATAGTAGAGTACCGTTGTTATCGCTGATGAGACCGACAATGAGTTTACCTATGAATCTTATATAAGTGATGACTTTGATGAAGAAGAGGATGACCAACCTATCAACTGTATTCGGTCGATCCAATCACCTCTATTGAATATACTTGAGTCACCAATTCCTTCACAAGTCACTTGGTAGCTTATAGATTTTATCCCTGTGTTAGAACATCATAGCGTTTCAGAGTTTGCATCCACATTTGCATATTGCATTCATGATTTGGATAGAGAAATTTTCAAGAAAATTAATGAGAATAATTTTAACTACAAGTTAATAGTACATACTAGAAGGAAATTTAAAATTCTTGATGTTGGTAACGAAGTGATGGTTCGGATTCGTCTGGAACGGTTTCCAGCTGAATCCATTAAGAAATTGAACATACATGCTGCAGGCCCATTTAAAATTCTGCATAAAATCAATGATAATGTCTATGTCATTGAACTTTCTGAAGGTTTTGACATAAATAAGACTTTCAATATCGAGATCTAGTTTTGGATGAAGGCCCAAAATTTAACCCTAGAAATTTTCTTACAGATGAATCTACCCTGCAGCCTAATGGTGAGATTTTCACATTTCTCCCTTTACCTGATACTACTTGCCCATCGACAAACAAATTGGATAATATTTTAGATGATCAGATAATCTCTACCAGAGATGGTGATATTCATAGGTATTTGGTGAGATGGAAGAACAAGCCGAGGTCGGATGACACTTGGAGTGATCGTAGAAGCTCCCGCACTTGGATCCAGATCTTTTGGAGCACCATGACAGGATCACTGGTTTTGACTCGACTGGGTCGAGCTTTCTCCCACTCGGAGAGAATGATGAGGACATCAAATCTGTTTTATTTTTATTTTGAGATTTAGCCATATGTAGTTTATTTGAGTGTTTGTTTGAGATTTGTTTTGGATTTGTTTTGAGCCTATATATAGGCCTTGAGAATAATGAGAAAATATGCTATTATTGATTTTTAAAAAAATATTGTGTTGAGTTATTGCTCTTCATCCATCTTTTTGTGTAAGACAATTGAGACAATTATTAGGGTTTGTGAGAAGTTATAATAAAGTATTAGGGTTTGTGATAAACTCTAAAATTACACCATAATCCCCAAATTAAAAATTCCAAACCCTAATCCCCAAAATCACTTATAACCCTAAACCCCTTCTTCTTCTTCATCACCTTCCTCTCCCCCTCCTGATCTTCCTCGTCGTCGATCTCCGAAACCCACTACAGCCATCCTCGACCTCGATCCTCATCCCGTTCAGTCTTCTCCCTCACCCATCGACTCTCCCTACCTCTCCAAATACCCACTCACCTCGCCCCTTGTGCGCCACTACCAACCGAAACCTCGTCGACCCCCTTCTCCGACCACCGCCTCCATCTCCCGAACCCTCTTCTGATCGAAACCCTAAACCCAACGCCGCCATAAATCCAACCCCTCAACATCCCGACACCTACTTGCCCCTTTCCCCTTAGTTGATCACCCTGAGTGCTGCCTCCTCACCGTCGTCGATTTTCTCACCGTCGTCTATTGTCGCTTCCCTCGCCGTCGTCGACCTTTCCCGGCAGCACTGTTGTCGTTGCCAGCGCTTCTGCCAACCACCGACTACTCCCTATCTGCACCCCGGTAAACTCTTTCCACTTCTTAAATATTTGTATTGCTGCCGTACTATCTCTATAATATTATTTGATTTAATCGTCGTCCACAAATATTGTGAGTGAGTGCTTCTACTTGCTAAATAGGGTACGAATCGTTATTGACTATTTTACTTGCTAAGAACGTTTAGGTATAATTATAGATTGTTAGGATTGAATCTTTAATTGAGCTTGTTAAACTATTTCATATCTTGAAAAATGAAAATCCATCAAACCAGTTAATAGTTTCAATTCCTGACGTAATCTGTATTACATGTTGGTAAATTTAATCTTTTTAAATTCTTGAAAATTCTCTATTTAGGGTTAAGTTTATATCAGGGTCGGGTTGAGATTTGATAACAATAGAAGCCCGGGCCGGGCTTGGGCCGGACTTGTACGAACCCGAACCCGGCCCGAAAACTAATCCGGGCTTAAATGTTGAGCCCGTGCCCAATTTTTAAATAAATTACCGGCCCGTACCTTGCTAAAAACGGGCCGGACTTGGTCGGGCTTGGGTCAATTGTTAGCCTTAGTCGTCAGTAAGTCATCTACGCGTATTGCACGGGCTTTTGAATGACGAAAATGCTCCTTCGTAGATTCCCCCCCCCCCCCCCCCCCCCCCGCAAAAAAAAATCTCCTTTTTCCCTTATTTTGCAACATCAACTCTACTTTCTCACCCCTTCACCTTCTCCCATATTGAAACCCTAATTTCTTTCCCATGTCACTTCATTCTCTTTGAAAGTAAACTCTAATTTCTTCCCTAAATTATCACCACTTCGACATCTCAATTGAGTGGGAAACCCAATTTGAAAGAAATTGGGGTTTCGGGAGAAATTAGGGTTTGTGAAAGTTGGGGAAGAAGATGAAATGGGTACGAATTTGTTTGGGGGGATGAGTGAAAAAGAAGAGATAAAAGACCAACGTAAAAGAAGTGGGTGAAATGGACGGGTGGGCATTTTCGTCATTGAAACTAAAAACTTGTCACTCTCTGCTTCCCAAAATACCGAAGTACGGGCACGCAATTAAGGCCTAGCGAATGATACACATCATCTATAAGTTGTACAGTTATAACTCAACAATATAATTATTAACACAACCACGCATGCAATAGAAATAATCACATAAACAGTTAATAAAGTTAATTGATCCTCAAATATAACAAATATATGGAAAACAGTCAAAATGCTCGAGAATACAATGTACGAAAATAACAACAATTCAATAACCAGTTCGCTATGCCTATCTAGATAAAGTAGCAACTGAGGAATAATATAAAATAAATAAACTAGTGCAACAAAATCCAACTCAGTTCTCTAAAAGGTTTGATTGCAAAGTTCCTATAGTAGTTCATCTTCAGTACCCGCAAACTCAACATTTGAAGTTAGGGGGGGTTGTTAGAGTAAGCTACGGACGACAAATATTAACAAGAAATATGATAACGAGGCAACAAAGTATAACATGGAAGGAAGTAAGAACTGACAATGCAATTACTAAAAAAATATATGATCATGTGTAGTGCAGTGACAACTGTAGGCAAATACAATCAAGATTCAAGGGTATGATCAATTGGAAATTAGGAATCATGTAATCCGGAAACATGTAACCAGTAAAATATGTAATCAAAAAATCATGGAATCGAGAAACATGTAAATGCTCAGTGTTAATCTTAAGTCTATCAATTTTATTAACCTAACTAATGCACGTAATCCTGTGTCTCATACAATAGGTTTGGGTGTATAACATTCATGTGAACGTTTGGATTTAAGTGGTGAATTCTACAGGATTATATACTCGAGTCTTCTAATAACAGTATTCGGAATCATGTCATGTAAACAGGAATCACGTGATCGTGTAAACGGGAATCATGTGATCATATGAACGAGAATAATGAAATCGGGGAGCACACTCTCTTCCAAGTACACTTCCCTAAATTGTTCGTTACTAAGTTGTATCATTATTGCCCCGTCTTGTTATTCTTTTATCACGTCACTACTCAAGATATTGGATTCTAGAAGTGGCCTCCACGAATTCTAGAGGTGGCCCCCGCCGTTACCCATGATGTGCCACTTAGTTTTATGTGACTTATTTCCATGTGGCAGTTAGTTCTGCTATCCAAAGCAACAACAATAACTATGATAATAATGATGCAAATTATGGCAATATCAAGATGGTATTCTTGAATAGGTATTAGAAACGATGCAGCACATGATACAGAGACATGGCGGTAATTAAGAATTTATCAAGTGGTAGGTGCAATGCACGATATAGAAACTATATCGATCTACCGAATCGAAACCATTTAATAAGCGAATAATAATATATATAGATAACTTAAAAACACCAAAAATATAATTCGGGACGGTAAAACATGATTGCACAAAATTTCATCATCCCACTTTTACAGGAAGGCAAAACTAATTCCGTCAGGTTTTCCAGAAAATAGACTTTCATACGAATCCAACACTTACTCGGCACATTCTAAGGTCAGTAGTTATGCCTATTAGTCAATTCTTTACAGATATAATGTTCAGGCAATAGTATAGGGTTAAATTTCTCATGTCTATAACTCCACTAAAAATCATTAATAAATTTCCACGAAAATCCTAATCTAGTTCTTGATGATGTCTATTAGTATACAGGATTTTATCATCTCAGAATTCCACCAATGAATTGTTATTTTGACTAGTTTATGGCTGGAAATCTAGACGTTACAGTACTAGAACTTAATATCTCACAACCTACAAGTCGGTTTGTGAAATCGAAAGATCATCCGGATTCTACACTCAGGGGGCTACAAGATACACCTATAATATTCAAATTTTGGTCACAGGGACAAGGTACAAATCTCCACACAAAATCAGGCAAACAACATGGCGAAAAATCTAATGCTTCTTATTTTAAAATCTCGATTCACAAGTTAAAATTTATAACGACAATTACATTCATATTCGTGTACAGTAATTCAATCAGATCTTATCATGTACATATCCAGAAAATCTTGATTCATAATGTTAAGTTTATAATTTTTAACATGCAACAAAACGCTAATCAATCACCAATATATTATAATTAACTCTATGACACGGTATTCGTATAAACTAGTGATTAGGATTGTGCATGCAATGAGGGAATATGGAATGAGGGTTTATAGGGATCAACTTAAGAGGTAGTTGATAGCAAAATGAATCAATGATATACGGTTCAAGAATTTTGTAAATTAATACGACACGATATAGAATACGAATTGAATTTCGACATTATAATTTGATAAAGAAAACAAAGGAAAGGAACTAATTGCTAGGAGTTTCAAGAAAATGATTACCTCTTATGACAGTTTCAAGCGTGGAGAGAACACAGGAAGAAGAAAAAGAAGCGGCAGCAGCAACGGCTTGCGGCGTCGGGTTGAACGGCAGCAAAGAGGGGCGATTGGTCACTGGCTGCGTCGAGGGGGAGACGGGGAAGATGGTGGTCGTCGGGTTCAGGGTCGTGGCGAGTGGAGGCAGTAGGGTGATCAGGTACAAGAGTGGTGAAGAGTTTTGATGGTGGTGAGGTGTAGTCGGGACGATGGAGACAGTGGGGGTGGGGTTGGTGGTCGGGAGATGGTGGAAATGCAGTGGTGGTCAGGTTGTATGGTAGTGGAGAGAAGGTGGTTGTGATGGAGAGGCAAGCAATGATGTACAGTGTTGGGAAGGAGGATGATGATAGAGTTATGATTATAATGAGATTAAGAGTTAATGGGTGGTGATTAGGGGTAGTTGAGATTTAAGTGGGTTAATGGGGGTAATTAGTGGAGATAATCATGGAGAGGTGGTTGTGCAGTTTAGGGGGAGTTCGGGTCAAGTTAGGTTATTGGTTGGATTAAAATTTGGGCTTGGGCTTTAATTAAAATAACTATAACTCTAATTACAATCAAAATGGACTACAAGATTTGGGACTCAATTAAGAATTTAAATAAATTGTGATCATGCAAGGATTAATGAAATGAATAGTAGTGAACAGTGGAAACGAAGAAAATTTTACATGTAGGAATTGTGTACAAATAGAATTAGGAGTTACAATCCTACCAACCTTATAAAAATTTCATCATCGAAATTTGCTCTGCTGGAAGTTAGGATAACTAAGAAATACACCTAATCAGAGAGGTGGAGGTACTTCTTTTGGATCTCCTCCTTGAGTTCCTATGTTGACTCGCCCGGCGAGTGAGGATTCCATGTGACTCGAACGAGCTTGATGACCTTGTTCTTCAGCACCTTCTCGCTCCTGTCCAAGATAGAATCCTATTGAACCTCGCATGACAAGTCTGGCTGCAAAGATAATTTGAATAGTTGATGACATGACTGTCGTCTCTAATGTACTTCATGAGCTGAAAAACGTGGAATACATCATGAACTTCTTACATTGCCGGTGGTAGCGCAAGTCTGTAAGCTACCCTGCCCACTCGTTCCATAATATCGAATGAGTCGATGAATCGGGAACTTAGCTTGCTCCTGCCTCCAAAACGGATAACGCCTCTTGATGGTACACCTTGAAGAACACATGATCACCTGCCTCGAACTCCAAAGGTCTTCGGTGAATATCAGCTCGTTTAATCTACCTATCTGAGCTGTTCTCAGGTGTTTCCCGATCTGAGACACTGCATCCATTGTCTTCGTGATCAATTCCTGTCCCAAAAGCTTCCTGTCACCAATGTCATCCCAACAGACTAGTGACCTGCACTTACGACCGTAGAGAGCCTCGTATGGTGCCGCCTTAAGACTTGCTTGATAGTTGTTATTGTACAAGAACTCAATTAAGTGCAAGTGATACTCCCAAGAGTTTCCAAGTTGAAAAATGCAAGATCTCAACATGTCTTTTAGAGTCTGAATCGTTCTTTCAGACTGTCCGTTTGTCTGAGGATGGAATGTCGTACTGTAGTTCAACTTGTTTCCCCGACTCCTGAAGATTCCCAAAAATGAGACATGAACCTCGTATCCCTGTTTGACACAATACTGACGGGAACTCTGTGCAACCTTACAATCTCGTGCATGTACTTCTCGGCCAGGCTCTCCATGGTCTGCCCCACTCTGAAAGGAATAAAATGAGCACTCTTCAAAAAATAGTTCAGGATTACCCAAATGACATTGTGACCCTTTGGACTCCTCAGTAGTGTCGTCACAAAGTACATGGTGATCTTTTCCCATTTTCACTTTGGGATTGGAAGAGGGTGCAAAAGTCCAGCGGTCCTCTGATGCTCCGCCGCCTTCACTTCCTGACAAAGAAAATAAACGATGTAAGAAGAGAAAAGTAGCACAAAAAATTGAATACAAATATACTGCATAATACCTGCAACTACGCATTCGACAATCTCTGTCTCAGCTGCAGTCAGGTTGTAAGTTTGATTGCGACCTCCAGTCTGGCATCCCCTGGAAGTTGTTCTCCTCTGATCATAAACCTGCTTCTGCGGTAGGAGCGGTTGCATGCTCTGACCACGAGCTGGTGCTCCCTGCTGGGCTGATCCTCCGGCTGGTGGGCCGAACATCCTCTTCGAGCAATCCCGGAGCGTATGGTCACTTGCTCCAGAGGCAAAGCACAAACGGTTTGCAAACCTGCAGTTCTTGCGTAGGTGACCAACCTTGATGCAGTAGTCACACGTCGGAGCATCAGAGGACCGCTGGACTTTTGCAGCCTCTTCCAATCCCGGAGTGAAAATGGGAGATCACCATGGATTTTTTTGACGACACTACCAAGGAGTCCAAAAGGTCACAATGCCATTTGAGTAATCGTGGATCGTTTTTTGAAGAGTGCCAATTTCATTTCTTTCAAAGTGGGGCAATCCACGGAGAGCCTGAGCGAGAAGTACATACAGGTAAGGTTGCACGGAATTTCCGTTAGTATTGTGTAAGACAGGGATACAAGGTTAGGTCTCATTTCTAGGAGTCTTTAGGAGAGTCTGGGAAGCAAGTTGAATTACAGTTCGACATTTCATCCTCAGACAGATGAACAGTCTGAAAGGACGATTCAGACTCTGGAAGACATGTTAAGGTCTTGCGTTCTTCATCTTGGATGCTCTTGGAAGGATCAATTGCACTTAGTTGAGTTCTCGTACAATAACTACTATCAAGCAAGGCTCAGGACGGCACCGTATGAGGCTCTCTACGGTAGTAAGTGTGGGTCACCGATTTGTTGGGATGACATTGGTGAGATGAAGCTTTTGGGACCAGAATTGATAACTAATACAGTGGATACAGTGTCTCAGATCAGAAAACACCTGAGGACAACTCATGACAGGCAGAGGAAATGTGCTGATATTCACCATAGACCTTTGGAGTTCGAGGCAGATGATCATGTGTTCCTCAATGTGTCACCATCAAAAGGCGTTATCCGTTTTGAGGTAGGGGCAAGCTAAGTTTCTGATTCATTGGCACATTCGATATTGTAGAACGAGTGGCAGAATAGCTTGCAGACTTGCGCTACCACCGACATTGTCATGAGTTAATGATGTATTCCACGTTTTCCAGCTCATAAGGTACATCAGAGACGACATGCATGTCATCGACTATTCAGAATTATCTTTGCAGCCAGACTTGTCATGCGAGGTTCAACCGGTTTCTATCCTGGACAAGTGCGAGAAGGTGCTAAAAACATGGTCATCAAACTCGTTCGAGTCTCATGGGATCCTCATTCGCCAAGCGAGTCAACATGGGAACTCGATGAGGGAATTCAGAAGTACCCCACCTCTTCGAGTAGGCGTATTTCTTGGCTATCCGACCTTCTACCGGAGCAAATTTCGAGGATAAATTTTTTGTAACGTGGGTAGGATTGTAACTCCTGATTTTATTTGTACAAAATTCCTACATGTAAATTATTCTTTGCTTTTATTGTTCACTACTATTCCTTTCATTAATCCTTGCATGATCACAATTTATTTAAATTCTTTAGTGAGTCAAATTTTTTAGCTCATTTTGATTGTAATTAGAGTCATAGTTATTTTAATTAAAGCCCAAGCCCAAATTTTAATTCAACCCCGAATCCTAACCCGACCCGAACTTTCCTTAAACTGCACAATCACCTCCCCCACATTATCTCCTTTAATTACCCCCATTAACCCACTTAAAACTCAACTAATCCCCCCCCCAAAAAAACAAAAATTTAACTAACTCGTAATCTCATTATAATCAATTAATCATAACTCCATCATCATCCTCCTTCCCGACCCTGTACATCTCCACCATCTCCCGATGACAACAAGCCCCCACTGTCTCCATCGTCCCGACTACACCTCACCACTATAAAAAACTCCTCACTACCCTTGTACCCGATCACCCTACTGCCTCCTCCACTGGCCATGACCCTGTACTTGACGACCACCCTCTTCCCCGCGACGCAGCCAGTGACCAACTGCCCCTCTCGGCCACCGTTCAACCTGACGCCGCAAGCTGTTGCTGCTTCTTCGTCTAGTGTTCTCTCCACGCTCGAAATTGTCAGAAGAAACATTTTCTTAAAACTCTTAGCAAGTAGTTCCTTTCTTTTGTTTTCTTTATCAAATTATAATGTCGAAATTCAATTCGTATTCTATATTGTGTCGTATTAATTTACAAAATTCTTGAACCGTATATCATTGATTCGTTTCATTGTCGACCACCTCTTAAGTTGATCCATGTAAAACCTTCCTTCCATGTTCTGTCATTGCATGCACAATCATAATCACTAGTTTATACGAATACCATGTCATAGAGTTAATTATAATATATTGGTAATTAATTAGCGTTTTGTTGCATGTTAGAGATTATAAATTTAACATTATGAATCATGATTATCTGGATACGTTCTTGATAATATCTGATTGAATTACTGTACATAAATATGAATGTAATTCTGGTTATAAATTCCAACTTGTGAATCGAGATTTTAAAATAAGAAGCATTAGATTTTCTGCCATGTTGTTTGTCTGATTTTGGGTAGAGATTTGTACCCGGTCGCAATGACCAAAATTTGAATATTATAGGTGTATCTTGTAGCCCTGTGAGGTAGAATCCAGATCATCTTTCGATTTCGCAAACCAACTTGCAGGTTGTGAGATATTTAAGTTTTAGTACTGTAACGTCTCGATTTCCATATTTTCTGATTAAGATATATCGTTTCTGTAAACTAGTTGAAGTAGCAATTCATTGGTGGAATTCTGAGATGATGAAATCATGTATACTAATAGACATTGTCAAGAACCATATTAGGATTTTCGTGGAAATTTATTAATGATTTTTAGTGGAGTTATAAACATGAGAAATTTAACCCTATATTGCTGCCCGAACATTATTTTTGTAAAGAATTGACTGATAGGCATAGCTACTGACCTTAGAGCGTGTCGACTGGGTAAGCGTTGGATTCGTATGAGAGTAATTTCTGGAACACCTGACGGTATTAGTTTTGCCTTCCTGTAACAGCGGAAAGATGAGATTTAGTGCAATCATGTTTGACCGTCCAGAGTTGTATTTTGGGTGTTCTTAAATTATATATATATACTAGATTTGCCCTTGGGCACATGCCTATGGCACGTCTTCATAATGATACAGCATATGAAAAGCCTTGTAAACAGTAAAACAACAATTATGTAGCTCAAGTTTGAATAGTATGACAATAATTAGTTGTAAATAAAAGTCCATGTTTTAATTAGTATATGTTGAAAAATAATTATAAATGAGGGTATAAAATTCAACTTCTTAGAAGTTAGAACTTTGTACAACATGTTTTGTAGCTCAAGTTTGAATAGTATGACAATAATTAGTTGTAAATAAAAGTCCATGTTTTAATTAGTATATGTTGAAAAATAATTATAAATGAGGGTATAAAATCCAACTTCTTAAAACTTTGAGGGTGGAAAATGATGAAATTTAAATATTGAAGAGATATTTGCTATTTTCAATGTAACATGAGCAATAAAAAAAACATAAAAATCTGAAAATTTATAGACCTGAAATCTGAAAATCTAAATTTCTGATTAATAGAGAGAATATGAGAGAGAGAGAGAAAAATAATTAAATAAATAAATGAGTTGTTTTTTTTTGTGGGGGGGGGGGGGGGAGATTTGAGTTGTTTTGGGGTTTGAAATTTTGGGAGAAAAATGTGTTTTGTGATGTTAGATTTGGGCCTTTAATTTTAGGGGGATTGAAGGAGAGCCACTTGATAGCTTTCTTTGTGTTTTAATAATTAATTATTATTATTATTATTATTATTATTATTATTATTATTATTATTCGCTTAATAAATGGATTTGATTTAGTAGATTGATAGAGTATTTTTATATCGTGCATACACCTAATAAATGGATTTGATTTAGTAGATTGATAGAGTATTTTTATATCGTGCATACACCTACCTTCTTGATTACCGCCTTGTCTCTATATCCTATTATTATTATTATTATTCGCTTAATAAATGGATTTGATTTAGTAGATTGATAGAGTATTTTTATATCGTGCATACACCTACCTTCTTGATTACCGCCTTGTCTCTATATCCTATGTTGCATCGTTTCTAATACATATTCATGAATACCGTCTAAATATTGCCATAATTTGCATCATTATTATCATAGTTATTGTTGTTGCTTTGGATAGCAGAACTAAGTGCCACATTGTAGGTTAGTAGCGGGGGCCACCTCTAGAATCCAATATTATGAGTATTGACATGATAAAAGAATAAAAAGCCGGGGTAATAAGGGTATGACTTAGTAGTGAACAATATAAAAATTGTACTCGGAAGGGGTCTGTGTTTCCCAATTTCATGATTCCTGTTTACATGACCACATGATTTCCATTTACATGATCACATGATTCCCGTTTACATGACATAATTCCTAATACTGTTATTGGAAGACCTGAGTATATAATTCTGTAGAATTTACCACTTAAGTCCAATTATTACTTGATTGTTATATACCCCAACCTGTGGTATTGGACGCAAGATTGTGTACATTAGTTATGTTAATAAAATTGATAGGCTTAAGATTAACACTGAATATTTACATATTTTTCGATTACATAATTTCCTGATTACATGATTTCCTGGTTACATGTTTTCCGATTACATGTTTCCTGATTTCCAATTGATCATACCCTTGAGTCTTGATTGTACTTGTCGATTGTACTTGTCTGCAGTTTTCACTTGCATCACACATGATTATATTGTTTCAGTAGTTGTATTGTCATTCTTGCTTCCTTCCATGTTATACTTTGTTGCCTCATTATCATATTGCTTGTACTAGTCTTGATTTTGTTGTACTAGTTTATTTGTTTTATGTTATTACTCATTTGCTACTTTGTCTAGATAGGCGTAGTGAACTGGTTATTGAATTGTTGTTATTTTCTTTCATTGTATTCCCGGACATTTTAACTCGAAGCTTATGTTTTCCAGATATTGTTTTTATTTGAGGATCATTTAACCCTATTACCTGTTTATGTGATTATTTCTATTGCATGTGTGGTTGTGTTCATAATTATATTGTTGAGTTATAACTGTACATCTTATGGATAATGTATATCATTCGCCGGGCCTTATTTGCGTGCCCGTACTTCTGTATTTTGGGAAGCGGGGCGTGACAGATTTTTAGTACTAACTGGCCTTTAACGGTGGGGTAGTTTCTTGCAAATAAAAAAAATAAAGTTTTGGGGGTTACGCATAATAAAGCATAGTCAAGGTAAGTTTTCTATTGAAACCTTCAAGTATAAAGTAGTTTCTTGTAATTTAGCCATTGATAATGATCCATCCATTGCTATTTGATATAGGTGCGTGCAATAGTAGAAGGCCAATTCCTCTCAATGCGAGGACACACTGAGAGATTTGGTATGCCTACTCCTCCTAAAAGGATAATAGCGACTGGTGGGGCATCTTCAAATGAGTCCATTCTTAACTCCATTGCTAGCATTTTTGGTTGTCCTGTCTACACCGTGCAAAGACCTGGTATGTACATATTGCATGAAGCTTTTTGAAGTTAGGTCCAGATTAGTTTCTGTGCATAAAATATTTTAGCGTATGTATTTTGTTTTTTTGATCGTTTAGCTTATGTATAATTCAAACATCTGATTAGCTAAAAGATTCATATCAGTAAGTCGTATTTCTTTAGGTATGAACTGAAGATATGCTATGTAGTTGCCAAATGGTTAAAGCCTAATCTGGTGAATCTGTACATTTCAAGACTTTCAGATTGTGCATCATGTCGGAATGTAGGCTCGGCAGAATATTTTAACTAGAGTTGGTTCATTGTTTAACTAGTAGGAATATATGTTCTATTTTATGTAACGATTATCCATTGACTTTCAGAATCACCGCAACCAACTCGCTACAAATTACTCCCTCCGTCCCATAATGTTTGTCATTTTAGGTTTCAGCACGCATATTAAGAAACACGTAGGTTAGTGTAAAAGTAAAAAAACATTCTTGGTTATTGAAACTCTTAAATGAGCCACATATTGTAAAATTTCAAACTTGCCCTCTACTTAAATGAGTTAGCCATTGTAAAATGAGCTATAATTAAATGTTTAAACAAGGGCATAATTGGAAGTCAAAAAAATATTAGTGTACATTTGAAAAGATTAGGTCTCTCTTGAAAATCTAAAGTGAAAAACAATTTGGGACAAAAAAATCCCTAGAATACATGCATTATGATGGGGGGAGTATCTTTTATCTCCTACTAATTCCCTAGAGTGACAAACATTATGGGACGGAGTGAGTAGCTTTTCGTCTATCATGTTCGTCTATGTTATGTTTGAATCATTAGCTACGGCAGAAACAGAATATACTCCCATCATTTTAAGCCATTTTACCGCTCAACCGTCACTTATAAAAGATCTTTTATTGACGACAGATTCTGCTTCGTTGGGTGCTGCATTAAGGGCAGCTCATGGATGGCTATGCAACAAAGAGGGCAGTTTTGTGCCCATATCATCATTGTATGAGGATAAACTTGACAAAACTGCTTTCAGCCCTAAGCTTACAAAGCCGGCTGGAAACCAGGAGCTCTTGTCTAAGTATGCGCTGCTGGTGAAGAAGAGAATGGAAATTGAGAAGCAGTTAGTTGAAAAGTTGGGACGCGTATAAAAATGTTGAAGTGCATTAAAGATAATCAATTTTGTTTCAAATAATAATGAATCAAATTGGTGGTCTTTTTTCCTCCCTTAGTTTGTCTTCTGGTTATGTGCAGATTCAGAATAAATTTGTCAATCTGTTAATATCAAGTTCTCCTTTCATTATTTATAGTTTTTGTGGCATATCGATTTTACCGAACAGTCCCCAGCTTTTGAAACTAATTCAGCGTGTAAATAGTTTGTTGAAATCATTTGCAGATGCTGATACATTATTTTCCAAAGTATAATATATGAACACTATATATTCCTTACATTTAAATTTAGTAATACCAAATATGAGCAATATATGATTTCTCAGATTATTCATTTCAAATGAAATAGATGCAGTAAATCCAATGTTTAGTACCATAAAATAGTACCCCAATTTGTGTTTGTGTGTTTAAAGCGAAAAAAAAATTAGCCACCAAAAGAAATCTTTAGAACTGCTGAAAGGAAACATTTCCAAATGCTCTAATTCCAGTTCAAATTTTAGAATTCAAGTCATATCAGAAATGCCACTTTCAGGCATTTGTAAACATATTTCATAATTATTTCCAACAAGAACTCCTTTGGCTTTTACAAGAACTTTAGATGGAAGCTTATGATGGAAAATATTGCGCAGAAAATTGAATTTGACGAACAAGTAAAAGAGAAGCTATGATGTTCAAACATCTTGAGCTATTCATTTAGCGAAAATATTATAGTGGTATGCCATAAATAAATACGAGAATCCTCACAGAAAACCCACATTGCTTTAGACAATTTTGACAACAGTTTTTTTTTTTTTTTTGGATAAAAGATGACTCATGATGTCACCGTTTCATTAATAAGAAATAACGAAACACAGTAGTACAACAGAAATTAAAGATACAGACAACAGACCTGGTGTACACACCAAAGTACTCGGACCTACCCGATACAAAATAACAGCAACAGCATACTAATACCAAGCTTTGAAACTAAATCGACAACATACTAATACAAAATGGAGCCTCCTGTAGTGCGCCATGACTGAGCGGCGGCTACAACAAACACTGAAGCTACAAATACAAAATGGAGCCTCCTGTAGTGCGCCATGACTGAGCGGCGGCTACAACAAACACTGAAGCTACAACCGACTAGAGCCCCTCGCCTCGAGAATGACCTGTCGGGTCCTGCATGACCCTTCCCCTCTACGTTGCCCTCCTCCTAATTTACTCTCCGTCGGTGGCCCTGCTTCTCCTGGTCGCCTCCTTTGCACCTGCCCAATCACGGATTAACACAAAGATTTTGTTCATAGAGCTAGATAATCTGAATTGAATGTTGCGAAAAATGAAATCATTTCTTTCTAGCCAAAGACTCCACGTTGTTGCAGCTATAGCTAAATCCCAAGCTTTAATGTCCTCTGCTCTAATGAGTGAATTTCTAATGGTTACCCAGATGTCTAAGGTAGAGCTAGGCACTTGATTACACCCGAATCCCCTGCAAATAATGTCCCAGGTTAATCTAGCTTTATGGCATTGAAAAAGGCTATGGTTAACGTCTTCGTCTGCGGCTGAACACCACCCGCAGATTACATCGATATTCATGTTTCTCTTTCGCAGGTTAACTTTTGATAGAATCGCATTTTTGTGGGCGAGCCAACAGAAAACTCTCACTTTGAGTGGGGCATAAGTCCCCGAGATAATCGATTGAACGTTACATCTCAAACCTCTGTCGTTGATCCATGTGTACATGGATGAGACAATGAACTCTTTAGAGTCATCCTTATCCCACCATCTTTCATCTTCTAAGCTGTTACCCGACCCATCCTCTTGAAGAACCTGTCTGTTCAATGCTTCAAATTGTGCGATACTTTCTGCGTTTAAGTCCTGAGCTACGTCGAAACTTAGTCTTCCGTTTTTCCGAATATCTGCCACCATTAGGTTCAGATTTTGTGATGCTTCTGCAGCCTTCGGATATTGGGCGAGGAGATTTGTATGACCGCACCATTTGTCCTTCCAGAATCTTGTGTTTCTCCCGTTACCCACTTTGCATCTAGTGTTAGCGAAGAAGATCTCTCCCTGCTTAGCAATACCTTTCCATAGTAGGGAGGCTTTTGTCTTCGGGCCTCTCCCACCGAAACGAAATTTTTTTCTCTTCCGGTACATGTTGAAGGAGTATCTCCACCATCCTTTGCGATTGTTCGTGATCTTCCACCACCATTTGGTGAGTAATGCCCTGTTCATATCGGGTAGGTTGATGATTCCCAGACCCCCGAATTCCTTCTTTTTACAGACTCTTCCCCATTGAACCAGGGGTAGCCCTCTATTGCCTTCGTCCGTACCCTTCCATAAGAATCTTCGTTTTAGCTTGTCTATACTATTGATCACCCACTTCGGTAATTCGTAGATAGACATCAAGTAGAGCAGAATGGTGCTAAGTACTGAATTAAGCAGAATAATTCTTCCGCCGAGGGAGAGGAATCTACTCTGCCAACCTCCTAGTTTTTTCTTAATTTTGTCGATAAGTGAGTTCCAATCCTCCTTCAATAGCGCACCTAGTCTGATGGGCGTACCCAGGTATTTAATTGGGTAATCGCTTAACTTACAGCCTAAAATGCCCGTGATGACGTGAATTGGCATGGCTAGGTGTGCAGACAATGGGATAATACTGGTCTTATTTAAGTTCACCTTCAATCCCGACCACCCATAAAAACAGGCCAACACCGCTTTGATAGCCATTACTTCCTCCGTGTTGGCTCTGTCGAAAAGTTCGTATCATCCGCGTATTGAATAATCGACAGTGGCTGTGTGATACCTTTGATCTGTAGTCCTTTGATGACGTTGTTTTCCCGAGCCCTTGCTATCATCTCCACCATACCGTCCGCGACAATAGCGAAGAGAAGGGATGACAGAGGATCCCCCTATCGGAGACCCCTTTTGCACCTGATTTCTTTCCCTTGCCATCCGTTAACCCGAATGGAGGATTTGCCTCCTCTGATGCACTTCTTCATCCATAATCGCCATTTAGAACCAAAGCCTTTTAACTGAAGGGCCTCTTCTGTGTAGTCCCAGGATACTGAGTCATACGCTTTCTGGAAGTCCAGTTTAATGAGGAATCCATCCGCCTTCTCTTTATAACCTCTGAACACTATTTCATGAGCAGATGCTATACTATCCATAATATCCCTACCCTTTATGAACCCACTTTGTGAAGGCGCTATGATATCGTTGAGGTGCGGAGCCAATCTTTGGGCTAAAACCTTCGTGATGATTTTGAAAGAACCGTTGATCAAGCTAATTGGTCTGAGATCTTCGGGAGATGTGACTTTGCTCTTTTTAGGCCCCAAAATAATTGTAGCGTAGTTTATCCTATCTAAGTTCCCTTCTCCATCGAACAGCTCGTGAAATATCTTCATGAGGTCCTCTTTGATAATCTGCTAGTATATTTTGTAGAAAAAAACCGGGAATCCGTCTGGTCCCGGGGCCTTGTCCTGACCCAACGTCTTGATTGCGTTGAAGCTCGCTGCCTTTAATTCTGGAGGAGCTCCACATGTCTGGGGGAGCGCGCATCTCGGACTTGGGTCCGCACCCAATAGGACATGGAAATGCCTATCTAGATGATCTTTGATAATATCTTCGTTCTCGGTCCACTGTCCGTTGACTGTGATGCCCGTGATATGGTTCAGTCTTTTTCTGCCATTAGCTACCTTGTGAAAATACTTTGTATTTGCATCCCCTTCTTGTAGCCATTGTACCCTAGACCTCTGCTGCTAATACAATTCCTCCATCCTGCTAATCTGCTGCATCTCCGATCTGTTGTTTGCGAGCTCGTCTTTCTCTGCCTCCTGTCGTTCCCGAACCTCCTGAGCAGTTTCAAGTGTGTAAATCCTCTTCACTAGTGACTCTCTTCTCATGTTGATTTCCTTCTTCTTGCCACATGACCATTCTTTTAATTTTCTTCGGAGTCGCCTTGTCTTCTCTACCCAAACTCCGACTGCTGACGTTTGCATGGTGCTTTCCCCCCAATTGTCCTTGATGATATGTCTAGTTTCTTCGCCGATAGTCCAAGCTTTCTCGAATTTGAAACCGAGGTGTTGCTGCTTCCCTTTTAGTCCACAATCTATAACTAGAGGAAGATGGTCGGAAGTATATCTTAGCGCCGATTTCACTTTAGCGAAAGGATGTAAATCCTCCCACTCGTTTGATACTAGCACTCGATCCAACTTTGCCAAAGTTGGGTTGCGCTGCATGTTTGACCATGTGAATTTCCTATCTGTCATTTCTAGTTCCAATAAATCTAAGTTCTCTATAGTTTCGTTGAAAGCCTCTCGATCCGATCTACAATGACCTCTGCCTCTATGCTCGTCCTGAAATCTGGTGATGTTAAAATCGCCTCCTATCATCCACGGACCTGACCACTTGCATCTAATGAATCTCAGTTCCTCCCACAGCTCTTTCTGCCGTCTGCTGTCGTATGGACCGTAGATGCATGAGATAGTATGGATCCAGTCGTCACTTCTACGTCTAATTCTAATCGAGACCGAGAATTGGCCGATAAAGTCGTCTACGATCTCAAAAATTGTCTCGTTCGCACCTAACGCTATACCCCCTGAAAACCCCCTAGCTGATTTAAATTTCCAACTAAAGTCCGCCATACCTCTGAGGGTAGAAAATTCATCTTCCGTTGGGGATTCGATTCTAGTTTCTTGGAATCCACAAATGTCGGGGCGGATTTTGTTAAGGGTGACACCTATAGCTCTTTTCTTAGCTCTTTGTCGCATACCTCTAACGTTCCAGAATGTGTATATCATTAAAATGGAATTTAAACATCTAAAATCCCCCTCTCCAAACTACTACCCCGGGATTAAGTGTTCGCTAAATTGGTTTCATCTCTAATAAAGGCAATGTTAACTAATTGCTCCTCCTTAGAGGAGCCCAAAGCTAACCCATATAATGTAGCAAAGTAAATAAGCAACTCATCAGATAAGGAATTAAGAATTGCACAATTAGCTTTAGATGTACCTGCTCCCGAGGTTTCAATCGTCTTTGAAGCTTGTTCTTTGAAAGATAGCTCAACCACCTTATCCTCGTGACTGACGGTAGTGTTCACCTGTCTTTTGCCTTTCCTTTGATATTCAGTAATCTTTCTGGTAGAAGTGCTTCCCACACTGCCTCTAACTTCCCTTTCATCGCCATAAGTCTCTGTCACGGAAATGAGATTGTCCTCTCGAATCCCGTCTAAAGCTCCAATGATCCCGTCTTCCGACTCATGCTCCGAAACTAACTGTAAGGAGTGTTGAACTGCACTCATGCGATCTTGGGTATTGATCGGTAGTGGGCTAGTATTGTGCTGCAATCCGAAAGTAGCTTCTGTTATTAGTTGATTCCCTTCTGGCCCAATGGGCTTAAGTGCGATCTGTGAGGGGGTTGAGTCTTCAAGGGCTTTGGACTGAATAAGATTAGACATCGCTGCTTTAATGGATAGTTCGATTTCTTCTTGTGAAAATTTTAACCATTCCTCGTTCAGCAGTCCCATACCCTTGATGTGACCTAACCCTATGCCAACTGCTTGTTTAAGAATACCCAGTCTTTTGTTGGACTTGGAGCATTGACCCACGTCGCTTTCACCAATCACTTCGCCGAAAGTTGCTTTGAAGCCGCTCGCCATCTTATCTTGAGCAGTGGACCCATCCAATCTACACAGTAGCGTCCCATCCACTGCAGTCCTTTGTTTGGGGGTCCACATCCAGTTGGCAGTCTTCGTATCTGATAGGACGGGAGAGATGGGCGGATGCGATTGGGCGTCAGTACCAATCTGCTGTGTTTGAATTTGGCGCTCTCTTTTCTCCAGAGTTCGTTGCTCAAGCTGATGAGGTGGACGGATCTGATTGTTTCTCTTCTCATCCAACGGCTGAGTGGTTTCTTCTTCCTCCAGCCTAAGATCTCCACCGCTGATTTTAGTTTTGACTGGATTCGATAGGTCTCTGAATGAAACGTTCTTTTGAGACTCAACAATGACTTTCACTTCGTAGCTAACATTATCAAACTCGATGATGATCTTTGACGGGATAACGGCTTTATTTGCGACCCCGACTTTTATACGCACGAATTTCCTAGCTGATAGAGTGAGGGTCTGCCTGTCGATATCGATCAACAACCCAAATTGTCGAACAACATTTTGAAATCCAGAGCGTACCCAACAGTGAAATGGGAGATTATATAGGCGGATCCACACCGGTGGGTAAGCTTCAGCTTTCATCGCTCCGAATTCCCTAGTCCACCATTTGAAAGTAACGAAGAATTCGAGGCCGTGAGAGTCCTTCCCTTCTAATCCCTTGATTCTAATGATTTCCTTGGCTAACGCGGCGTCGCTGCAGTGGGCATAAAATGTATCGACCGCAATGTCTTGGATAACCCATATAGGAGGTGGGGAGGTGACGAGGGCTGCTTGCAGTAGCTCGGAGACGTCGTTTGCTGTAGGAACTCCAGTTTGTGCTTTAATCAATATACCGCCGCTGAATCGTCTTTCAAACTCCGCGATAAGGGGAGTCGGAGCAATGGAAGCTTGGATGACGTGACGATCTCCAGCGATACTCTCTTGTGTCTTGCTTTCTCCATACGCCGTTGCGATTCCTATCTTCGAGGCTTTTGAGTTGGAGGACGTTACCCTAATGCGTTTGGGACATGCGGAAGAAATGTGGCCTGAGTTTCGACAATAATAGCAAAACCAGTCGGAGTTGCATTTGCTAATGGTATGGCCTGGTTTTGCGCACTTATGGCAGTTCATTCGACCTTTGATTCTAGAGTTCTCCGATGAGCTGTGGATCTGAATCGCCTTCCTCGCTTTTCTTAGTCTGACAAGAACCCATTCGCCGGCGTCATCTTCCATAGTTGGACGAAGCTCTTCGACTGGTGATTGGGAACGATGACGAACTCCTAACACTCCGTCGACAGTGGGCTTGCCCCTGATGACCTCAGCGTAAGATCGTCGCCTCTTGTTGTTGCCCTCTGCGACAGGGAGCTGTGCGTCTACTCTGTTGGAGTGTCTAGTAGGATTCTTGCTCACTCCCTCATCTTCGTCGAAGCGACGGGGGACCTGATGCTTCACCCTGGCTCGGAGCTCATCTTCGCTAATGCGCTTCCTGCGGTGGTCTACTTCCCTGTTGCTGACTCGCCTGGACTTGGGAGAGGGAGATCTGCGAAGGTCACGCCTCGATCTCTGCCTCCATCTTCGGTCTTCGTCTTGCTTGGCTGCTCGACGATCCTCTTCGTCGTCTCTGAAGCGCTTGTTCATGGGGGAGGTTGGGGAGTGATCGCGTCTGGCGTTGGAAGGGTGGGAGATGGAGTGGAGTCTATGGGGAGTTTGGTGGTTGGGAGCTCTCATCTCTCTTTTCTAAATTACAATTTTGACAACAGTTGAAGAATGTTCAATACTTTCTCCGTTTCAAAATATAAATCAGTCTAACCTTTTTTACTTCCATAATATAAGTTACTTTAGATTTTCGAAGCGATATCTTTTCATTTTTAAATGTCCATGAATTAATTATTATATGAAAATTTCAATTTTTACCCTTGTCCTTTTTTGTAAGAGAAGTAATAAAAAATATAGATAAGGACAAATAGGACATTGTCCAATTGATGACTCATTTATGAACTTTAAAATACAAGAATACATACTCCCTTCGTTTCACATAAGTCATTCTAAGTTTCTACACGACTACTAAGAAACAATGTATGTATTTCTGATTTTTGAAGCTCATAAATGAGCCATCAATTGTACAATATCCTATTTGTCATCCTCTATAATTTTATATTACTTCTCTTACAAAAAGTATAAAGGTAAAATTAAAAATTTCATAAAAAAATAATTTATGGATATTTAATAATGACAAGATATTTCATCAAAAACATAAAGTGGCTTTAAAAAAAATATATATAGAATGACTTATATTTAAAAAAAAAGAAAAAAAAAAAAGAATGACTTATGCTTAAAAATGGAGAAAGTGCATTTTAAACCTAAAAAAGAATAAATTGTACCTAGAGCTACTAGTACAAATTCTACATAGAGCTTTCAGTACAGTACCATAATCAGCTCACACAGTTTCACAATCCGCTCAGTATACAGTGTTGTCAAATACTCCATAGTCGGTAAAATCTAGCATTTGCATGTGACACAATCTAGTATATTTTACAGAAAAGTAGGAGGAATTCCTCTGTATCATACAGAGTACTCATACTTATATATAGTGAAACTTTATATGAACAATCCGTACTGTTTGCCTTATTTCTAATGTCATAAGAGCATCTCCAATGGGGACCCATTCCAACCATGCATCTCTATAATTTATAGGATTTTTTGATTAGTTTTGTTATAAATAATTGTACATTAAATTGCTTATATTAATAATCTATTTGGGAAAAAAAATTATGTTGTTGGAAATATCTCGCCGAAAGCTTTAAAACGAGCCTAATATTAGTACTTTTTGGAACTAATTTTAAATTATGAACTTTTTACTTGTATTAACAATGTAAAATAATCAAGTGTAAAATTACTTAGGAATTAATTTAATAATATCATATATAACATTAATCAAATAAATTTTCAAATTTAGTATATTTTAATATTAAATTTTGACAGAAATAGAAAATTTCGGATTATAATAATTAAAAATGAAAGTACAACATGAAGATTAGAAAAATTTCGGATTATAATAATTAAAAATGAAAGTACAACATGAAGAGTAGAAAAATTTCGGATTATAAATATTGTATCAATTATTTTTTTCAAACAATAAATAAATATTCAAAATTGGTCTCATTTTAAAGGTATCGTCGAGACATTTCCAACTGTACCAAAATAATAAAATTTTGTTTAATATTTTATAAGATACATTCACGAAATATACAATACACATTTTAATTAAAGGATATGGAAGGAATTCTTAAAAAGATATTAAGGTAAAAAAGGGTAAAATGGGAAATACAAATAATGAATAGTGTTTTAGAGATGAGATAAGAGTCTCCAAATTTGGAGACGTTTTGGAAGATAGAGATAGAGATAGAGACCGGTTGGGGCTTCATTTCTTCAAAATGAAGCCCCATTGGAGATGCTCTAAGGACGTATATGTTCAAAAAATCAACTCGTTTGGAAAACTTTATCTATGCACCACACGGTTTAACTTTGCATGTGATTAAAAAACCGTTTATTTTGTAACTACTTAAAGCATGGATAAACAGTCTATAAATCACTTGATATTTTTTTTTTTTTGACCGGCAAAAGGTAACCACCTGATATTTTATATGTATATATGTAAGGACACAAATCTATATAATAAAACACAAAGAAAGCTATCAAGCGGCTCTCCTTCAATCCTTACAAAAATCGAAGGCCCAGATCTAATCTTACAAAATATATTTTTTCCCCAAAAGTTTTCCCCAAAACTTAAATTCAAATCTCCCACCCAAAACAACTCTTATATTTATTTAATTTTCTCTCTCTCTCTCTCCCTCCCTCTTCTATTAAAAAAATTAAGAAAATAAAAATTTTAAAAATTTTAAAATTTAAAAAAATTTAAAAAAATAAAAACTTTAAAAATAATTTTAAAAAAAATAAAAAAAATCATATAATATGTTTTTTTGCTCTTTGTTTACTATTTCAATTAATTTGCTGGACCTCCAAAACCATTTTATATGATCAAACAATGTGTACCGTTCCGAAGACGTGCCGTAGGCACGTGTCAACGGGCAAACCAAGTCTATATAATAAAACAGAAAGAAAGCTATTAAGTGGCTCTCCTTCAATCTCCTAAAAAATTAAAGGCCTATATCTAACCTCACAAAACATATTTTTCCCCCCAAAACTCAAATTCAAACCCCCCATCTCTCTCCCCCCTCCCTCTTCTATTCAAAAAATTAAGAAAATAAAAATTTAAAATTTTTTTAAAAAATAAAAATAAAAAAAATAAAAACATACCCCCCCCCCCCCCCCCCCCCCCCCACACACACACACTAAAAAAGTTTCCCCCCAAAAACATAAATTCACCCAAAACAACTCATATATTTATTTAAATTTTCTCTCTCTCTCTCTCTCTCTCTCTCTCCCCTCCCTCTTCTATTCCAAAATTTTTAAAAAATAAAAATTTAAAAACTAAAAAAATTAAAAAAATTTAAAAATTTAAAAATTTTTAAAAAAAAATTAAAAAAATTAAAAAATTTTAAAAATTTTAAAAATTAAAAAAATTAAAAAAAAAATTTAAAAATTTAAAAAATTTAAAAATTTAAAAATTTAAAAAATAATTCAAAAAAAATCATATAATATGTTTTTTGCTGGATCCCCAAAAGTTTCTCATATAATATGTTTACTACTTTAATTAATTTGTTGGACCTCCAAAATTATTTTATACGATCAAACAAGGTGCACCGTTCCGAAGACGTGCCGTAAGCACGTGCCAACGGGCAAACCTAGTATCAAAATAAATAATGTGGATCATTGATAGGGAATCTAAATATATATTCTACAGAAGGAAATCACCTTGTACAACATATATGAGATTCCCTTCTCTTTATTTTAAGCAGCAGCATATCAATATATATGAGAAAAGTGAACATTATATTTGTATGCAAATTTTTTTTTCATACAAACTGATTATACTCACTTGGTGGGGTCCTCATAAAAGATTTAACTCATTCATTATATTTATCATGCTAATTAATATATGTGTAGCAAAAATCAAGTAATTTTGAAATCATTCACTCATGCATCATATGGTTGAAAATTAAAAATCGGATCATATAATGGGTAAATGACCATCAAATTAAATGATTTTTTTTACGCATATCTATTGACATGATGAACGTAGTAGATAATCTATAAAGACCGCAATGATATGAGGCTCACTAAAAGATACTAAATAAAGATTCAGGTCGGATAACAAGTTAACAACTAAACTTACCCCCAAGGAATTGCCTTCAATTCCTATTAAAATCTGATTAGTTCTATACAGTATAACAAACAAACCAATAACATTTCATCTCATAATCTCCATTCCCCTTCCCCACCACCACAAATATGTCAACCCCTCGTCCATGGTCGTCTGATCTTTCTTCCAGTCCACCTACTATACCTCATATCCATCAATCTCATCGACATTGTCGACTACATCAATTTCCATGCCGTCTGCACATCATGGAGGTCCACCGCCAACCCCACCCGATGTTCTATGCTCCCCTCTAGTCCTTTTAGCTCACAGCCCGAACTCCGACAAGCTCGATCTCCTTCTTGCAACTCTAGACTGCTAAAATCTTCCAAGGCGTGTGGTTATGTTATCGACCTTAATTCTGGATCGGATGAGTTGACAGGTATTCCTTCGCCCTGAAGGATTCCCCGAATGGGGAGAGTTTCATGTGGTGAAACTTCACTGGATGGATGGGCAGCTACTGATGGTTGCTTACAACGAGTGTAGATTTTATCATCAAGAAGAACAAGTAGTGCTCAAAGTTTTTAAGTTGGGGTTTGGTGTAGGAGGAAGACAACCATGGCCGGTCCTGAGGTATTTGAGGCCATGGGCGGAAAAAAAAAATTGGGCCCTTTACAAACACGCATGTATTTCTATATATATTAATAAATTATAATATAATGGTGGGGGACATAAAAATAATACCCAGAAAAATAAAGATCACTTTTTTTTTGCTTTATGACACCAAATACTTCATATTTTTCATTAAGCATAGTGACAACGACTCTTGCACCTGGAAAAAAAAAATCACCTCGCATCTAAAATATAATGCCAGGGCCAAGAAATCATGCTTATCATATAAATAAACTTCAAATTTTAGTTGGTCACTAAGCTTGTCTAACAATAAAATCAATCAACAATACTATTGTTGGAATGATTTCTACCTCAGTACCGCCTAAACCCACAAAAGAAATTCTTAATTCTATTAATTAAAAAAAACGACATGAGAGGGCTGAACTACGAGAGTAGTGCTAAGAAAACCAACAACTCTTGCAGTTCTGCTAAGAAGACCAACAACTCCAACTACGCCTTTGATACCCGAGACATCATGACTACAACTCTAACTACAACTCCTGCTAAGAAAAAAACTCTGTTAAAGAAACAAACGAAAATTCTTAACTGACAATTTGAAAAAGATCTGAAGATGTCGGAAGGGGAGAGAGAGAGTGAGTGAGAGAGAGAGAGAGAATTTGAAGAAGATGAAGAGGCTGGAAAAAAAATTGAAGAAGTTGAAGTGACACTGAAAGAGAGAGACTACTAAATTGGGCTCTCCCCTAAAAATTAATTACAAACCCATTAATTTATTATATTAATTATAAAACCATTAATCTATTATATTTAAAAAAATTTGGGCTCCTCCCTTGAAGTGGGCCCTGGGCGGTCGCCCAGCTGGCCCTGGGCCAGGGCCTGTTAGGATTGTGTCTTGTATACACGTTGTTTAGATTAAAAGAAGAAAGTATGAAGCACGGAGATCGAAGCGTCAAAGCGAGTAGAAGGAGAATAGCAGCAGCAGCAGGTGCAGGCTAGTTGCGGTCGACCGGTCATGGTGACAGTCGACCGCACCCCCCGACCGCACCCCCGATCGCTAGTTGTACTGGAAAGTCAGAGAATGGTACGGTCGACCGATCTTGGTGGACGGTCGATCGCCCGCGATGCTGATTCGTTTTTGGGATTCGATTTGTTAGGTCGGTTCAGCCCAATCTTCAACTCCAAGTTAGATCGTGCGGCTCCTATTCAGTTACTACTTTTTCAGGTTTTATCGGACGACTGAAGATCAAGATTAGACCTAGGTTTCTCTCTATTCTTCTATATATATTGTAAACTCCTCCAATATGAGAGGGAGTACTTTATAGATTCTTTTCTCCATTGCAAAGTGAGGCTCGAGAGAGAGATAGTTCTAGGTGGGTGAGTTTAATTCCTTGTGTCAAGTGAATCAGTAACTCCTTATAATCTATTCTAGTTAAATATCAGATCTTCCTATATTTCTCCCCGGATTAAGCAAAAACTAATCGGAATAAGTCATCGTTGTTGTGTTTGTGTTAGTTTGGTGGATCTACTTGCTTGCTCAATTTATTCGCCTCGTCTACTTCGTCTTTCTCATTGCTCTATTAGTTCCGCTGCGACCAGAGGGCGTTTGTTGATGCCCCAATCCCAACAACTGATATCAGAGCTTCAGGATGTCGAGTTTCTTGGTTAAGATGACAGGCCACAGTATTTTGAAGATCAAGCAGTTTGATGGTACGATCAATTTCAATCTTTGGAAGACTGACATGTATGATGTTTTTGTTCAAGAACGGTTGCAGTCAGCAGTAAAGAAGAAGGAAAAGCCAACTGATATGAAGGATGATGTTTGGGAAGATATTCATGAAAAAGCCATAAGTCTAATCCGACTATCCTTGGCGGACGAGGTCAAGTGCAGATTTTTTGAAGAAACTGACGCGGCGAGTCTGTGGGAAAGACTCATAACTGACTACTCCGGTTCGTCATTATTAGATCGGATGCATTGGAAGAGGAAGTTATTCCGTTTATCTATGAAGGAAGGTACCGATCTCCAAGAGCACATTGCAGAGTTCAATAAGGTATTATCTGAACTTAAGGCGATCAACGCAGATGTGTGTGAGGAAGATAAAGCTTTCAACCTGATATATTCACTGCCAGATTCATATGAGCCTTTGATCACGACTATGCTACACGGTAGATCTGCCAAGGAGAGTATTTAGGTAGATGGTGTAATCAAAGCATTGAAAGAAAATCAATTTAGGAAGGAGACCCATAAATCTTCATTGTCTATTCCTACAAGTTGTCTAGCAGTGGATGGTCCTTCGGGGGGAAGACAAAGTGCTTTGCAAAAGGATTCGATCCGTTGTCGATATTGCAAGAGGCCAGGGCATATCAAGAAAGACTGTTGGAAATTGCAGAATCAGGAGAACGCAAAGAACGGAAGTTCAGCCAATATGGTTAGTGCCTTTGATTCAGGCGATTCGTGTCTTCTTATTTCAAATTCTTTTGAAGTGGATTCTAGTTGGTTTCTTGACTCAGGGATTTCTTCTCATATTTGCTCTGAGAGGGAGTTATTTTCTACTTATAAGTCTACTACGGGGCGTTGTGTGACAACGGGAGCTGGGGAGATTTGTGAAGTAGTGGGTGAGGGACAGTTGAGTTAAAGATGTCAGGTTTACACATGTTCACTTTAAGGAATGTTTTGCATATTCCTCTGCTGAAACGGAATCTGATTTCCATGGGAATTCTTGATGCACGGGATTGCAGGTATACAGCTCGAGGTGGAGTTCGGTCTGTTTTTCAAGGTCGTCATAAGGTGATCAGAGTTATGAGAATGGTTGGGACAAACCAAAACAATCTCTACAAGCTTTGGAGAATTCGAAATACTTGCGCAATTGTTGCTCTTTTTTCCGGTATTCCTGTAAGCTCAGCTAGTTTGCCGCAACTAGATTCATCGAGACGAGACCACGACATTCGAATATCGTCGAGAGGTGGAGAAAGCCTAAGGGTAGGTGGAGTTCGTGCGGAGTTTGGCAACTTCGTGAGTACATCTATGGAGGTGAGCCTTTGAAGGGCTGCACTGGATTCGGTGAGATTGGGTAGAGATCATTTCAACTAGAAGAATAAGCTATTGTTCTAAGTTTTCTTTGCAAGTGGAATTCGTTAGAGTTTGGAGATGAGTAACACATCATGTGATAGCACTCGTATGCAATCCACGGTAGAGTTTGTTAGGATTGTGTCTTGTATACTCGTTGTTCAGATTAAAAGAAGGAAATATGAAGCACGAAGGTTAAAGCGTCGAAGCGAGTAGAAGGAGAACAACAGCAGCAGCAGGCTAGTTGCGGTCGACCGGTCATGGTGACAGTCAACCGCACCCTCGACCGCTCGTTGTACTGGGAAGTGAGAGAGTGGTACGATCGACATGTCTTGGTGGACAGTCGACTGCCCGCGGCGCTGATTCGTTTTTGGGATTAGATTAGTTAGGTCGGTTCAGTCCAATCTTCAACTCCAAGTTAGATCGTGCGGCTCATATTCAGTTACTTCTTTTTCAGGTTTTATCGGATGACTAAGGATCAAGATTAGACCTAAGTTTCTCTCTATTCTTCTATATATATTGTAAACTCCTCCAATATGAGAGGGAGTACTTCATAGATTCTTTTCTCCATTGCAAAGAGATGATCGAGAGAGAGATAGTTTTGGATGGTTGAGTTTAATTCCTTGTGTCAAGTGAATCAGTAACTCTTTGTAATCTATTCTAGTTGAATATCAGATCTCCCTATATTTCACTCCGAATTAAGCAAAAGCTAACCGGGATAAGTCATCGTTGTTGTGTTTGTGTTAGTTTGGTGGATCTACTTGCTTGCTCAATTTATTCGCCTTGTCTACTTCGTCTTCCTCATTGCTCTATTAGTTCAGCTGCGACCAGAGGACGTTTGTTGACGCCCCAATCCCAACAGGGTCGGCCCTGAAGACAACCCAAGTGGTCGGATGTAACAAGCATTGGGGAATATGTGATTTTCCTTTTCGTGGAACCATTCTTCTGCTGTTCGTGCAGCAGAGTTTCCAGGTTGCAGAGAAGATTGTATGTATTTCAATGAGATTTATGGTACTTCTGAAGGTATGTACTACGCGCGACGCCTTCCTAGTATAAGGGGATTGTGCCACTACATGGTTATGTGTTCGTTATGAAAAAGAATATGAGTATAAGCGCATGAGCAGGGGCGAAGCCAGAACAAAAATTTCAGGAGGCCCAAGAAAAAATTCTATAACTATATATCAATATATAGGTATTTTTTCATAATTGTAGGGGCGCCAAATAATAAAATTTAATAGATTTAAGGAGGGTTTTAAAAAAAATTCAAAAATTTTAAGGGAATTTTCAAAATTTCACATAGCTCCGCCACTGCGCATGAGTTGCCCATGGACAGAGGACCTGCGAAATGATACATGGATTACTCCTTGCCTTGGTTAGGTTTTATTGATAGAGAGTGCCATACATATAGGAGGCGAATAGACGATATATATGCCCCCATTCACTTTGATTTTTCGGTAAAATATTTATGCATATAAAATTTCAAGTTATTTGGAGATCTTTTATCATGCTTCAAGTTCTTGCAAAATAAACGACCATACAATGCATAAATAAGGAGCCTTCAAACAACTTCACTTTTAGTACTTATATATATTATGATATTAGAATCACAATAAACGGTATGGATCATCTAGTGAAAGTGCCACCATACGAGTATAACTACTCTATATGAAAAAAGGTTTCATGTGGTGAAAGTGGATGGGCATCTACTAATGGTTGCTTATAAGGAGGTGTAGATTGAAACAAGAAGAGGAACAAGTGCTCGAAGTTTTTAAGTTAGGGTTAGGTAGTGGAGGAAGACAAGTGGAGTGGTCTGAGGTAACAAGCATCTGTCGAAATGAACTCAATTTATGGAAATCACTAATTATCTTCCAAAGAAAGTAGTAATTTCTAAAGGAGAATAGGAGATAATTTTCTGTGGAGTGTACTAGAACCAATGATCACAATCCTGAATACTATATACATCATCAAATCGGTAAAACGAAAATTAATTGGCAGGGTAAATTGCAGGGCAAGAAAGCTTACAAATTAAAGAAGAACAAAATGCCAGTGTTCGATTTGATATTTTCGCTGTTTTCATATCAGATAAGTTTAGGAGATGCTTCTTTTCAAATTGGAAGTTGAATTGACTTCAGAGACCATCAACGACACAAGCTGAAGTTTCACAATATAAGAAACTATTCCCACGAATGTATCTCAGCATAACAAGAAAAACGCACAAACAAGTACAGAAAGACATAAAATAATCAAGAGGAGATATCGACTTGATAGCGCAAGCAAGGGATCTGGTGTGCGACACTAGCTGGCACCGCCATGGCTGCAATTCTCAAGCTCTTCTTGGGCATGAAGAACTCGATTAAGAGAAATGTGGTGGAAGAAGAGGAGGGATTGAGTTTTTAGCCAACATAGGCCGCTTTTTGAAAATATTTGTATTTTTTGGCAAGTTTTCCAACTATTAGCACTTTTAGGCTACTTTGTACCACGCAGTAGCGGCCGCTATTTCTAATAGCGGTCTCTTCATTTTCGAAGTCGCTAATGGAAATAGCGATCTATGTTTTAATTTTTTTTTGAATTTTTTACTTACCGTCGTTATTCCTACTAGCGACTTTATTATATATGAGGTCGTTAATGGGATTAGTGACATTTAATGAGCAATATTCTAATATTTAGCAAAATCTAGAGAGCTTTTGTTCTCTGAAAAATGACAATCAATTTATTTTTAAAACTAAAGTCGCTATTCGGAATAGAGACCTTTATTGTACTAAGGTCGCTATTCCGAATAGAGGCCTTAGTTGTATGATTATTTTACAAATTTTACAAAGAATAAGGAGATTGTGATAACGACCTCAGTATACTAAGATCGTTATTTCCAATAGCGACCTCAGTTTTAATTTTTTTGAGAAAGCTCTTTAGAATTCGTTAAGTGTCTCAATACATTCATTCGAGGTCGCTCCTTATATATACTAAAATCGCTAGTGGGAATAGCGACAACAAAAAAAAGTCAAAAAAATAGGCCGCTATTTCCATTTGCGACATTCAAATTGAATACGTCGCTAATAAGAATATCGGCCGCTACTGACGTGGCACAAATTAGTTCACGAACGCTAATAGTTTCGAACTGGCCCATAATCATAAATATTTTCAAAAAGTGGCCTATGCCGGTAAAAAAATTCAGAGGAATTAGGGTTTGAAAACTAACCCTAATTCTAACAGAAATCCCGAAAGTGGAGGAAATTCCCAAATCAATCACAACCCCAAAACATCAGGTTGCCTGTCTATTTAACAGATTCACTTCACGTGCAAAGCACGAATTACTACAGTGATGGGGGCCCACACTAATCTAATGGCTTGCAACAATGATCCAACAGCCACAATCCTTTCACTTAAGAACGGACCCATACTCGAAATGTTATGACTATTTTATTAGCAATTTTTACACGGAAAATTTTGCCGTACTACCCCATTTTTTGGAAATATTTAGCGCTCTGCCCCATTTCCCAAAACAATTAGCGATATGCCCTTGTTTAGGAGACGTCAGTAAGAAACGTTATTGGGAAAAACGGCATAGGTTATTTTGATGCCATTCTTCCCAATAACGGCATCTGTTTGAAAAAAAAGTGTCGTGCCGTTATTTAGAATAACGGCATAGGTTGTTTTGTTTTTTCGACAGCTTGTAATCTCCACTTAGAAAAAAATTGCAAGTGTAAAAACTTTATAACAGATACCGTTATTGCAAATAACGGCATTCTCTACTGATGCCGTTATTGCAAAAAACGGCATCAGTGCATCATATCATGTGGAGATGAAATGCATAAAGGCATGATAAATACACTCAAGATAAACCAAACCCACGTGACTTGCAAAGGATGAAACCAAATCTAGTCCTGAAGTTGGTTTGACTAAAAAGAGATGACATACAAAGGGGTGTATTTATCATGCATGCATGCATGCATACAATCAAAGTTATAATTTTTTAATGAATTTTTTTTTTTATAAATGATGCCGTTATTCCAAATAACGGCATCAGTTATAAATTTTTTTATAAAAAAAATAACTTCATTTATATATAACTGATGCCGTTATCTCCAATAACGGCATCAGTCATTTGAAGCCGTTATTTAGAATAACGGCATTATTTATAAGTTTTTTTTACACTTAGAATTTTTTAAAGTTAGAAGATTCATATTTGTAAGAGAAATATACTGATGCCGTTATTCCAAATAACGGCATGAAAAAAAATGTAAAATAGATGCCGTTATTGGGAAGAACGGCATCAAAATAACCTATGCCGTTTTTCCTAATAACGTTTCTTGCTGACGTGTCCTAAACAAGGGCATATCGCTAATTGTTTTGGGAAGTAGGGCAGAGCGCTAAATATTTTCAAAAAGTGGGATAGTACGGCAAAATTTTCTTTTGCACACAACCCCTGTGACTAACTGATATAGCACACATTTTGAAGCTAATTCATTCTGCAGATCTTCAGGTGTTTTTTTTTTTTTTTTGGTTATAAAAGAAGACTAATGTTATCGCTTCACTAACGATAAATTAACGAAACACAGTACAACTCACAACTTAAAAAAATACAAATTACATAATCCAGTACTCAAAATAGCTTCGAAAAGCAACAAAATAAGAACGACATATAGATTTGTTTCTTGTCGAATCTTGAGCAACTACCTCTGTCTACTCTTCATCTCCCATACGAAGTCTCTTCTTTTCACCTGTTATGTCATTCCACTCGTGAGAAATCGATAAAATTTTATGCATCAAAAATAATAATTTATGATTAATATTCTGAAAGCAAAATTCATTACGATTAAGTCACAATTCCCACATAGTTGCAGACAGTAATATCTTACGATTCTCTATTTTCTTTGTTAATTCTATTTATTCTGGAAGTACCCCACTCATCTGAACACGACCTAGGACACACTGAACTCCCGAATCTTAAAACCACAAATTCCCAAACGCTTCTAGCTCTAGGACAAAGGAAAAGCAAATGATTCGTATCTTCCTCTTCCTGCTCACATTTAGCGCAAATGTTGTTTACAATCATGTTTCTTTTATTTTAATTGGTCTTGCTAAGAATTGCGTCGTTCTTTACCAGCTACAGAAAAACTCTGACCTTTAGGGGAGCACCTATGGCCAGGTAATGTCCACAACATTGTTCCGCAATCCCCCGTCATTCAACCACTTGTACATGGACTGAACTGAGAATGTCGCATTTGAATTGAGGTTCCAAACTCTTTCATCTTCGCTATCAATCGTGTACCGTCCCCTCCATCCTAATAGAAGTATTCAGATTTAGATTTTGATGTACATCTATAGTCAACATTTTGTTTTGCCACACATCTGCTATAAGAGTGTCTTTATTGATAAGGTGTTATTTCTGACGCATCTTCCGAGAAAAGACTAATAAGGTGTTGTTTCTGCACCATTTATCATTCCAAAATCTTGTCTTTTTTTCGTTCCCAATCCTGCATATGGTGTTGCCATGGTAGATCGTCCCTACTCCTTTCCATATTGGTGACGCTTTCCCTCTTCCTATCACTCCTCCGAATCCTGTAAATATGCTCAAGCTCAAGCTTTAGCACTTAAAAGTCTGAAGGAAAATGTAGGACAATCAGCAAACGATGAAATTATGGTAGTTCAACCAACCATATTCCATAATATCAACAATGAAGATATACAAATTATGGTAGTTCAGGTATAGGTGCTTGTTCCTTGCGAGCAAAAACATATGTATGAAACACACAAGCAAGATTTTAACATGTATAATAACAATGAAACAGACAAATCACAAGTATTTCAGGCATAAGATCCATAAGCAGAGTTCAACACACATCTTAAACTAAAAAACCAAGAGGAATTAGCAAATAAAGAACAGATAACACGATTTCAACAATCTTCATAACGACACAAAGACAAAGACCACAGAAAATAACATAAGTTCGATACAACCATCATCACAACACAGAAAAAGAAGATACAAACCAACCTCATAATCCTCTTTAATACTCGTCACCCTCATCACCATCTTCGCCTTCAGCAGATTCTGCACCAACCTCCTCATAATCCTTCTCAAGTGCAGCAAGATCCTCACGAGCTTCGGAGAATTCTCCCTCTTCCATACCCTCACCAACATACCAGTGAACAAAGGCACGCTTGGCATACATAAGATCAAACTTGTGATCGATACGAGAGAACACCTCAGCAACACTGGTGGAGTTGGAAATCATGCACACAGCCCTCTGAACCTTTGCCAAATCACCACCTGGCACAACAGTTGGTGGCTGGTAGTTAATACCACACTTGAACCCAGTAGGGCACCAATCCACAAACTGGATCGTGCGCTTAGTCTTGATGGTGGCAACAGCAGCATTCACATCCTTTGGCACCACATCACCACGATACATGAGGCAGCAAGCCATGTACTTGCCGTGACGAGGATCACACTTGGCCATCATGGACGAAGGCTCAAAAGCACTGTTGGTAATCTCAGCAACAGAGAGTTGCTCGTGGTAGGCCTTCTCAGCTGAGATAACAGGAGCATAGGAGGAAAGCATGAAGTGGATCCTCGGGTAGGGGACCAAGTTGGTCTGGAACTCAGTCACATCAACATTAAGAGCACCATCAAACCTGAGTGAGGCAGTCAGAGATGAAATCACCTGCACAATAACACAATACAACTCATTAGCATCTATGAAAGTACAAACCCATTCAAAAAATTGAGTTTATATAAATATAGTATATACTTGGGACACAAGGCGGTTGAGATTGGTGTAGGTAGGACGCTCAATATCGAGAGAACGCCTACAGATGTCATAGATAGCCTCGTTGTCAAGAAGAACAGCAACATCAGTGTGCTCCAAAAGAGAGTGGGTGGAGAGAACACTGTTGTATGGCTCAACAACTGATGTGGAGACCTGGGGAGATGGGTAGACAGTGAAACCGAGCTTGGACTTCTTCCCATAGTCTACAGAGAGACGCTCCAAGAGAAGAGAACCCAGTCCTGAACCAGTGCCTCCACCAACAGCATTAAACACAAGGAAACCTTGAAGTCCAGTACAGTTGTCGGCAAGCTTCCTAATACGATCAAGGCAGAGGTCAACAATCTCCTTACCAACTGCAAATAGAAAGGTGAAAAAAATATTAGAACCAAGGAAAATGAATTGCTAATAATTTAGACCAAGTGCAACAATCGATTACTTGTATAGTGGCCACGAGCAAAATTGTTGGCAGCATCTTCTTTTCCACTGATGAGTTGCTCAGGGTGGAAGAGCTGTCGGTAGGTTCCAGTCCTGACCTCATCGATCACAGTGGGCTCAAGATCAACAAAGACAGCACGTGGGACATGCTTTCCAGCACCAGTCTCGCTGAAGAAGGTGTTGAAAGCATCATCACCCCCACCGACGGTCTTGTCACTTGGCATTTGGCCATCAGGCTACAACAAAGAGATTCAAAGTTTTCAATCAGTAAAAGCATAAAAATATATACATATTCTGACAATTCAATCACTACAAACAAATACTCTAGAAAATATAGTAACCAATCATATAAGAACTTGACCATGGTGCTAATCAGGTAATACACTGAACTGGTAGAAGTAGACAGATAATTACACTAGTAAACTCAATTCTGCACAATTTATCACACAAATTGAAGATTTCATTTACAAGCAGCTTCCCTTGAAATATTATTTGTTATTATTATTAGTTTGTTAACAAAAGGAAACGCAACGAAAACAGATCTAGTATTTAACTAACTTCATCTTTCAATATAAGAGATTATCGTCTTCCAGTTATTCACCAAGATATGCACGTTTTCAATTAATAAAAGCACAACGACATATCCAAGTTCTCACCATTCAGTCATTATAAACGCGTACCGAATGCAAAGATAAATATTAGTAACAATCAAAGAATTACAAACTAATATTGGAGCTTTTCTTAATTCTTACATTGATCTAGATGTAGAGAGATTATGCATTACTAACTTCAGTTTTGTAAACCTATTCCAAGTATTAGAGAGAAAGACTACAACATAACCATCATATATGTAAAATACACCGTCTAAAGGGAGATCAAACTGCCTAATCGATTACTAACCCTAGATCTAATATATTCACATTTAGATACAATCGCATTTTATAATCAAGATTCAAAAAAAATTACCGATCTAACAGATCCAACATGTACCAGCTATCAAAATTCAAGAATATCCCTTCTAATAACAGATCTACCAAATAACACTTCATATGTACAAAAATATTCCTCTAATCAACAGATCTAACATAAAATCCACAAATCAACCCTAGATCTACAAAACAACGACCAAGAACATCGGATCAGACCTGAACAACCACAGATCTAAACATGTCACCGCAAAATTACAATTTCTCAACAAAATATTCACAGATGTACTCAAAATTCAAGAGCCAGCCAAAATCATCGAATCAAATCGAATTCTAAAGCTCAAAACTAGATATTTCGATCAAGAAAGCGGATTATACCTGAAGGCCGTGCTCAAGGCAATACAGTTCCCAGCAAGCGTTTCCGACCTGGATACCGGCCTGGCCAATGTGGATCGAAATGCACTCTCTCATTTTCGATGAAAAGGTGGGGGGAAATCGAAATCGAAAGAAATTAGACGAAGAACGAATAAGAGATAAAAAAAGTTGGGCGTTTACAAAGACGCCGGCCGATATCTCACCTGTTTGCTACTCTTTGGGTTTTTATAGGAGAGAAAGAAGGGAGACCCTAGGGGTTTTGCCATTTTTAACCCGAGTCAATTAACCGTGGTTAAATTGACGGCTGTCATAGTGCCAGCCTTGAGACGGTAACTAACCGTGGTTAAAAATATAACAGATCCGTCCAATTTTGCCGCCCAGGTTTAATTTTTTAAATTTTGAACGGGCTTACTGTTGTTTGTAATTACGAACCTACCCTTTCGACTGCTTGCGGTTGGTTGTTCTTGCGGGGCAAGTTAACGGTAGGCGTTAGGCCTGATGGTGACTCGACAACGGCCTCGATTTGAAAATTTGAAATTAATTAGGATGTGGGGCCCATTTGCGTTGGGTGCCTACTGCCGTTCCTTTGCGGGAGGAGCGGGCAAATTAAGAGGATCTGCAGTAGTCGTCAGACATATTTTGGGTATTTGACCAATTGAAATTGAAAAAATGACCTTTTTTCTAAAATTTAGATTTTTTTTCATTATTTAAAATCTTAGGCGAAATATTATTTTTCGTCCCATGCAAAAACAAAAACAAATTCGAACGGACGAGGAATGATCTCCCGTCCGTCTCAATTTTAAAAAAAAATAAAAAATCATAATTAATTTCTTAATATATGTTAAATTAATCATAATTATTTCTTAATTAATAATTAATTAACAATTAAACCTAAGTTTAACCCATATAAATCTATATAGGGGAGTTCCATAGAAATTTTCTCAAATGAAATGTATGGGATGGTGTTTCGTTTCTGTTCCAATACATTTCAGAATTTTTTTTTGTTTTTTATGGATCGGACGGGATTTAATCTCCCGTTCGTCCATTTTTAAATTTAAAAAAATTCAAAGACGAAAAACATTATCTCGTCCGATAAATCCGCAATTTTTGGGACGATATTTCTTTTACCGTCTGATATGAAAAAAATTATAAAAAATAAGCGATGTAAGATAATTTTTCGTCCGATCTAATAAACGATAAATCATCTTTCGTTAGCTATATTTTAGCACTGATAAATATAACCGACCATTGTACCTTCGAAAACCAAATTTTGAATATTTGGCCAACCACTATAGTACTTTTTTGTCAAAATTTATCAGATTCTCTAAAAGTTTTAAATTTGTGGTGCTGTGGAAATATCCAATTGTTTTGAGTTGGGTTTGATAGTGACTGAATACCTTGCAAGTTGCTTGCCACGTGGCTTGCTTCGGCAGGTCCACCGCCCTTGAGCTACAGATGAAACGGAAGAGATGAGAAATCGAAGGCCCATGGTCTTTTACCCATGTGACAGAAAAAAGAAAGAAAAGCCCACGAATTAGGACATTTTTTTTCTTGTAAAATAAAAATAGTTGGAACTAGGACTGAATAAAACACCTTCATCAAAATATTGATGTGAAGTCAAAAATATTTGATCGTGTCTGGGTCCTAGGATAATGCTCTATGTCCACATACGAGTGCGGGAGGAAGAAACTTTTTTTTTCTTTTTCCTTGAAAGAAATTGTGGAATAAGGACACCCTATTTCATTAATGAAAATTAACCAAACAAACCCAGAGTACTGGGACAAATTACAACCTACAGACAACAAAATAGAACATGAAGCAATATAACCAATACATATAATCAGGGCTCACTATCTGAGAGGATGGACCACATAAGAACTACAATTAGGACGAACCGACTACAACTTGTCCCCGACTTCCACCTATCTGGGAGGAAGTATTCTTACCGTCTAATAACTGATTCTGGTTTTTCCTAAGAGCATCCACAGTCGTTTGCTTGTTTGTCATTTTTGCCATTTTTTTTACTGTAGCGCACACAGTCGTGAGCTATTTTGTCATTTTTTGGCAATTCGGCTACAGTAAAAAGAAAAAAATAGCATTCGAAATAACAAAATGCATATTATAGCTAACGAAACATCATGTTTCGTCTGGATTATTTAATTATATTTTTAATTGATCGGATGAAACATGATGTGAAACATGATGTTTCGTCCGAAGTAAAAAAAATTAAAAACCAAATAAAATAACCGGTTAAATGAATTTAAGGGTGGGAATGAACATGATGTTTCGTCCCATGTCCCAATCCAATTTTTTTAAAATAATTTTTAAAATTAATTTTGTAAATTTTAAAATTGTTTTTACAATTTTTTAAATTGATTTTGCAAATTTTAAATTATTTTTGCAAATATTTTTTACAAACTATTTTTTACAATTGTTTTTGCAATTTTTTTGAAAAAAACTTCCTTAAAATCCGGTCGAAACATCATGTTTTGTCCGATTATTTTGAAAAAAAATTCTTCTTTGGATGTTTTGTCCCGTATTTTTTATTAATATTTTCTAAGTTTCGGCCTGTATAAATTATTTTTTAATGACAGACGAAATGTAACTCCTTTTTCCCGTATTTGTATTTTATACCGTATTTTTCTCAATTGTACTCTTTTGTCTATTTGAGATCCCGTATTTGGTTTCTATTCGAATAAAGTCATCAATTTATTTTCGACTCAATTTTTAGCCATTTTATCGAATTCATTTGTATGCACTTTGTGTCGTTCTTCATGAAGAATGAACCGATTCTCCTCAATTTTCTCGCTAATCCCCATTTTTGTGTATTTTGACCATTTCTTCTGTTGGGCTCTTTTTGAATCGGATCCCCTAAACTCTCAAACCCGCAAACCCGCTAACCTAGTATATAAAACCCTAACCCTACCCCTAATCAACCCCATTACTGTTTAACCCTAATAACTAATCGCCGCTAATCACCTTCCCCATCTCCTTCGTCTCCGTATCTTTCGCACGCCATTAACCACCTCCTCCACAACTCCGATCATCGCCTCCGCCGCCTTCGACCTCGCCGTCTTCGTCAACCCCACAACACCACCACCGCCTGCATCCCCCACCATCACCCGAACCCAATTCTCAAACCACCGAACCCAATCGCCACCGAACCCAATCGCCTCCGAACCCATCCCCAACTGTCGCCATGAACCAACTCGACGTCTCCCTCTCGTCTTCACAGTCACGACCGTATCCCCGTCGCCTCGTCAGCCCCTCGCCGCCTCGCCAACACCCCAACTCCGCTCTCGCTCTCTCCCCTGTTCGAAATCACGAACAGAGCATCGCCGCGCGTCGCTTCTCGACGTCGCCGCCGCCGTCGTCGTCTCCGTCGTTGCCGTAGTCGCCGCCAACGAAGCAGCCGCCATCGCTCCTCTCTCTTGAGCGCTACTCAATCGAAGACGAAGATCGAAGAAGAAGATCGACGAAGAAGAAGAGGAGAAAGAGCGGGAGCGATTCTCAGCCGTTCGATCTCCTCAAGATCTGTGCGATCTGATTGCTGTACGGTGTTCGCCCACAGCGGATCCGGAAACGCTGCCCCGTGTTCTGGCGCTGATCCGGTGCGAGAGCGGTTTCTGATTGGCCGTAGACAGCTGTCCCGTGTTTTGGCCACAGCGGATCCCGATTCCGCTGTACGCTGTTCTGGCCTGGGATCCGCTGCGTCGAAGCTCACTGATTGGCCAGGCTTGCTGTTTCCTGTTCGTGCCGCACCAGATCCAGACTTGCTGAACGCTGTTTTGGGCCGATCGTGTGTGCAAGGAAAGCTCGATCTCAGATCAGTTTTTGGACGCGCATTTCGAGGACATTTCCGGGGATTTTTCTACTCTATTTGCTTCAACAAGCGGAGATTTCAACCGTCGATTTAAGGCAAGTAACCTTGTACATCTTATTGTCCTAGTACAAGTCTCTTTGAAATACCACATGTAGTTAGTTGTGACTCTCCTTTGAAATATCTTAGTAAAACAATTTGAACCTTCAAACTCACCAATCTAAGAGTCACAAAATTCCTCGTATTAAATGCTAATTTAATTGGACTCTTTTATCTCCTTGAACTTGCGAATCACATAGACATATGAATTAAGGACCCCTAGAAATTGTAGACGAATATAAATTTAGTGTTTTGGCAATTTGTGATTATTATGACTTGGAAAATATTATTATTCGCTGTTTGATTCTCATTACCATGTATTTGTGCCACATAATGATTTTAGACACCAAATTACATAATTCTATGAAATCTACATTAGTGGATTACTTCCCTAGGTTGCTGTCTGGATTTTCTTTTGCGGTTTCGACCCTCTTATCTTTGGAATTTGGGCCCGAGTCCTGAATACAAAACGTAGATCAGGATGTGTAGATGTCGATAGACTCCAGAACGATTGAATTTGGAGTTACGGTCTAGGAGATATGGCCGTTATACTGCAGCTGTGTCAGTAGGTGCAGTTCTGTAAAAACTGCTGTATATATTGACTTTACAAATTATTTTAGCTGTGTGAACAGCGAGCGTTTGACCCCAAATTTTATATGTAGTTGCTGGACACCCTATAGGACATCTCCAATTTTTCTTAGAATTAATTTATATTATTTCAACCCTGTTCCACATGCATAAATACGAGAACACAAAATCTGCCTGAACAAATGTAACGAGCCGGGGTTATGGGAAAGACTATAGAATGGACAATATGGATAAGTGTACTCAGAAGGGGGCCCGTGTTTCCCAGTACTCGGTTCATGAACCTGTTGCATGTGATGTATTCATGGAGTCAGTTACTTGGCTCATGAACCTGTTGTATTCATGGAACCACTGTGTGGTCCTTGAACCTGTTAGTATTCACGAACTTGCTTCGTGAACCTGTTATTAAATTTCGTATTCATGAACCGTGCCTGCCTGATACCTGATACCTGGAACCTGAGTACACCGCCCTATAGACTCCATTACTAAGTCTAAACGCAATTAATTTGACTGTAGCAACCATGTAGTATAATGGATGCATGTCGTGCTACCTAGATAGTAATCACACAAGACTTGAACTTAACACCTGATACATGATTATGCTGTTACCTGATTATCCTGATACATGATTACCCTGTTACCTGATTATCCTGAATACCTGGTTACCTGATATATGAAACATGACACTTGGAACATGACACCTGAACATGACACCTGAACATGACACCTGCAACTTGAAATATGAAACTTGATACGTAAAACCTGACACATGAAACATAATACCCGATATTAGTTACCCTTATAGGTGTACCTGACATGTGTTTCACCACTAGCAGTTGCTATCCAATCTAGTTATTAAGATGTTCCCTCTTGCTAGCTAGTCTTTGAATTTGCCACTACTTCTTATAACCTTGCTTATTCTTGATTCCGATTCTTGTTTTCTCCCTTCTTGTACTTGCTTTTACTATTTGTGGCCCTAGCTTGCACTAAGGGCATTTTCCCTTGTTTCCCCCTTTGTTTCCTGTTTCTATTACTAAACAGACTTGGGAGACAAGCTTCCTGCTGGGATTGGCGAGCAGGCATTTCAGGTTTTGCTTGGAGCAAGGACCTGATTAAATAGTTGCTTTTCTTAAGGTATTTATTTCTTCTGCTGTTAAGACTTGTTTTCGAGTTTACACTTGAACCAGACATGAAAACTATTTGAATATTATTACTTGTTTAAACTGTTTTCTGTTGCTTTATAAATTATTCATGCATGCTTGGTTATACATATTTCTCTTGTATATTCTTGTCATGATGCTGGGTCGATCCTACAGCTTATGGATGATGTAAAAATCATTCGCTGGGTTTCGTCACGTGCTCGTATTCCATATTTTTGGGAAGCGGGGCGTGACAAGGTTTTTAGTGGTATCAGAGCCAGGTTGGGCTAATGTGTTAGTTTGACTAATACATTAGACAGGCTTGACTCAGTCAGGATTAACTCAACATTAAACAGGCCATGCAACTACATGAATAATTTAATAGTCAACTCGATCTGGATACAAGTCTTATCCCATTCGTTTGATCCCTTCATATTCACTTCTTTGATTCATTGATTCCTTCCATCTCTTACAGTCATCCTGATTTGTTAATTCCTTATTGGGTACAAATTATTCTTCCGTACCCCTATTCTTTTGATTCTGATGCAAGCAATATTTCTGCTTGCATCGTTGATTCGTTCTTATTTCAACTCGTATGTCGTTTATTGCTTTCCCTACCTTGTATTCATTTTGTTTGTTGATTCATAATGAGTATCATGCTAGTTATTCCTTCCCCGCTATATTCTCTTCAATTCCGATTTTGCCCTCGTCCTTCTTCCTTCGCATTCAATGCCTTAATCTTCTTTTGTCCCTTCTAGTCATCCTCCCCTTTAACTTCTTATTGGGTGTAGCTTCATTTTCGCCTATCTATTTTCTCCTTATAATTATTCTTTCCCGAATACTTTCTATATTTCGATTATTAATTGTTATATTTATTTTCGATCTTCTATAAAAATGTTTCTCAACAAGATTTTGTTATCTCGAACAATGATGTATTTTAACTTCACTTTCATTTTTGATCGACTATATATTTCTACTGAATTATTTTGATAAGACAAAATCTTATTTTGTTGTATAATGCTATTTTTACCACCATTATTATTATTGTTATTATCTTTCATTATCATTACTAGTATTATTATTATTTTTACTACTATTGATATTCTTATTGTTGTTTTCATTATTTTATTATTATTTTTGATATTAAATCGCTTCCACAAAAATGTTGGACCCAAACTATATCTTGTCTTACATTATTATTTTACTGGTATTGTTGATATTATTATTGTTAAGATTCTTTTTGCGATTTCTGTTATTATTACTGTTATGATCATTTTTATTATTATTGATATTTTTATTGTCATTAGTATCGATATTTTTGTTATTATTATGGTTATTGGTATTATTATTTTTATCGTTACAATTATTATTATTTTTAATTTGTTTTGAGCCGGAGCATGCTCAATTGTATATACATTTCACCACTTCGGTGCAACCTAATGTCGAGATGGCAAATATGCAACTCGATGTCAATGGAGGCAAATTGCAATCGGATATCGGCGAGGCAAAATGTGCAGCCGAATATTTGGATGTCAATTTGAAACCTGATGTCGTGAAGGCAAATATGCAACTTGATGTTAAGGATGCAAGATTTTCTACATATTACTAATTGGTATTTCATGACTCGTTACTTATATAATGAAACTGATGGTAAAAAAAAAAAAAAAAAATATTTTTCCGTTATTATTGGTATTATTAATATTACTGTCATTTCAATTGATGTTATTATTATCGTTTTCATCACCTTTATTACTGTTATTATTTTTATTATTATTACTGTTGCTTTATTGATATTTTGTTATTATTGCTATTGTCATATTATTTATTATCATTATTGAAATTATTTTTAATGCTATTATTATTATTATTGCGTTATCTTCATGAGTGTGTTGAATTCTATTACGTCATGTATGTATTATCATTAATGTTGATAATTTTATATTATTATATTATTATTGCCTGTATGACTACGAAGATTTTAGGTTCTGTTATTGTTATTGTTATTATATTTATTTTGATTGCTATTATTACTAATTTTATTATTTTCATTGTTATATTTATTTTTATTATTGTCATTATTATCCTGTTACTATTGATATTATTATTATCGATGTTTGTTGTGTTATTATTTATGTTAAAAGCCATTAGTTTTGATATGTATTCTATCTTTTAGCTATGAATATTGGAGCTCAAGCCCTATATCCATTTTGCATCATTGTCTATCTCTATTTGGAGCCCATACCCTCTTTGATCTTGGCGTCCCATTCCTTTCTTCCTGCTCGGATCGTCGCTTGGTGTCACGTGGTCTACGACATGTCTGGAGCTTGGAGCGTCGCCATCAGAGTGACACAGCGGAAGCGTGGTGGGCCCATGACCCACAGGACCCAGGATCATGTTGTTGTTTCTCCTTTCTTGTATTGTGTTTTGTTCCATTCCTTGCACCATTTGCTGTCCCCTATCTCTTGCTTTTGTTCTCATCCATTGACTCATTGCGTGGTGCATCTTCCCCTAGTCGCTCCCTTCTTCGATTCTAGCTCTTTCTATTCGTTCACCTCCTTGCCTTGTTATCTTGCAAGTCTTGTGGTGTTCAGTGTTCTTCTTCGTTTTTGATACCGGTTATTTCCTTCTTGCATTCCATCCTGCCATCATGTACTCATTCATTATTGGATTCAATTCTTTCCTGTCTTCCATCTCCTTGGTTTCAGTTCTGCCTACTCCTTCATTGTATTTATTATCTTGTGTTATTTGGATCCTTTAGATACTGTTATTCTCTTTCATGCCTTCCATTTGACCATCGTTGTTACCCACCCCCTCTTATTTTGGTGTTACCACCAAGTTGACTTTTCTTTGGATCCCTTGTTTGTTACCCGCCCCTAAGTACCTTACCCCGTCCTACGTACCGCCTAAGCAAATTTCGAGGACGAAATTTTTGTGTAAGGTGGGTAGGATTTGTAACTCCTTTTTCCCGTATTTGTATTTTATACCGTATTTTTCTCAATTGTACTCTTTTGTCTATTTGAGATCCCGTATTTGGTTTCTATTCGAATAAAGTCATCAATTTATTTTCGACTCAATTTTTAGCCATTTTATCGAATTCATTTGTATGCACTTTGTGTCGTTCTTCATGAAGAATGAACCGATTCTCCTCAATTTTCTCGCTAATCCCCATTTTTGTGTATTTTGACCATTTCTTCTGTTGGGCTCTTTTTGAATCGGATCCCCTAAACTCTCAAACCCGCAAACCCGCTAACCTAGTATATAAAACCCTAACCCTACCCCTAATCAACCCCATTACTGTTTAACCCTAATAACTAATCGCCGCTAATCACCTTCCCCATCTCCTTCGTCTCCGTATCTTTCGCACGCCATTAACCACCTCCTCCACAACTCCGATCATCGCCTCCGCCGCCTTCGACCTCGCCGTCTTCGTCAACCCCACAACACCACCACCGCCTGCATCCCCCACCATCACCCGAACCCAATTCTCAAACCACCGAACCCAATCGCCACCGAACCCAATCGCCTCCGAACCCATCCCCAACTGTCGCCATGAACCAACTCGACGTCTCCCTCTCGTCTTCACAGTCACGACCGTATCCCCGTCGCCTCGTCAGCCCCTCGCCGCCTCGCCAACACCCCAACTCCGCTCTCGCTCTCTCCCCTGTTCGAAATCACGAACAGAGCATCGCCGCGCGTCGCTTCTCGACGTCGCCGCCGCCGTCGTCGTCTCCGTCGTTGCCGTAGTCGCCGCCAACGAAGCAGCCGCCATCGCTCCTCTCTCTTGAGCGCTACTCAATCGAAGACGAAGATCGAAGAAGAAGATCGACGAAGAAGAAGAGGAGAAAGAGCGGGAGCGATTCTCAGCCGTTCGATCTCCTCAAGATCTGTGCGATCTGATTGCTGTACGGTGTTCGCCCACAGCGGATCCGGAAACGCTGCCCCGTGTTCTGGCGCTGATCCGGTGCGAGAGCGGTTTCTGATTGGCCGTAGACAGCTGTCCCGTGTTTTGGCCACAGCGGATCCCGATTCCGCTGTACGCTGTTCTGGCCTGGGATCCGCTGCGTCGAAGCTCACTGATTGGCCAGGCTTGCTGTTTCCTGTTCGTGCCGCACCAGATCCAGACTTGCTGAACGCTGTTTTGGGCCGATCGTGTGTGCAAGGAAAGCTCGATCTCAGATCAGTTTTTGGACGCGCATTTCGAGGACATTTCCGGGGATTTTTCTACTCTATTTGCTTCAACAAGCGGAGATTTCAACCGTCGATTTAAGGCAAGTAACCTTGTACATCTTATTGTCCTAGTACAAGTCTCTTTGAAATACCACATGTAGTTAGTTGTGACTCTCCTTTGAAATATCTTAGTAAAACAATTTGAACCTTCAAACTCACCAATCTAAGAGTCACAAAATTCCTCGTATTAAATGCTAATTTAATTGGACTCTTTTATCTCCTTGAACTTGCGAATCACATAGACATATGAATTAAGGACCCCTAGAAATTGTAGACGAATATAAATTTAGTGTTTTGGCAATTTGTGATTATTATGACTTGGAAAATATTATTATTCGCTGTTTGATTCTCATTACCATGTATTTGTGCCACATAATGATTTTAGACACCAAATTACATAATTCTATGAAATCTACATTAGTGAATTATTTCCCTATGTTGCTGTCTGGATTTTCTTTTGCGGTTTCGACCCTCTTATCTTTGGAATTTGGGCCCGAGGCCTGAATACAAAACGTAGATCAGGATGTGTAGATGTCGATAGACTCCAGAACGATTGAATTTGGAGTTACGGTCTAGGAGATATGGCCGTTATACTGCAGCTGTGTCAGTAGGTGCAGTTCTGTAAAAACTGCTGTATATATTGACTTTGCAAATTATTTTAGCTGTGTGAACAGCGAGCGTTTGACCCCAAATTTTATATGTAGTTGCTGGACACCCTATAGGACATCTCCAATTTTTCTTAGAATTAATTTATATTATTTCAACCCTGTTCCACATGCATAAATACGAGAACACAAAATCTGCCTGAACAAATGTAACGAGCCGGGGTTATGGGAAAGACTATAGAATGGACAATATGGATAAGTGTACTCAGAAGGGGGCCCGTGTTTCCCAGTACTCGGTTCATGAACCTGTTGCATGTGATGTATTCATGGAGTCAGTTACTTGGCTCATGAACCTGTTGTATTCATGGAACCACTGTGTGGTCCTTGAACCTGTTAGTATTCACGAACTTGCTTCGTGAACCTGTTATTAAATTTCGTATTCATGAACCGTGCCTGCCTGATACCTGATACCTGGAACCTGAGTACACCGCCCTATAGACTCCATTACTAAGTCTAAACGCAATTAATTTGACTGTAGCAACCATGTAGTATAATGGATGCATGTCGTGCTACCTAGATAGTAATCACACAAGACTTGAACTTAACACCTGATACATGATTATGCTGTTACCTGATTATCCTGATACATGATTACCCTGTTACCTGATTATCCTGAATACCTGGTTACCTGATATCTGAAACATGACACTTGGAACATGACACCTGAACATGACACCTGAACATGACACCTGCAACTTGAAATATGAAACTTGATACGTAAAACCTGACACATGAAACATAATACCCGATATTAGTTACCCTTATAGGTGTACCTGACATGTGTTTCACCACTAGCAGTTGCTATCCAATCTAGTTATTAAGATGTTCCCTCTTGCTAGCTAGTCTTTGAATTTGCCACTACTTCTTATAACCTTGCTTATTCTTGATTCCGATTCTTGTTTTCTCCCTTCTTGTACTTGCTTTTACTATTTGTGGCCCTAGCTTGCACTAAGGGCATTTTCCCTTGTTTCCCCCTTTGTTTCCTGTTTCTATTACTAAACAGACTTGGGAGACAAGCTTCCTGCTGGGATTGGCGAGCAGGCATTTCAGGTTTTGCTTGGAGCAAGGACCTGATTAAATAGTTGCTTTTCTTAAGGTATTTATTTCTTCTGCTGTTAAGACTTGTTTTCGAGTTTACACTTGAACCAGACATGAAAACTATTTGAATATTATTACTTGTTTAAACTGTTTTCTGTTGCTTTATAAATTATTCATGCATGCTTGGTTATACATATTTCTCTTGTATATTCTTGTCATGATGCTGGGTCGATCCTACAGCTTATGGATGATGTAAAAATCATTCGCTGGGTTTCGTCACGTGCTCGTATTCCATATTTTTGGGAAGCGGGGCGTGACACGAAACATCAATGTTTTGTCTGTTTCTTTTTTAACGAACTTATGTATTTTTTTGTCATTCGACGACTGCAGCGTTTCGTCGAAATGAATTGCCAAAATATGTATTTTGTCATTTTTTACATTAAACGACTGTGGATGCTTTAAAAGGAGAAAAACCGCAGAAGCTCACAACATTTAGGATACCCACCAAACACATAATTAACTACATTCACCAGCAACTGTGAATGCATATGGCATTATGAAATATGATATACCCGTTAAATTTAGGTTAATATGAAAATAGAAAAATAAATTTAAGAATATATAAAATACAAATTGCAATAGATATGGTTGCAATTCATTTATGCAAATTGCAGGATTTTTGAAGATTTAAGTATTGGCCCATAGGAGCATCTGCAGTCGTTGGCTAAAAACTCAATTCTGCAAATTTTGGATGGAAAAAAAGTGTTGTAATCGTTGGCTAAATACCCAAATTTGGGGTTTGAGAAGAAAAGTAGTCGACTATATTTAGGAGAAGATATATATAAGAATTTGAAAAATATAGCAGACGAAGAATGATTTTTTGTCCATTCATTTTTTATCTATTTAAAGAATTGGACAAAAGATGATCTTCGTCGTTTTTTTTTTGGGTAAAATCTATCGGACGAGAAAATTACCCAACAAAAATCAGGAACAAAATTGATCCTCGAACGGGAAATGATTTTCCGTCCGTTGGTTTTTTTTTTGAAAAAAACAATGGACAGAAAATCATTCCTTGTCTGACAAATTTTTTATTTAAAAAAAAAATTGTGGGGCGAGACTTCATCTATCGTCCATCGATTTTTTTAAATCAATACCCAAATTTTGGGTTAAAACGACTACAACTCAAACTCAAAATTCATATTCGTAAATGTCAAATACCCAAAATTTGAGATTGAATGACTACAAATGCTATAAACCTGCAAGTGTCTTTACCAACTATGAGGATCTGCTAAGGGTGCCAATTGGTCTGAACTCGGCCCAAGCCCGCCTAGGTCCGACTCGATATTTAGCGGGCTTGGACTAATAATTATCATTTCGGGCAAGGCTCGGGATTAATTTTTTAGGCCCAAGAAAATTTTGGTCCCGAACTTGGACCGAAGTGCTTAGGTCTGATAGGCCCGAATTAAATTTTTATATGTGCATGTGTATGTTTATGTATACATCATGTATATTTATGTATGAGTTTTTTTTAAGCGAATATTTATCTAAGTAAGTTGGTATGAGTGTGAAAATTTATAGATAGATAAATTATGTCTTGCATATAAAATTAAATGAAAATAGACAAATTAGATGTGAATTACACAACAGTTTGTAGTATTCATATTATTGTTATTTTTTATCGTATATTATTCTTGATATAGTTTTATTTTATATAAATGTTATATATTACAACATGTACAAATAGTTCGGGCCTAAGCCAAAACCTATTTTCGGGCATAATTCGGGTCGGGGCTGGGGCTAATTTTTAATTCCGAAGAAAAATCGGGTCGAGTTCAGGCCTATGTTTTAAACTTCGGACCCGAGCCTGAGCTTATATGGGTCCGGCCCAAACCCGGCCCATTGCCAAACCTAGGATCTGGCCAACATTTTTCATAATAGGCCTAAATTATATTTTATATTTTATAGTTTGTACAATATATTATGCTAAGAACACTTTTAGTCCAAGAATATTTTTTCCCTTTTTTTTTCTTTTTAAAACAGAAGATTAAAAGTAAATTTACGAAGCAATTCCCCCAGAGCTATTTTTTCATCTAAATTTTGAACTGAAATACTATCCTTTAATCAAACCTTTAAAATCATGGAATATTATATAGATGTTGTTAGATATAAAAAAAAAATCAAAAATGGTTTTGCTATTTTATCAATTATTTTTAAAAAAATTTAATATGTACCCTCCCTCTTGCTTCTCATTTTTTTACAAAAAATGTATTATCCTCAAAACACAATATCTTTTAATCCTAACATTTTCCAACATCATGATTTTATCTTTTTTTTGCATCAAAATTTTAAATGTTGTTATTTGTTGAACTTTTTTTATAATTTTAATTTACGTGTAGTAACATTTGGAGCGATTGTTTAAATCATTGGGAAAATTTATTTATGAGGTGCAGATACACATTAATCATTATGAACTAGAACATTAAAGTTCTTAGTGCCTGATTAGAATCATTCATCAGACTTTCAGGGTGTCAAAAATTAAATAAAACTAAGAGGTACTTTTGGATTGATTGACACACTGTGAGAAATTTCATTGTTCATATACTTCCTTTCGTACATATCTTTTTTTTATAGCAAAAAACATGTAATCTAATTCAGGGCCGGCCCAATACTTATTGAGGCCTAAAGCGAACTCCAAAATGAGGCATTTTAAAAGTTTATAATAAAATTTTGTTAAAATTAATATATTTTATTTAAATGTTATTTTCCGGGCTTTTTGAGATGCAAAATCATTTATTATATTATTGTAATCAATTTCACTTAACATTTCTTTTTCAATTGATAATAAAGCCAATCCATTTAATCTTTATTGAGACATTGTTGATCTTAGATATGATTTTATTAATTTTAGTTTTGAAAAACTTCTTTCCGCCGAAGCAATAGTTACGGGAATTGTTAACATTATTCTATAAGCAATATATGCATTTGGAAAAGAATCAAGTCTTTTAATATAATTAAGTATGTCAATTGGTGTACCATTTTCTACTTGTATAATTTCTCTTAAAATTTTCAGTTCTAAAAATAAATCTAACCAAACAATATCTGAGTTGTCGTCATATTTTAATGATCGTTCATGGTTAACACAATCTTCTTTTAAAATTTCAATTTCTAATGACCTTAATTTCTTAATACTAAATAGAAAACCAAAAATATCTTGATATATTTTAAATTGTTCAAATCTACTTTGGAATGAAATAATTGCTTGATCTATTATGTACAAGAAGTAGTCAGTTTTAAATGATTCTTCAGGAGATTTTAAAACTTCATTGTCCATAATCTCATCAAATTGTTTCTTTCTACGAATAACACATTTTTCACGAAACTTGGGTTCTATATCCATTTCAATAGCAATTTCTTTAGCAGAAATTATAGCATTTTCTAATCCATCTTCCCTATATATTTCAAAAAAAGAAGTAAGACTTTTCAATTGATCTATAGCAACATCTATCCGCATATCCTTTGATTGAAACAATATCTCATACTAAATAGTCACGCCTAATAAAAACTCAAAATTTTCAAGCTCATAAGTCGCTAAACATTCAGCTTCACTTTTTATTTTAGGTTCATCATTAACTTCACCTAATTTCAATAAAGCATCTCTTATTTGTGAAGTTTGAAATCTTAAAGCTTTTACACTTTCAACACGACTTTCCCAACGTGTTTGTGACAATGATTTAAGAGTTAGGCTAGGGATATGATCTTGTAGAATTTTTCATCTTTTAGTTGAAGAAGAAAATAGTGTATATATACGTTGCAACACTCCAAAAAAAGATGTAGCTTTATGACAACAATTAGCCATGTCACAAAGTACCAAATTTAAACTATGACAACCACATGGAGTATAAAATGATCTAGGATTAATGTCTAAAAATCTTTTTTGAACACCTTGATGTTTTCCTTTCATATTAGACCCATTATCATAACCTTGTCCTCTCATATTACTAATATCAAGTCCAATAGTATTTATTTCATTAATAATAGCATCAAAAAGTCCTTTTCCAGTTGTATCATCTACTTTTAAAAATTCTAAAAAATATTCATTGATTTGTACTTTGGTTGAAGAAGTATCCACACATCGTATTACAATAGACATTTGTTCTTGATGACTTATATCAGGAATGCAATCAAGTATGATTGAAAAATATTTTGCGTTCAAAATTTTTGTTAAAATTTTGGTTTTAATTTCATTTGCTAGCAAATTTATTAATTCATTTTGTATTCTATGTCCAAGATAATGATTATGAATTTCATTATCTTTAATTTGACGAATGTGTTCTTGCATTATAGGATCAAATTCTGCAATCATTTCAATTAGGTATAAAAAATTTCCATATTTTCTTGATATATCTTTTCGTTTGTCCCACGAAAGGCCAAGTTATTTTTTCCAAGAGTTTTAACAACTGAAATAATTCTAAATAATACATTCCTCCAATTCTCCCTATCTCTATTTATTCCTTCTTGAACATATTTGTCAATTGTTTTATTTTTTAACAATCTCATTTCTAAATCACTCCATAAACTCATATTAGTGATATGCTCATTACTTATCTCATGATTCTTCAACTTAGAACTAATATTTTTCCTATCACTACTACCTTCACTTGCTAATTTACTTGTACTAGAAAGAGCATTAAATAATTTACAACAAAAACAAAATACTTTATCTAAATCTTGGGAATATACCAACCATCTTCTTTCACGCTTTTTTCCGTTGGACAACTTTTGAATGTAAAGTGATGACGAAAAATATCTTGCAAATTCATCCTTAGGAAAATCTATAGAATTTTTTCCCAAACTGCCCCACTTTTTGAAAGTTTTTTCCAAACTGGCCTCCTTTTTTTTAAATTCCCAAACCATCCCACTCGGTCTTTGAAAGACCGAGTGTAGTTAAAACTCACGCGGTCTTTCAAAGACCGAGTCTTACTCTTCAAATTTTTGAAGTGTAAGACTCGGTCTTTGAAAAACCGTGTGAGTTTTAACTACACGCGGTCTTTCAAAGACCGTGCGGTCATTTTGGTAAATACTTTCGAGCATGGGTCAGTTGGGTAAATACTTTCAAAAAGTGGGTCATTTTGGATTCTTTTATTATTTGCCTCTGGGAGTAGTGGATGCTTTTATCCATTTCATTTGGGGATACATCCAAATACGACATAAATGGACCCACTAAAGGACATTTACCCCCCTTGTTTATCCTATCATTGATGTTGGCACGTTCCAAAAGATAAAAATCGGAGAAATTCAGGTAAGAATGAAACTTAACTTTATTAACTTTATGTTTCAATTTTTTTCAAAAAAAAAAAAAAAATTCAAAAAACTTTATGTTTCAATTGTAATAAGCTATAAGAAAATAGACGAGAAGAAGAGAAAGGATTGTTTTGGTTTTTTTTTGGGTCAAAAAATGATACCTTTTTATAACTAGTGACCATGAAGGAATAAATAGTGTATGCATTTAATAAAAAATAGCTACATAATAAAGATCCTTTAATTCTTAAAACGGCTATAACATAAAGCCCATTTATCTCTTGAAACAGTCATATTATTAATTGAAAAAAAAACGTTTTTTTTATCTGTTTGAAATTTGAAAGTTCAAAAAATTAAAAAATTCTTTTTTCCTTTTTTCAAGAGACCCAAAGAGCCCTAAGGCCCGGCGGCCCGGCCTGGTCATAGATATATATATATATATATATATATATATATATATATATATATATATATATTATGTGGAATGTAGGAATTGAACCCCCAACCTTATGAGAACTCAAAACTTTAACCGTTAGGTCAAATGACAATGTTGTCAACAAGAGAAGTGTTTTGAATGTATACTCAATTCCAACAATCCCACACTTATACTTTCAGATCTCACAAAATCTACAGTAACAGCACCAGACATGATGAGCTCTCTCACCGTACTGTGCTTGCGACGAATTGCTAATCTCTTACCGTTATAGTAAGCATTTTGTACTTTAGCTCTGGTAGCAGTACTATCTGAGTTGATTAAGATCGTAGGTATAGGCCTACTCCATGATGGAATGTAAGACAAGAGGTTCCTCAACCAGCTTGCCTCCTCACTAGCAGCAGCTAGAGCAACTAACTCAGACTCCATAGTAGAGTAAATTAAAATAGTCTGTTTCTTGGACCTCCAAGAAACAGCACCACCAGCGATACCAAAAAACTAAATTGTCTGTTTCTTGGACCTTTTTATTACTGTTCACCTTAGTAAATATTTGTTCCAGCACGAATGAAGGTTCCGATGTTTTGATCCCGGATACTGTTAAAGTCCCGTCAGGATCCATTTCAAATTGTAAGTCTCCATCTGAACAAACACAGAGACTAAATTATTACATAATTCTACAACTGGACACAAAGAATTAATGTTAACAACTCGACATTTCTAGGTTGTTACTTTATGAAGACCCCGGGAAGTAGAATCTGGAACCGTATAGCATTCCTTGTCTCGATTATTGTGGTTGCTCCAAATTGATTTTCAAGAGGACAATTTGCCAACGTTCCGGTATAAGTAGCTTCCATCTTTTGGCCCAGAATATTTCTACTGACTGTGCAACACTAAAGGAATTTAAATTTTGAAGGGAAACATACTATAAATGGTTGCAGTACTAAAGTTAAAGGTGCAAACACTTAACAAATTACAATTATTTTTCAGGTTCATAAAATTTAAGACGCAAAGTCTATGGAAGGAAAAGAGTACTTTCAGAAAAAGATGGTGGCCATGGTCAGGAACTCTCTTTTCTATGTTTAATATTAAAATGTGGTTGTTAAGTAATTATTATTGACATTCATAGTTAACTATAATATTCACTATTTTCATTTATTTCATATTTCTATGTTCATATTGTGTTTTAACTAGTGTAAAGTGTTATTACTATTAGTTAGGTTCTGATAAAATTTAATTTGATTATACAATAATAGTTTAAAATAGTTTAATATTAGACATAATTTCCAAATAATCAAGTTGGTGCTTGTGGTTTGCTAATATTATCTAACACTTGTTACAACCTTAAATGGTCTCTAGTTCTTAATTGGTGTTTTTTCCTTCTACAAACCGAACTTGTTACCAAAATAACCCACCTTTTGAAAGTATTTACCAAACTGGCCCACTTTCGAAAGTATTTACCAAAATGACCGTGCGGTCTTTGAAAGACCGCGTGTAGTTAAAACTCGCGCGGTCTTTCAAAGACCGAGTCTTGCACTTCGAAAAATCGAAGTGCAAGGCTCGGTCTTTCAAAGACCGCGTGAGTTTTAACTACACTCGGTCTTTCAAAGACCGAGTGGGATGATTTGGGAATTTAAAAAAAAGTAGGGCAGTTTGGACAAAACTTTCGAAAAATGGGGCATTTTGGGAAAAAAATTCAAATCTATATCGGTAACTTTAATAGGACCATTTTCTACTAATAAATCTCTCAAACTTGTATCAATATTTGTCCATTGACTTGGATCAAATATATTTTTAATAGTGGATTCTTTTAATATTTCTTCTCTATCTTCACTATGAGTATGGGAATCAATAAAATCTTGTTCATTAACTAATACTTCTTCTCTATTTTCATTTTCATTAGTAACTTCCTCATTAACTAACATTTATTTTCTATTTTCATTTTTATTAGTAACTTGTTCATCAACTAACATTTCTTCTCTATTTTTATTTGTATCTACATTGTTAATTTGTTCATTAACTAATTCATTATCTTTTTTGATTGTTTTAACAAATTTATCTAAAGCACCTTTTTGTAAATCAATTAAAGCTTCAACTTTTTTTTTTGAGTTTCGAATAACCCGATTCAAATTTCCTAGTTAACATTTATATATTTAAAAATAAAAAAACAATAAAAATTAACACTAAATAAAAAGATTATAGAAAATTAGATATATAGAATTCAAATTAAATAGAGTTATAAAGGAGTTAGAACAATACAACCTAATCGCTAGAAACTGGAAGCGAGCCGTTGCTGCGCTGCACTCGACTAGAAGTGGAAGTTGTCGGTGGAACAGACTGGCGACTAGCGAGTCGGCAACTGAAGACTTCGCACTCGAGCGGATTGTCGTCTCTCGTCTGGTCGCAACTTCGCAGGTTGTGGCCCTTGTGGGCCTTGTAGTTGCACTCGAGCGGAGCGGGGGAAGCGACCGTCAAGCGAGGCGGAGCCGCGCCGACTCGGCGAGGGAAGTGACTGGAGTCGTTGAGGAAGGCTGGGAGTGATGAGCGATCGGAGATTCGGAGGGGAGTCGTCTCAGTCATGGAGAGATTAGAGATAGAGAGAATTTTGGAGAGAGAAATTAGAGAGAGATGAATAGGTTATAGGCGGATTGGGAATTTGGGATTTCTATAATTTCGGAGAAAGAGATTAGATTAGAGAGAGATGATTAGATGAATAGGCTGGATAGAGGATTGGGATTTGTTTGGGGAATTATTAATTATAGAAATTTAGTAGGAGGCTTTTTTGGAAATCAAAGAGCCACTTTTGGAAACCAAAGAGACAGACAAGTAGACAACTGAGTAAATGGAGGCCTAAAACTGACAATCAAGGAAGATGAATAGGCGGGACTGGAGATATTTTCAGCAGAACAAAAAAAATGAAGGCCTAAAACAGGAGGAAAAAATGGAAGCCTAAAGCAAGGACTTTAGTGGCTTGGGCCTTGGGCCGGGCCTGATCTAATTTTATGATCAAAATTGTATGTATATTTTTATGATAATAAATTTTTTGTATGTTGTAGTATGAAAAACAATGATAATTATGGTAGTTATGATATTTGTATATTTGAAAATAATTCTAGCAGTTTTTATTTTTTTTTAATTTTTGCATTTTTGTGTGTGAAAAGTTTATGCAATATTGTACAGGGCATACTAGTTTTGATTAAATTCGATGATATTTCCTGTTTAAATTATAAGGGAAAAAAAGTTCTTGGAAAAGTATACGGAGAAAAAATAAATAAACCCCATAACATTTCCTATTTATATTAAAAAATCTCATAACGTTATTTTTCGCTCACTTTACTCACACCGTTGTTAAAATTTGAATTTTTTTTTAACCGCCATTTATAAAATTACGTTTTTCCCATTTCTTTTACTAGTAATTACATGTGCGATGCACGTTTTAATAATTTCAAAAAATAAAAATAAAAACTCTGACGTAGGGAGAATTTGGACCGGAAATCTCCTTTACATTAGTTATGTACGTGCGTTGCACATATTGGTAGAATGACAAAATGACAAATGACACTAAGACCTTCTCCCATTATAATATTAGAGATAATTTCAAAAAATAAAAATAAAAACTCTGGCGTAGGGAGGATTTGAACCGAAACATCCTTTATATTAGTTATGTACGTGTGTTGTACATATTGGTAGAATGACAAAATGACAAATGACACTAAGACCTTCTCCCATTATAATATTAGAGATAATTTCAAAAAATAAAAATAAAAACTCTGGCGTAGGGAGGATTTGAACCGAAACATCCTTTATATTAGTTATGTACGTGTGTTGTACATATTGGTAGAATGACAAAATGACAAATAACACTAAGACCTTCTCCCATTATAATATTAGAGATTTTATAAACCTTTACTGCTTTATCCTATTTTTCTTACTCTTTTTTTTCTTCATACCTTAGATCTAGCTAAAAAGAACTAAAAACACTAAATTTTGATTTTATTATTATAAAGAATTTGTTTAAATTCATCTCTAATTCTCTCTTTATATCTAATTATCTCTAATCTCTAATATTATAATGGAAGAAGGTCTTAGTGTCATTTGTAAATGTTTTGTTAATCTACCAACCCGTGTAACACACGTGCATAACTATTATAAAGAAGGTCCTAGATTCAAATCAAGACTACGTCTAAATTTTTGTTGCATGTGTAAACTACTAGTGAATTTTAACTTGAAGGCCTAATTTGTATGTACCATTTTTTTGTCTGATTCACTGAATTTGGAAAGAGATAAGGAGTTTGACAAAAACCTCGTAAAATGGTGAATATTTGTGTTCAGATAGAATAAGGATGAGAGAAAATAGTCAAAAAAGTAGTAAATAAACGGAGGGTAAAAAGGTAAATTTTAAAGGGCACTCAACATAATATTCAAATTTTTATAGAGAAGAAGATAAAGTGAGCGAAAAATAACATTATGAAATTTTTTGATTTAAATAAGAAACGTTATGGCGTTTTTTATTATTCCCCCCTAAATTGTACCCTGATATCAAAAGGCCCAAGTTCACATCGCTTCGATTTTGTTGGGCCCAATTTCTAAAGCCCAGCACACCGCCGTCTTAGTGCAACAGGGAACACCCATAAATCCTAACCTAATTGATGGACTATGTAGCTCACAGTGGCATCCAAACATCATGATTTCATTTCTATACGAATGGAAAGAAGAACAATCAACTCCACGTCTTCATTCAATTATTGTAAAGTTCTTCCACTCGTAAGTGGGACTTACAAAGCACCTTCTGTGGTTAAAGCATCCACCATTATCACCTCCAATTTCACACAGCGGAATCACAGTTATGTTGAAGTGGCCGTAAGAAAGATAAAAAGAGGAACGGAAAATAATCTATACTATTATTAAGCAAACTTTCATTTTGATGGCTTTTTACTATTATGCCCCTATATACATAAAAGCTAAATAAAATATATAAGATTAATTCTGTAATTTTCACTTCACATTTAAAATCTCCATAAAATTTTGTTCTCTCAAAAATCGAAACCGTCTCTTCCTCTCCTCCATCGAACCCGTGCATTGCACGTGCATATTCCCATTACAAATTGCACGTGCTAACCCATAAAACGTGCATCGCACGTGCGGATTACTAGTAATAATAATAATAACAGCGTATAATATTCTGATGTAACACAAACTCGAATACATTTCAAATATGTATATAATATTTATATGGGTAAAAACAGAACCAAATCGAGCACAAATCTTAAAGCTTTCAGAGAGAAAATGATAAATTTTACTAGAAACAAGCTCGTAAAAGAGAGTTGGACAACTTTTAAGCCCAACGACCTAAAACCGGTTACTCATATTGAGTTGCCATAGTGGTCAAACATGTCTAAAAATATCATTTTAAACTCATAATTACCCAGAAGAGATGGTTCAAAAATTTTCTCACTTTATATGAGAAAGTCATAATTCTATCACCACAATCACTTCTATCTTTTCATGAAGAAAAGAATAATCAATCTTATTAAAATACAGGGAAGTAGAGATAAATCAATATGTTGAAATCAGTCGCCAAAGTGTCTATAAATACCTCACGACCTCCACAAGAACCAGGTAATCAGTATTTTGTTAGTAAAAACTCTCATATATTTCTAAGTTCTGACATGAGCGTCGGAGAGTCTGTCGCATGGGCTAACTTCGGTGTTTCAGATTTTTTGTAGGTCAGTCAGAGTGATCATCATCGTCCAGAACAGATCCAAGCATTCAAAAGAGTCAGATTTGGGAATCAAGATCAACTTGCAATAGTCAATATCGATGAAAACTAAAAGGTCAGTTCTTTTATTGTTTCTAAAAAATATTCACAATATCTGTTTGCTCCCACAAGAAACAATAAAGAAGATGAAATGAAGAAGAAAAAGTATGAATGGTTTAGAAGCTCCTTTATCATATGCCAAGTATTCCGAGTTAAATGATTTTTCAAAATTATACATACTAAAACTTCTTGATGGACAAGTCGAGGTACTCATCTGCCTTATTTAATATATATATTAAACTAAAAAATATTACAGGCCTATAAACTCCAATTAATGAAAAGACAGAATCGGGATAACAGAAACCACCTCGCAATAAACCAGGTGCATAAGAGAACACCATTACACACTAACATAACCAAAACAAGGTGCAGTAACAGCACACACCCCACCCGCAAACATCAAAAAAAGAACAAGAACAGTTTCGATGCCGAAAAGCAAATAAAATTAGTACAATAACAGCTTCATCGTCAGCAACAACAAAGACAGCAGGCGCATTGCACAAGAGAACAACAAGGCAAATGCAGTGACACCCAAACAGCAGGCATATCATCTTTTCAAACAACAACGTAGACAAGCCAAACGAAACAACAAAAAACTCAACATCTGACCCTGCGAACATGAAAATAAACACACAACCAGTAGACAAAAGTAAATAAACAACCGACCAACAATAGAAACCGCAACCCAAAAGACAACCATCATAAGGAAGCTATAATGCCAGTCAAAACATGGAAAGGAGGAGAAAGACACGGGAAGCTCTATCGGAGCAAGCATCAGATCTGCAACCACAAAAATATAAGATGTTACTATCAAAATGCAATAAAATCAAACAAAGTTAGGAAGCCGGGTTCAGCCATGATTGAGCCGACGAAATAATCACATTATCCAGAAGATGCAATTTGAGATTAGCCCTGTTACTAGGTGATAGAAGGTTAGACCAAAGGTGAACCAAATGAATGAAATCATCAATGATGACCTCGATGGAACAAATTTTCTTGGTAAAAATCATGGCATTCTTCTTTTGCCATATAAACCAAATAAGTGTCATCATGGTTAAGTCCCAAGAGAGGAGGAAAGCCGAAGGCACCTTTTTCTTTCTACAAGAGCTCCAACCTGATGACATGGAACCTGGAGTATCTCGAATGTGCCAAGCCCGTTTGCAGATGAACAAAATCGGGCGAACGAAAGGACACTTTGTGCCTATGACACAACACACACTTTTGGCATATAGTCGGACTTTTTATGTTGAGAATTTCAACAGTAGGAAGTTTGTTATGAATGGTCAGTCAAACAAGAATCCTAACTTTCAAGGGTGTAATGTTCTGCCATACGTGTTTATAGAACGGAGAAATCACTCCACCATTATTGAGAAAAGTGTAGAACGATTTAACCGTATGGGTGCCAGAGTTCGACCATTTTCATATAATGTCGTATCTCGCTTACCATTGATAAGAGCCAAGTAAGACAAGAAGACGAATATAGTCATAGTGCTGATCAAGAGAAAGAGAGAGAGACCTTCTAAAGGGAATAATCCAGTCTCGAAGATTATTATTGAACGTCAAATAAGAAGCAACGGTAGCATTTTGATTAGAGGCTAAATGAAATAGCGAAGGAAATAAAAATGGAGATTTTGTTGTTGCCAATCCAAAAATCTATCCAGAATCTAACTGTAGAGCCGTCCCCACAAATACTCTGGAGGCCGCACTTGAAAGGCTCAATGGCTTTCCAAACACTTTTTCAAAAAGGAGAAGCGTGAATAGCCAACTTTGAATGTAGGTCCCAAACTTTCTTTCTCTTGTAATACTTGTTCTTAATCAAACGGATCCAGGCTAGGTCGTCACGCTTCAACACTTTCCAAAATTATTTACCGAGCAGAGCAAGATTTTAGTTTCTAAGATTAAGGATACCAAGACCTCCTACTGATTTGACTTTATTTCATTATTATAATTATCTTATAACACATATTGATTGTCGACCAACTAGTTAAGTAAGCAAGCAATCATAAACAAATTTACGAAAAGAGCAATTACAACCAGTGGAAGAAAATTTTCTCCCTATATTAAAAGTTAATGTTATTTGTTAGTGTCTTTAAAAATTAATAAATATATGAACCAATGACAGTCTGACGGATAACTAATGAAATTATAATTGTTGATACTAATTTGAAATTTGTCAATGGCACACCCAAAAAAAAAATAAAAAAAATGCTAGAAGCCCTTAAAAAAGGGTCTAAAGAACGATAAGGAATATGCTCCTCCCTCTTTTTGGCTCATTTATTTTCCTACAATCAAATTAAAGCAAACATTAAAAACACAAAAACAAAAGTCTACATATCTACTATGAAAATAGCCATACATATATAGGCTCTCTAAAATGGTACCAGATGCTGCGTAAATACAAAGCGTTACAACCTTCCAGATTCATCAAAATCCCTACCAATTGCCTGAAGATGCAAATTCCCTTCTCTTCTTTATTTAAGTGAAAACGTCCCTTTTCTCATATACCATATATATATATATATATATATATATATATATATATATACTGTATTTATTGTAAGCTAATCTATATATAATTACGCTACTAGTGCTCTATACTAGAGTTTGCTTAGCCCCTGCCATATCTACATTTGCTAATTTGGCCCTAATTGGCAGCGATTCTCTCAGCTTGAACGAGGATGAGTTCTTGAGCTTGAATGAGTTACCCCCGGAGTCTGACTTGCTAGGGTCACCTTCGATTAGCAACTGAACGACTTCATTCATTGATGGTCTCATTGCAGGTAGACTGCAAGTGCACCTAAGTGCGATACGTAATGCTTGGATCATTTCCTCCTTGAATGGGGTCCATAGTAATCGCGTGTCTAAGACCTCTGTCTCCCCTTCCTTACTCGTCATTCTGCTCGACACCCAGAAGGTAATGTCTTTATTCTCGCCGAACTCTGGCTCGTTCGGCTTCTTCCCTGTGATGATCTCCATAAGTACCACTCCGAAGCTGTATACATCACATTTCGTACTGGCCTTCGAGGTGTACGCATACTCTGTCGTCATGAGAAATAGATCATCTCAGAATCACAAAATTCACGAATAATTAATGAAGGTATAACAACTAAATATGCAAATAGAAAACTCACCTGGGGCTAAATAGCCGCAAGTCCCTGCAAGAACTGCTGTCGATGACTCATTCTCGCCTCCAGCTTGCAACACTTTGGCAATGCCAAAATCAGCAACTTTAGGCTCAAACTCCGCATCGAGAAGAATATTTGAAGTCTTGATATCTCTGTGAACAATAGGAAACAAAATATCATGGTGTAAATAAGCCAACCCCTGCGCAATTCCGACAGCTATCCGATGCCTAGTAGGCCAATCCAAGAAGTCGTACTCGTTCCGTTCTTTGTGAAGAGCATCCCACAAGTTCCCATTCGGCATATACTCATAAACCAAAAGATTGCTATCCGAACTCGAAAAGCAACAGTACAACTTCACGATATTCTTGTGCCGAATACTCCCCAATGTCTCCACTTCTGATCTCAACTCCCTGCTCATATACAACTGATCTGAAGATTGATCCTTAGTCATTTTCTGACTCCAAAGCTTCTTCACTGCCACCAGTTCTCCATTGCTCAGCTCAATCTTGTACACTGTCCCAGATCCACCATGGCCAACGATGTTTTTCTCGATTAAAGCCTCAACAATTTCGTGTTGATCAAATGTAAGCTTATGGAAGCTAGTGACATCAAAGGAAGAGGAAGAAGAAAACCTGTCATGTTCGATGGTTTCATTCCTTCGAGTTAAGTAGCGCTTAGCGAGAAGAAGAATCCCGAAAATGGAAAGCATTGCTGAAATTCCGATCACCCAGATGCTGTTAAGCCTTCTTCTAAGGTCAGGTTGAGAGCAGAGTTGGAGAATTGGATGAGTTTGATTGAGGCGAACCGGAATGCAAAGCGCCGGGTTTCCTGCAACACTCTCAACTAGTCCTTCTTTGATCAAAGGGAGTGGAACAGGACCAGAGAGTTGGTTGTTTGACAAGTCTAAAGAGTTTGGGAGAAGATTACATAGGCTTTCTGGGATTTCCCCTGTTAAGAGATTGTTAGAGAGGTTCAACACATTGAGGGACTTTAAAGAAGAAAGAGATTGAGGAATGGATGAGTTGAATTTGTTTCCTTGCAGAGTTAACTGATTGAGGTGATTCATACGACCGATTTCGGAGGGAATTGGACCAGTTAACAAATTGTTGCTAACGTCGATCTTCACCAAGCTAGTTGCCCAAGAGATCTCAGGAGGTAAAATGCCCGTAATTTGGTTGTTTGGCAAAAACAACGCCGACAAATTCTTTGCATTGCCAATGGATTTTGTGATCTCCCCTTCAAACTTGTTGAATCCAAGATCAATTATTGATGCACGAGGAAGCCCGAAAACCGCGCCTGGTATCGGACCACTTAGCTGGTTGTTGTTGACCCTGAATCGAAGAAGGGTCGGGCAATTTGCATAATTCTCCGGTAATTGCCCAGAGAATTGATTCCCGAGCACGAGAATATATAGTAGCATACCTCCTGCACAAACATCCGGGGGTAATTCACCACTGAATTGATTCTCAGAAAGCTCCAGAACCACCAGTTGAGAATATTTCCCTAAAGTAGCAGGAATCGGACCAGAAAGAAAATTTCGATATATCGATAAAATTCTTAAAGTGGTCGAATTGCCGAGAACTGGAGGAATTTCACCTGTGATTCTATTGATGTAGAACTGCAACACTCTGAGATTCGGTAACTCCCAGATATTCTTCGGGACCTGGCCAGTCAACTGGTTGACTGAGCAGTCGAATTCGATCAAATGAGTCAAGTTCCCAATCTCTTCAGGGATTGCTCCGGTCAAGTTGTTGTAGTAAAGCTCAAGTAGTCTCAGGTTCTTCAGCTTACCTATGGTAGTTGGAATCTTACCGTTGAGGAAATTGCCAGCAAGTTCGAGGTCGGTGAGCGACGTCATGTTTCCTATCCACTCTGGAATCTCACCTCTCATCGAGCTCGTCGAGAGGATTAGTGCTTGTAGATTTGTAAACCTCATGAACGACTCCGGTAGTTTCCACATGTCGAACCCGGGGTTCTCGTTGAAATTGATGAACTCGAGATTGGTGAGGTTGACGATGGAGAACGGGAAACTTCCCGTAAAGAGGTTATTGGAGAGGTCAAGAACACGAAGGGAATGTAGAGCGGAGAGGTCGGGAACCGTGCCTGTGAGTCCGGTATGACTCAAGTTGAGTTCTTCGAGAATAGAGCAGTTGAGGAGACTGATAGGAAAATTAGTACTGAGGTCGTTATTGGCTAGTCTTAGAATCTGGAGAGTTAGGATTGAGGAACATATGTTAGGAGGGAATGGACCAACTAGAGACCATGATGAGATGTCGATCATGGTGATGTCGCCAGCAGCATTGCAGGCGATGCCTAGGAAACCGCAGTAGGATTTATCGGGGGACGAGAAGTCCCACCGTGACATGGCAGGGCCTGCAAGGGATTGTTTGATGAGGGAGAGGGCGTTGGATTGGGATTGAGAAGTGGAGTTGGATTGAAGCGAGTAGGAGAAGAGAGAGAGGAGGAAGAGGAGGAGGAGGAGAGAGGGAAGGGCCATAAGTGTTAATATTTTAGTAGGGATTTGGGGAGTTTTTTTTGAGGGTTTATTGTAGGAGGTGAGGAGAGTACAAGTTGTTTATATATATGAATGTTAAAGAAATCGAAAGGGAATGGATTGGATGGAAGGAGAATCCTTATTTTTTTTCCTTTTATTTATTTATTTATTTTGCATGAAGAGGTGCATGGCTTTTAGAAAAGAGGCTTTCGGGTTTATGCTTGCTGATGTTGAGTGTCCTCGATTATGAGCACGTGAGTTGCACGTGAATTTATATTCTAGCTAGGGTTAGGGTTTAGATTTGTCAATCGGCAATTTTCAATTTGGCATGTTGGGTTCTAGTGAAGAGGTGATAGGTGGTGCATGGCTTTTGAAGGGGTGATGTGGGTAAGAAATCCGGCTCAATCAGAGTCGTCTGATCCCCTTAAGATCTACACACTCCTACAAATAAGGCCTGATTGTCCATATGGGCCTTTTGCTACTTCAGGTCCACAGGAACGGGTTGACCCGATCCATTAGGGTTAGGACTCTCTTTCTCTCTCTCTGCTTATAAATATCAGGCCCCCTCCCTTTTCTGCAGGTAATGAATTTTTTCTCACCTGAACCCAGGGGCGTAGCTGCCCCATGCCCAGGGGGTGCAGCTGCGCCCCCTGAAATTTTTAAAAAATTTCAAAAAAAAAAACATTTAGTGAAAAAAAATTTAATAAGGATTTATGTGTAAAATTTCCAACCCATTTAGTCATTTACCGATTTACTTTACTCTTTCTTCTTCCACTCTTTTGTTTCCACTCTACTGAACCCAAATCCACTTCATAATGAATTTGTAAGAGGGATTAAAATCTATAGATGATTAGTTGGGTTTGTAGAGGAGGTCAGAAGAGAGAGAGAGCGAGAAGTCAATCGATTCTAAACCCTATTGTTAGTAAAAAATTTTGTACATTTTGATAATTAGGGTTCATATTCTGAAATTTCGTGAATTCATATATGATAGGATAATTAGATTGCTAATTTCTATTTCAGTGTTACTGATTTGTTTGAGAATGGACTGAATTAGTAGATATGTAATCAAATTAGAACCCAAATGGGTACAGATTATAGTGTTAATTTCTGTCCCAATTTTGTGCTAATTTTCGAAATTTTTTATATTTAAACACATGGAGTTTAGAGTTGAATTTTTTATATGCGTATCATATATATGTGAGCAACATTTTCACAAATTTTCATGATATTTGGAGAAAATCCAGGTTCAAGGCGCTACATTAAATTTGTACATCACATTGTTCAATGCCCAATCTGGTTATTTGTACAAACATATACTATTATGATTCACCTTCATTCTCTTTCTCTTTTCCTCTTTTGAACTTACAAATCTCATTGCAAATTCAAAGGAGACCTGAGAGGAGTTCGAGAGGAGTAAGAAATGGATCAAACAACAAACAAAAAGTGGGTAACTAATTCTAACCATTAGTTTTTACTCTTTCTATGCATATACTTATGAGATGAACATCTAATGCTTGATGCACTTAATTACTTTGAGGTAGACTGATGATTGAAGTTGAAAATAGAGAAGGTTTAACTACTAGTTTATTTTAATGGCATTGCTATTACCCGTTGCAACCGCTACAGCAGAGAGAGTATTTTTTGCAATGAAAATCATCAAGACTTCATTATGAAACCGATTGGGAGATGAAATGATGATTGATTGTTTGGTTGCATATATTGAAAGAGATGTATTGGATGGCATTGACAATGAAGATATCATTCAATATTTTCAGAATATGAAATCTCGAAGGGTTTCATTGCTAAAGAAAAATGCTATTTAGTGATTGTAATAGTTTGTGACATTTGATAGTAATATATGATATTTTGAAGCTTGCAAATGTATTTATTATAATTTTTTTTAATAATAAGTGTCGCGCCCCCTAGATAGAAATCCTGGCTACGCCACTGCCTGAACCTTAGTTTTTCTTTCTTCCAGTAACTGACTAGATCGTCGGAGGGTCTGCCACCGAGATCTCTCCCGGTATTTCTAGGCATTGTGCAGATGTTGGGGGGCGGCCAGCTACCAGTAGTACCATCTCTCTGTTGGTATATGTCCTAGAGACCAGTTGTTTATTGACATTAATAGTTTATATTGTATCATGATATTTATTTTATATATGAAGCATTTCATTTATTGTGTTGTTTATTGTGATTAAATGAACATAATAAAGTCCTTAGAATAGTAGGTTCAATACCATGAGATATCAAGTGCATGACTTGATTATGAGATCCTATTGGTTGTAATCAGAACACTATTCTTAAATGTTCCTAGTCAAGTATTATTGTGAATTATGACAACAATAATACATAGAGACTAGTATGTGCGAAAACTGATGACCATATCTCATGGGTTATGGATATGAGATATCAAGTCTTCACATGGGTACACATTAGAGTAATAATGTACTGGACTGACCCACCATGAGAACGCTGCATGGAACGTTACGTGAGTATCATAAGCGGTTTTTACGGTGGCCATAATGTATGTAGTTCTTTAACTTAAAATCACTACGGTTTCCTACATGAGAAGTTATTTGTTTTAATGTCGTCAAACGTTGCCTGTAATAAAGTGACTATAAAGTTGACTATTGGATATACTACAAATCATGCTGAGGGATGTGAGTGACTTAGATAGGATTTGTCCCTTACATAACAATAGCGATATCTATAAGCCCCTTGATTGAGTAAGACTACAAAATGCATGACCATGCTCAAATGAGTCAATATGAGATATTGAACTCATTTGTTTTAGTAAGTCTACTCAGATATCAAAAAACCAAAGATTGAATTATATAAGGGTGACACACTCTATGTCTTGTGGTCAATTAAGATATCTAGATAAAGGGACTAGACTACATGGTAACATTGATCACGAATAAGTTATGTCTAATCACTAACATTCCCGTTACTTGATTAGCAGTGATGTATTGCTAGATACCGCTAACTGTTTGTAATACTAGAATATGATTTTAGTATTACTGTCAATGTAACGAGAACCTACGGGGTCACACAATTAGAATGGATGTGACAGTAATGAGAACCTTCAGGGTCACACACTTAGAATGGATCAAAAATGAAATTTAAATTCATAAGATGAATTTAATTAGGAATTCAAGTAAGACTTGGACTCCTGACATTTGTTGGACATTTAATTAGATTAAATGGGCTGACTAAAGTTTAAAGGTCCACATACGAATCTGAACCAAGTCAGATTGTGAGTTCAACAGCCTCATTACTCTCTTAAGGTTGATTTTCTGTAGCTATATATATATGATACGTATCTGTGGAAAAGGGTTACATGAGAAAACCCTAGCCACCGTAGAAATGGTGAGAGAGAGAAATCGTGAGGAACATTCCCTTCCCGTAGCTAGCACCGCGGCGTGAGGAAAAATTTGATTTGATCTGTTCATGTGGATATCGTAGAAGCTCCGCAATATTGCAGTGCTGTGATCGACATTAATTGGAGATAGCAGATCCATCTTCAAGGTATAACTCCTAAACACGATTTATGATTTTCGCATGGATACATGGCTAGGTTTCGATATTTCTTTGTAATTTTCGTTGTGTATTTGATCTGAGACTACCATCGAAACCTAACACTCTCTTGCTCCAGAAAAAATCCCATCTCAGATCCAAATCTGCGGCTGAGATTTATCTCAGACTTGTCTCTTCCACTACAAATAACAAGAACTCACATTTATTGCTCCCACCACTAAATCAGCAACATCAGATTGATGCCGTCTGTGGGAACATAGAAACTGATTCAATCCCAGACTCGGATCTCACCCCGAGGTTGAACCTTCCATGGCACCCAAAGCCAATAGAGCGCCCATGAAAGAACGTCATCCTGACCCTCCTCATCATTATTGCAGTCACGTGAACACACAGGGGTTTCGAAGGCAGCCAGGCCCGAGCGCTAGTCAGAACAGGCCTGAGCACTTCACGCTCGGTCGCCGCGAACTTCGGTACGTCATCAACAATTGGTAGTCTATGGATGACCTCCGGCACCAGCTCACCCGTTCGAGTGGCGCGGCTGCCCCCTTCAACCAGGCTCCGATCCACAACATTCACCTATCTCAAAGTTGAGAGCAGAGGTGCAACCACTCCCCAAGAGATAGGCCACCTCCGAACAGTCAAGGCGAATAGGTCATAGTCACGAGATCCGAGTTCTGAGATTTTCGGAACGATGTCTTCCAGGCCTTCCGGGGTGGCCCCAGAACCGAGCATCAAAATGAAAATCTTCATCGGGAGGAAGCCCAGGGTAGTGAGTATCACGGCTCAACTCATCCTACGAGACGGGATGAGGCCATCCTTCAGCGCCTCCACAAAATGGAGAATTGCCTTGCTTGGATCGGCGAGGGTGGGTTACAACCCAACCGGGGGTATCAGCCTTCCCGACCCCCGTTCTCCACTAAAATCCTCTATGCTGAGATTCCCAGAAATTTTAGACCGCCTCAGTTCGAGACGTACAATGGAAATAGGGTGATCCTACTGACCACATGGAAGGGTTCAAAACCCTTATGATGCTTCACAGTAGCTAGGATTAGGGCTGCAATCGAGCCGAGTCGATCCGAATACCTTCAGGCTTGAGCTCGGCTCGTTTACGAAACGAGCTCAATTTTGAGCTCGAGCTCAGCTCGGTTCGAGCCGAGCTTTGATCGAGCTTTGACCATATTCGAGCCGAATAGCTCGCGAGCTTAGCCTAAAAAAAAATCAAACTCGAGCTCGGCTTGTTTACAAAACAAGCTCGGTTCGAGCCGAGCTTTGACCGAGCTCGAGTCGAATAGCTCGCGAATAGCTCGATTTGTTTGCAGCCCAAGCTAAGATCGTCTCCTTTGCCGCGTGTTTCCAGCCACGCTGTGTGGCCCAGCACAAGAATGGTTCTCCAAGATCGCCCCCAACTCAATTTTCTCATTCGACCAACTCGAGGCAAGCTTCCTTGCTCACTTCGTGACCAGTCGCAAGATCGAGAAGATGAGCACGTCCCTCTTGGACTTCAAGCAGAAGGAAGGGAGAGTCCCTTCGGTGCAAAGGTTCACTACCGAGGCTAGGGCGGTCTTTTCTCTCGATGCGGGCATCGCGTTTACAGCCTTCCAACACAATGTTCACCACAGACAGCTGAAGGCCTCCTTAGTGAAGAAGCCTCCCATCGATTTTCCCAACCTCCTCAACAGGGTCAGAAAATACACTCGAGTCGATGAGGCTTTACACCCTGAATGCCCGAAGGAAACCCCAGCCAAAGGGAAGAGAAAGACCGATGACTCCGAGCCTATGAACAAGGCTCAGAAAGATGCACTCGGTTAGAAATGACCACCTCCTATCCCTCGATTCAAGAGGTTCACTCCGCTTACTCAGAGTGTGTCAACCATTCTCATGGAAATTGATGATAAGGGGATCTTCCACCATCATCCCCGAGCGAACAACAACAAGAAGAGGGACTAGAGATTCTACTGTCGGTTCCATCGGGACCACGGACACGAGACTGATAACTGCTGGGCCCTCAAAGACGAGATTGAGGCCTTCATCCAGAGGGGGTACCTAATGGAGTTCACCCGATCTACCTTGAGGGATCAGAGGGCTTCGTCTGCTCCTCGAACAACCAGCAGGCGTCCTGAGGCAGAACCTAAGCCCGAAGAAGCCGTGGGGCCGACCATTCTTCACTGTGTCCATGGATGACCCATGGGGGGAGAGTCGAGCACCTCCTGCAAGGCCTTCGTACGGGAGGTTAACTCAATTCCACAGATATCTGCCCCCCGGGGATCAAGGAGTGGCGGTCTCATTCTCCAGAGAAAATCAGGAAGGCATCCGACTTCATCATTGCGATGCCCTAGTAGTAAGCCTCGACATGGTTAATCATGAGGTCTACCGCATCCTAGTTGACAACATAAGCTCCTTCAATATCATGTTCCTGGATGCCTTCAAAAGCTCAAACTCTCTAGCGAGAGGCTGAAGCCAGCTGGGTACACGCTCCACGGGTTCTCAGGCGTCCCTGTCCAAATTGAGGGAATCATCACGCTTGAGGTAACAGCTGGAATGGCCCAGACCATCCGAACAGAGGCAATGGACTTCATGGTGGTCAACGTCAAGGTCGCTTATAATGCCATCCTCGGTAGACCCGGCCTCTGCTCCCTCCAAGCGGTGCCCTCCACCTATCACCTGAAGTTGAAATTTTCTACCGACCACGGGGTCGGCATTTTCTGAGGCAATCAAGAATCTGCCCGTTCATGCTATATGGCCGCGGTGGGGGGCAGAGTCTTCCCCCTTGACACGGTGGAAATTCCATCTGGCAAGAGCCAGTTCCACTCGGAGCTCGTCGACAAGTTGGAGTAGGTCCCCTTCTCCGGGGAGGACGAATCTAAACGATTCCGAGTGAACCAGTCTCTCACTCCAGACCTGAAGCTGGCCATTATTAGATGTATCTGTGGTAATGCTGACCTCTTTGCATGGACACCCTCGGATATGCTAGGGATTTCGGAGGACCTCATCATACAAACACTAAGCGTCCACCCAGACTCAAAACCAGTCCAGCAGAAGCGGTATAAGTTCGCTCCCGATAAGCAACAGGTAGTGAAGAAAGAAGTGGACAAGCTGCTCTAGGCATGGTTCATACAGGAAGTCAACTACCCACAGTGGTTGGCAAACGTTCTGATGGTGAAGAAACCATGTGGCCAATGGACGATCGGTATAGACTTCACATACCTCAAGAAGGTCTATCCTAAAGATCTGTTCCCCCTCTCGAGCATCGACGCCCTGATAGATACGATATCGGGTCACGAGCTGCTGAGTTTCATGAACGCCTTCTCAGGCTACAACCAGATCAGAATGTTCCCTCCAACATCCCCAAGGCCGTCTTTGTTACAGACCAAGGCATCTTCTTACAGGGTCATGCCCTTCGGGCTGAAGAACGCCGTGCCACGTACTAAAGGCTCGTCAATCAGTTCTTTAAGGAGCAGATATGTCAGAATATGGAGGTATATGTCGACGATATATTCGTTAAAAGCCATAAGGAACAAGATCACATCAGCGATCTCGATGAGGCTTTCGGGGTCCTGTGATCCCACAATATGAGCCTCAACCCCTCTAAATGTGCCTTCGGCGTCACCTCAGAGAAATTTCTCGAATTCGTGGTCAGCCAGCGAGGCATTGAGACGAATCCCGAAAAGATTTATGCCATATTGGACATGGCCCCTCCAAGAAATGTTAAAGAAGTCCAATGACTCGCAGGTCGACTGGCGGCCATTGGTCGTTTCCTCTCCAACTCAGGAGAAAAGTCACTCTCGTTCTTCAAAGCCCTCTGGGGGGTGAAAAGCATCGAGTGGTAAGATTCTCAACAGTAGATTTTCGATCAGCCGAAGTCCTACCTGGCCAACCCCCCACTCCTTAGCATACCTGAGCTGGGCGAGTCCCTCTATCTCTATCTGGCTGTTTCGGAACACGTTATCAGCGCCATATTAGTCAGGGAGGAAGACGGGGTCCATAAGATCATATATTATTTCAACAAATTACTGCATGACGTTGAACTTCGATACACCAGGACGGAAAAGGTTGCCTGTGCATTGGTGATGGCTGCTCGGAAACTCCGACCGTACTTTCAAGTCCACACCATCCTAGTCCTTAGAGCATCTGTAGTCGTTGAAGGTAAAAATATGGATATATGAATAAATGGAAATAAGAATCGAACTTTTGCTGCACTCGTTAAAAGCTATTTTTTAGCTTTCTATCGTAAAATAATAAGCGACGGCACATGAAGTGCCGTCGGAGGGGAAAAAAAATTAAAGCCGAAGGGAGGGACGGCACTCGAAGTGCCGTCTGACACATAAAAAAATTCGTCATCGGAATGCAAAAAAAAATTACAAAAAAATATTAAAAAATTACAAAAACATTTTAGAAATTACGAAAAAATATCAAAAAATTACAAAAACATTTTAGAATTTACAAAAACATTTCAAAAATTGCAAAAACAAATAAAAAAATTCCAAAAAACTCCGGACGGCACTTCATGTGCCGTCCGACATAATCGGAAAGTTTCGTAAATAAAAAATTACAAAAACATTTCAGAAATTACGACAAAATTACAAAAAATTACAAAAAATTACAAAAACATTTCAGAAATTGCAAAAAAAATTTAAAAATTGCAAAAAGAAAAAATCGAAAATTACAAAAACCTCTGGACGGTACTTCATGTGCCGTCCGAGGAATTTGGGCTGGAATTTTTTTTTCAAAGGACGGCACTTCATGTGCCGTCCGATGGGATTTGGGGTGTTTTTTAATTGAAAAAAAAAATAAAAAAATCAAGGGACGGCACTTCAAGTGCCTGAAGTGCCGTCCGACGGGGAAACAATTATTTTTTGGGTGGGACGGCACTCGAAGTGCCGTCGCTCAAATATGGATATTTCTTAAATCAATTCTCATTTATGGCACACGACTGTAGCGATTTATCGATAAAATGGATATTTGGCAAACGAGTGCAGCACGTTTCTCAGCCAAATATCCATTTTATCGATATTTGGCAAACGACTACAGATGCTCTTACGGACCAGCCTCTCAAGACATTCCTCAACAAACCAGAGAATTTCGGCTACTTGATCAAGTGGTCAATCGAGATGAGCTAGCATGACATCAGCTACCAACCTCGGACATCCATCAAATGGTAAGCTCTCGCAGAATTCATCACGGAATATATCATTCCCGAAGCATCTGAAACCTGAGAGGATGACCTAGTGTGAGAGATCTATGTTAACAGATCATCCTGCGAGGGTGGATGAGAACTTGGCATCATACACAGAGGCCCCGACGACTTCGTCCTCCAGTACTCCATGCGTCTCAACTTTCATGCCTCCAACAATGAGGCAGAATACGAAGCCATGATCGCCGGACTCATGCTAGCCCACAAGGCAGGGGAACGACGAGCGAGGAAATCAGTGACTCTCAGCTCATGGTCAATCACATTTTCGGGGATTATGAAGACCGTGATGCCCGGGTGATCCAATACTTGGCACGCAACAGGAAAATCTTAAAAGTCTTAAAGGGCACCACTATCGAGCGCATCCTGAGGGGAAAAAATAGCCAAGCCGATGCCTTGTCCAAGCTTGCCTCGTCGTCCTTCGAGGTCCTAGATCACACTGTCCTCGTTGAGATCCTCCCCAAGCCTAGCATCGAGAACCCTGACGTCCTTTGCATCAACCCAGTCATTCAAGTGAGCACCTGGATGGATCCTGTTCGAAAGTTTTTGGCAGATGGAGAACTCCCACTAGACCCAGCCAAAGCCAGGAAGACAAGAACCGACCAGAAAGATTCACCCTGATTGATAATGTACTCTTCAAATGCCTATATACTAAGGTCGACGGGAGCCCATATCGTCAATGTCTGAGTCCCATGAAGCCGAGTATGCGCTAAAGGAGTTGCATTAAGGAATTGGGGGATGCCACATGGGCAGCAGGTCGCTCGCGAGAAAAGTACTCAACCACGGCTACTATTGTCTGACTGTACTGCAAGACGCCCATGATCTTGTGAAAATGTGCGGCCTCTGCTAGAGAATCTTTTTGATCAAACACTTTCCCCAAGCTGAACTCAAGTCACTTACCAGCCCGACCCCCTTTGCCATCTGTGGGATGAACCTAGTCGGCCCCTTTCCGAAGGCCACAGGCCAAAGACGCTTCCTTATAGTGGCCATTGACTACTTCACTAAGTGGGTCGATGCAGAATCCTTGGCCACAATCACTGAATATCATGCCCAACAATTCTCTGGAAACACATTATTTGTCCGTTCGGGATTCCGCACGTGCTCATCACTGATAACGGAACTCAATTTGCAGGAAAAATTTTCTGAAAGTTCTGCGAAGACCTCGAGATCCAGCAGCGGTTTTCATTAATAGACCATCTATAGTCAAATGGCCAAGATAAAAACACCAACTACCAAATTCTTGACGGCCTAAAAAATGATTGGACAAATCTCCCAAGGGACCGTGGGTTGACGAATTGTCTCGCATCCTTTGATCGTATCGAACAAGCAAAAGGGTCCCTACGGGTGAGTCACCATTCAACCTGGCACACGGAACAGAGACTGTCATCCTGCTAGAAAGTGGTCTCCCTTCGCCTAGGATCATGGGCTTCAATGAGGAATGCAATTTGAGCGACCTCAGGGCCAACTTGGACCTAGTCGACGAAGTCCGTGAAAAATCCACCATCAGAAGAAATATCTATCAGCAACGGATTGAAAGATTCTACAACAAGAAGGTCTGTCCGATCGACATCAAGGATGGTGACCTCATACTCAGGAAGCTCGCTATTTCCCACCCCACCACAAAAGGAAAACTGACCTCGAACTGGGAGGGCCAGCACAAGTTCTCCTAAGTGGTATGCCCTGGCACGTACTAGCTCAAAGACCTAGGGGGCAGGATAGTCAACAGACCCTAGAATGCTGAGCATCTTATTAAGTTCTATGAGAGACAATAGGAACGTTTTTGGTTGTAATCGGTGCTATGCGCAATTCCTTTTGTGTAACTTAGAAAGAAAAAGGAATGATTTTTTCTCCTTTTTTTTGAGTCAGAATGTCTCACGTTCACTTTGCCAAGACATAATCTCTCACGCCCTCGCCGCTCAGCTTAGACGTCGAGCCAGCAACGAGAGATTTCTCAATCTCCCTCGTCCTCGCTGCTCGGCTTGGACTTTGATCAAAAAGAGATTTCTCAATCTCTCATGTCCTCGCCGCTCGGCTTGGACTTTGAGCCATAACAAGATATTTCTCAATCTCTCATATGGACGTCGAGCCCAAATAAGAGATTTCTCAATCTCTCACATCATCGTCGCTCGGCTTGGACTTTAAGCCATAACGAGAGATTTCTCAATCTCTCATATGGACGTCGAGCCCAAACAAGCGATTTCTCAATATCTCACATCATCACCGCTCGGCTTGGACTTCGAGCCATAATAAGAGATTTCTCAATCTCTCACTTGGATGTCGAGGCCAAACAAGAGATTTTTCTCTCACGTCCTCACCACTCGGCTTGGACTCTACTTAACGAGTCTCTCACATTCTGTAGGTCTGTTTTGCCAACACATCCAGATCGAAGTCGACAACGAAAAGCGGAAGGATCGTTTTATTACAACATATGAAGGTATATTGATACAATGGCGGAGGCCATATTACAACTCTTATGAATTCGACCATATGATTACAACAAAATTACAACTATTACAATCTCAGCCTAATCTTCTTCTTGGGGGGCCTTAGGACTGACGCAAACCAGTTTGTGCCCAATCGAACGCGTTTGCTCGCCGACGATCCCACCAGGATCTCTCGGGGTCGCTAAGGTAGACACTCCAGCAATAGATCTCTGGGCATGCCCTGGTTTCACCAGCTGCAACTTCAAAGTCAGACACGGGCCTCCAACGGAGGGCCAACCGCCCCCGAAAGAACGGGATTGAGATCCACCCACTCCGAGCATAAACTTCAACCTTTGTATCTCCAATTCCTTCTCCACTATAACCTCACGCAGGAATGATTCTGAGGTTGATCGTCGAGCAAAAATAGTAGACACCGACCATCTAGTCTCAGTGCTCCCTAAGTCGCGGTTGGCAATCGTCTTCTTTAGGCGAGCCGACTCCAAGCTCAACTCCTTTGACTTATTCATAAAATAAGAAAAAGTTGCTTCCCGATCTCGAGCCTGTTTGCAATAGTGCACCAAGATGGACTCTATGGATTTCTGCTTGCCCCTAAGGTGCTCTACCTTGGCATCATGACGGTCGGCCACGAATGACTCGTTCATCTGGCACAAAGAAGGAAATGGCACATCATTCCGAGCCTCGAAAGGTAACATCATAAATATTACGCCAAAATTACAAAGTCAAATAGTTCGGCCAAAAATTCATTTCAATTACCAAAATTCTTACAAAATAGCGGTGGCCAGTCCACGCTCGGTAAATACAAAAAATAAAAATAAAAATAGAAAGGCTAAAACTACTGCTTAGAAGATAGGAGCACCTCTTTGTCGGCCGCCGCGTCGACATCAGGGTTGGCCGCCCCCGCTACATTCTCCTCAGCCAGCCATTCTCACCGTCTCCCCTGGGCATGTTCGGATGCTCGGGAAGTTTCATGCCATAATGAAACTCTTCGACCTGACACTCTGGGTAGTAGTACAGGACATGCTCGAGGGCCCGGTTGCACGCCTTGTCCTGGGCCTAGATGACCTTGTCCATGGCGGTGTTCTTCGTCTTCTTTAGATCCTTGGCAGCTGCCTTCTTTATTTCCCCCTCCACTTGTGCTCAGTCATCGGCGAGGGAAGTCAATTTGGTCTTAAGGGCCCGCTCACGCGATTCGGCCGCGTCCAGCTTCAGCTTCAGCTACAAATCCTTCATCTCATGCTCATATCGTTGAGCGTTCTTTACCTATCACTTGAGCTCGTGGGTGTGCAGCCTCATTATCTGGGCTCCGACCAGTGATGCCTACAAATGAGGGGATAAGACTTGGAAAGATAAAATAGAACAAGTTCGAGGTATGAAGTCACGGAGTTGAAATATACCTTACCAGCATGCTGGCCTGAGCCCACCTCATATAGCACGACTCGAGAGTCTCGGTCACTAAGGCTTCCCTATCATGAGGCGTGGCCAGGTGTTCCACCACCTCGATCGCTACTAGCCCCTCGGTCAGCGTATCAGCCACCTTCACAGCCCAGTTGGGAGCCTACGGTCTGAGCCCCTCTTCGCCCATGATCTCCTGGGTAGCGGGGTGGACAGGCGGGATGCCACCCCTCAGCACGTCCGTAACCCTAAGGTTACTCGAGCTCGGTGCCTCCTTCACAGAGCTTGGGGTCCCAACAACCGAGAGGGCCCTCTGCTTCTTGGACTTCGGGTCTGAAGTCCCTTCAAAGCCGCCCTGAGAGGACCTTTTTCGCTGCATTGCCTGGTTGGAAGCCCTCTGCTTGTCCAGTTAGGCCCTCCTCGCGTCGATAGCTACATCATCCATTGTTGCGAAAGAAGAAAAAGAACCATAAGAACGAAGGGAAAAAGTTGAAAAAAAGAAAACGAAAAACATATAAGGGTCAATGGGGATCAGTCCGATCCTGGCCAAATGCCTTTCGGTCACGTTCGACCAGCCGATGTTGTTGCCAGTAACGATCCGATATACATCAGCCCAATCCTCGTCTGTCAAGTATTTTCTCTTCAGAGGCTTGTGATTCGACTTGTAAAAATTTAAGGTCATGGGAATTTCCCAAGGCACCTAATTTCAGACAATGAAGTATTTCTCCTTCCATCCTTTTATGGAGTCCGGATGCCCATGGACTACCTTCTTGTGGGAACGAAGCGATTTGTAGTATATTCCCTCGTACTCTCCTGACGAACTGACCCCCAGCACGGCTCAGAAGTACATCAACTTCAAAGGCACTCCCTTCTCCTTGCAAGAAACAGGAAGCACCCGAGCTGCTTCCAGGAGTTTGGGTCATACTGCATCGGGCTCTGACTCCCCCAATTCATCACCTTCTTGATGAACAGGTGCAGCGGCAGCCGCAACCCCGAGCTAAAGGCGTCCACAGGAAACATGCAATAGCAAGTGGTCATCTGGTCCGTTGGGCAGAGACCAGAGTTCGGAATCATCAGCTTAAACTCCAACGCTATGAAGTAGTTCGATCGAATCAGCGGCATGTCATTGACCGTCAAAACACTCTACATCTTGTCTATCCAGATCTTTGGTTGACTCGGTAAAGAAGGTTGCACTCCATACCGAACCAAGTCTTCGACATCGTCCGGATACATCCTAATGGTTCTCAGCTGCTGAAGATAAGGAACGTCGAGCCCATGTTCTAGGAGAAACTCATTCGGCTGATCCGAACTGTCTGGAAGGGTCCACCTCATCCTCCTTCCTCGAACACAATGAGACTTTGGGTGGATGGCGCCGCCAACGGTTTAAGATTAGGAGGACCAACTGATGGTCCAACTTCTATAACCTCATCCTCACCCTCATCACAGGCTCCTCCTCCAACGGTGTCCTCCACGTCTCAATCGGTATCTCCAATTTTCTCCACTTCACCATGGTTACCCTCATCAACCACACCTGCCACCTATACCTCTCCGTCTGAGTCGCTCAATTTCACTACAGATGGCTTACGGCTGCGAAGCGGCTTGACATTGTAGACATTCTCACCCATCTCCCAGGACGAGGAGTTGGAAAGGCGATCTTCATCGCTCTGACCAGAAATAGATGCAGAAGAACCGGACCGAGCCCTCGACATAATATTAAAAATACTTACCTGTTATCGTTGCTGGGAAAGTACGCTATAAACCTTGTTGCTAATCACTAAACAGTTCCTAGGGAGAGAAGCTCCACAAATTAGAGAGAAAAAAAAGTGAAAATAAGAGGGAGAATGAGGAATATATAGACAAATTCATGACACATCGATATCCTCGAACAATCTCAGCCACCCAATCAAGATCATATAAATCTAACGGTGGATAAGATTTTGATGCATCGATTTCCACAACCGTGACGTCAACATTACACGTGCACCACGTGTCCACTACAATCACAGTAAGCAGCTGCAGCAAGCTTTTCTCACAAGTTTCACCAAGTACACAACGCTCGACACTTGGCATGCACCTCGTGCTAGCAGCAAGCTTTCTCACAAATCATACAACGCTCAACGCTTGACATGCACATTGAGCTAGCAGCAAATGTAACATCCCGTAATTTCTAAAGTATATATATATATATATATATATATATATATATATATATATATATATATATATATATATATATATATATATATATATATATATATATAAGAAGGATGGCATTTGTGTAATAAAATGGAAGTAGGGGGGGTCCCACAGCTTGGAGACACAGCACATATATGCTGTTTGAATTGTCTGATGATGTCAACATTTCAAGGAGGGCCCACCCGGATGAAATATGTTGTTGCTTCTGCTATCTTCTCTGTTCATGCCGACGTGGAACATAGGGGGACCCGTTGTGGCTTCTCTGTGTGTACACGGAGTGGGGAGAGAGGAGAAAATGAGATGTTAAATAATCCCATATCGGGATTGTAATGGAAATAAATAATATTAAAATAATAATGCCTATGATCAAGAGTCACCAATCTGGTTAACCACCTTTTAAGAGGCAGTTTGTGGTGGGCAGTTGTACTATATTATAAATAATTTATCTTCTAAATTGTATAAATTTTCATAGCTAGGGGCAGGTGCGTTACAGCAAGCTTTCTCACAAAGCACACAACCCTCGACGCTCGGCTTGCACCTCGAGCTAGCAGCAAGCTTTTTCGCAAAGCACACAACGCTCGACGCTCGGTATGTACCTCGAGCTAGCAGTAAGCTTTGTCGCAAAGCACACAATGCTCGACGCTTGGCATGCATCTCGGGCTAGTAGCAAGCTTTGTCACAAAGCGCACAATACTCGATGCTCGGCATGCACCTCAAGCTAGGAGCAAGCTTTTTTTGCAAAGCACACAACACTCGATGCTCGGCATGCACCTCGAGCTAGCAGCAACCTTTCTCACAAAGCACACAATGCTCAATGCTCGGCATGCACCTCAAGCAAGCAGCAAGCTTTCTCATGAAGCACACAATGCTCGATGCTTGGTATGTACCTCGAGCTAACAAGTTTTTTGGTAAAGCACACAACACTCGATACTTGATACGAATCTCGAGCTAGCAGCAAGCTTTCTTGCAAAGCACACCACACTTGACGCTCAGCATGCACCTCGAGCTAGCAGCAAGCTTTTTCACAAAGTACTCGACGCTCGGCATGAATCTCGAGCTAGCAGTAAGCTTTCTCGCAAAGCACACCACGTTCGATGCTCGGCAAGCACCTCGAGCAAGCAGCAAGCTTTCTCACGAAGCACACAACGCTTGATTTTCGATATGTACCTTAAGCTAACAGCAATATTTTTGGCAAAGCTCACAACACTCGGCGCTTGACACAAACCTCGAGCTAGCAGCAAGCTTTCTCGCAAAGCAAACCATGCTCGACACTCAGCATGCACCTCGAACTAGCTATCACTTGTTTTGATACACTTGATGCTCGGGGTCGGAACTCAATTTCACAGAGCTCGGTTTTAACCTCATGTCGCTCCTTGTGAGGATCTTCCGCTCTATCCTTATGCGCACTATCGACTAATCTTCTCACAAGATTGAGCTACTCCTCGATGGCTAATACATACAACCCTCTAGGAGTGGGGGGCCTATGATGTGGGTAAGAAATCCGGCTTAACCCGAGCCGTCTGATCCTCTCAAGATCTGCGCACTCCAACAAATCAAGCATGATTGCCCCTATGAGCCTTCTGCTACTTCAGGCCCACAGGAACGGGTCGATCCGGCCCATTAAAGTTAGGGCTCCCTCTCTCTGCCTATTAATACCAGACCCCTCCCCTTTTTGCAGGTAATGATTTTTCCTCACCCGAACCCTAGCTTTCCTTTCTTCCAGTGACTGACTAGATCGTCCGAGGGCCTGCCACCGGGATCTCTTCCGGTATTTCTAGGCGTTGTGTAGCGTTCGGGGGCGGCCAGCTACCAACAGCACCACCTCTCTTTCTCCAGACGAAATTCTCATCTCAGATCTAGATCTGCGGCTGAGATCTGTTTCAGACATGTCTCTTCCACTATAAATAACAAGAACTCACATATGTTGCTCCCACCACCAAATCAGCAGCATCAAGGGGTTTATGCATGCTGATGTTGAGCGTCCTCTATGATGAGCACTTGAGTTGCATGCGAATTTATATTCTAGCTAAGGTTAGGGTTTAGATTTGTCAATTTGCAATTTTCAATTTGGCATGTTAGGTTCCAGTGCAAGCCATGGCCCTGGAAGTTCTATCAAACTTCGTAGGGTTTAAAAGTGATTATAATTTGGTGGAAACTTTTGAGGCTAAACCACATCAAAATAGATTTAGTCTTTCTAAAATAACTATTGTAACTCTATGTCAATAAGCTTTAGATCTCAAATTGCTTTTTTAGCATTCAACTGCAGCCGTCCACATTTGGAAGACAAGAATAGAATAGAGAAAATTTTCATTCCTAATTAATTTTCTCGATCAAATTTAAAGGGTAATGCTACACCCACTATCAATTTCACTATTTCTCTTTACTACCTTAAATGTCACTTTATTATTGGAGAGTTCTACCACCTACTTCTCACCTACTCTGCAATAGAAGTGTGTTATCTAAGAGCATCCACACCAATGGACCTCTCATTTGGGTTGCCATTTTCATTTTTGGCAACCCAAAGGACAACTTTGTCAAAAAGTTAGAGGTTGTTCTACACCCATGATTGCCATTTTGGTTTCCAAATACGAATAATAGTATATTAGAATAGTATATAATAGTGTGTGTGTATATATATATATATATATATATATATATAGAGAGAGAGAGAGAGAGAGAGAGAGAGAGAGAGAGTCCCCTTCGGTTGCACACTACTTTTGGTGAGCACTCCGTGAGCACTCACGAAGTAGTGCACCTATGAAAAATCCGAATCGTTCATGTTGTTCTATATGCCTAAGATAGCCTAAAAATAAAAAATCAAGTAATTTGAAGTTCATTTGCCAATCCATCATGCTGTTAGAATTTTCAGCCATACAATTTTGCGATGGTGTAAATCATGGGCAAATGAACTTCAAATTACTTGATTTTTTATTTTTAGGCTATCTTAAGCATATATAACAATATGAGCGGTTCGGATTTTTCATAGGTGCTCTATTTCGTGAGTGCTCACGGAGTGCTCACCAAAGTAGTGTGCAACCGAAGATTTCTCTCTCTCTCTCTCTCTCTCTCTCTCTCTCTCTATATATATATATATATATATATATATATATATATATATATATATTAATATAATAATATATTAATATATATTAATATATTATTATATTAATATAATATATATATATTATTATATTATTATTATATTAATATATATATGTGTGTGTGTGTGTGTGTGTGTGTGTGTTGCTACTGATTTTGGTGTGGAAGCAGACATATAAATTTGTGGATTCTTAGAGGAAACAAATAAGAAAACATGTTGACTTTCACCGGTCTTTGACTGGTTTCTCGCCGCTGTCGTGAACGTGCAAAAAGTTCGATATACCGGGATGGATCCCGACGACGAACCCTTCGACGCTCTTGTCAGTAATCAGGAAGATTATGAAAGAGCTTTATGTGAAAAAAGATTGATTACCCTGTTATGGTGGGGGGAGAGGGGTATTTATAGTCGCCTTTAGAGACAGTTTAGAGATAATCATTTATCCCTCTGTCCTAGTATTTTTAGATAAGATGTAGAGTTTAAATCGTTTCATAGATATGACCATGAATTTGAATTAATCTTTGAATATTTGAATTGGTTTGTAACGGGTTGCTACCCATACCCAATAGGAGATCCGTTTATGAGTTATTGGGTTTTAAAGAAAGACTCAGTTCCCATTTTAGACCCATTTGTAGGTAAAATTACTGTTTTACCCCTGAGAGCTTTAAGGTTCGTGCCTGATTTGAACGGTCCCGATTTGGTTCTATTTTTAGCCATATCATAAGCCCCCCCACTCCTAAAGACTAAGTTTTACAGCCTTTGAGGAGTAGTTCGCTCGTTTTTAATGGCTTATAGAATTAATCGAAGTTCTTAGGGGAGTTCGGATCTTGCTCGAGGTGTAAAGGTGTTATTCTAAGCTTGTAAAATGCCTAAAAATATTATTAGAATTTTCAGGATTTTTAGTGATTTTTTCAAAAAATTTTTTGAATTTTTTCCAATTTTTAATCATTTTTTTGAATTTTTATTTAATTTCCGAATTTAAATAATTAATTATCGAAAATTTTAATTAATTATTCTAATTAAGTAATTATATTTTCAGAATTTTAAAAATTATTTCCGAATTAATAATTATTTTAATAATTTTTTAATTAATTTTTTTGATTTTTAATTAACTTTTCGGATTTTAAAATAATTAATACAAATAAATAAATAAATACATGATGACGTGGCACAATCCTGTGCGTTGATCACGATCAAGAGAGCGCGCATCGCGAGGAGACAAAATTTTCCCCATTTCGACGTCGGTGGCACGAGTCGTCGGCTCGCGTTGACCATTCAACACCGACCCCCTTATTTTTTATTATTTTTTTCTTTCTTCTTTCTTCTTCCGACCTCTGCTCTCTTCTTCTTACCTCTGCTCTCTCTCGTCTCCTTCCTTCGTCTCCTTCTCCGACTCCTTCTTCGAGCACCGTGCAGCGAGCGACCTCGACATTTTGGCTCGGCATCGGCGAGGTGAGCTCCGGAGTCGAGGAGGAGCTCATGGGTTCTCGACGAGGGGAGAGGAGCTCGACAAGGAAGGAGGATGGCGAAGTATATGGAGCTCGGCAGTGGAGCGCATCAAATTTTCAACGACGGTAGAGTTCGACAATGGGGGCAGCTCGATGAGGAGCTCGACGACGGAGGGGTTCGTCGATGTGGAGCTCGACAATGGCGGTGATGGGTTTGGAGTTTGACAACTTTGGAGTGGGAGCTCAATGGAGCTCGTGAGACTGGCGAAGGAGGAAGAGAGCATGGTGAGGGGAGCTCGGTTGCTACTCGAGTTTGGCGAAGGTGATGGTGAGGCTTAACTCGGGAGGAGTCAGAGCTCGGTGTTGGAGGAGAGGAGGAGAGGTGGAGAGGAGTTCGATAGGTCGGTGCTTTGGGTTTGATGGGGCTCCGAGCTTCGATGAAAGAGTTCAGCGGAGCTCTGCGACAGCAGAGGAGAGCTTGGGGGAGCTCTGCAGCTTGAAGCGGTGACGGAGCTCGCAGCGGAGGTGAGCTCGTTGTTGGAGCTCGGCGATGGCGATCTAGGCGATGGAGAAGGTCGGCAGAGACGTTGGGTTTGGAAGATGGCGAGGTCTGAGGTTGAAGGCAGATCGAAGATGGAGTTCAGAGTTTTTGGCGAGAAAGAGTCTTTCACAGGAGGAAGAAGAGAGAGTGAGTTGCAGGTGTGGGTTTCTAAGGGGTTCAAACTCGACCCATTAATCCATCAATTTTTTTTGTTGTTGTGCGAATCTGAGCTATTGATCGTGATTGAGCATGAATTTTAAGACGGTGTTTTTCTCCGTTTTTGAGTTAGGTGGCCAGAATGCTCCGAGCGTGTTTCCGAACTCAGGAGAGGCTTCGTCTGCTTGACACGTGACGGTCAATGGTTGACCGTTGACTTGGTCAACGTTGGCCGTTGACTCTATCTTTTTCTCTTTAATCACAACCATTGATCTTGATTTGAGTGCGAATTGCGAGGAGGAGTTTTTCTCTCATTTCAAGGTCGGTGGCAAGAACGCTCGGTACTTGTTGCTGAAGTCTAGGAGGGCGACACGTGGTGCGTTGACCATTGACCGTTGACGATTGACCAGTCAATGCACTTTCTCGCATTTGGACGTCGGTGGCAAGAGCGCTCGACACTTGTTGTCGAAGTCCAAGAGGGCGACACATGACATGTTGACAAATGGCATTGACCAATCAATGCCATTTCTCGCATTTGGACGTCAGTGGCAAGAACGCTCAGCGAGAGCTGCCTAGGGCCTGGGAGGCTTCGGCGCATCTATATTGTAACTGACGTTACCGGTGCTACGGGGGTTGAATTAGGACATGTGATCCCTCTTTTCGAAGCTGACTCGAAGATCTACAATTTCTCTTGAGAAGTTAGCTGAAGAATCACCCTTCTTCATTATCAAAATAGTCCCGCAACATCTTTGTCTTCATGAAGTTAAGAAGAGCTTTGTATGACTGTAGAGAAGATCCATTCTTAGAGTCGGGTCTAAGGAGCATCTCTAGACGAGCTAGGCTTCGAACTCTCTTAGAAGAAGGCCACTCAGGAGATGAGCGGGACGAGGAGTATCACCAGGTTTTAGGAAAGAGCCGTTTGAGAAACAAGTTTGAGGAGCAACTCTAGGGGAGAGTTGAGCTCCGAACTCATTGAGAGGATGTAATATCCCGTATAATTTATTTTTATTAAAAAATACTTTTTTCAAGATTTTTGCACGTGCAATGCACGAGTGAACTTTATTTTGGTGCAATCTTCTCAATATGTTTATTTTTCTTGTGTGCATGAAAATTTTTAGCCCATTTGAATGAATTAAATTTTTTTAAAAATTATATAAATAAATTATTTTTACTATATTAATTATTGTATTAAATTAAATAAATAAAAAAATTTGGGGCACGTGCACTACGCCTGCACGTGAGAGAGAGAGAGTGGGTGCGATTAGAGAGAGTGGGGCACGGTTAGAGTGAGTGGGCCACGCTCGTGCATACGGGAGTGAGTAGTGGGGATATATGGGTGGTTTCATTAACTGTCTTTTAGATTGTGTATAAATACACCCTAAAACCTAATCCATTCACTTACCTTAATCTAATTACTGTTAAAAACAAATAAGAGAGAGAGAGAGAGCCTATTCTTTTTTGGCCGAGAGCAATTTAGGAGAGGGAGGAAGGCACGGTGCTTGCATTCGGGGATTCGAAGTTCATTCTTTGGCGTGATTTTTCTTGGAGTTCGGTGTCTCTGTTGAAAGCGGGATTAATTTTACGCTTCTAATAGTGTAACCCCTATTTTTCATTTTATGGTATTTTGGAGTGTATTTTTTATTTTTGTGTATTTTTATCTCTCTTGTATTTTTCTAGACCGTATATTAGATTTGTTTTCAATATATATTCATTTTATTTCATTTTGAGCTCCTTGTGTTGTTTGATTGTCTCTTTTGTCTCATTTTTCGTCATTTTGATTCTTTTCCTCATTTTTTTGGACTCGTTCTCTTTATTTAATTTTTCCTTGGTGATTGTGATGGAATTTTGGTGGTGATTTCCCAAACCTATGATTTTGACTCCTAATTAGATTTTTTAAGAGCAATAGAATTCACTATAAATTGTATTCCTATTTGAAATTGACCCAATACCTATTATCCATTTGTATACCTATTACTACATACTAATACCCACAACCCATTAACCCACATTAACCCCTTTATATTTATCCCTAACTCCCCAAAACCCTAACCCTAAACCTATTACTCTCTCCCTCTCCTCCAAAGAATCCTGGCCTCTTCTACTCCCAATCCCGAGCCCCCTTCCAACTACTCCCGGCCTGCACATCAACCAAACTGACCACCACCATAACCCCCTTGGCCGGCCTACTCCATAGCCGACCACTCCTTCCACCATACAAACTCCCATATCCATACCACTCCGGCCATACCCTACCACCCCATCCTCTTGCCGACACCAAAGAACACCACCACCATCAAGATCAACATCATCACAAACCTCTCTTTGTGGTTTCTTGAAGTGGGTATTCTCTACTTTGATCGTTGCGTCAAGGAGATTGTTCGTGTGGGAGTTCTTGTTCGTTGTCGCTTGGATTCGCGCTTGGAAAGGATTTTGTTCGTGGGTTTCTCTTCTCTTCGCATTAGGATCAATTTCGTCTCCATAATATGGCAAATAACTTGTACTACAATTCATTAGGTTGATACAAGTCAAAAAGTTCACATCTAGTGTAGTTGGGTCTAGAGACAATCAAAATTTGTGTTTTCCTTGATGGGTTTTGTCTCTATTGTGATAATTTGGCCATAGATGACTTATGACACTAATTTTGATAGGAGATAACCTAGGATTTACCCAAATCTTGATTTTGAACCATGTATGTGAGTTTTTGTATGATTTGATGTTTGGATGAATACCCATGTGAAATAATAGGTATGGACATGTTAGTAATTCTAAATCATGATGTTTAGATGTTTGGTATGTTGTATTTCAAGTTTGGTTGTGTTTGGATCAATATTGTGAAAGTTATGATGTTCTTGATTAGAGGTGTGAAATCTGTATTTGCTGCTTGTTCTGTTTTGATTGCTGTTTTCGTCCATGCTACAGTCAGAATCTTGATTCCAAAATAAAAGATGAATTTTAGATAATTTTGTCTATTTTCAAACCTCACTGTTTTTACTTGATTTGGATTTCATATGACTGAGTTATGAATGTTTTGGTACAGACGTGTCGATCAATTCCAGATTCTGTTTTGGGTTAATTTTGTTAACAAATTATTTTCAAGAACTATTCTATACATATTATCTTGATCTAATATTTTGGTCAGTATTTCTTTATGATATTAGGGACTACCCAGATTTTTGATGAATTTTAAAGACAAGTTTTGTGTGGTGTTTTATGCTCTTTTCTAAAATCTTCTCATACTGTATTTTGCTTACTGTTTAGTAAAGAACTCTATTTTCACTATACTTCCCTATAATGTATGCAAATTCTTTGTGAAATATGAAAGTTAGTAAAATCTATCTATTTTCATGTCCCTTTGGCGGAATTGGGTTTTGTTTCACTGTTTGCGAGATATCCTAGTTTTCGTACAACAGTGTTGGAATTTCCAGATTCGCTAAAACTATATTTTTGTGTTGTTTTCCTATTTTTTATGACTTATCTATTCTTCCTGAAAAATTTTGAAATTCTATATTTTGAATCTGGACATATAGGGGATTACCCCAGATTTTTTGTGGATTTATTCAAAGTTTTTTTATACTGTTTTCATGCTCTTGAATTCGGTTTCCTGATTTCTGACTGAACATGTTTTCTGTCTACGAACTTGTTTTGAGCTGAGTTGTTGTGAACTAGTATGTAACTTTATTATACTTGTTGGATTCGTGTGGATGTCTAGTTTCCAGATCCTCTGACGGATCTAGTTTTACATTTCTTTAGAGTTCAGAATCACTGTTTTAGTACTGATTGGTCTTGCTGTCCTGATTATGAATATACACTGTTTTGCTCGTTTATGTGACTGTATATTATCTATGCACGCTGGTTTATTTCCCTGAACCTAAACCTGATTATACCATGTTATTTTGACATTATTTCGTACCCACTCATGTCTGTTTGATGACCATGATAAAAGTAACTAAGCCAGGGTTTAAGGGAAAGATCTAGTAGTGGAAAATATAGAAACGTGTACTTGAAAGAGGACCTGTGTCCTGCCTGCCTGTTACGTGTTCATGATTACATGATTCACGATCTTGTTTACCTGTACCTGATTGCATGCTTCCCCATAGGAAGATGTTCTCGGAAGATAACCACTAGGTTATGCCTGTTTCCTGTACCTGACCGCATTACTTCCCTTAGGAAGGTGTACTCGGAAGACAACCACTAGGTTCTACCTGTTCCTGTTTCCTGTACCTAAGTACACTGCCCTATGGACTTCGCTATGAAATCTTACTAAGCGAAACTGTTTTGTTGTAGTAAACATGTAAGGTGGGATGCATAAAGTGCTACCTAGATAGTAAAATAACAAGATTAGACTTGACTTAACATGATACCTGATCCATGATTCCCTGTTACCTGTATACTTGTTACCTGATTATCCTGTTACCTGATTACCTGATACTTGATACATACTTACCTGATTACTTAATTTTCCTGATACTTGATACATATTTACCTAATTACCTGATTACCTAATAATTGATACATATTTACCTATTACCTGTTTACTTGACACTTGACTTATGTTACCTGTACCTGTTAGTATACCATGTTGCTAGTTAGTTTTCCCATGTGCTTGTATCCTACATTATTTGTGACCCGCGACTTGCAATTGACGGGTACTTGTTTTCTTCTTTTTTCCTTTTCCTGCAAATTTACTAATTGCAGATCAGGATGGTCAGCTGCCTGAATGTATTGGCGAGATGATGTATTAGATGCTGGAGATTCTACTTTATTATTATTATTTTCATTGTTGCCTGAACTTGAATAAAGTGTATTTGGTTTATTTGGATATTATCTGTATTTGGGTGATGTGACCCAGGATATTTATTTTTCTCTAGACTCTAATTTATTTGAGAATATTGTATTTGGTTTCAAGTAAATTCCTGTTGGTAATTTGTTGCAAGTATTCATGAATGGTTGTACCTTTTTGCTTCCGACTCTGATTATTCGTGTGATGTGTTGCAATGATTCTTGAAACAGCTTATGGATGATGAAAATCATTCGCTGGGCTTTTGTTATGTATTCGTATTCCGTATTTTTGGGAAGCAGGGCGTGACAAATAGGTGGGTGTTCTTTGTGCTTTCTAATTAATAGGTTGAGCATGCTAATTTTTGATAATTGAGTAAAGTAGATTAATGTGATGTGATGAATATAGATATTTCCATGCTAATGTGTTTGCGCCATGAAAATTGTAGAAATAACGATTTCATACCATGATATTAATTAAATTGTGCCATGAAATGTGTTAGTTTATACATATTTGCTATGATGTGTGAAATTATAAATCTTTGCATAAAAGAAATTTAGAGATTTTCATGAGTAATTAAGAGATATGATTGATCTTGTTACTGAAAATTTTATTAGTCTAATTAAGTGCATGAACGAGTTATATCGAATAAAATTCTTAATTTTTCAAATGTGGAGAAAAATCTAATTGATGTGTGAAGTTGAAAGAAAAATTAATTGAAAAGAATCGAGATATTGTTTGTAAAATGGAATTAAAATTTGTGGGTTACTGTTTTAAATTTATCTCAGTCAGAGGAACGAAGTATTTCAGTATATCAAAAGATTAGATCGATTAATTAAACGATTTTGTGAAAAGTAACTGATCAGAGCACAGTATGAACAAAAATACATTAGACTGATTCTCAACTAGTAATCTCCCTTGGATTTATTGGCCAGCGAGTGAGCCATAAGGCCGTCGCTGTATTTGGGTCAGAGGTCATGGGTTTGAGACTCGTTAGCCCCAATTTTTTTTGTTTTGTTTTGTTTAAAAATACCCAAAACCCGAAAGCAGGTAGATATGGGTTTCGGTCTGACTTTGTGACAAAGATGTCGCTTGGACTTCTTGGTCAGAGGGGGGCGCCTCGGGTATTGTAGCGCCACTATGGGTCGAGTGTGCCTGGTTCAAAACCCCACGACGTCAATTGCTTTTTTTAAAAATCTTTTTGTGTTTCAAGTGAGTTTTCATGTCAAGAAAAATTGGAAAAAAAATATTATTATTCCTTTAAAATGATTTGGATTTTTATAAACAATAGTTTCACTATATTTCAAGTATTTTGTGAGGAATTAAAGGTGAAATTGATATAGAAAGTGAGTTGATGACTTCGAACTTATTCATTTGAGAATACGACATTTATTTTAGTAGGAGAAGAAAGGTATTGCTATGTTATTTGATTGCTCTTGATGAGGTTATATACTTATTTTGATTAAGAAATATTTACTGTGGTTTTAGACATTATATGAGATTATTTTGCTACTGAGATTGAAGTGGATGAATCCAAGTTAATGAAAAGAAATGTTTTGTGAAAGATTGTAAACAAATGAATGAATTAGAATAATGCAAACATGAGTAATGAATTAAGTTATGAATAAGTTGAAGATGTGAATACAATGAGGTTTAATACATGATTATTGAAGGGTATGAGTACCCATGAATTCGAGTACATGAAAATTTGTGATTCTAGAGGTGTAGTGAGGCCCCGGGTACCGGCAAGTTTAATTAAATGATTGATATATTTTGAGATATGGCTATGGAGCTATCTCGGTTTTGTGATTAGGTCCAGTAGGGGGGTTAAAGCTAACTCTAGGGGTTGTAATTGATCCATGTCTTGAACTTAAGAACTACGCACTAAATGAAGATGTAGTAAAACCTAGGAAAACGTAAGTGGGGCACTCTATATAGTCGGGCGGTGGATTTACTGCGGTGGTTCTCCGGGACTATAAACCCAGTTGGGCGGTTGATTCCGGGACTGTGGTTGCCTCGTGGGAGACGAGCTTTTATTTTAAATCCGGGACTATGCATAGTCTGGCGGTGTAACACCCCGTATTACTTTCAAAAATATAATATATATATGCATAGTCTGGCGGTGTAACACCCCGTATTACTTTCAAAAATAATATATATATATATATATATATATATATATATATATAATAGTTTGAAAAGTGTTGGCTGTACATGAAAAATGCATGCATGCATGCCGGTATGGCTTAAAAAGGTAATATGGTATACATATGTTGAGATGTGAATTAATGGTTGAAAGGGTTGACTTCGGTCAAAGGTCCTTGGGCTGATGACGTGGGAAGTATGGGTGGATCAATCCCATATCGGTGAAAGTAATATAATAAATAATATATAAATAATATCGCCAAGGATCAAGAGTCACCTAATCGGTTAACCAACTTTTGAGAGGCAGCCTGTGGTGGGCAGTTGTACTACATAGTATCTAATTTGTCTTACAAATTGTATAAATTGTCTGAGTTAGGGGCAAGGGCATTAAAAATGGTATCAGAGCCGACTTTCGACACTGAGTGTGGGGCATGTCTTATAGTCGGGCGGTGGGTTGACTACGTCGGCAGCGATTCACCGGGACTATAGACCCAGTCGTCAGACTATGGTTGCTTGTTGTAATTTGTCTGGCGAGACTATATATCCAGTCGTCGGATTGTGGTTGCCCAGAGAGGACGGATAGAAGAGCAGATGCTCTACATCGGCTAGAAATGAGATCCTGCACTAGATTGTGCATGCCCGTGCTCAGCGAGGATGCTGATTTCTGAAAAGGGAGTGCCGGTAACACCCCGTGTTACTTTCAAAAATATAATATATATATAGTCGTTGGACTGTGGTTGCCCAGAGAGGGCGGATAGAAGAGCAGATGCTCCACATCGGCTAGAAATGAGATCCTGCACTAGATTGTGCATATCCGCGCTCAGCGAGGACGCTGATTTCTTAATGGGGGGTGTCTGTAACACCCCGTGTTACTTTCAAAAATAATATATATATATATATGTATATGTGTGTGTGTGTGTGTGTGTGTGTGTGTGTGTGTGTGTGTGTGTGTGTGTGTGTGTGTGTAGATATAATTATATATAATATAGTTTGAAAAGTGTTGGCTGTACATGAAAAATGCATGCATGCATGCTGGTATGGCTTAAAAAGGTAATATGGTATACATATGTTGACATGTGAATTAATGGTTGAAAGGGTTGACTTCGGTCAAAGGCCCTTGGGCTGATGACGTGGGAAGTATGGGTGGAGCAATCCCATATCGGTGAAAGTAATATAATAAATAATATATAAATAATATCGCCAAGGATCAAGAGTCACCTAATCGGTTAACCAACTTTTGAGAGGCAGCCTGTGGTGGGCAGTTGTACTACATAGTATCTAATTTGTCTTACAAATTGTATAAATTGTCTGAGCTAGGGGCAGGGGCGTTACAGGCGGATAGTTTGCTGTACTCCAATTTATATATGTATAACGGGGCTAGAGGGACACCTGCGAGAGGTTCGCACGACGAGGAGTCTGTATAACAGTCAGGCGGTGGATTTACTGCGGTGGTTCTCCGGGACTGGGATCCGTACTCGTGGAACATCTCAACTTTGTTTTATTACTGGGTAGTTTGTCATGGCGAGGGATCAAACCCTTTATTGTCGAGTACGTAGGTGCTTGCTCTCGGACCTATGTAGTATGAAATGCATAAAATCTGAACAAGTATGTATTAGTGTCATCTTAGTGTAAATATCTGCATTAGGCATTAAGACATTGCATACACTTACATGTTTAGAATAATCACTTTTGACACTTTATTGTTCATTCAAGTTTGTGGTTTGTTAAAGTATGAAGATCGTTATACTATTTCGGCATAGAGAGGATGGCCGTATATAACATTTCGTCAATTGTAAGCAACTGACGTGTCCACAGTTTTATATGCAGGAATTGGATTGTCAAGGAGATATAAAGTTGATTGATGCGGTTGATTATTTTGTTAGACTTGTTACACTGTAATTTTACATCATTGTATTTTATTTATTTCCACTGCGTGTTGATGTAAAAGACTCTGTTGTAATAAAACTTTTAATTTCCTTGTAAAATTGTACGAAGTGAAGTGTAAATATCCTGTGGAACTTCGAATTCGATTGTATATGGAATTCGGGGTGTTACAGAAGAAGGACGCTCGGGCGGCGAGTGCGAGGAGCAACTCGATGGGAGAGTTTTAGCTCCGGACTCATTCGGAAGAAGGCCACTCGAGAGGCGAGTGGGAAGAACATCTTCAGGCTCTAGGAGAAAGCCATTTGGGAGACAAGTTTGAGGAGCAACTCGATGGGAGAGTTTTAGCTCCGGACTCATTCGGAAGAAGGCCACTCGAGAGGCGAGTGGGAAGAACATCTTCAGGCTCTAGGAGAAAGCCATTTGGGAGACAAGTTTGAGGAGCAACTCTAGGGGAGAGTTGAGCTCCGAACTTGCTTATTGCAAAATTTGACCGGTAGCGGGAGTAGTATGAATGTTCGTTTTGAGCCTCGAAACCGCATACCTCCAATCTGTGAGGGCAATTTTGAACCATGATTGTGAACTTCGAACTAGTTGTTACGAGGTTATCAACAGTTGTGGAAGCAATTTCAAATTGTGAGCTACTTTGTACATGCTTGTTTGCAAGTAACTAAAGTAGCATCGAACTAAGTTTTGGACTCTTAACTTGTTGTTAAGACAGTTTCAACAGTTATGGGAGCAATTTTGAATGGTGAGCTACTTTGTGCATGCTTGTTCGCAAGTAGCTAAAGTAGCATCGAACCAAGTGTTAGACTCTGAGCTTGTCATTAAGGTTGTTTCAACAGCTGTCGGAGCAATTTCGAATGGTGAGCTACTTTGTACCTGCTTGTTTGCAAGTATGTGAAGTAGCATCGAACCAAGTGTTGGACTCCGAACTTGTTTTTAAGAGAGTTTCAACACTTGTGTGATCAATTTCAAATGGTGGGCCACTTTGTACAAGCTTGTTCGCAAGTAGCTAAAGTAGCATTGAACCAAGTGTTGGACTTCGAACATGTTATTTAAGGGGGTTAACGAGTTGTAGGAGCAATTCTGAATGGTGAGCTGCTTCGCACTTGTTTGTTTACAAGCGGCTAAAGCGGCGTCGAACCAAGTATTGGACTCCAAACTTGTTGTTTGAGGAGGTTAACGAGTTGTAGGAGCAATTCCGAATGATGAGCTGCTCCGCACTTGTTTGTTTACAAGCGGCTAAAGCGACATCGAACCAAGTGTTGGACTCCAAACTCATTTTTTGAGTTTAGTAAGTTGGGGGAGCAGCCCTGTAGGAAAAGCTGGACTCCGTACTCACCATTTAACTAGTCGTAGATGTGACTCAGAGAGATCGGAATGAGGCAAATGCAATAATTTTCAATAGAAAAAAGCTAAGTTTTATTGAGATAAACTAAGTGGCCGCTTAAATGGGGCGAGCCATTATTACATGCTTTTGGCTGTGTTACAAGCATCAGCCTTATTGAAACTGAAAATCTACTTCTACAATAGGGTTAAGGCCTCTTGGGAGGAGTTTGGTTCTCCACCCATTGGACCTCTATGGATAAGGTGGATGATGGCCCCAGGTTCGGAGTCTTGAATCTCGTTGGACATCTCGGTTCGATTGTTGGCTCATCGGGGTGGAGGATCGACCCCGTCTTTTTGGACGAACTTTGCCAGGTGTCTCTGCTGTATGAGTTCTTCAATCTCCTCTTTGAGAGCCCAAAAATTATCTGTATCGTGGTCGTGGTCTCTATTAAAGCGGCACCACTTATCCATGTTTCTTTTTTTGCCAGGAGTATTCATTCTAGGGGGACCACAAAGTAGCCCTTCCTTGTCCACCTCCATAAGAACTGCTGATAAAGTAGCATTGAGGGGGGGGGGGGGGGGGTGAACTTCTCAAAACGAGGAGCTAGGCGGCATTGGCTATTGTCAACCTTCTGAAATTTTTGGGACCCTTCTTCGCTTGTATTCTTCCGTTTGTTCCTAGAAGATGACTCCTCTTGACTAGGGGGGTTGAGAGCTTCTTCCGCTTGGATATACTTCTCGCTCCTAAGCAGGAGTTCTGAGAAGTCCCGAGAAGGCTTCTTGACAAGGGACGCCTTGAGGTCGGTGTTAGTGACGTTGTGCCTGAATGCCACAGAGGCTACTGATTGATTGAGGGAGGCAATAGATCGGGCTTCGGTGGTGAAGCGCCGGACGTAATCTCTTAGGCGCTCACCCTTTCTTTGGCTAAGTGCTAGCAAAGATGCATTTGTTTTCTCGGCTCTGCGACTGCCCACGAAGTGGGTGAGGAAGAGCTCCTCAAATTGTTCGAAGGTGTAACGCCCCTGCCCCTGGCTCGGACAATTTATAAAATTTATCAGATAAATTATTTATCGTATAGTACAACTGCCCACCACAGGCAGCCTCTTAAAAGGTTGTTAACCGGATTGGTGACTCTTGATCACAGGCATTATTATTTATTATTAGTTTATTCATTTGCATTCCCGATGTGGGATTGGTGTTACACATACCCCCTTCATAAATCAGCATCTTCGCTGAGCACGGGGCATACACAATCTAGTGCAGGATCTACTTTCTAGCCATTGTGGAGCATCTACTCTTCTATCTGCCCGATTATTCATGATCCTGGAATCCACCGTCCGATCAATCATAATCCTAGATTTAATTGACCTACCCTCCTCTCCGCCCAACTAATTATGATCCCGGAATCCACCGCCCGATCAATAACAGTCCCAAATTTAATTGAGGGTTCACCACAGTCTCGGAATCCTCCGCCCGACTGGGTCTATAGTTCCGGAATCCACCGCCCGACTATATAGACATGCCCCACACTCGATATCGAAAGTCGGTTCTGATACCATTTGTAACACCCCTACCCCTGGCTCAGACAATTTATACAATTTGTTAGACAAATTATTTATAGTATAGTACAACTGCCCACCACAGGCTGCCTCTCAAAAGATGGTTAACCGGATTGGTGACTTTTGATCATAGGCATTATTATTTATTATTAATTTATTCATTTGCATTCCCGATGTGGGACTGGTGTTACAGAAGGAGAAGATGGAGGCCGGGACGAGACGTGAGTACCATTCTCTCGCGGGCCCCTTCAGCGTGGCTGGAAAGGTTTTGCAAAGGAGTGCATCTGAAGCATGGTGGATCATCATGAGGGTTTTAAAACTCTCGATGTGGTCAGCGGAGTCCGACTCCCCGTTGTATGACTCAAAGTGAGGGGGCTTAAAATTTTTCAGAACCGGGCTTCCACGATGGTCCGGGAGAACGGAGGCCTGCTCGGACAGAAATTTCTTGCCTGTTGTTCCTCTTCTCTGTCTAGTGTTCCAAAGCACCTCTCCATCTCGTGGAGACGGTGGTAGATCGAGTCTTCCCTTTGGTCATATCTTGCTGATCCTCGGGACTCATCCTCATGCCAAAGAGGACTGGGAGTGCGGCGGTGATTGCTTGGGACAGGTTGAGGACTGGGAGCCCATTGATCGTGGTTAGGAGCAACGTTGAGGGCTCGCAGAACGGCTTCTTGAAAGTCCTGGAATTTTGCCCTTGTGATAGGCGCCTCCCGATCTCGACGGTCCCCTAGGGTGGGCCGACCGGTCGGAGTGCGGCTCCTCTTCTGACGGCGCTGGGGTGATTCCCTCTGTCTTCTGGGAGAGTTCGATCTTCTGCGGTCGAGCCTACAAGGGAATCGGGCTCTAGGGGACCAAATCGCAGGGCCCCTTTGGTGTTCACGACAGGAGATTTTGTCACGGTTCTATCTCTCATCCAAGTGGGTCCGAAGGTCTATCCCATGCTGCCGGTTGATAATAACGTGTCGGAGATCCTTCGGCATTGGAGGACTGTGAGAGACCATGGAGTCGGATGAGGGGTTATGTATCAAGACATGGTCATGATGATGAGGTTGCCTTTGGCGACTTCGGCGGAAGGGTCCCGCGACAGCCCCTTGAGGTCCTTGAGGAGCCTGCTGGGGCTGAGGTTGCTTAGGAAGGGGCTGTCCAGGCTGCAGTTGTTAGACGGGCTAAGTGAGAGGCTGTCCAGGCTGCGGTTGCTGGACTTGCTGGACGGGTTGAGGAAGGACCTCTTGAAGTGGAGGAGGAGAAGGAGCGGGAGTGGCTCCGCAGTTGGAGACCGTCGCCTTCCCCTTCTTTGGAGGCATAGCTTGAAACAGTTCTCGGTGATGAAATAGGGTTGGATTGATTTTCATTCCCACAGACAGTGCCAATCTGTTGCTACTGATTTTGGTGTGGGAGCAGATAGATGAATTTGTGGATTCTTCGAGGAAGCAAATAAGCAAACCTGTTGACTTTCACCGGCATTTGACTGGTTTCTCGCCACTGCCGTGAACCTGCAAAAAAGTTCAATACATCAGGATGGATCCGGGTGACGAACCCTTTGACGCTCTTGTCAGTAATCAGGAAGATTATGAAAGAGCTTTATGTGGAAAAAGATTGATTATCTTGTTATGGTGGGGGGATAGGGGTATTTATAGTCGCCTTTAGAGACAGTTTAGAGATAATCATTTATCCCTATATCCCTGTGTTTTTTGATAAGATGTAGAGTTTAAATCGTTTTATAGAGATAACCATGAATTTGAATTACTCTTTAAATATTTGAATTGGTTTGTAATGGGTTGCTACCCATATTCAATAGGACAGATCCGTTTATGGGTTATTGGGCTTTGAAGAAAGACCCAGTTTCCATTGCAGACCCGTTTGTAGGTGAAAATACCGTTTTACCCCTGAGAGCTTTAAGATTCGTGCCCGATTTGGTTCTATTTTTAGCCATATCATTATATCTAATTATTATTATTATTATTATTATTATTATTATTATTATATAATATAATAATATATATTATTATTATATTATTATTATAATATAATAATAATAATTATTATAATAATAGATATAGTGTATATATAATTATAATAGTGTATATATATTCAAATTTAGTGGGAAAAGAGAAAAAGGTGTGGTGATGGGACATATAGCAATGTTATATGGGTTGTCAAATTTGACAAAAGAAATAGTCATTTCTAAATTTGGCAACCCAAATAAGAGATTGGTGTAGGAGGATTTTGCTATTTGGATTGCCAAATTTGAAAATGACAATCTAAAATGGTCATTTGTGTGGATGCTCTAAGGTAGTAAAATTCGTACTGGGTAATGTCACACCCACTACCAATTTCACAACCAACCTCTTCACTAACTTAGGTGACACACTTCTATTAGAAAGTATGTGGAGAGTAGGCGATAAAACTCTCTAATAAAAGTGTACTATCTAAGATAACGAAGAGAAAAATAGTCAAATTGATATTCGATGTAGCATTACCCTATAATCTTTCACTTATTAATCTTTCACTTAAGAATAAGAAACTTTCAACTCCTAAACTCCTACAAGTGCTTGGCTCTTTTCTTTTGAGTTAAGCAAGACTACATGTATTGCGTTGTTGTCATAACGGTTCATAAATAAAGATGTCAATTTGACAATAATACATGAGTTCTTGAAGGTAATGCTTTAATTTGTCATGCTGATTTGTCATGTTGATATCTAACAAAGTTTAATTAAAAGGTAATCCAATAATTATGGAGGGGACAAAACCTTGTAGATCATCAGTGAAACCCCACATCTAACATGTAAAGCAAAATTATGACGGATGAATTCAGAAAATGTAACCCCTAGCTTTGTTTTCACTTGCTTTTTGTTGGGATTTGTATATCCAATACACGATAATGGATTGAAGAAGACTGACAAGAAGAAGAGTTGAAATAGAAGCAAGCAGGTTAAGAGCAGTTAGCAAGCTACAGACAGAGTTGTAGTCGACCGCACACCCAACCGACTGCACAGTCGACCGTCCTGCTTGTTGTTGCAACCTTGTACACTTAAAGGAATGACCATTCGACCATTTCACTCTCTGTTAGATCCATATATAGTTAAAGGACATGAACGGTCGACCGTCCAAAGTTGCGGTCGACCGCTCGGCGCTGCTTAATCTGTGGCTGAGATTAAATCTTATAAAGCATATATATATTATATTGTGTACGATTTTAGAGTAAGACAAAAGAAAAAGACAGATTTATCAACAGTCAGAGAGAGAGAGAAAAGGAGAGAGATATAGAGAAAAACCTTACACCTAGGAAGTGAGTTTTTGAGAGATTTGTAAACTTGATCTTCATATTATTAGTAAAAATCGCATGAGTGTTTCTGCGTGGGGAAGCAGTCATTGCATTGGGTGAATCTCGAAAAAATCTCGTGTGTTCTTGTGTGTTGGCTTTTGATTGCTTTTGTTCTCTTACTTTTTGTTGCCGCTAAATTTGGTGTGGGGGCAAACAGATAGAACTTGTGGATTCTTGGGGAAACTGAATAGAAAAACCTGCGTACCTGTTCCGTCGGACCTCGATCGTCGTTCCTGCCGTGCACCTGCAAAAAGTGCGAGACACCGGGGTTGTTCCCGGCGACGCACCCTCCGACGCTCAAGTCAGTAATCTGGCAGACTATGAAAGAGCGTAAAAAACTGGTGAAAGATTGATTACCTCGCAACGGAGATGGATGGGGGGTATTTATAGGCGTCTTAGGGACTGGATTAGGAATGTAATCCCCGTGATTAGATAAGTAATATTCCTTGTAATCAGATAAGGAAAGTAATCTGATAAGGTATATTCCCCCTAATCAGTTAAGGAATTTAATCCCTGGCTCCCAGTGGTAGGAGGGATGTGAATCAGGGCCGTTGGTTAAGGTTAATCAGAGACCTTGATTTTATCCCGACGGAATGGGTGCGCAACGGGTTAAAACCCGCACCCACTTTGAGGTGGATCCATTCGTGGGTTATTGGGTTTTTGAGGTGAAGACCCGACACCCGGTTTGGACCCTTTGGTCGGTGAAATTACCGTTTTACCCCTGTGCTTCAAGATTCGTGTTCCATTTGGACGATTCCGATTTAACCCCATTTTTAGCCATATCACGAGCCCCCCACTCCCGAAGATTGATGTTTAATCAGACTTCGAGGAGTAGTTTCACAGTTTTCACTGGCTATCGGGGTTGTATCGGGAACTAGATGGAGCATTGCTGAATCGCGAAGGAGGTGGTATGGTGATTTTTCCTGCAGATGGAACTCTTGAACCGTCGCCGTGCTCTTCTTAGTTAGCGGTTTGGCCGTCTCTGCTTGTTGGGAGTTGTTGCGAAGGGCGCCGAAGTCACGCACGTGACGCAGCCGGCGCTGCGGACCTTCGGCGACTGACGCCGAACTCACTCGGTGCCGAACTCACCCCCGTAAGAGGGTCGGGGGCACGAGCGCTCGGTGGAAGGTGCCGAGCTGAATTAGTGCTGAACTCACGCCCGTAAAATGGTCGGTGGCACGAGAGCTCGGAGGGCGATGGCGAGCTGAATTAGTGCCGAACTCACGCCCGTAAAGCGATCGATGGCACGAGTGTTCGGCGAACGGTGCCGAGCCGAAAAACGTGCCGAACTCACGCCCGTAAAACGATCGGTGGCACGATTGTTCGGCGAACGGTGCCGAGCTGAAAACGTGCCGAACTTACGCCCGTAAAACGATCGGTGGCACGAGTGGTCGGCGAACGGTGCCGAGCTGAAAACGTGCCGAACACACGCCCGTAAAACGATCGGTGGCACGAGTGTTCGGCGAATGGCACCGAGCTGAAAACGTGCCGAACTCACGCCCGTAAAACGATCGGTGGCACGAGTGTTCGGCGAACGGTGCCGAGCCGAAAAACGTGCCGAACTCACGCTCGTAAAACGATCGGTGGCACGATTGTTCGGCGAACGGTGCCGAGCTGAAAACGTGCCGAACTTACGCCCGTAAAACGATCGGTGGCACGAGTGGTCGGCGAACGGTGCCGAGCTGAAAACGTGCCGAACTCACGCCCGTAAAACGATCGGTGGCACGAGTGTTCGGCGAATGGCACCGAGCTGAAAACGTGCCGAACTCACGCCCGTAAAACGGTCGGTGGCACGAGTGTTCGGCGAATGGCACCGAGCTGAAAACGTGCCGAACTCACGCCCGTAAAACGATCGGTGGCACGAGTGTTCGGCGAACGGTGCCGAGCTGAAAACGTGCCGAACTTAAGCCCGTAAAACGATCGGTGGCACGAGTGTTCGGCGAACGGTGCCGAGCTGAAATCGTGCCGAACTCACGCCCGTAAAACGATCGGTGGCACGAGTGTTCGGCGTATGGCACCGAGCTGAAAACGTGCCGAACTCACGCCCGTAAAACGATCGGTGGCACGAGGGGTCGGCGAACGGTGCCGAGCTGAAGACGTGCCGAACTCACGCCCGTAAAACGATCGGTGGCACGAGTGGTCGGCGAACGGTGCCGAGCTGAAAACGTGCCGAACTCACGCCCGAAAAACGATCGGTGGCACGAGTGTTCGGCGAATGGCACCGAGCTGAAAACGTGCCGAACTCACGCCCGTAAAACGATCGGTGGCACGAGTGTTCGGCGAATGGCACCGAGCTGAAAACGTGCCGAACTCATGCCCGTAAAACGATCGGTGGCACGAGTGGTCGGCGTATGGCACCGAGCTGAAAACGTGCCGAACTCACGCCCGTAAAACGATCGGTGGCACGAGCGTTCGGCGAATGGCACCGAGCTGAAAACGTGCCGAACTCATGCCCGTAAAACGATCGGTGGCACGAGTGTTCGGCGAACGGTGCCGAGCTGAAAACTTGCCGAACTCACGCCCGTAAAACGATCGGTGGCACGAGTGTTCGGCGAATGGCACCGAGCTGAAAACGTGCCGAACTCACGCCCGTAAAACGATCGGTGGCACGAGCGTTCGGCGAATGGCACCGAGCTGAAAACGTGCCGAACTCATGCCCGTAAAACGATCGATGGCGCGAGTGTTCGGTAGCTTGTGCCGAAGATTCGGACTTGTTTGTTTCTCTTTGGGCGGAGTTTTGGTGGTTCTGGCCGATGTGACCCTCTGCGCTTCTGACAGATGTGACATCGTCTGGGTTTTCTGACAGATGTGACGTCCATTGACGCTGCCTCCTGGGCTTCTGCCAGACGTGACGTCCATTAATGCCGCCTCCTGGGCTTCTGCCAGGCGAGATGGTCATTAATGCGCCGTCTGGATCAGCGCGGAGAACGAGGTGACGTCTGGGGTCTCTTTTTGTCGTTTTTGTGGGGGTGGGCCTGCGTTAGAGGCCCATTTACCTCGATTGAAGCACTGGCTCCTCTATAAAAATCCTCACCCCCTCCTCATTTTTTACTTTCCAAGCTTTTGTTCGCGTCTTAGTCTGCTGTGAGAGAGCTTCAGGTGATCACTGACTGTTTTCCGGCGAAGTTTCCGATGAGTTCCCCTTTCAAGGTAACCTTCATATTTATCTTCTAAACATGTCTGTTTCCCACTCTTTTTCTTCGTCCGAGCCCTCCCTCGGAGCCGACGGAGCTCCAACTTCGGGTCGAGCGTCCAAGGGCAAGAAGGTGTTCGGCAAGGACTCTATTGTTCAGGATCCGAAGCGCATGGGGGCGTTCGGCCAGCTGCCGGGACCGTTGACGGGGCTCCATAGGGTTCGAGAAATCCCAGAGGATAAGGCGGAACGGATAGTGTACGGGAGGGCGAGGTCGTTCGAGGAGAACGCGGCGAGGGAGACAACGGAGGCCGACGAGACAGTGTCGATTCTCGCCGAAGAGGACTTACGTTCGATTCGAGACTGCTTCCAGATCCCGCTGGAGTACGAGCTTATGCTGCCGGGCCCCGGGGTTAGGGCCAACTCGCCGTTGCCGGTGACTATATGTTGCTGGCCGGTTGACGCCTTTATCGCCGGAGCTCGGCTACCTCTCCATCCGTTCGCGGTGACGGTCTTAAATTGGTTCGGGGTCAGCCCTATCCAACTTATGCCGAATGCCTGGAGAGTCATAAACGGCTTCGTACTCCACTGCCAGGCGGAGGGGATTCAGCCGGAGTTGAGTGTGCTTCGGACTATCTATCAGCTGCACCAAGGGAATAGGTCGGCCTACCGGTACTATCTGACTCCGAGGCATGGGGGGAGGCTTGTCCTCTGTCCGGACTCCATCAAGTTCTGGCGCGAGAAGTATCTTCTGGTGCGCAGCGCGGAGGCCTGGCCTATTCCCGTTGGTTGGGTGGAAGGTGTTCCGAAGAAGGTGAAGGCGCCGCCGGCACTTCGACCCGAAGACGAAGACGCCGTACGGGCGCTTCTCGATCGGCCGAAGTACGACTGGAGGGAGTTGACCGAGGACGTCCTGTATGAGGGAGGGCTCGCTCATGTTAACCCCAGTACGCTGCTTTTATTTGCCGTCTTCGTTTTCTTTTTGCTTCCTTTTCCTTGTCTTGTTCCGAGCTAACCAACTTGACTTTTGTTGCAGAGCAAATGGACTACCAAGCAGTGCTAGCGTTGAGGACGAGCCTCGCCAACAAGGCTCCGAGGAAGAGGAAGAGGGTGGCGTCGAAGCAGCCGGCGCCCAAGGCCCCGAAGATTACGGAGGTGGCCGAAGAAGTAGAGATCTTGGAGTCCCCCGTGGTCGAGGTCGGGGCCGCTTCGTCGTCGGCCAGGGCCGGCGAGTTGCCCGTCACCGAGGTCCTAACCATGGTGACGCCGCCGTTGACAAAGGCGGCCGAGGAGCTTCTGACCGAGGCTCATAAAAGGATCCACGTCCCGGACTGGCAGGTTCGGAAGCACGACGGGTTCCTGGGTAATTCCTTGGCAAGCATGGAGGCCGTCAAGCACCTCGCCACGCCGAAGGATCGCGCGGCGATGGAGGCCGGACGAGAGGGAGACGACATCATCGAGATAGCGCGCTCGGCGGTGTCGGTAAGTGCCGAGCCGAGCCCCCTCCTCTTCATGCCGACCTTCTTAAGTTTGTAATTTTTGTGAATTTTTGCATTCTATTCGCAGATCGTTGTTCACTTCGGGCACCTCACCGAGAGGTTGGCGGCCCAGGAGAAGGAGATGAAGAAGGAGAACGACCAGGCCCGGAAGGAGAGGGACAAGATCCGGGGCGAGCTCGACAAACTCGAGCTGAACTTTGAAGCGAAGTCGGCGAGGGCAACCTACCTCGAGGACCGGGTCAAGACACTGGAGGACCAGCTTCGGAAGCAGAAGGAGGAGGCGGCCAAGCAGATGACGGAGGCGGCCGAGGCCCAAGCGGCGGCGGTGAAAAAAGCGGAGGAGGCGACTTTGGAGAAGGCGCAGGGCTACCTCGCCGTGAACATGGCCAAAGCTTTCGCCGACGCTCTCACCCGGGTGACGGAGGCCTACCCCACCGTTGACGTCTCGGGTTGGCGGCTTTTCCCGGGGTACGTCGAAGGCTTTGACCCCGAATCGGAGGGGGAAGAAGAAGAGGGGGAAAGGGGCGACGACGAGCCTTTGGTCGATCCAGCCGCCGGAGCTCAGGGGTCGGTGGTTACCCCCTTGGCAACGGTTGCCCCTTCGGAGGCGTCGCCCTCGACCCCTTCTCGCCGCCCCGGGAAAGAGGTCGAGCCCTGATCCCGTCTTTTTTTTTTCTTTTTTCGTCTGTTCTTTTTTTTTGTGTAACGCCTAATTGCGGACTGGCCACCGCTACTTTTTGTAATGAATGAAAAACTTCAACTTTTTGGGCTCGGCTTCTTGCACTTGTCTGTTGTATGTTGAGTGTTCGAGAATTTGTTCAATAGAACCCCCGAAGTCTAGGACTTGGGCCATGTCTGAACTTTTGTTGCTCGTCTGTATTTCTTTTCAGCTCGCCCTGGTTGACCAAGAGATCGAGCGCGCAGGGTCGGATGCCAAGGTTCGAGCCCGCGCAGGGTCGGATGCCAAGGTTCGAGCCGAGGCCGGGCTCGGGGCGACAAGGTTGAGTCTGGCGAGGTGTAGAGAGCGACTTTACGAGGTCGAGCTAGGACTGCGCCGAGCCGAAACCGAGCGAGGACAGCTTCAGCTTATCTTAGGGCAGCGGGACAGCGATATCCGGCGCCTGGAGGGCAGGATTGCCGAGATGACTGCCTCGGGTGAGGGCAGTGCCTCGCCATCTGCCTTCACTAGTAGCCTTCGGACCAAGTGCTTTCGCCACACGCTGTCAAAGGTAACGGCGGAGAGGGACGACCTGCTTTCGGAGATTCAGCATTTGCAATCTACGGAGACTAAGCTTCGGACGGAGGGAGAGGAGTTGACAACTAAGGTGGCCGATCTTACGGCTGAACGAGATGAATTGGCGGCCGAAGTCGATGTTTTGAAGAGAGCCACCGTCGATAGGAGCATCTTCGTCATCTCATCGCGAGCCATGTTGGAGTTCCGACCTCGGCCGTACCGGCCTCCTTTGAGGCCGACGCGCAAGATGGTTCATTGAGGGGTCGGATCTCCGAGCTGGAAGCGGAGGTGGCTTGCCTGAGGCCGCGTTCGGGGCCGATTAATGTGAGGAGCACGTCATGCACCCGAGCGGAGAGCGAGCGGGGCATCACCTTTTACGAGATGGCGACCCGCGAGCGCCTCGGCCATCCGAGCCTGGGGGACGCGCAGAGCTCAGTGGCCATTTCGTCGAGCGGCACATCCATCGGCGTGACGGCCAGAAGCAGTGCCGAGGACACGTCTCAACTTGCCGGCCTGGGATCGGGTTCCGGAGGCAAACGTCGCCGACCTCAAGTGTCCTTGAAGAGGAGCATCCCTGTACCTCGGAAGCGTTGATGGGTCCGGGTTCGGTGTCTTGTAATCTTCGCTTTTCAGCTTCTTGTAATCGTTTAGTGTCTTTTAATATTGATGTATGTAAGGGTTGTTTTTAATAAAGTTGGAATCGATTTATCTGTCGTCATATCATAGTTGCTCAATGTTTGCCCTGATTGTGGGGTCGTGGAACCGAGGTCTGAGACTTGGTGTTTTTGATTGGTGTTGACCGCCGAACTTAAGCGTGTAATACGGTCAGTGGCACGAACGTTCGGCGAACGGTGCCGAGCTGAAACGTGCCGAGCTCGCGTCCGTAAAACGATCGGTGGCACGAGTGTTCGGCGAACTGTGGCGAGCTGGAAACGTGCCGAACTCACGCCCGTAAAACGATCGGTGGCACGAGTGTTCGGCTAACTGTGGCGAGCTAGAAACGTGCCGAACTCACGCTCGTAAAACGATCGGTGGCACGAGTGTTCGGCTAACTGTGGCGAGCTGGAAACGTGCCGAACTCACGCCCGTAAAACGATCGGTGGCACGAGTGTTCGGCGAACTGTGGCGAGCTGGAAACGTGCCGAACTCACGCCCGTAAAACGATCGGTGGCACGAGTGTTCGGCTAACTGTGGCGAGCTGGAAACGTGCCGAACTCACGCCCGTAAAACGATCGGTGGCACGAGTGTTCGGCTAACTGTGGCGAGCTGGAAACGTGCCGAACTCACGCCCGTAAAACGATCGGTGGCACGAGTGTTCGGCTAACTGTGGCGAGCTGGAAACGTGCCGAACTCACGCCCGTAAAACGATCGGTGGCACGAGTGTTCGGCTAACTGTGGCGAGCTGGAAACGTGCCGAACTCACGCCCGTAAAATGATCGGTGGCACGAGTGTTCGGCGAATGGAACCGAGCCGAGATCGTACTGAACTCACGCCCGTAGAACGATCTCGGCAACAAAGTGTTGGAGTCCAAACCTTTGTAAGATTAAGGGCGTGGGAGCAATTCTGAATGGCGAACTACCCCTAGCTCGCCTAGGGGCGAACTTGCGGAGTAGAGTTGAACCAAGTGTTGGACTCCGTACCATTCAATGGCTGTGGGAGCAATTCCGAATGGCGAGCTACCTCTGTTCGCTCGGAAGCGAACTTGCGAAGTAGAATCGAGCCAAGTGTTGGACTCCGGAACCATCGTAAGATTAAGGGCGTGGGAGCAATTCCGAATGGCGAACTACCCCTAGCTCGCCTAGGGGCGAACTTGCGGAGTAGAGTCGAACCAAGTGTTGGACTCCGTACCATTCAACGGCTGTGGGAGCAATTCCGAATGGCGAGCTACCTCTGGTTCGCTCGGAAGCGAACTTGCGAAGTAGAATCGAGCCAAGTGTTGGACTCCGGAACCATCGTAAGATTAAGGGCGTGGGAGCAATTCCGAATGGCGAACTACCCCTAGCTCGCCTAGGGGCGAACTTGCGGAGTAGAGTCGAACCAAGTGTTGGACTCCGTACCATTCAACGGCTGTGGGAGCAATTCCGAATGGCGAGCTACCTCTGGTTCGCTCGGAAGCGAACTTGCGAAGTAGAATCGAGCCAAGTGTTGGACTCCGGAACCATCGTAAGATTTAAAAACAGAGACGTAGTAGCAAATGCGAAAGAACTTTATTTATTAATATCTAATGGTCGGCTGCTTCTAAAGTTGCTAGCCGTTATTACAATGAAAAAAGAACAAAGGAAAAATTACTAGTGGCAGGAGAGGAGTGGTCCGACATCTCGAGTTACTTAGATAGGCGTGGCTGCCTTCTCTTGGTATTTCAAAAGATGGTCGGCATTCCAAGTCCTGGGAATTTCTCTGCCCTCAAGATCTTCTAGCTTGTATGCACCGGGGCGGATCACTTTGGAGACTTTGTACGGTCCCTCCCAATTTGGGGCCAGTTTGCTTTTCTGTCTGGGGAACGAGATGGCCAGTTTTCGGAGGACCAGATCTTCTTCTTTCAGGTCGGTAGGGCGGACCCGTTTGTTGTAGGCGAGTTCGATTCTTCTCCGGTAACTTTGCTGCCGTATGGCTGCCCTTTCCCGGATTTCGTCTATCAAGTCTAGGCTCGTTCTGAGCTCCCTGGCATTCTGTTCTTCTTCAAAGGCTATCAGGCGAGGAGAGGGTATCCCAACTTCTAGTGGGATGAGGGCCTCGGACCCATAGGTGAGATTGAATGGACTCTCGCCCGTCGGGGTCCGCTTCGTGGTTCGGTAATTCCACAACACATTGGGCAACTGATCGACCCACAATCCCTTGGAGCACTTGTCGAGTCTCTTCTTGATGCCGGAGAGGATCTGTCGGTTGGCGTTCTCGGCTTGGCCATTTGACTGGGGATGAGAGACAGAGGAGAAGCGGTGTTGTATGGCTAGGTCTTCACATAAGGCTCGAAAGGTAGCTCCAGCGAACTGCGTACCGTTGTTTGTAACTATGACCCGAGGAACACCGAATCGGCAGATCACATTTTTCCAGAAGAATTGAACGACTCTATGTTCGGTAATTGTAGCCAGGGGCTCGGCCTCTATCCATTTTGAGAAATAGTCGACTACCACGACTAGGAACTTCAATTGTCCGGGGGCCGGTGGAAATGGCCCTAGTAAATCCATCCCCCACATTGCGAAGGGGATCGGACTTGATAGGGAGGAGAGTGGTGCTTGTGGAAGGCATCGGATGTCGGAATACTTCTGGCAGGAGGTGCATCGCCGAACGTGTTGTTCGGCGTCTCGTAGGAGAGTGGGCCAGTAATACCCGTAGTTTAATACTTTGCGCGCCAAGGCTCTGGAGCCGGAGTGGGCTCCGCCGATGCCCTCATGGAGCTCCTGCAGGGCGTAGTCGGCTTGTCCGGGGGAGAGGCACCTTAGGTAGGGTCGACCGTCCACCTGGGTGAAGGAGCGCTTATACAGAATGCCTTCGACCAATATATAACGCTCGGCTCGGGTCCTTATCTTTCGGGCTTCCTTCGGATCCCTTGGGAGGAGTCCGTCTCTTAAAAACTCGACGAGGGGCTTCATCCAATTATCTTCGAGGGGGAGTGGCAGTGTTTCGACGGAGTTGAAAGCCTCGTCCTCTATGCTTGGCTTGAGGAGGACTTCTATCAGAACAGTTTGTTCGAGGCCTTGCAGGGATGAGGAAGCTAATTTGGACAGGGCGTCGGCCTGGGCATTTTCTTCTCTGGGGATTCTTCGGATGATGGCCTCCTCAAAGAGCGCCATGAGGCTCTTTACTTTAGCCAAGTACTTTGCCATCCTGTCATCGCGGGCTTCATATTCGCCGAGGACCTGGTTGACGACCAACTGAGAGTCGCTGAAGATCTGCAGGCGCTGCGCCCCTGCATTTCGGGCCATCCCGAGGCCGGCTATGAGTGCCTCGTATTCGGCTTCGTTATTCGAGGCTTTAAAGTTTATCCGGAGGGAATATTGGAGGACAAAGTCGTCTGGGCCCGCAAGGATGACTCCTGCCCCGCTCCCCTCGTTGCAAGAGGACCCATCGACATATACCGACCAGATAGGCGGTCCCTTCGTTGTTTGCTCGGAATCGGGGATAGTTGTTTCAACTATGAATTCGGCCAGCGCCTGCGCCTTGATTGCGGTCCGAGGCTGATAAGTAATATTATGTTGGCTCAGCTCGATCGACCACTTCATGAGGCGGCCGGAAGTCTCTGGCTTGTGAAGGATCTGTTTCAACGGCTGGTCGGTAAGAACGACCATCGAATGAGACTGGAAGTATGGCCGAAGCTTTCTCGCAGCCATTATCAGGGCGTAGGCTATTTTCTCAATTTTCGGGTACCGGAGCTCGGCGTCCCGGAGCACTTTGCTGACGTAGTAAATGGGCTTCTGAGTTCTTTCTTCTTCCCTGACTAAGACCGCACTTAGCGTCTGTTCGGAGGCTGCCAAGTAGAGGTAGAGGGGTTCGCCCGGTATGGGTTTGCTGAGAAGAGGCGGGTTGACGAGGTAAGCCTTAAGCTGGTCGAAGGAGTCTTGTTGTTGCTGCCCCCACTCGAACCCCTTAGCCCCCCTCAGGGCTTTGAAGAACGGGAGGCACTTCTCCCCAGACTTCGACAAAAAGCGCCCAATGGCGGCTAATCGACCAGTTAGTTTCTGAACTTCTTTGACGTTTCTAGGCGGGGCCATGTCCAGTATGGCCCTGATCTTCTCCGGATTTGCCTCTATTCCTCGCTGGCTAACCATGAAGCCGAGGAACTTGCCTGATGAGACGCCGAACGCACACTTGTTCGGGTTGAGTCTCATATTGTGCTTTCTCAAAACATCAAACGCTTCTTGGAGGTCGGCCACGTGATCAATGCCTCGGATGCTTTTTACAAGCATGTCATCCACGTACACTTCCATGTTTCGGCCAATCTGGGCCTGGAACACCTTGTTGACGAGGCGCTGGTATGTTGCCCCTGCATTCTTTAGGCCGAACGGCATGACTCTGTAGCAGTAGAGTCCTTGGTCGGTCACGAAAGATGTCTTCGGAATATCCGGGCGGAACATCCTTATCTGATTGTAACCCGAGAAAGCGTCCATGAAGCTGAGGAGCTCATGTCCCGAGGTTGCGTCAATCAGAGTGTCGATGCTCGGCAGAGGGAAGGGGTCTTTAGGGCAGGCCTTGTTAAGGTCAGTGAAATCAATACAGATTCTCCATGTTCCGTTGGACTTTTTCACCATTACTACGTTCGACAACCACTCAGGATAATTCACTTCCTGTATAAACCGGGCCTTCAACAATTTGTCCACCTCCTCTTTGATAGCGGTCTGACGTTCGGGAGCGAATTTGCGTCTCTTCTGCTGGACCGGTTTGGACCCCGGATCAACACTGAGGCGGTGGACCAAGAGTTCTTCGGAGATACCGGGCATGTCTGCAGCTGACCATGCGAACAGGTCTTGGTTGGCCCGGATGCATTTTACAATATCCGCGTATAGTGCGGATGGGAGGGTCTTGCTGACAAAGAACCTGCGGGTCGGCTCCTGCTCTGAGAAGAGTATCTCTTCCAACTCGTCTACCGGCTCGAAAGTTGGCCGAGCAGCGTCTTGGGGGATCTCGAGTGTTTCTAAGGAGAGGACGGGTCCGAGGGTGGAAGTCATATAACACTTGCGGGCCTGTTCCTGATTGCCCCTAACTTCTCCCACTCTAGCCCGAGTGGGGAATTTCATTTTGAGATGATAGGCAGAAGGGACGGCCTCAAGGGCGGCCAGGCCGGGCCGACCCAGAATGACGTTGTAGGCCGCTGGGACATCTACGACCATGAAATCCATCGACTCCGTGCGGGTAGTAGGAGTTTTGCCGGCCGTGACATCGAGGGTGATTACCCCTTCAATCGTTACCGGTACTCCCGTGAACCCATGGAGCGTGTAGCCGGCGGGCTTGAGTCTGTCTCGGGAGAGCTTCAGCCCCTTGAAGGCGTCGAGGAAGAGGATGTTGACGGAGCTACCGTTATCTACTAAGATCCTCTCGACTTTGAAATTGGCCATGTGAAGGCTGATGACGAGTGCATCACAATGAGGGGTGCGGACGCCCTCGAGATCTTCGTCAGAGAAGGTGACGGGTACTCCGAGGCCTTTACGGGGAGGGGTGGTTCGGACCGAGTTTACCTCTCTAATAAAAGCTTTCCGAGAAGAGTTCGAGGAGCCCCCCATTGGACCCCCGTGGATGAGGTGGAGGACTCGTTCTTCCTCAAACTCTGGCGTCTCTTCTCGTTCCGGACGTTTGTTAGCCCCCCGAGGCTGGGGAGGAAGCTCGGCTTGGTCCTTTCTCACGAATTTTGCCAACTGCCCTCTCTGGATAAGGGCCTCAATCTCGTTTCTGAGCGCACGGCAATCGTTGGTGTCGTGCCCATGGTCCCGGTGATAGCGACACCATTTCTCTCTATCTCTTCTCTTAGCAGGGGTGTTCATCTTCGGAGCAGGAGGTAAGACCCCTTCTTTTTCGACTTCCATGAAAATGGTGGAAATATTTGTGGTGAGGGGAGTAAACTTCTCGAATCTAGGGGGAGGCCGGCGCTGGCCGACATTATCCTTCTGGAACTTTTTTGCTCCCTCTTCTTCCGTTCCCTTCCTCTTAGACCCGGAGGCGGTTCCTTCCCAGTTGGGCTGTTCCTCGGCCTCTTCAGCTCGGATATATTTTTCAGTGCGGAGGAGGAGGTCAGAAAAGTCGTGCGGCGGTTTCTTGGCGAGGGAGGAGCGGAGGTTGGAATTGAGGATATTGGATTGGAACGCTGCGGTAGCGACGGACTGGTCGAGGGACGCGATGGTTCTAGCTTCAGCTGTGAACCTCTTCATGTAGTCCCTCAATTTCTCCCCCTTCTGCTGACGGAGGTGCAATAGTGAGATGCTGGTCTTCTCGGCCCTTCGGCTGCTGACGAAATGGGTGATGAACAGGGTTTCGAACTGTTCGAAAGAGAATATCGATGCCGGGGCAAGGCGAGAGTACCATTCTCGAGCTGGGCCTTTGAGAGTCGCAGGGAATGTTTTGCAGAGGAGGGCATCGGAAGCTTGATGGAGGAGCATCAAAGTCTTAAAACTTTCGATGTGGTCAACTGGATCGGTCTCCCCAGTGTAGTTCTCGAACTGGGGAGGTTTGAAACCGAACGGGACAGGGGCATCTACTATGGTCCGGGAGAATGGGGGTCGGCTAGGACGTAGTGTCCTTCCCCTAAGCTCCTCTTCTCGGTTCATCTGTCCCAAGAGTTTTTCCACCTCGTTTAGACGGCGGTTCATGGTGTCGTCTCTCCGACGGTGATCTGCCGAGCCACGAGACTCGTCTTCGTATGAGGGAGAGCGAGGGCTGCGGCGATGGTAACTTCGAGAACGACGAGGACTTGGGGTGCGTCTGGAATTGGTAGGAGCGGGCCGAGGAGAAGGGGACCGTTGGCGAGGGCTCCGGACCGGAGGAGGAGATGGATGGGGGGTATTTATAGGCGTCTTAGGGACTGGATTAGGAATGTAATCCCCGTGATTAGATAAGTAATATTCCTTGTAATCAGATAAGGAAAGTAATCTGATAAGGTATATTCCCCCTAATCAGTTAAGGAATTTAATCCCTGGCTCCCAGTGGTAGGAGGGATGTGAATCAGGGCCGTTGGTTAAGGTTAATCAGGGACCTTGATTTTATCCCGACGGAATGGGTGCGCAACGGGTTAAAACCCGCACCCACTTTGAGGTGGATCCATTCGTGGGTTATTGGGTTTTTGAGGTGAAGACCCGACACCCGGTTTGGACCCTTTGGTCGGTGAAATTACCGTTTTACCCCTGTGCTTCAAGATTCGTGTTCCGTTTGGACGATTCCGATTTAACCCTATTTTTAGCCATATCACTTTTAAATCTATTGTTTTGCATCTCATTAATGAGTTATTTCGCAATTAGAACTTAACAATTTTCTCTCTGAAAATTGATATGGCTCCCTTTTCCATGCCAAAATTCTGAATCCAAAATTTTAAACTTCATCAAAAAATTAAAAAATAAAGAAGGAAAAAAATAATTTGCTAAAGTACATTATCGTCTCTATTATTAATTTTTATATGCTTTCCTTTTTTATCTTGTCCTTGTTTCAAGTTAAGACGTAGGATGTGTTGGGATAGAATAAAAAAAAATAGGAAAATTGTGGAAAATCAGTTTTTGTGTTTGGACAGGGAGAAAAAATAGCGGAAAACTTTCGATTATATGACGTGACATAATTTTTGGATCAAATGTTTTTCTCTTAGAAAGTGCGGAATACAGTAAGAAACTTATTTATACTTTTTTATTTATTATTTTTAGTTTATTTTATCTTCTCTTTCATTTTTCAACAATTTTGTCCAATCATCCAAACAAAATTTTTAACTGCAAATATTTTTTTTAGTACAAGCAACCAACTAGATCTAGTGGATATAAATTTTCCTAGAATATTTGTTTTCCTAAATATTTTAACTTCAATATCAATTCAAGCGTCTCCTTAAGGGTCGTTTGTTTACTAGTACCTAAAATTGGTAATCGAGTTTAAGGAGTGAAAACAAAATTCATATTTTTCATTATTTTGTTATTCATTGTCTGTTAGCTAGGAAAACAACATGAATTCACATGCTGAAATAATATTTTGTTATTTTCTTTATTTGTTTGGGAGGAAATTTAAAAGAAGAAAAAAAAAGAGAGAGATAAATTTTTTCAAGCCAATTTACCACATTTTATGATAAATTTGTTTTTAGTATTTTTGATGAGTCATCGTAACTCTAACAAACTTTTATTCATCCTAAACAAAGTATACTAATGTGGCATGCTAAATAATGAAATAGTGGAATTGAGATTGCTGATGTGGACTTTTAAATAAAGCAAATTCATAGTATATTCTATCAAACAAATGGTCTCTTATCTTTAGAGAGTGTTTGGTAAGTCGAGTGAATACAAACTACAAAGGAGTGAAATTGAAGGCATTTTAACTACTTTTAATATTCGTTAGAATGAAAGTAAAAAATAGACGTGACTTATTTCATTTTTGCCAACTAGAATAAAGAATACATATTTTTAAGCTTCTTCTTATAAATTCCTATAAAAAAAATGAAGTGAGAAAAGAAAATAATAAAGAATCAGTAAATTCTTTTCTCAGCCCACTCAGAGCTAATAAGTAGGACAGCCGATAGTTAAAGCCTGACAGTCTTCAACAGGTTTACATCTTAGTATTTGAAATTATCTAAAATTCAAAATTAGACTTCACCATCTAGTTGTAATCTGTAATCTGAATGGTTCAACTTTAGCTAGAAAACACGCTTCTCAAATTATAATTTCTTTTTTTAATATATCACTTTTCAAAACTATTTATAAAATGATGACAGTTGTCAAAATATTTATGCTCGTAAAATCAACAACTAAACTCGTTGTTTTCAAAGTATTTGCAACACTCACTATATACGGAGGTAAAGATGCAGAAAAACATATCCAGAGCTGTCGATGTGCTGCAATTAAAAAAATCGACAATCAAATAAATCAGTGGTAACAAAATATTTGTTACAAGTATCAGCAGAATAGCTCTGTTAGTTGTTCCTACTTGATTATCAACAACTCTGACACTTCCAGTACAAAATCCTCCATCAGTACCCAATGCATTCCTCACACTAGCAGTTATTATAAACTTTCTCAATCTACAATGTTGTACGAAAAAAAGAATGTGAAAAACCCTACAATATTTGAGATATCTAGGCAAAATGAAAAATATTTTATTAAGTATTACTGGAACACCATAATGTTCAAATGAGTGACTTTCAACCAACCCAACTTGGAAGCGGTATTTCTCTTTCAGTCTGATAATCGCATCCAACGTTGGATGAGATTAACGGTGCTATTTCCCCCATAATTTTGTGTCATTCGTAAGTACAAAGGAACTTTTGAATAATGGATGGATTTTTTTTTTTTTTAATCAGTAGTAACTTGGAAGTTCCATGTTATTCATGGTAAAAAAAAGGGTCTAAAGAATACAAGAAATACAGTGAGAAAAAGTTTCAGATTAGAACCTGGTATAGTGCTTCCACAACAATAAACCGTTGGACTTTTTCTGCTCGCTTATTTTTTTGGGTTAGTTTTTCCAAAGTGCTTTTCAGAGAGGCCATATCATTATGCTTGAAATATACAACTCTACTCTTGGATAGAAAAAGCCCGTTCTGCACCCCCCCGGTAGACACCTTCATCACTGTTTTTTATTACGTATACCATAAAGATTAGTTACATCATTGTCCAAAAAGAAAATATATTAATCCATTTCCAAGATTAGTGACAAGGGATTTCATTCAACTGACTAATAACATAGTCTAATTTTTTTTGTTGAAAAATTGAAGTAGAAAACTATTATTTAATGCAATTCCTACAACTGATACAGTAAACAACATCTCCCAAAGATGCAAATTTGTATGTATTTACCAAAGATTAGTAACAGTAAGTATTATTACCATAACTCTTTCCTACTTACAGGTTTCAAATTAAGAAAATAGAGGAAGTAACTTACGCAACAATGATATCTCGTTTCTTACAAACGGCAGGAATAACACTGAAAATTGCAGAGATCCCATAAGAATAAAGTATTGAATCTGGGGTTCCCAAGAATTCAACAACCTCTGCATGTCCGAAATATATAGTGAACGACTGCAACGACCATAATCTGTATACAGTTTCAGTTTTTTGAGACGAATGTCTCAAATAATTCCCAACTCAGAATTGACATCAACCTAGAAAAGGAAATAAAAGAATTTAGTTAGTGGTAAAAGAAAGCAGAAGATGGTTAATAGCGGAAAAAAAACAACAGCAATGAGAAAGCTTTTCTGTTAGTTTTAGTAGTACCAGTCATCAATAATTAACATTTCATACTATATGACATGTCATAAGAAACTAATAGAGTTACCATAGTTTCTATACATGAGATCATGGCCATCCCTTCTTGCATCATGCATCATGTTGTTTCTTTCTTTCTTTCATCTTTATCCACTAAACAAGCACCTACATCATTACCCATTAACAACATCAGGAGTGACGATGACGACAACAACAATAACAACAACCATTCATATATTTACTCTATTAATGTTGAAATAATGAATATCTAACAATAAAAAAATTATTGCTACCGAAATTGAAATTGAACCGGGGCTAATTGAGGGAAATTAGAGTCTCGATTCAACAATCAATTTCAATTATTGCTATAGAAATTGAAATTGAAATCAGGGTTAAAATTATACATTTTTGCGAGTGGCCGAAGGAGATAGATAGGGGAGCAACAAGCGGCGGCGGCATCTTGGGATGATGACGGGCAGGGGAGCGTGGGATGAAGAGGATGAGGGAAATGGATTTGGGGGTGGGGATATGCAGATAGAGTAAGAGATGACGACGGGGAAGGCGACGGCGTTGCGAACTGTGATGGGCTTCGGCGGGAGAGAGGGAAAGAGAGAGAGAGAATTTGGAAATTGTGTAATTTAGTGTTGGATATATTGGTATATTCTCTCTATATAAATATAGCACGTGCATATGTGTAACACGTGTAATGAACGTACAATTGATTGGATATTGGAACGCGGGTTTGTGGGCTTATAACCCGATACCCAAACCAGTATTTAGGAATAAATACTGGCTTGTGATAGCAGTCTAGGTATTCCAATTTTGATACCTAGGGTGAATATCTCAAGCAACTTAGATCTAGAGATAAAACCCTAATTCCCAATTGTTAATTTCTCACAAAACCTAACATTTAGGGTTGGGATTTTTTTGATATTTAAACCAGTTTTCCCCTACGGTTTGAAATGCCAGGGTAGTATAAGCACCCCGCCAGCACTTGAAAAACATCGGGGATACCCCGACGAAATGACCCCAATGCCAGGGTAGTTTCGCTGACTTATCTCTATTCTTTTGTAGTGCTCGCCATTGGGACACTGCGAGTTTAGTGTTAAATTTTTGAGAAACTCGCCTTTCCCAACGGCAAGTTCATTTCAAAATTTTTAATGAAGACTCGCTGTTCCCAACGACAAAGACATTTATACTAGAGTCATTGTTGGGAACAACGAGTTCAAAATTTTTAATGAAGACACGTTGTTCCCAACAACGATAACATTTATACGAGACTCGCTGTTGGAAACGACGATGATGTAGGAAATTTCACAGACAGTGAAACACTCTGTTGGACTCAGTGAATTCCATAATTTTTTTAAAACTAAACTCTCCATTCCCAACAATGAGTCTGTTATTAGTTTGTTATAATATTTGTATCACAATAAAACCAACTTCAAGAAAATTATTTTCTTTGTTACAACTTCGGTTACAAACTATTTGCAATAAATCCAAATATGACTGAGAGGCACAAAAATCAGAGGAGGAGAAGAATAAAAACAATAAAATTAAAGGAAAATGAAAAACAATAAAACCGATTTGTGTCGAGGCTTGTATATCACACAATCTCCTTAAAACATATTTTACCTTGTCCGGGTGCTGGAACTGACGTAGGCATCTGTCTCCCTGGATGCAACGACAAGAGGAGCTAACGCAGGCACCACGTCACACTCTCGAACTGGACAACACCTGGAATCTATCACCACACGACTGAAGAATGGAACAAGCACAAAACAAAGAGTTTTAGGAAGAGAAGAGTTTTTTGTGTTTTGATTCAGATGAGAGTGGCCTCTATTTATAGGGCCAGGGTGAGAATTGTAATGGCAGATAATGAATTGACTGCATTCACTTTAACGGCAGACAACTCCTTTAATGCACCGGTTATAATATTTGTATCACAATAAAACCAACTTCAAGAAATTTATTTTCTTTGTTACAACTTCGGTTACAAAATATTTGCAATAAATCCAAATATGACTGAGAGGCACAAAAATCAGAGGAGGAGAAGAATAAAAACAATAAAATTAAAGGAAAATGAAAAACAATAAAACCGAACCGATTTGTGTCGAAGCTTATGTATCACACAATCTCCTTAAAACTTATTTTTCCTTGTCCGGGTGCTGGAACTTACATAGGCATCTGTCTCCCGAGATGCAATGACAAGAGTAGCCGACGCAGGCACCACGTCACACTCTCGAACTGGACAACACCTGGAATCTATCACCACACGACCGAAGAATGGAACAAGCACAAAACAAAGAGTTTTGGGAAGAGAAGGGTTTCTTGTGTTTTGATTCAGGTGAGAGGGGCCTCTATTTATAGGGCCAGGGTGAGAATTGTAATGGCAGACAACGAATTGACTGCATCCACTGTAACGGCAGACAACTCCTTTAATGCACCGGCTATAACGACAGACAGAAGCTTGAATGCACTACTCTAACGGCGGACAAAACTGTTACATGAATAAATGACATACAAAATAGTTTCTGCATTTATTTCAGCTGTTACTGATCGGAAAAAATGAAACTGTAGCAAAAATGTAGAGGCGAAAAAAATTGTTATGTGAATAAATGACAGACAAAACAGTTTCTGCATTTATTTCAGTCGTTACAGATTGAAAAAAATAAAACTGTAGCAAAAAATTGGCTTTGCACGGGGTGGGTTCATGTCGGTCCAGCATTCGTGTCCGCAGGACGTGCGGGCGCACACAAGTCACATGTAATCCGGTCCGAGTTTGCATCCCCCTGCACGCGCGAGGGAGAGCTTCTTAGCATACTATCTTACAATGCCAAGAAAGACGTTATTATATATCATCTTCTAATTCCTTTGTTTTTTCCGATGTGAGACTAAAATCCTTCAACTCATTTTCAGAGAGGAAACTGCCTCACTTTGGGAGACAATTTCTCGTTTACCCGATAACCGTTTTGAGCAAGAAAATATATGATTTTGATCTACTCATGAAGGAGAACACAAATCCATCAAGATTTCTCACTAATTCATAGAGGATCTTACTCAAAAAATTGCTCAAAAACTTGTTCGTAAATGGTGTATAAAATACCCATTTTCTAACAGTCTAGTATAAAAGTCCTCGTCGTTGGGAACGGCGAGTCTTCATTGAAAATTTTGAACTAAACTCATCGTTCCCAACAGCGAGTTTAGTATAAATGTCATCGTCGTTTCTCTCATTAAAAATTTTGAACTAAACTCGCCGTTGGGAACAACGAGTTTCTAAAAATAAAAAAATACACTTGTCGTGTTTCAATGGTGAGCATGAAACAACTAAACTTGCCATTGGGAACGGCGAACGTAAATACTTTGATAACTATCATTTTTTTTTACAAATAGTTTGGCAAAGTAGGATATAAAAAAAATTCCTCAAATTATTATGTAATTATAGAAAGCATCTCGCTTGAAATTCCCTAAAATTTCCCAACTCTCCCAGCCAACCTACTAGACATCACTCACATCAAAATAGCACATGGTGCAACAAGACTAGACCTCACTTTACATTGTCCAATTGACTGATTCAATGCATCTTGGAAGCTAACCAAATATAGTCAACCACAGGATTAGCGGATTTTTTTTTTTTGGCAACCAGAGAATAACCAAAACAAAGACACATATAGAGCACCAATGCAATTTGTTTGCATAGTGGTAGATATTTTACCAGTGCTCTTCCTAATTTCCCTAAAATATAACTATAAATAGATGGAATATTCTTTAAGACCAAATGGGCTTGGGCCAAGAATGGGCCGTATCTTCCATGGAATTCACTTTGTCCATTAATCTCAAGGAATCTGTGCTCATTGTACCAAAGCAAGAGATGCCCTTCTCACCAAAAAAGAAGAAGAAAGGAAGCAACCCTTTGATAATTAAAAGAGGGTGGAGAGGTGAATAAAGAGATGGAGACTTGCACTTGGTTAGCTTTTCAATTGTTTAATTGCTACTTAATCAATTTCTAACCCAAATGGTTAGTTACCTTTACAATTGTTGTTGGATGAGCAATCATCGATTCGCCGCAAATTACAACTTTACTAATCACTCGCTATAGTGACTATAGTGGATGGTGAATAATTCCTTGTTTTGGCGTGCATTCGGCCAACCTTATATTTAACTAAACATTCTTGTACTTTAAAGAGAAAAAATCCTTATATCTCATGTTTATTATGGTTCTAGAATAAGATAACCAGAATTGGATAAGTGATCATGATCTGTCATGCAAATGATTATTGGCAAGAATGAGGGGGTTAATTAGGATATGGATTAGGGTTTACAATTTGAAATAGCCAATTAGACCAATAGTATCCCATGCATCTAAAGGAAGATAGCAACACATGGTTGGTCAATTGCCACTGCTTAGAGTGGAGAGAATATTAGCATCAATCATGTGCATGATTCATGAAATGCCTATTCCATAATCGTTTGTCATGATCTCAAGTCTTAACACCTGGCTGATCGATATATTCCATAATCTTCATCTATCACTATTGTTGCGATCGACCTTATGAAAGTCTGAAGCCTGTCATGATTTTCGGAATGCTTTGAAATAGGTATGATCAGTTGTCACTAAGCTATTCAAGGGTGTCAAACGAGCCCCGCGCCCCCCCCCCCCCCCCCCCCCCCCCCCCCCCCCCCCGATTGAAGAACATATACTAGCAATCAATCTTAATGCTTGAAAGTCAAGAGAGCAAATTTGGTGCTACAGTACGAACTAGAAGCGATTTTGACAATCACCTCTTGATACAAATGTTCTCTACATCTTGACCTTCATAATGGCAAATTATGAAATTTTGATAATATATACAAGATTTATTGCCTTCTGAAAAGGGAATAAATTTTTATGTTTAAAGGACATTCTGCTCAGAAATTTTCTATCGTATTTACACACAAAAACTAGTATCCATTATCAAAATTTATGAGCAGTATGAGCATGCATTACCCAAATTTTTCCATATTAGACCATAACCTGAACTACTTCACAAGTTAGATCAGGATATGCCTTCTAGACTTTTGAAATTCTAGTGGGTTAGTTTCACAGGAAAAAATAGTGGTTCAATGATGAGATGTTTCGTTCTCTACATACTTAAGGATACATTGTTCCTGACATTTATATGTGAAGATATGTGTTCTGTTATTAATCTATTCTCTTGTGAAATATTACATAATACTACAAATTGTTTCTTTGCAGGAGTTGATTGAGAAACTTAGCACATGTGAGTTACCTCTGAATGATTACCAGTGTATGAATGACCCAAGCCCTACTTTCCATGGAACTTCACAGAGTACGTCAAGCCCTGTTCATGTAACAACTGCCCACTCCATGAGATCAAGACGAATTGCTACATGGGCTAGGCCTCGCAGTTCTGATGACGAGTACTCGAGGTAGATTTCAGTTTATTCTAATCACCTAGGAAGTATATCACATATGAGCTATTTAATTATTTAATCCTGAGTCCTGATGAGTCCTAACTAATGAGTTTGTCTAGCTCAGAAAATTTCATCATAGACAAGTGAGTTTGTCTACTAATGTTTTGAGTGACTCTAACAGTGATTCAGTACTGAGGCATGCATCGAGTGATTTTAAAAAGATGGGCCAACGCATTTTTATCTTTATTATTGGCGGAGCTACTAGATCTGAGGTATGTATATGCTCTTCAATACCTTTGCAATGGCATACTTTCTTCTTTTACTTTTGAATAATTCTTATTTGACTTTTCATATTTCATTGCTAGCTACGAGCAGTTCACAAACTAACAGCAAAGCTGAAGAGGGAAATCATCCTCGGCTCGACGAGCATTGATAATCCTCCCCAATTTATTACGATGAGCTCAGGAACCTGGGCGTGACTTGGTAACATGCTTACTAGCTATATTTTCTTATCGTATGTTTGGTAACAGTAAACTTTTCACTCATATATATGTACTAGTATTATACACGTGCTGTGCACGTGGAGAAAATTGGGGGAATGAAAAGGGCAAAAAAAAAAATCTACCAGCACGTGCGTTGTACAGGTTGGGTTAAGGACAAATTACACTAAGGCCTTTTCCCATTATAGTAGTAGTAGATGTACTTATGTATGCATATATCTATATAAATAGATAGATAGATAGATAGATAGAGTTTGCCCATATATATGTATGTGTATATCTATATTGATAGATTGATAGATTTATAGTTAGAGTTTGCCTAAATCGGGTAATCTTTTATGTACACTTGCAGAAAGTGAAGATGCTGAATGCCCATCTATAACTTTATTGAAGCTTACAAAATTTTAAGTTTCTAGATTGATTTTTTATTTAAATCATGAAATATTTTTGCATAAATTGCTTTCCATGGTTTAGTGTACATTTGGTGCTTTCCATGGCTTTGCGTAAATTTATTTTATTTGCTTTTACTTTTACTTTTTGTTGTTAGTATTAAATTTTTTTTTTACTAGGGGACAACAAAACGTGAGTTTGGCTAGGACAACCCGAATCTCCGGGCCGGCTCTGCCCCCGTAATCCCTAGCATCGGAAAAAAAAAATCATCTGCCATACTGAACAGCAAAAAAAAAAAAAAGTATGCCATAATCTCTTGGACACCGATCCTGCTCAAAATCCATGCCCCTTTCAGAAACTTCTCAGTATCTGAGAATCCCTTTTAAGGCTAAGATCTTATGACAGACCTTTTCTGCTGCCTAGTGCATGCGTAGATGATTTTTTTCCCCCTAGGCTAGAAACCGCCTCCACCAAATAGAACCGTACAGAAGCAATATATCAGTAAATCGTGACAAAGAATTCTTCTTCCATTAGATGTGAGATCTGCGCAAACGTTTTTGTCACAATAGATAAGTCGAACTGATTAAGCATGGCTACGAATCTCATGATATCATTGATAGGTATCTCAAGAGTCCAGAACTAGTACAACAATTGTTGGGGTCCTTCTTTGATTAGGAAGAATATAGAATCTTCTAGATGTGTGGAATTTCCTAGAGTCTTGTGGAAGATGATATATGGAAGAGTAAAGAAGTGTGTGGAAGGAAGATGAAGAGTAGTTCCATAGATCTCTAGAAATGAAGAATTCTAGAGAGTTAATCTCCATCCTTGGATCAAATTAATCTCCACCGTTCATTGTGAGGGTGGAATAGTATAAATAGGGGTGGAAGGCTTATTTGTTGGGGTCTTTCCTTAATTAGGAAGAATATAGAATCCTCTAGATGTGTGGAGTTTCCTAGAGTCTTATGGAAGATGATATATGAAAGAGTAAGGAAGAGTGTGGAAGGAAGATGAAGAGTAGTTCCACGGATCTCCAGAAATGAAGAATTCTAGAGAGCTAATCTCCACCCTTGGATCAAATTAATCTCCACCGTTCATTGTGAGGGTGGAATAGTATAAATAGGGGTGGAAGGCTTCATTCCTACTCACTCCAAAAAAAATAAGCCATTTCCATAGTGAGAGTTAGAGAGCCACTTTGAGAGAAAGTAAGATAGCTTGAGAAGTTCTAATCCTCAAGCTTGAGTGAGCCACAAAATGGAGAGAGTGTGTTGTAGAGAGTCAAATTCTTGTAATACTACTACTCTTTGTATAGTAGAAGAATATCCATTTGAGTTGTAAATCTCTCTTGCATCTATTTCTATCTATATCTTCAAGTGCATATTTTAACTTCACGAAACGGAAAAATACCGAGTTTTCCTCAATAGTGGTATCAGAGCCAGGTTCACACACCGTCATCATCACCTCGTGTGGTTTAAGATGGAGGACATCGTTGCCCATGATGGAGACATGTTCAAGCTCACCGCCAACAACTACTCGTATTGGAAGCCGATGATGAAGATCATCTATATTGCAAAGACTTGCATGAGCCTATCATCCACAATGCCAAGGTGGAAGGAAAGAGCGATGCAGAATGGGAGTTACTCAACCGGAAGGCCGTTGCCATGATCCGTAAGTACATCGACCGATCTCTCTTCGAGCATGTCTCTACGTATACAAATGCTTACGAATTATGGACAAAGCTTGAGTCCATGATTCAAAAGAAGACGCCTCGTAACAAAGCCAATTTAGTTCGACGGTTGGTAAAGGTGATGTATAAGGATGGTCAAAGCATGATTGAGCACCTGAATAATTTCAAGGGGCTCGTAAATCAGCTAATGAAAACCGAATTGAAGATCGATGATGAGTTGCAAGCCCTTCTACTCCTTAGTTCATTACCTAAAAGTTGGGATACACTCGTGGTTACACTTAGTAACTCAACTCATGAAGAAAAGCTCACCATGGATACCGTCAGTGATAGCCTTCTTGGTGAAGAAGCAAGGAGGAAAGAATGAGGCGATTTTGTCTTTTCCGAGGCAAATGTTTTTGAAAATCGGGTAAAGAATGATGGTCGTGGACGTAGCAAGGGCCGAGAATCAAACCATTCCCGAGGTAGATCCAAATCACGATCAAAGATTACATGCTACTACTATGGAAGGACGGGCCACAAAAAAGCAGAGTGTCGATCCTTCAAGAGAGATCAAAAGGCGGGAGATGTGAAGCCAGACCAAATCAAGAAGCAAGAAGAGAAGAATACTGCCGCTGTGGCTACAAAAGAACTAATTTATCTCATTGGAGAAGGCAATATCCTAAACATTACCTATGATGATAGTTCTTGGATTATCGATTCTGGTGCTTCCTTCCATGTCACTCCTTATGGAAGTTTCTTCTCATCCTACCAAAGCGATGACTTTGGTATGGTGCAAATGGGAAATCAAGATAGGAACAAAATTGTCGGGATAGGTGACATCATCTTTACAACAAGCACTGGAAGCAAGTTTGTCCTAAAAGATGTGAGACACGTCCCAACTATGCATCTCAATCTTATCTCCGCTGGAAAGCTTGATGATGTGGGTCTGGTGAATTACTTTAGTGAAGAAAAGTGGAAGCTCACCAAAGGAAGTTTAGTCGTGGCTCGAGGAAAGAAGGAGGGGTCATTGTACGTGATGCAAGCCAAGCTCTGCAAAGGGGAGGTGAATATCACAACCGATGATATGGATATATGGCATAGACGACTTGGACACATAAGCGAGAAAGGTCTTCACATACTCGCTCGTAACCGACTTCTTCCTGATGTGAAAGGTAAAACACTTGATCTTTGTGCTCATTGCTTGGTTGGAAAACAACATAAAGTTGCTTTCAAAAGATCTTCTCCACCCACAAGGAGAAAGAATATCTTAGACCTTGTACACACCGATGTGTGCTCAATGTCCGAGACATCCATTGGTGGTGCATCATATTTTGTCACCTTCATCGATGACCATTCAAGGAAGGTGTGGTTGCACTTATTGAAAGCAAAGGATTAAGTGCTTGATGCATTCAAGGAGTTTCATGCCCGAGTGGAATGCAAGACAGGAAGGAAGATCAAATGTGTCCGATCAGACAATGGAGGTGAATATAGAGGTCCCTTTGAAGCCTATTACAGAAAATATGGAATAAGACTTGAGAAGATTCCACCCAAGATACCGCAGTTAAATGGATTAGCAGAGAGAATGAATCGAACTATCGAGGAAAGAGTTCGATGTGTGCTCTCTCATGCCAAGTTGCCTAAGTCATTCTGGGGGGATGCTGTGATGACCGTTGTTGACGTCATCAACCTTTCACCATCGGTACCTTTGGATGGAGCTATCCCAGAGGAAGTTTGGTCAGACAAAAAGGCTACCTACAATCATTTCAAGGTGTTCGGATGCAGAGCATTTGTTCACATACCTAAAAACGAGAGAGCCAAGATGGATGTAAAGACAAAGGAATGCATCTACCTTCGCTTGCCAAAGGATGAGTTTGGATACCGACTTTGGGATCCAATCAACAAGAAGATTGTTCGTAGCCGAGATGTGGTATTCTTCGAGGACCAAACAATTGAAGATATCCAGAAATCTGAGAGGCCAAGATTGAGAAGCAACCGTAGTATAGACCTTACACCGTCTCATCAAGAGGAGAATGTCACACCAGAAAATAATGAAGCTGAAGATCTCGAGCCTATCCTAGAGCCAAATAATCTAAAGACTCAAGATGAGTCAAGCTCTCCACTAGAGTTGAGACAATCATCGAGAGACTGAAGACCATCTACTCGTTATCCCACGGAGGAGTTTGTGACGATCACCAATGAGGGGGAGCCTCAAAGTTATAAGAAAGCCATAACTGCCACTCATAAAGAAGAGTGGATAAAAGCCATGCAAGAGGAGATGCAATCCTTGCATGAGAATCGTACTTACGAACTAATGGAGCTTCCAAAAGGAAGAAGAGCCTTGAAGAATAAGTGGGTGTATCAAATCAAGACCGAAGATAGTAGCTCGAAGCCTCGCAACAATGCTCGGTTGGTTGTTAAGGGATTCAGTCAAGAGAAAGATATTGACTTTGAAGAAATATTTTCTCTGGTGGTAAAAATGTCATCCATCCGTGTTGTTCTTAGCCTAGCAGCGGTACAAGACTTGGAGATCGAACAGCTCGATGTTAAGACAGCATTCCGCCATGGAAATTTAGAAGAAGAGATCTACATGGAGCAGCCAGAGGGATTCAAAGTTCCCAGCAAAGAGAATTTGGTGTGTCGTCTAACGAAGAGTCTATATGGCCTCAAGCAAGCACCAAGACAATGGTACAAGAAGTTCGAGTCTTTCATGGCAGAACATGACTTCAAGAAGACGAAAAGTGATCATTGTGTGTTCATAAAGAGGTATGGAGGTGGTGATTTCCTCATACTCTTACTTTATGTTGATGATATGTTGATTGTTGGACTAGATCGCGCAAAGATTGATGCTTTGAAGAAAGATCTAAGCAAGAGCTTCGCCATGAAATATTTGGGACCGGCTAGACAAATTCTTGGAATGAGGATAACTCGTGATAGATCAAGAAGGTTATTGCGGCTATCACAAGAGAAGTACATTGAGAAAGTGTTGGAAAGATTCAACATGCACAAAGCGAAGCCGGTCAACATACCACTTGCTGGACACTTCAAGTTGAGTATGGAGCAAATTCCCACAAGTGTGGAAGAAAAGAAGGAAATGAAGACGATTCCTTATTCATCCGCAGTAGGAAGTCTTATGTATGCAATGATATGCACAAGACTCGACATCGCCTATGCAGTTGGTGTTGTTAGTCGCTTCTTGGCCAATCCGGGGAAAGAACATTGGGATGCAGTCAAATGGATCCTTCGATATCTATGAGGTACTTCCAAAAAGTGTTTATATTTTGGAAATGAAAAACCTGTGTTAGAAGGATACACAGATGCAGATTTAGCCGACGATGTTGATTCTAGGAAATCAACATCGGGATACCTAACTACTCTAGCAGGGGGAGCTATTTCTTGGCAATCAAAATTGCAAAAGTGTGTTGCTTTGTCCACTACCGAGGCTGAGTATATTGCAGCTACTGAAGCTTGCTGCAAGGAGATGTTGCGGATGAAGAATTTGTTGTTGGAGCTATGAGTAGTCTAAGACAAGTATGTCTTGAAGTGCGACAATCAAAGTGCAATTTACTTAGCAAAGAACTCTACCTTTCATTCTTGCACAAAGCACATTGATACACGGTATCATTGGATCCGAGAAGCTCTCGAAGAAAAGCGCATACACCTTGAGAAAGTTCACACTGAAGAAAACTGGTCCGACATGATGACCAAGGTAATACCAACAAAGAAATTTGAAGATTGTTGCCAAGGTGCCGGTTTGCTACTACCTCCCAATTAAGTCAGGAGGGGAAGATTTGTTGGGGTCCTTCCTTAATTAGGAAGAATATAGAATCCTCTAGATGTGTGGAGTTTCCTAGAGTCTTGTGGAAGATGATATATGGAAGAGTAAAGAAGAGTGTGGAAGGAAGATGAAGAGTAGTTCCATGGATCTCTAGAAATGAAGAATTCTAGAGAGCTAATCTCCACCCTTGGATCAAATTAATCTCCACCGTTCATTGTGAGGGTGGAATAGTATAAATAGGGGTGGAATGCTTCATTCCTACTCACTCCAAAAAAAACAAGCTATTTCCATAGTGAGAGTTAGAGAGCCACTTTGAGAGAAAGTAAGATAGCTTGAGAAGTTCTAATCCTCAAGCTTGAGTGAGCCATAAAATTGTGAGAGTGTGTTGTAGAGAGTCAAATTCTTGTAATCCTACTACTCTTTGTATAGTAGAAGAATATCCATTTGAGTTGTAAATCTCTCTTGCATCTATTTCTATCTATATCTTCAAGTGCCCATCTTAACTTCACGAAGCTGGAAAATACCGAGTTTTTCTCAACAACAATCAATAAAATCTAGTGCATGTCTTTGACAATACCCAAAGGCCCCTTCTCTCAGCCTCGGTGACATAGTTAGAGAAAGCAGGTACTCCACCAGCAATTTGTAGTTTCCTCGCTTTTTGATTCATTTAGACAAAAGCTGCACCCCCTCATGAAGGGAGGGAGATGAGCAGAGCCAAGAAAGATACCAAGAGACCCAATATTTCTGATTATGGTCATAACGGCCAGCCTGAGAGCTGTACTGTAACTACGATTTGGGGCTTTGTACAATATGGAGCACAGTCAAGGGCCAGCCTAGTAGGACTCGTGCCTCTGACCTTAGGACTTATTTGGAATATTTTTTCGAAATAGGTCTTTTTTGAAAAAACTGATTTTCAAAATAGATCTGTTTTGAAACTAATTTTCAAAATAGGTCTGTCCTCGTAAGCCGCAGTATCGAACTGCGGCCTTTTCGATAACGAGGCCACAGTTCACAACTACGGCCTCAATATATGCTATATAATGTTAAATTCCTAGACTTAGGAAAAAATTTCCTGAGTGTAAATTGTGAAAAATACGAGGCCGCAGCTCGGTATTGTAGCGGTGTCTTCGATTACTAGGCCGCAATTCACAACTGCGTCCTCAGTAGATATCATAACTAATAGGCTCGGCGACATGAAAAAAAATTTCTAAGTGTAAATGTGAAAAATATGAGGCCGCAGTTGGGAACTGCAACCTCGATATAACATAGGCCGCAGTCCACAACTGCGTCCTCAGTTATATGCTGAAAACTGTGAACTGCGACTTATGTTATATCGAGGCATCGTTTTTTTTTTATTTTACACTTAGAAATTTTTTTTCCTAAGTCTAGGAGTCTAGCATTATACAGCATGTACTGTGAATTGTGGCCTCGTTATCAAAGAGGCCACGATTCGGTAGTGAGGTTTATGAGAATAAACCTATTTTGTGAATTAGTTTCAAAACAAACCTATTTCGAATATTTGTTTCACAATTGACCTGTTTCGGGGAAAATTTCACTTATTTGGGTGTAGAAATTTTAGTATGAAAGTGAACATACAGTGGGAGTTAAATATCACAGAAATGCCAAAGATACAATTTTTTCATGTTGGCTTTTAACCCAGCAGATTGGGAATTTTTTTCCAAAACGACATACTTTTCGAAAATAAATACCATATTGACCCACTTTCAAAACTAATGATCAAACTAACCCACTCGTTGTTTGGAATAGCAAGTCTAGCTGTTCGAAACAACGAGTTTAGCTTTAATGTTTTGAGACTTGTTGATATTTCTCCAAATGTTATAAAAATTCATATAACTAAATTCGTTGTTTCAAACAGCGATCCCAATTGAACTAAACTTACTGTTTGAAACAAACAAGTCTAGTTCAATGAGGGTTGCTATTCGAAGCAACGAGTTTAAATTTAGTACGATTTCTCCAAGTGTTGGAGAAATTCCTACAACTAAACTTGGTGTTTCAAATATGGGGCTCATTATCAAATAACTTGCTATATGAAACAACGAGTGGGTTAGTTTGGTATTTACTTTAGAAAAAAATGGTCATTTTGGAAAAAAATTGCAGATTCGACAGCTGGCCCCACTAAGAATGGACATCGAGGCAAAAATATTTTTCAATCTCAAATCTTGGAGATGGTACTGGGCAGTGTATTTTTATGTACCATGGGCAGTGTATTTTTATATGAGAAATGCTACATATATATTGGTTTCTACCCCAAACATACATTTGCCTTATCTTTTAGCGATCATTGGGTCAATCCCTCCTAAAAGACAAATGTTGTTTCAAATTTGGAGCTCATTATCAAATAACTCGCTGTATGAAACGACGAGTGGGTCAGTTTGGTATTTACTTTATAAAAATTGGTCATTTTGGAAAAAATTGCAGATTCGACAGCTGTTCCCACTACGAATGGACATCGAGGAAAAAATATTTTCAAATCTCAAAGCTTGGAGATGGTACTGGGCAGTGTATTTTTATATGAGAAATGCTACACATACATTGGTTTCTACCACAAACATACATTTGGTTTATCTTTTAGCGATCATTGGGTCAATCCTCGAATATGGAGCTCATTATCAAATAATTCGCTGTATGAAACAACGAGTGGGCCAGTTTGGTATTTACTTTATAAAAGTTGGTCATTTGGGGGAAAAAATTGCAGATTCGACAGCTGGCCCCACTAAGAATGGACATCGAGGCAAAAATATTTTCCAATCTCAAAGCTTGGAGATGGTACTGGGCAATGTATTTTTATATGAGAAATGCTATACATACATTGGTTTCTACCCTAAACATACATTTGGTTTATTTTTAAGCGATCATTGGGTCAATCCCTCGTAAAAGACAAATGAAAAATGTCTAATAACCACTAAAAGATAAGCCCAATATATATATGTGGTAGAAATCAATGTATGTGTAATATTTCTCTTTTATATATTGATTAAACAATTTTTATATACTGATTAAACAATTTGTTAGTTGAGCCATGATTAATGTATATAATATGATTACTTTTATATTTTTAATCAATTAAACCAACGACCTCTACTTCCCATCCAAATACAAAATAACTCCTATGTGTGGCTTAGAGTAATTTCCACCCATGTCCACAAGTCCGAATACCACCTGATGATGGTAAAAATCGCAGCAGATCAGAGCCGTACGATCCCTGCACGGATCTCAAAGCATCTACAGGAAGATTAGCCATCACAAGCCTATTTTACAGGCCTGGGCCCACTCCAAAATATGGGCTTTTCTCAAGCCCATAAAAAATGACAGGCTAGGCCCACTAAGAGAGACATCCAGCCCATGTTGGCTAGGAGTCAAATCTCTTATCCCCTAACAGGGATATCTTATCTCTTCAGTGAGGGAGACATGAAAGATTCAACGGTCATGATTCGATCTCTAGAATGTCTCTCAAGCCTATAAATACCCCTCCCCCTCTTCAGTCACGAGGTAATCAACAATTCACCAGTTTTCACTCTCTTACTCTCTCTCTCTTTCTGGTTCAGACTTGAGCGTTAGAGGGTCTGTCGTCGGGGCCACCCCCAGGTTTCAGGCGTTTTGCAGGTCCGTTGGCCGCATCATCCACAGTCGAATTCAGATCACAGGAGGTCAATCAACGATCCGAATTCATTCTCAGGAGCCCTAACAGTTTATAACGACCAGGTCACAGGTTTGACTTTTAGCAGTGTCCTTCATTTATTAACTCACTATCTGTTTGCTTCCACACCGAAATAAGCAGCAACACCACCATTGCCCATATTATATTATCAAAAAAATGAAATTTGTGCCTGGAGCTAAATCTTGCTCTTCATTGTTGATAAATCTGTTAATGTCCATATTTTGGATCAATAATCTGAATGCAATTAAACAATTAAATTCTCTATTTTTGGTAATTTATACTTCTTTTCTGTTTTCCATAGGAAACAGCCTAAAAGCAACTAAATGAAGCGGATTCAAGATTTACTCAAAGACTAATCCATCACTGTGAGGATGAACACTGGAATGAAGAACCTTAATTTTGCATCAAAACATTTGAGTTCGCAGAACAGTCAACTGACTCCTTAACGACAGTCGACTGAACTGACTGGGTTTGAGTTTCCAAAGTTCGCAGAATAGCCGACTGACTCCTAGTCAACAGTCGACTGAACTGGCGTTCTAGTTCTGTGAGACTATAGTATTAGCTGAACAAATACAACCCAATCACAAGCAATCATTAAACAGCCGACTGATACTATAGCAATTATTGAACATGCACAAGCTACATGGAGACTGCACAAAAATCCTTCTTCACAGCACATCAAAACTACAAGCCAAGAAGGAGTGCAAAAAGAAAGAATCTGAACGGGAGCTAGAGATAAGCACAGTTGAAAAACACCTTCATCCAAACCTACAAAACAAATCAGAGTGAGCTGTCAAAATTCAGAAAACAAATATTGTATAGCTGCAAATAACAACTTCCCAAAAATCAAGCTAGAGATCTGGTCTGGCAGTTAATGAAGATTATTTGACTCAACCCATATCAGATATTTGAGGAGATTGAAATCTGGAACTTGAGATCTGCAGATGGGGGCAAAAGAAGCTATAAAAAGGGGGAATACACAGTCAAGAAGGGACAGATCGAAGGGGAGATCGAGTGCCAATTTGAGACCGAGGGGGAGGATCGGAACCAACGATCGGAACCAAGGAGCAGATCGAGTACATCTTGAAGAGGAGGAGAGCAAATTGGTTTCAAGCTGATCATCATACAAAATCAGTGTTACTTCTTCTCTCTAATTTTTGTTCTTGAGTTGTTTAAATTATTAGAATCATGTATCCAAATTTTTTAGTCAATAAAAGTTAGATTATGTGTAACTAAATTCATTTTGGGCAGATTGAAACCTTAGTCATGTAATGTTTACAAATCTTCTAAAGCACTACTCCTATCACTTATTGATTAAACCTGGTAGTTCTTGATCAAATTTATAATATACAGCTTTTGATGCTTGACATTCTTACTATTCAAGTGTTGTTAACTCAACTTATTTATTGATGAACACTCTATATCACTCTATTTATTAATGAGCAGTCGACTGACTCCTTACGACAGTCGACTGAACTGGCGTTCTGGTTAACACAACCAAAGTTGAGTTATCAAGTTTGCTTCTTATAAAATTGAATTTGTTACATAAGCAGACTTAGATGATCGAGTCTAGTGCTCATGATTAGTAACACAAGAACTCATTTGGGTTCTAGGGTTTAATCAACATAGAAGACTAGAATAGATACCATGTTCTAGTTCTTTATGTGCATCTCAATTTTCATTGTTTGTTATGCTTTCTTAAAGTGCAACTTAGTAGATATAATGCTAAACACTTAAGGAGAGAAAGGAATTAGAGTAGATACCATGCCTAATTCTTAGCTTTGGAAAATCTTTAATTTAAAGAGTAGATACCATACTCTTAAATGAACAAGCATGAGTGATCAGAGGAGTGTAGAAGTTGATCTAGCATTCTTGACTATAGGTGGAAATCGAGCCCAACTAATTCAATAGATATTTCTTAATTCAAATTAACCAAATTGAGAACTTCTTGGTCTATATTTTAATTTTTTTTTGTCTCCCTTTAGATATACAGTTAAATAAAACTTTATACCAAGCTTTCTGTTTATTCGATTAGTAAGTTATTTACTACAATCTCTGTGGGATCGACGCTTGCTTTTCACTACGCTTCTGAAAACGATTCGTACACTTGCGAGGTTTTAAATTTGTGTTTAGATTATCTATTCATTTAGACAACTGAATCATCAACAATTGTCCAATTTAAACAATAAAACTCCATGTCCAAATCTTGCTCTTTCAATCATTTTTTTATTTCTTTTATTGAAAATTATTACCAAACTACAATTTCTATTCAATTATATTGCCGTATTATCATTCAATACATATAGGTAATTTTAATTTGTGTTATATATATTTAATATCTATAAAATTTTATACTGTTATAAAGCTCTCCTTGTGTTCTTTAATATGAGCCCAATATTTAATTTTTTCAAGTATTTTTTAAGAGTTTTATAATTATCATGCATATTAAATTATGCAATAGATATAAAGAATTAAAAAATAATTAATGGCCTCATTAAAACCATACACAAAGTAAACTTCGAGCTGAAAAAAGAGTACTAACATAGGAAATACAAGAACAAAGAACAAGAAGACTACAACATTAATGTCATATAATGACCGATATCAACAATTACACAAATAAACAATATTCAAGATGAAGTACAGAAAATAAACTTTAACAAACGTCAATGCTTTAAGCTCCAGTCACACCATATCGCTCTCATATATGATCTATCAGAACATCTCGAAGCTCAAAATGAGCCTTCTTGTCTTTAATTTATCTGTGATGAGCAAGAAATTTGTTAAATGTTGGTGATTCATCTGCGACCATCTCAACCCTAGAGGGTAAGTGCATGAATGAAATTTCTGATTGGAGCTGTCAGATCACGCTTGTCTTCGATGATCATGTTATGTATTATGATGCATGTAGTCATTATGTCATGCAACATACGTTTATCCCATAAACATGATGGGCCCTTGTTAATTGCCCATTTGGCTTGAAGAACCCCAAAAGCACGCTCAACGTCTTTCCTACATGATTCTTGCGTCGTGACAAAAAGTTTCTTCTTTTGATCATGAGGGTCATGTATAGTTTGAACAAGTGTAGACCATTATGAATATATTCCATCAGCCAAATAATAACCGACATCATATGACTTGCCTTTAATTTGATAATGAGTTTGAGGGGATTTACCTTTAGCAAGATATGCAAATAAATGTGATGCTTCAAGCACACATTGATGTCGTTGTTGGAACTTAGCAAACCAAAATGTGCATGTCATATCCAAAGATCATAATCAGCAACAACTTCCAAAATAATTGTTGGTTTTCCAATACAACCGGTGTATTGTCCTGCCTAGGCGGCCGGACAATTTTTTCCACTCAGTGCATACAATCTAGACTTCCCAACATTCCCAGGAATCTGTGTTCTTCCCCAATGTAGAGGAGTCATTGAATATCAATGGCATTTGGTGCTCTTGGATATTGCTCACCAAACACCTTTACAATAGCACGAATTTTTTTTTTCAAGCATCTAATTGCAGTGGACTCACCACTTTTTAGACATTCATCGATAGAGTCGGCCAACACACCATACACAAGCATTCGAAAATCAGTTGTTATTTTTTACAAGGGTTGTTAATTAAAGCCTACCGAGTTCATCACATTGTTGCATGAAGAAGTTATCATGATTTTTTACAACTTTAACAATGCTATTAAATACTTTTGTCATCAGAAAATGCCTTTCAAATTAAGCTTTGCTATAATTAGGGACTTCTGTAAAGTAACCAGCATATAAATTTGACTCGGCAAACAGGATGGCTGTTAGACCAGCAATGATGGATGGAGCAGTGTATTGGGCAACAAAGAAACAACAAGTCTAAAAAAGAGTGTAGCAGAGATGATGATGTTAAGATAGATGTCTGGTAAAGTCATGAATGATAGAATTAGAAACGGGCATATACGAGACATAGTAAAGGTAACTCCTATCAAGAAATATTAAGAGAGAATCGCCTCAGGTGATTAGGACATAGCACACGTAAACCTAGTAGTGCCCCTATTAGAAATAGTGATTTGATAAGTACTGAGGGTAGAGTTAGGCATTGGGAACATTCTTAAACCTACTTGGTTGGAAATAGTGAGAAAATATATGATTTTTTATGGCCTTACATAAGATATTGTGCTAAACCGAGCATAATGGAAAACCGGGATTCATCTAGCTGAACCCAACTAGTTAGAAAAAAAAAGCTTTATTGTGTTGAATTCTAACTGCGGAATAAACTCCACAACGACGACGACGAGATGCAAGAACTATAGAATCAAAACAAGAGAATAAAGAACAACCAAAAGCAACGCACAAGAACACACAAGATTTTTCGAGGTTCACCCAAAGTAATGGCTACTTCCCCATGCAGAGGCACTCCTGCGATTTTCACTAGAAATATGAAGATTAGGTTTACAAATCTCTCAAGAACTCACCACCAAGGTGTAGGGTTTCTCTCTATCTCCCTGTCTCTTAATGACGGCTGGTAGATCTCTATTTTCTTTTCACTTAACTCTAAAATCGTACACAATACAATATATATAGGATTCCACAACTCTAATCTTTACCGCTCATCAATCAGTGTCGGGACGGTCGACCAGTTCTTTCCTTCGACTGCACAAGTTCCAACAGAGAGCATGTCGGTCGACTGCACGGTCGACTCTTCAAGATATAGGTTCAATCCAGAGAGAGTGACGGTCGACTGCACGGTCGACTGTTCCTTTTTCTTGTACGAATGCGGTCGACTGTCCACCTACGGTCGACCGCAACTCGCCTGCAACAACTTGCTGCTTCTTTGACTCTTCTTCTCATCTGACTTTCTCCAATCCCATTATCATGTATTGGATCCACAAACCCCAACAATCTCCCACTTGGAGACATATACACGAAGTCTCTAACTTGTTCTTCATTCTTCTATTGGCCTAGTATAGGTCTGTGCCTCTGCGAGTCTCCTCAACAATTAATCTGGAGACAATCCGATAGCGGTATAGCAAAACTGATGTTTTCTCCTATCCACCACCTTAGTGAGCATGTCTGCCGGATTCTTAGTGCCAAGAATCTTAGTTAGCTTCAACCATTTCTTTTCAATTGCCATTCTGATAAAATGATACCTCATTTGAATGTACCGGGTCCTAGATTGATATGCCGAGTTTTTTGCCAAGAAAACTGCACTTTGACTGTCACACCATAGTTCACCTATGGGTTGCGTCCTTCCCTACTGTTTCATAAGCTCCGAAATCCACAACATATCTTTCGTCGCTTCTGTAAGGCCATATACTCTGACTCCGTGGTTGACTGTGCTACAACCTTTTGTAACTATGAAGCCCAACTGACAGCTGTTCCTCCAACTGTAAATACATATCCTGTAGTACTTCTGTAACCATCACGATCGCCTAAAAAATTCGCACCCACATAACCATGTATATGCAATGAATCTCCCCCAAAACAAAGAGAGTGATCTGAAGTACCTGCTAGATATCTAAGAATCCACCTTACTGCATCCCAATGTTGTTTACCTGGATTCTTCATGTAACGGCTGACAACTCCCACTTGTGCGATGTCTGGTCTTGTAGACACCATCACATACATCAAACTCCCAATGGCTGAGGCATAAGGAATAGCAGCCATTTTCTCCATCTCTGCCTCTGTCTTAGGACACAAGTCCATTGATAACTTGAAGTGAGCAGCCAAGGGACAAGTGACGGGCCTCACGCCATCCATGTTGAATCTATTCAACACCTTCTTCATGTATTCTACTTGAGATAAGCAAAGCTTCTTGCTTCTCCTGTCACTACTAATCTTCATGTCGAGGATTTGCTTTGCTTTACCTAAGTCCTTCATCGAAAACTCTGAAGTTAGGGCTTTTTTCACTTCCTTGATCTTCTACATACATGAACCTTCTAACAACATGCTGTCCACATACAACGCCAAGGTAACTATATCATTGTCCTCATATCTACGAACATATACACAATGATCCGTTTCGCATCTATCGAAACCTTTCCCTCTCATGAAACAATCAAACTTCAAGTACCATTGCCGGTGCTTGTTTGAGCCCATAAAGACTTCTTCAATCGACACACCATATCTTTCTTTACTTTAGCTTCAAAACCTGTGGGTTGTTTCATGTACAGCTCTTCTTCGACATCACCATGGAGAAATACTATCTTCACATCCAACTGCTCTAAGTGCAAGTCTTCAACTGCTACAATGCTAAGCAGAACCCTAATAGAAGCCAACTTCACAACCGGTGCAAAGATCTCACTATAATCAACATCTTCTCTTTGAGGGAATCCTTTAACAACAAGCCTTGTCTTGTACCTTTTACTGCCATCTGCCTCATCTTTGACTCTGAAAATCTATTTGTTCATAAGTGCGCATTTTCCTGCAGGTAACTTGGTCAACTCCCAAGTTTGGTTCTGTTCCAAGGAGTTTATCTCGTCCTTCATGGCTAACTCCCACTGAATTCGAGCTTCATCCCTCAAAGCCTCCTCATGAGTCTCTAGCTCTCTTAAATATGTGTACAGAACATGCTCGTGAACAATACTAGCCGATGGATCAAATATCTTGGTTGACCTCCTCTCTCGTGTTGATCTCCTCAATGTGGGTACCGGTTCACCGACTGGTTCAGGTTCCCCGAACTAGTTTGGCTGTACTTGTTCGTCTTGGATAACCTGCTTATTCCCAATAGGTTCATCATGAGCCTCATGTTTTGCATGTGGACTTATACTTACTGCTGCACTGTAGGGGCCCCATCACTGGGGCCGCCTTCAGAATCTGAGTCTGAGTCTGAACCCCAATCTGACTCTAAACTAGTTATACTGTCTTGACCTATGTGCCTGTTCTTGTATAGAACCTCTTCATTGAACACTACATTCCTGCTGCGAATGAATTTGTTATCCACAAAATTCCAAAGTCTGTAACCATACTCATCGCCACCGTAGCCAATGAACACACACCTCCTGGACATAGAGTCCAACTTCTTTCTTTCTTTCCTATCAATTAGTGCATATGCCATACAACCATAAACTTTCAAATGCGAATAATTAACAGTTTTACCTGACTATAGTTCTTCTGAAATGGCCCCATCAAGGGTACTAGACGGGTAATGGTTAATCAAGTACACCACTGTATCAACTGTAGCGGCCCAAAGTTGGACCGGAAGACCCGCATGAAGTCTCATGCATCTCGCCCTTTCGAGTATCGTGCGGTTCATTCTTTCTGCTACACAATTCTTCTGTGGAGTCTTAGGAACTGTCTTGATTCCTCTGATACCTTCCTTTGCCAGATAGTTAAAAAACTCTTTGCTTATGTACTCACTTTTGTTGTCTGATTTTATTGCTTTCACCTTGCAACCCGTCTTATTCTCAACCCTGGCATTCCAAGCTTTGAATGCCTCAAAAACTTCTTCGCGAATTGCATAAACCCAAACCTTTATTGTAGCATAATCAATGAATGTGACGAAGTATCTCTTACCACCATAAGAGAATTACTGAGCTGGACCCCACACATCTGTATGTACCAACTCTAGCTTCCCAAGCTTCTTCTCACGCCCACACAACTGAAAGCTAACTGTCTTCTGTTTGCCCATCACATAATTCTCACAAAAATCCATCTCAACCTTCTTCAGTCCCGGTAAAAGATCTCTAGAACAAAGCTGCTTGACACTCTTTTCACCAAGGTACCCCAACCTGACATGCCATAGAATTGAAGGGGAACTACCTGCTGATGCTGTAGCAATGATATCACTTGAATCACCTCCTCTGAGTAAGTACAGTGTATCACCACGCTTTCCTTTTGCCACCAACCTAGCACCTGTAGTCACCTTCCATTCTCCATGCCCAAAAGTAGTTGTGAACCCTTCTTTGTCTAGTTTGCTAGTTGAGATCAAGTTTTTCTTCAAGCTCGGAATATGTCTTGTGTCATACAAGACCAATTACCCACCATTGCGAGTCTTCACTCTCACAGTGCCTCTACCTACAACTAGACATATCTGCCCATTACCAACTGAAACTGCACCAAAATTACCTGCCTGTAATCCTCAAAAACATCCCTCATGGTGGTACAATAATAAGAAGCACCTGAGTCTATACACCAATCATCTTGCAAAATATTAAATCTAGTAGATAAACATAATTTATCTAGACGGAGTTCAATACTTACCACATTGGCTACCTGTGATCCTGCTTGTGCTTTCTTATACTCCTCGCATTGGTCTCTCATGTGTCCTGACTTCTTGTAGTACCAACACTCACCTTTGCGATGTCCTTTTCTTGACTTGGACCTGTGGTTCCTGCTCTGTGACTTCCCTCTACTGTTACTTCTACCACGGTAATCAACTGACAGCGCAGCATTGCTAGGACATGACACCGAAGTCTCTCCATGTCTTCCTCCTTGCATCCTCATTCATAATGCTGTTTATAACATCCTTTAGGGTTGTTGTATCATTCATGGTGCTAGTAATAGTCTGCTCTACTGTGCTGTAACTATTGGAAAGACTGGATAGCAACAACAATGATTGTGCCATCTCCTCAAATTTTAAACCCGACGATTCCATCTAATTGTAAACTATACAGAAATTATTGATGTGCTCAGCAATCGAACCCCTTTCCGACAACTTCAAGTTAACAAACTTCTTTAGATGTAAGATCTGGTTTGCTGCATTCGGCTTCTCAAATGTTAATATCTCCATTGCCTCCTTTGCGGTTCTTGCCTTCTCAATGTGAAATAGCGCCTTCCTGCTCAGCTACAACTGAACCTGCCTAAGCACTTTCTGATCCAATCTATTCTAGGTTGCCAACGCAACCAGATCGACCTCCGCCCCTTCTGGCTTCACACCCAACAACAGATCATCTAGATCCTTCTGTCGGAGGTACACAATCATTTGGATCTTCCACATTATGAAATTCGTTCTATCGAACTCCTTGACTCTTCTCTTATCCCCGATCTCAATCAATACTACCAACCTGTAGCTCTGATACCACTTTGTTGAATTCTAACTGCGGAATAAACTCAACAAAGATGACGACGACGACGACGAGATGCAAGAACTATAGAATCAAAATAAGAGAACAAAGAACAACCAAAAGCAACACACAAGAATACACAAGATTTTTCGAGGTTCACCCAAAACAATGACTATTTCCCCGCGCAGAGACACTCCTGCGATTTCCACTAGAAATATGAAGATTAGGTTTACAAATCTCTCAAGAACTCACCACCAAGGTATATGATTTCTCTCTATATCTCTCTCTTAATGACGGCGGGTAGATCTCTATTTTCTTTTCACTTAATCCTAAAATCGTACACAATACAATATATATAAGATTCCACAACTCTAATCTCAGTCGCTCATCAATCAGCATCGGGACAGTCGACCGCAATACCAAGTCAGTCGATTGGTTCTTTCCTTCGACTGCACGAGTTCCAACAGAGAGCAGGTCGGTCGACCGCGCGGTCGACCGATCGTCTCTTCAAGATACATGGTCAATCCAGAGAGAGTGACAGTCGATTGCACGGTCGACTGTTCCTTTTGCCTGTACAAATGCGGTCGACTGTCCACCTACGGTCGACCGCAACTCGCCTGCAGCAGATTGCTGCTTCTTCGACTCTTCTTCTCATCTGACTTCTCCAACCCCATTATCGTTTATTGGATCCACAAACCCCAACATATTGTTGTTGTTGCATATAAATTTGACTCACCCCAATTAATAACTATGTGACCAGGAATTGCACCTCTACGGATGATTAGATATCTTCCTCTTCATCGTTGAGATGCTCTGCTATAAGAAGGTTGTTGTTAGTGTGCATGTAAACTAACAAATCTTTGTTCTGATCAAATGCAGCTAAAACAGAATTATAAAATTCAACAGTTTCATCTGAAGATAAATAGGATGATGAAATTTGGTAGTAATTCATTGTAAGAAAATGGAAGAGGGTAGTTAATTTGGAAGAGGATAGTTGATTTGGAAGAAAGTTGAGTGAAATTGAGGTGATGAAGAAATTGGAGTTTGTTTAGTTTTTATAGGCTTTCGTTATTGTATTTTAATGCTTAATTCAATAGTTTAGTCTATATAGCCATTGGAATTAAAAGACAAAAAACATGAGTTTGTTGCTTGATTGTATTTATAGTCGTTTATGACAATTATAATTATAGCCGTTGGAATGAAATTTTATGCTTGAAATTTATAGCCATTTTATGCTTGAAATTTTATGACTGTTGCATGAAGAAAAGAAACATGATAATATTTATAGCCGTTGCAATTAATACTACTAGTAACCTACACGTGTAATGAACGTTCTAATTAATTATTTTTTTTATAAACTGTAAATAATAAGACTTAGAAGGGTATATATATATTAGTAAATAATAAGACTTTTAGTTCCACATTGGAAAAATCAAAAGATTTAGAAGGGTATATATATATATTAAACTCTTTCTTAACATTGTAAGATAGCAAGTCAAGAGGCTCTTTCTCGCGCGCGCAGGGGTGCAGATCTCGGATCGGATTACATGCGGCTTGTGTGCCCGCACGTTTTGCGGACACGAATGTCGAGCCGAATTGAACACACCCCGTGCAAACCCTTTTTTTTTTTTCCAGTAACGACCAATTTTTTTTTATAAAAGTATTCTCAATATAGACTCGCTATCTGAGATAGCGAGTCTAGTGCAAACACACTCGCTATCTCAAATAGCTAGTCTACACTTGTTCAATTTTTTGTTTTGTCAAGAAATTCTCTCAACATAGACTCGCTAAATCAGATAGCGAGCGCAGTTTACCTAAACTCGCTGTTGGGATAGCGAGTAGGTCAGTTTGGATTTTTTTTAAAAAAGTGAGTCAGTTTAGAAAAAACTTTCAAAAAGTGGGTCAGTTTGGGAAAAAATTCAGTCGTCCCCTATTTGAGATCATAGCCAAATGATATATATTAGAAATATGTTTTTTTTAGTTGCCATCACTATATACTTTTTGAATATGGGTGGAAGTTTTTTTTTTTGATCAGATTATATGGGTGGAAGTTGCTCTTAGATGATGTAATTTAGTACACCAGTGAAACTAAAGTTGCATAATTAGTTCTTACCTGACACGTAGTAGCTAAACGGAATGAGAAAAAAATATATTCAAACAATCCCTTAATGGAAAATTGGGCCGCATCCTTAAGAGTCGTTTTATTCAAGCATTTATTTGTCATTTTAGATTGGCCCATACTTCCATAACCAATGTATCAGCCCATCTTATGTTATTCCATACATCAGTCCAATTATTAAATTAGGGAAAAGTCCAATTAATAAGTCAAGCCTGCGATAAGTTGAGGAAGATATTGGCTACGAGTTAAGCAAGAGAAGGTATTGGGTTGTGCATCTGAGACTAATTTTTGATATATAATAACACAGATTTCAGTCAAAATTGATACGTACATACTATGGAGCCTTGAGACTTAATCTTGAAATTGTCCCAAGTCACAGCCCAATAAAGCAACCTGCCAATGTCCCAAGCAACCTGCCAATGTCCCAAGCTACTAAGAGCATCCACATTCGTTTTCTATAAATGCCATTTTGCCATATTATAGCAAACAAATCTCTGCAATCGTTTTTCATTTTGCCATTTTATAGCAAACATGCTATATTCGTTTCTCATATATGAGAAACAGAATAGCGATTCTCAAATTATAAAGGACGGGAAAACATACCCCGTCCGGGATATGATACCCCGTCTCCCCCACTTAAAAAATTAATTTTTTTTTTTATGATTCCCTCAGGCGGGGAAACATACCCCGGTCGGGGTATGTAAATCCGTCTCTCCTTTTTTTTTTATTTAATAAATGAACGGCCCATGATTGGCCGATTAGAAAAAAAAAAAAAAAAAACCAAATGGTGGGCCGGTACATAATGTACCGGCCGGGGAAACATACCCCGTCCATGAAATGTGGGGGTTAAATGGGTAGGTTTAGGTAGTTAATTAGGTTTAGGTATTGGCATAATTAGGTTTAGTTATTATTTTAATATTTAATTTATTTAATTAATATAGTTTAATAGTTAATAAGTAATTAACTATTTTAATTTAATTTTAAAAGTTGAGACGGTTTATGATATACCGTCCCACTCAATTTTTGGCGAACAATATAGCAAACGACGACTATAGCGATCGATCCTATTTGCTATTATTGTAGCTGCCTTTTTATAGCATATGAGAAAAACGACTGTGGATGCTCTAAGAGTATCCACAGTCGCTTTGCTATATTTGCCAATTAGCCATTTTTTGAGAACCAAGACGCTGCAGTCGTTTGCTATTCTGCCATATTTTGGCAAAATCGCTACAGTCGCTTCTCATTTTTTAGAAACAAAATTGCAATTCTCAAATGATAAGAGACGGGACAATATTTTTCGTCCCAAATTTTTTATTTTTTATTAATAACGTCGGACGATACAACATGTATTGTCCCAATTATTTTATTTTTTTTAATAACGTCGGACGATACAACATGTATCGTCCCAACTATTTTATTTTATTTTTATAACATCGGACGATACAGACGATACAACATGTATCGTCCCAAATTTTTGTTATTTTTTTTAAAAAGTAGATCGAAAGGTCAAGATTCGTCGGAAAACAAAAATAAATAAAATAAAATGAAAAAAATCTTGGACGGGCCGTCCAGATTTTGGGAGGGATTAGTGGGTAGGTAAGGTTTTCTTTTTAATTAGGTTTAGTGGGTTTTTAATTAGGTTTAGGTAATATTATATTATTTAATTTATTTAATTAATATATTTTAATAGTTAATCAGTAATTAATTTTTTTTTTAAACGAAAGAACTCTGATTTTTTTTAAAAAAAATTTGCGCGACGGTAAATGTTCTACCGTCCCACGCAATTTTTTTTTCAAAATTTGAGAGAGACAAGACATGTTGTCTCGTCTCTTTCTTTTTTTTATTTTACACGTCCGACTATAAAAATGAGAAAAATATAGCAAACAACCACTGCAGACCCTGTCGCTATTTGCTACTACTGTAGCTACCATTTTTTTAAAAATAAGAAACACCATTGTGGATGCTCTAAGAGCATCTTAGTTATTGGCTAAATACCCAAATTTTGGATTTGAGCGGAACAACAATAGTCGGCTATATTTAGGAGAAGATATATGCATTTGGAAAATATAGTTGACGAATCTGTTCAATTTTTAAAAAGTATCTGACGAAAGATAAACTTTCCCCTTTTTTTTATAATAAAATCTATCTGGCGGGAAATCATTTCCCAGTTGATCATCTTTTTTTTTAAAATAATTGGATTTCCGTCCATGAGATTTCTTTCCAAAAATGTTGAATAAAAAATTATACGAAATTAGGTCTATAGAATTATTATGCATACATATTAGGATTTAATTATAATTTCTTAATAATAAAAAACACTCGGAAGGAAAAGGATTTCCCATCTGATGCTTATTTTTTTTAATTTAAAAAAAAATTAATCGGACGGAAAATAATTTCTTGTCAGATACATATTTAGTTAAAAAAATAAATAAATTACGGGATGAGACTTTATTTACCGTCCATATATTTTAAAAAAAAAATCAAAACAGAATTTTTGGGTTTGAACAACTACAACCTTAACCCAAAATTTTTATTTCTAAAATCAAATTTCCAAATTTTGGGTTTAAAAGACTACTGAAGCTCTAATTGGCTATTTATGATCTTTGAGTATTTTATAACGGGATGGTGATGAATAATAAATTCACGTCTTATAATTTGATTTTTATTTTTGCCTTTTCTTATGTGCATACAGATCGACAGACAGTCGAATAGAAGATGATCAACATAAAATTCATCCGAGATGTTTTTATCATTTTATGTGTACTTGAATAAACCTTGACGGTTCAGTTCAGCATCACCAGAGCCGGCCCTAGGATTTTAGGGGCCTGAAGTAAACTCTAAAAAAGGGACCCCATATATATCCAAAAGAAAAAAAAAATTGATTCATATATATTAGAAAGAAAGAATTAAAAAAAAAAGTTAATATGCGAAATCTTGAATTTTAGGGGCCGCTAATATAAAATTTTTCAGGGGCTTGAAGCTAATATAAAATCATGAAAAAAATAAAACGATTCATGAAATTTAGGAGCGTGAAGCTAATATAATTTTTTTTTTCTTTTCTGAAAACGGGACCCTGAAGCTAATATAATATTTTTTTTCTTTTCTAAAAACGGGGCTCCTTTTAATTTTTTTTGATGATTTTGGGAGCCTGATGCAAGTGCATCAGCTGCATCCATTGTGGGCCAGGCCTGAGCATCACATGTCTAATCCCCGAAGTCTGATCAGTTTTGTTGTGTGTGATCCACATCACCATTTTACTTGAAGCATTCATTCATCACAACACGCTTTCAATTGCGGATAGTGCAATGCTAGTGACGAGTGCAGTCGGCCTGCCATAGTTTTCGTGAGCTTTGGGATGGGTGTTGGTGCTGGCCGCATCTACAGCTTCCATCATGGGAATTTCTCACCAAAGCTGCTGTTGCACTTATAGTTTGATATTTCAACGCAGAAAGAAACACGAATAAACTGACATGTTATAATACATGATGCAGTAGTTGAAATTACAGCAGGTAAAGAGGTTTATAGATCTAACTACTACCACGTAGAACTTTAGAAGAAAATTATAAAGTGACAACTTATATTTAGTCCCACAAAATCTAATAGCCGAAAAAAAGAAGGCTTGGGCTTATAGCATCTGCACTTGCTTGGTATACATGCATAATATGCATATTTGATAAAAAAAAAAGAGCGCTGCAGTCGTTGGCCAAATATGCATATTATGCATAAATCGATACAGTAGATTGCTATATATGAGAATCGAAATGAGAAATATGCATATAAAAACGACGGAGCTCGAAGTGCCGTCGCAAAAAAAAAAAAATTTTTTTAATGGTCGGACGGCACTTGAAGTATCGTCCCTCCCAAAAAAAATTAATTTCGTAATAAAAAAACAAAAAAAAACCCACTTCTCTCGGACGGCACTTGAAGTGCCGTCCCACCCCTCTCTGTAGTTTTTTGTAATTTTTTATTAATTTTTTGTAATTTTTTGTAATTTTGTAATTTTTTTGTGATTTTTTATAATTTTTTTTGTAATTTTTTTTTTACACTTCAAGTACGATTTTTTTTCCTCGGACGGAAGTGCCGTTCCACCATTTTAAATTTTCTTTTTTTTTCTCATTGACGCAACATGATATGCCGTCCACCTTTTTAAATGTTTTTATATTTTTATTTCCTCTCCGACGCAATATGAAGCACTGTCTGTTATTATTTTAATTTAAAAAAGTAAAATATAGCATTCTACGACTGCAGCAAAACAAGAGATTGCTATATGCGGTTATCCATTTATGCATATTTTAACCATAAACGACTGTGGATGCTCTTACACAAGGCAAGATAGCAGCAATACCAAATAGGAGAAACGAAACATGATCTTAAGACATTCTGTGCACTACAAGAAATTTGTCATATACCAATGGACACCTATAGTGACGGATCTCTAAAACTGTGGGTATAGGTATCATATACCTACAAATGAGATAAAACATTGTGGGTATAGTCCATAATTTATTTTCCCCCAAAATTTTTCATTTTCCCTCTCTTCCCCCAAAATATTTCATTTTATCCCTCTAAAACTCCTAAATCCCTCCCTCCCCAAACTCAATCTCTAAATCCTCCTCTTCCCGCTGCCGTCGCCCCCCTCTTCCCGCTGCCGATCGCCGCCCTGATGTAGTTCTTCTTCTTAGATCTAGGGTTTCCTGATGGTACGGATCAAAAAGATGGCCGCACCGATCAAGAAGACATTCATCGATCGTCGCACCGATCAAGAAGATCGCCGCCCTGATGGTATGGATCATCTTAGATGGTTTCCTTTCTCCATTTCCACCTCTTTGTTCTTCTTCTTCCTCGATTTGGTTACGCGAATTACACAAAGGTACAATCTTTCTCTCCCTAGGTTTCGATTTCCCTTTTTTCCTTGGATTTTTGGGCGGTTTAAATGTTTTTTTGGGTGCGATTTCACAGAATTTGGAGATGGCTTCGAAGTGGATCTTATATGGGAGCCTTCCGTAGTGAAGGTATTATCTTATATTCTTAATTGCCTGGCATCCTTACTTTAGTGTTTATAATTTTCTTCCCAAAATGAACAATACCAAGCAATTATTCATAACACATTATAGAATGAGCAATATGATTGTCATTTGGAAACGCCAATCAATTAGACATTGCCTTGACATCATATAATGGGGAGTACTATTAAATTTTTTTTTTGATGAACGGGGAGTACTATTAATATTATTATGTATGAACTGAAACAAACAAAAGTATCCATCATGGGCATGGGAGATCATGGGCATGGGAGAAAAAAAAATTTACTGATCAAATAGGAACACCATCCATGCATATGATCCAGGAAGTGAGACCCTAATCCCTCATTAAACCGATAAAGCCAATTAGTCAAGGAACAGATGTCCAACAATGTATAAAGAAATTGTAAGGGAAGAAATAAACATTAATCAGAGTATACAACATACAAAACATGTGACTTATCCTTTCAATTATCTAGTTTTTCTTCTCTCGTTCTCTTCAGAAGGTTCACGGATGCTAAACATGATGACATTAATTGACACCAGGTAGATAGCTAGATAAACTTTGCGTCTCTTTTGTAGAGCCTTTTGCTCCATATTCGATCTTGTTTTGATCAGGAAAGGACTTTTGTCTATTAGTTGATTTTTGTATCCTACAAAGTTAACTTCCATTTAATTGTGAAAGTGAAAATTTTGGTTTTCAGCGCATAGGAATGAGCACTTGGTTGGCTTACTTAGATCATTTGCTCAAGAGCTTAAAGGGCATATGGAATTTTGTCTAGAAAACTTCAGATGATTTGATTTCATGACCTAAACATCAGGCATTTCTCAAGTTACATAAACTTCACAAAACACCTCAAGTTTAATACTATAACTAGAACTTGTTACATGTTAGTTGTTACTATTATTTTGTTACCTGTTACTGTTGTTACTTAGCATGAAGGAATTGTTCAGTTTGAGGCCAGTTGATTGAATTCTTTTCCATTGTGGTTCTCAATGCAGTATGGTCACAGGAAATGTGTGAAAAAGGTGTAATGAAATACGCAAACATTTTGTTCTCTCCTATTGTGCTCAATGCAGAGGTCCTCTCAATACTTAGGCATTTTGCAGGTAATTTCAATTTTTTTCCAATTTTTTACTTATATTTCCTAATGTTCAAGTTGCTTATGGAACAAATATGATTAGTGATGATGAGTATGATAATGGGCATATGGATTTCACTGTTATTATGTGTCATGCTCTCTTTCAATCAATCTTTTCGTGTATAAGATACTGATTGTATGTGGTAGTGGTGTTCTAATGTCGCTTTCGATGTTAATCAGTTCCTGGGTTTAGTATAAAATTTTTATTTTGCAAGTGTTTCAGAACATCATCTGTAATTTAATTGCTTACTCAGTATATCAGTTATAATGGATCATTTGCTGGAGACAGGTAGCTACAATTAAAATGTATATGGATGCTTTAATGGACATATTCGAAACATGCTATTTTAAGTAATTTGTTCAAGAGTATTTAATATGATAATCGACATATTTGGTAAATGCATAATTTTTTGATGGTTCTGTGTATATTCTCCTTGACTCTGATTTTTTTTAAACTTCAATCTGAATGCAGGTTAGTAGTTGATAGAGAAACATGAAAACTCAAAGGATGAAGAAACTGCTTTAAGTGCTCATCGAAATCTCCAGAGCTATGAGATAAATGGCCGTTAGCTACGAGTTGATTTTGCAGAGAATGATAAACGTGCTGATCAGAGTAGAAAGCAGGTAAATCTTGTTCTCTTGTATCTTTTTCTGTGAACAATTAGAAGGTGAAAGTATATTTGATTTACAAGCAATAATATTTCATGAACAATATAGTCCACAAACTAAACAGTCAATGATACCATGATACAAACATAGAGTTCTTACACAGTGTAACAACAAGGTTCAAACATGAAAGCCTTTACAAGGATGGAATCAACAAGTACACCACTAAAATTTTATATCAGTACATAATTCTACAATATTCGGGGAAAATACAATTAGTGGCCCGAAAACAGCCCGATCAAATTTAATTTTCTGATGACCTTCATCAGCTTCACACAGTTTACTTTTTCCACGAGAGAATTACCAAGTCCCTGTAAAACCACAGAAAAATAAACAAAATTAGAGAATCCATCAAGTGCATGCAAGTAGTTTACTGTCAAGTTAAGATTTATACTTCTATGGTTGCAATATGCACTGCTTTAAGGATATATTTCACCAATAATATCAATGGTGATATCTTCCAGTGCTGCAAAATTGCAAGATGAAAAATAGCAAGATTTTGCTGAAGGGATGAGAAATCTTGGTCCCCCTGTTAAAAATATTTATAACAATAATAAACAACAACAACAACAACAAAAATACAAACATAGTTTCATGGTGATCGAACAAATGGAAATAAGCTGTAAAATCTACGATGTATGCTAAGCTGAAATCATGCAAGCTTGTCACTTCATGCGTCCAACTCTATGCGTATTGCACGATTCAATTATGCCTCCCACATTTCATATACTAATTCACAATCAGAAGTCCAATGCTCATCATTCGGACTAGGGACCAAACATAGTACACGAATACAGCATAACATAATAGTATAAATATTAACATTAGGAGACGGCTCTGAATTATTCATATGGTCAAACAAACTCCTCGCAATCGCAGTCAAATTCATACCAATGCAACGTTTAATCAACAAATCACACAACGATGCACCAATTGATTAATTGTTTTTCACTTCAGTTACCTTAGTGAATAAGACTTGAAAGTTACCCTCATTTACCATCATTTAACTTATATTAAAGAATTGAAAGTAAATTGTTAATTATTTTTATTTCTTTTGATACATAATAGTTAATTTAATAAGAAAATTTTTGCTGCATTGAAATAAAAACTATACAGCTGCTTAAGCATTGCATATACTAGACAAATTTCCCTAAAATATGTGGAGATTATTTTTTAAAACTTGATGTATGTGCCACGTCAAACTAGTTATGTTTGAGGATAACACGTCCAATGTCTAAAGCAAACTAATAATACAACCTGAACTTGGCTCCAATCTCCGGAAGCACCCCAGCCATCTTGGGATTGCTTTGCAGTTTTTGTAATTAATCTGTAGGTATATGAAAGATTAAGTTGTACTCTATGGCAACATAGATCAAGTATAAATTTGATAAGAGATAGTCAATGCATCCTGTTTTCATTTTATTGAATGTTATATGAAATAATTAAATAATTCCAATCTCATGTACAGGAAAAATATTTAGATCTTTCAAACATGAATGATGAAACTAATAATCTAATACTTTGTGGTCCAAGTTTATCTTTCCAATGTTAATTATTACATGATTACGCCATTGCAATTTGCAATTAGAAACTCACCTTTGTGGCTAGGACAATCCGGATCTCCAGGCCGGCCCTGTCTAACAATGAGGCTTAGAAGTGTTTTAGATATATTAGTAAAGTCCCTTCACCTTTTTTTGTTGTTTAAATATTTTGCTTTGTCACAATTTGCTCGAGCTGCAGGTTGGTGTACTGATTTTGCTGTCTCACTTCTAATTCTGTATATTTCAACATAGGTGTGTCGACTCTACAGGAATGGATATTGAAGCTGGGAATGAAGATATAGCCAAAACTAGCCATTGGCTTAGATATGCTGTAGCATCTGTCTTCTTGGTAAGTTCACTATTACTATTTATTTTAATGTCTGCTTCAATTTTCTACATTGCCTAATTTATTACAATTTTCTACATTGCCTAATTTATTATCTTGTGTATTTATATGCAGGGCTTTGGATCTCTCTTTTTGCTACTACCAACTGGTGTTTATGTTTAGTTGTGAGATCGGTCAGTGTTGATTCAAATAGGACCAGAAACGTGTTTTTTGAGTGCGTAACACGAAGTTGTACCTTAAATATAGTATTGACCAAATTCTATTGATTAGTAGAAGTGCATTTAAGCTCAAGGAGAGGAGATTTCTTGTGTTGTGGTGCTATCAGATAAATCAAAAAACTGAATATAGATCTATTTATGTCTAAAAACTTGATTCTTGTCCATTTGTTTTATGTTTTTGAGTTATGTATGTTTGGACTAATTGTGTTAGTGCAAGTTCACATTTTTTCGAGCCAAGTTCGAGCTTAAATTATCATACGCGTAATTAATAAGAAATTTTTTTGTATAGAGCGATGTGTATATATATAAATATTTAGATGCAAAAACCATCACTAAAACCTATAGCAATGGAATTTCAACCGTGGGTATAGGAAAGCAAGTGATGTCCTTAAAACCTATACCAACGGATACGAAACCGTGGGTATAACACTGAGGTTTTGTCCAACGGATAAAAAAACCGTCGCTATAGGGTATAGTGACGGCATTTTGCCGTGGGTATAGCTAATTAAAAATGACGGAAAAATATGTCCGTTGGTATAGGTTTTACAGGCTATACCTACGATTTTTCGCCTTTTACCCACGGATTTTTGCTGTCACTATATGTCAAATTTCTTGTGGTGGTGGAAATGCATTTCAAGTGAAATCAGATCCCAATATATCAACACACTTTTTTTTTAGAATAAAGGTGACCATGTCACCGCTTCATTAACGATAAATTAACGAAACAAAGTAGAACAATTACAGAGAACTAAACTACTACTACATCTACCATTCAAAAGACAGTACAGACACAATGACCACTATTACTCGCCCCCCACAATAACTCCTGCTTTGCTTATACCCCCTCCTCCGTGCGTATTCTACTCTTTGTATTTGCCTGATATGCCCAAGCATGAATGTACGCAAAAATTTTATGCATCATGACCGGAAATCTGCAGTTGTGATCACGAAAACACAACTCGTTACAATCTAGCCATAAACCCCATAACGTAGCAGCTGCAGAAATATTCCAAGCTTTTTAAATCTCCTTTCTGACTACCCTCGCTCTCCACTGACCCCAAATCTCCAATATCGAGGTCAGACACTCCAATATTCCAAAGCCTAAGCATACTACCTCCCAAGTTAACATTGCTCTAGAACAAGTGATCAATAAAATGTGATTAGTGTCCTTGTCATCTACCGGGCATCTCAAGCACTTAACGTCCAGCTGCAGGTTACATTTACGAAGGTCGACTTTTGAAAGAAGTGCATTGTTCACAACAAGCCAAATGAAAACTTTCACTTTCATTGGTATATCGGTTCTCCATATTGAACTGACTTCCTTACTTCAAACCCCTCCATCATTTAGCCACTTGTACATAGACGACACCGTGAATGTATCATTAGGCTCTAAATTCCAACTTCTTTCATCGTCTGCTTCGTTAAGGTATTGGCCCTCCGTCCTAATGAAGTCCTTCAATAACTGCAGCTGAAGAAGACAATCCTGAGTTGGCTGATCACGTAACTGAATCCTGAGTCTACCATTCCTCTAAACATCGTTGATAAGCGTATCAATGTTCACTGTTTTTCTGGCAACCTCAGGAAAAAGGGATTGAAGTGTGTTTCTCTCACACCATTTATCTTTCCAAAATCTTGTATCTTTTCCGTTGCCAATCACACATCTTGTATTAGCATGAAAAGTTTCCCCCACTTTCGCAACTCCTTTCCAGATGAATGATACCTTACCATGTTCACTTCTCCCTCCGAACCTGTACTTCTTCTTTCTCTGATACAACATGAAAGACTTGTATCACCAACTGTTGCATCTTTTCCTCATTTTCCACTACCACTTACTCATTAATGCTTTGTTCATGTCGCCCAGATCTAGGATTCCTAATCCCCCGAATTCCTTTCTCTTGCAAACTCTACCCCAATTAAACAAGTGAATACCTTTGTTATCCTCGTTAGCTCCTTTCCACAAAAATCGTCTTCTACATTTGTCAATTCTACTAATAACCCATTTTGGAAGTTCATAGATTGACATAAGGTACGTTAGCAAACTGCTTAGAACTGAATTAATAAGCGTAATCCTTCCACCTAGCGACAAAAAGCGCCCCTTCCATCCGACCAATCTATTTTCTACCTTCTATATCAGAGGATGCCAATCCTCTCTTCGCATCGAGCTTGGCCTAATGGGTGTGCCAAGATACTTCAAGGAGAATTCTCTTATCTCGCATCCTAAGTAGTTCTTGATCGCAACTATCGGGATGGATAAATTTTTGCTAAATGGGATAACACAACTCTTGTGGATGTTCACTTTCATCCCTACCCAAGACTCAAAACAATTGAGAACAGTCTTCAAATCCAAAATTTCTTCTTCTTTTGCTGCACCGAACAATAAGGTGTCGTCCGCGTATTGTAGTATCGATATTGACTCAGGTATACCTTTGATTGCAATACCGCGAATAGCATGCTCTTCTCTCCCTCTCTTAATCATTTATGTCAACCCGTCCGCAATTAAGGTGAACAAAAGAGAAGATAAAGGGTCCCCCTATCCGAGTTCCCTACGACATCAAATTTCATTTCCTGATTTTCTGTTGACCTGAATAAAAGATTTTCCATCTATAATGCACTTCCTAATCCACAATCTCCACTTCGGACCAAATCCTTTGAGATGTAGCACTTCATCAACACAATCCCATTCTACTGTGTCGTACACTTTTTCGAAATCAAGTTTTAGCAAAAAACTGTCTGTTTTTTCTTTGCATCCTCTGAAGACAATTTCATGGGCAAAGGTGACGTTGTCCATGATATCTCTCCCCTTGGTGAAGCCACTCTGCGCTTCCCCCACCACATCATTTAAGTGAGGAGATAACCTTTGTGCCAAGACTTTGGTAATGATCTTAAATGACCCGTTCAGTAGGCTAATCGGTCTTAAATCTGCAACCCTTAACACCTTTGACTTTTTTTGGGATTAGAATAATGTTTGCATAATTTAATCTATCAATTTCAGCGCAACCGTGATAGAAATCCGCAAAATAGCCATCAAATCCTGCTTGAAGATATGCTAATATAATCTGTAGAAGAAAATTGGAAATCCATCCGGACCTGGCACCTTATCCTACCCTAGGCACTTGATTGCATGGAAAATTTCTTCTTCTGTAAAGATGCTCTCAATCCCTTCGCTTCCATCAATTCTCGAGATATTCCACATCCCCAGTATTATACCGCATCTTTTCACTTCTTTGTTGCCAAATAGCTATCTGAATTTACCATATATATGATGTCTCACTAATTCTTCGTCTTCGCACCAATTTTCTCCCAGGTACATTCCCACAATGTGATTGCGTCTTCTTCTCCCATTGGCCACTTTGTGAAAAAATTTAGCATTGGTATCTCCTTCTTTTAGCCACTGGACCCTTGATCGTTGTCTCTAGTACTGCTCCTCCATCTCTCCAATACGTGGATCTCTTGTCTACTACTAGCCAGTTCTTCGACCTCAGACCTAAGGAGGTCCCTTTCTTCCTTTACCAATTCCAATTCTCGAATCCTCACTCCTAATTGCTCTATCCTTCTTTTCACCTGTCCAAATTTCTGCTTTGCCTAATCTTTTAGGCATTTTCGTAATCTCTGAATCTTTGCAACCCATATACCCATTGCACCCTGAACGTCCGTGGATTTCTCAAATCGAAAAGGATGCTGAGTTGAGATTTGCCCATTGCCACAGTTTAGTGCTAACGATATATGATCCGAAGTGAATCTAGTAACGAATTTAACCGATGCTAACGGGAAGGCGTCCTCCCAATCAGTGGACACTAAAATTCTATCGAGCTTGGCAAGGATTGGGTTGACCTGCATATTAGTCCACGTAAACTTTCTATCTGAAGGTTTAATATCCAAAAGCTCTAATTCATCGATGGTGGAATTAAAATCATTTCTATCCTGCAGACTAGATCCTCTACCTCTATGCTCATGCTTGAATCTAGTAATATTAAAATCCCCCCCAACAACCCAAGGTCCTGCCCTTCTCTCTCTTATGGTTCTAAGTTCGTCCCATAGTTGTTCCCGAAGTCTAGAGTCATACGGACCATATATCGATGTGACCATATGTTCCCAACCATCACTTCTACGCCTAATTCTAACCGTGACCGAAAATACCCCAATCATATCATCAACCATCTCAAAAATAATCGGGTCAACACCAATAGCAATATCCCCAGACAAGCCAACAGAAGATTTGAACCGCCACTCAAACGCCGTCAAGGATCTAAGACACTGAAAATTCTCATCTTTAGGATTCTCAATCCTAGTTTCTTGTAAAGCACAGATGGGTGGTTTTTTCTTTGCTAAAGTATTACTAATTAGTCTACTCTTAGTTCTTTGTCTCATCCCCCTCACATTCCAAAAGGTGTATAACATTTGAAACATAGAAAACATCTAACTTCTAGTCCTCTTAGGAGAAGGCCACAAGGCTATAGACGTAGTCTATTAGCCTCCCCTCTAAGAATATTAACCTTCTCTGTTTGCTCTTCCCTCGTGGCACCCATGGCCAGGCCAAAAAGACTAGCGTAGTACAGAAGTGTGCTATCCGAAATAAAATTAAAAATTGATATCTTGCTGATGGGCATACCTCCGCAGGCAGATACGTATTCTTTAGCTTTTGCCTCTGCTCGGATTCTCTCATTGATGCCCCCCTTTGCCAATTTCCAACTTGTATTTTCCCTAACATCAGTATTAGTATCTGACACTTCATTGTCTAACACTTCATTTAGTGCCCCTCAAATAACTTCTCTTGAGGTAGAACTAATGTCATTATTGTGTAAACCCAGCTGACTGTATTACTGTATTGACCCATCTCCAAAATCTCATATCTATGTTTGTAACACCCCGAATTCTAAATAAGACCGAATTCGAAGTTCCACAGAATCTTTACACTTCTTTTCGTACAATTTTACAAGGAAATTTAAAAACTTTATTACATCAAGTTACATTTATACAGCAGAAGCAAATTTACATCAATTACATGAATGAAATAAAACAACACTTGAATAATTCTTTAAGCATTTATTCCTCCTTAGTCTTTTTCATTCACTTTGTCTTGCATGGAAACTATGGGCTTGTCAGTTCATTCAACTGACGCAAGGATATAATACATTAATTTTTTCTTACTTAGAAAGCACACACTTGTCACAAACAAAACTACAGGGACTATCCTATTGATGTCGTGTTGTGCTGTGCCCTTAGTCCTTAATGCAGTTATTTATATTACATGACACTAATGCGCACTTGTTCGGATTCTATGCATCCCATACTATATAGGTCTGAGGGCAAGCCCTTAATCGTACTTCATCTTGTAGGGTTCAATCCCTCTCCATGACTTAAACTACTACGGTAACTACGATAAGTATCCTAGATGTTCTATGAGTTACGAGCCCATGTCTGGACAGTCTGGAGGGGAATCCCACGCACTGACATGACGCATCATGCAGACAGTCTGTGGATAATTCAGCCTCCGTCATGGAACGATGGCACCACCCGTAGTCACCAAACACCCCACAAGCGTCGCCACCGGGACGATAATTCCGGAGTAGTGCTCACGCCATGACATGACGCATCAAATAGGCAGTCTGTGAATCACTCGCACACCGCCAATCCGATGGCCCTCATACTCGTATTTTTCTCTTACTTTCGTCACATCTCCACTATGTATCTAATTCTTAATTTATTTGAATCATGAATAAAATTAATCCCCTAGAGTTAGCACTTCCTCTATACCAGACTTAACCATTAATTCAACAACATGACCCAAACTTGGTCTTTTCTTTTCAATATTTCATCTCAAAAATATTCTTTCAATGCCGGTATAAGGCTTAGCTACCCTCTAGCTTTTAATTCCATTTCATGTTCATACCATTTGTGTAGTCATATTCACAAGATCTTTCATAATTCATCATGATATTTGATTTCACTTTCATGTACAATTTCATACATAGAATAAATTTTATTTGTCACATTCATAATTCATTCATTTCACATAATTCTCTTATTCTCATTTTATCAATACTAAATCTAAAATTCACACTTTCGATTTTCCCATTATCAAAAATCTCTTTTCAAAACTCTTTTAAACAATACATTCGTTTTTCCTTATCTAAAGACATTTAAAACTTGAAACCCAACAGTCAGGGCAGTCAACTGTTAAAGCATAGCCGGTCGACTATTCTGCGAGGATCTAAAACTCAAAAATCAAATAGTCAGGGCAGTCGACTGTTAAAGCATAGTCGGTCGACTGTTCTGCGAGGATTTAAACTCGAAAACTAAATAGTCGGGGCAGTCAACTGTTAAAGTACAGCCAGTCGACTGTTCTACGAGGATTTAAACTCGAAAACCAAATAGTCAGGGCAGTCGACTTTCAAAATATAGTCGGTCGACTATTCTGCAAGGATTTAAATTCGAAAACTAAATAGTCAGGGCAGTCGATTGTTAAAGCATAGTTGGTCGACTGTTATGTCACGACTTAAAACTTGGAAACCAATTATTAGGGCAGTGACTGTTAGAATACAGTCGGTCGACTGATCTGCAAATAAAATTCAAAATTTATTACTTGACATTCGACTGTCAACTCTAGTTCAGTCGATTGTCGATTGCACCAAGTTGCAATTTAAAGTAGATCATGGATATATTTTTGACATTTGAGAACAAAATCACAAATTTTGCTTTATTCATAATCGAAGTTTCCACAAAATTACTTTTTCTCTTTATTACTAAAAAAATTCTATTCTTTTAAACAAAATAGTCTTAATTCACAAAATGTTCGTTTCTCTTTTCCAACAAAACAAACATGCAAATTTGGGATTTTTAATACTAATCTCAAAACATGTATAATTTATTAGTCAGTTCAACTTTCATAGCATGAAGGTTTCCCATAATTCACAATTATCCATAAACACATTTCTTCACATTGCATTTTTTCCACATACATGAACATCTTAATATAGAGATTCATACTGTAATGCCCCGATTTTTCATTTAATGAAAAATTATTTATTTTGCACGTAGTGTGCACGTGCAATATTTTTGGTAAATATTTTCATCATGATGAGTATAGATATTTAAATATGTGCTTTTAATTATTTCTATATAAAAGCCTTCTTTCATTTAGACAAAAAACATTTTTCTTAAAGCCCAAAATTTAATTCATTTATTTTATTTTAAAATTATTATTTTGGCCCATAAACTAAAGCCCATGAGTTAATTTATTTTTTTAAATACAACTTGTAATGTAGAATACAATTTAAAGATTATTTTTATACAAAATTTAATGTACAAATTTTTTGGAGACTAAATTGCATGCACGTGCATTGCACGTACACGTGCAAAGTGCACCTTCCTAGCATGGCCGGTTGTGAAGTTTGGAGGGAAATCAAATTTTGAGTAGAGTCATGGGGTGATGGTTATTTGATCATGGGTATTTAGTGTAACTCCTCCTTAAATCTAAGCCATTTGTTCCTAACTCCTACTTCAATCTTAGCCATCCATTTCCCTAGATTTTTAGTATAAATACCCCCCCCCCCCTTTGGCTAGTATTCTTGTGCAAATTAATTCTTCCAAACCTATAGTTAAAAGACATTATCTAGTAGTTAGTAAGTGAGTAAAAGATTGAGAGGTTGTGTGGGATTGTGCTTGCATCAACGAGAAGAAGGAGAGGCCGGCTATCAAAGGGAGTGCTCTCGGGTTGGTGTGCTCGGGTTGGCTTATGCGCGCGTGTCCAAGGAGGAGGATCGTTCGTTTGCAAGGACATTTGTTTAGGAGGTTGCTAGTTGTATATTTCTCTCCATTTAAGGTGAGTAAATTTTCCATGTTTCTAATTAGGAATGCATGCTAGATTAAATTGAATGAATGAAGCATGAAAACGATTAATAAGAGTACACATTTAATTGGAAAATGACTTATTGATTGATTGATATATGGTTGTGCAATTGTATGTGGCTCTATTAGTAAAGGCAAAATTGTGTGTGAATTGATTATAGTCATAAATTATTGAAGAAAGTTTCATTATCTACATCACAAATTATGTACACAAAAGTTAGTAGATTAACAATGCTACTTTATGTGTTAAATGAATCTTTGTATTTTATTGAAATGAATGAATTAAAATATAGATTTGTATGTTTGGTAAACGATTAAAAACAGAAATTAATATGAAGAATTGCTAGTAAAGAGATTTGAGATGTTAATTGTTAAGAAATGTCGAAAGAAGAAATGTGGTAGTTATAATGTAGAATCCGAATTAATTGTATGAAAAATATGTTTTAATTGTTAAAAAAATTATTTTTTTTCATACTGGTATGTAAATTATGTGAGGAAGAATCAATCTGGAATTTTACAGTAATTTTTTTTATAAAAGCAAAGTGAAATGAGGACTAGTTAAACTCGAAACGTTTTAATAACAGAGAGAATTGGTTTAAATAAATTTTGAGTTGCATTATTGACAACCTGAGCGCGTAGCTCAAGTGGTCGGGATGGCTTTAATCGCTACAGTGGGCTTTCGGTCTGAGGTCGCTGGTTCGAATCCCCTGGGCAACACACTTTTGTTTCATGAATTTTTAAAATAAAGGATATCATCGGCCGAGAACATTTAATGCTCTCAGCCCCTCATCCTAACGCAAATAGCGTTCGGCCTAGTGGTTGTGCCTTCGGTTGGTTTCCCTGTGGTTCTGGGTTCAAATCTCGGCTTTGGCAAGTTTGGAAAAAAATATTTTTTTGAATGTTTGGATGATTGAAAAATTATGGAAAAAATATGATTATTCTTCTAAAAATATATGAGACTTATGAAAAATAATTTGGGAATTATTTGCATAAAATATAATATGATTTGAGAATAAATGTGTAAATAGAACTATGGCTCCACATTGATATTTTTTTGTGAAATTACATCTTGCAAAAAGAACATGAAATGAAGGATTAGAAAATTAATATAGCAAAGAAAGAAATTATATTGTGTGATGGATGTGAATTATTCTCATTGGAGAATAGGGTGAAAAATATGAAATGTGAATATTCATTTAAGTGATGTGATTTCAATGTGAAATTGATATTTGACGAAGTATAAAATTCTATGTATGATTATGGACTATTGAATAATTTAGAGATCATGCTATTGAAAAAAAACAAAAAGAAATCTGTTATGATTATGAAAACGAATTTATAAGTTGGAAATGCTCAAATTGAAAATTGTGAATTGGAATTGAAACAAAAGAGTAGCTAAGTCTCCCCCGGCATTTGGAAGGAAATGAAATGAAATTTGAAATGAAATACCAAGGTTGGTCATGTTTGAATAAATGAATAAGTCCGGTTTAGTGGAGAGGCTAACTCTAGAGCTTTGATTTTGTTCATGATTTTAATAAAAACTAAGGATTAGTGCACAGTGAAGACGTGATGAAAGTGAGACAAAAACACAAGTATGAGAGTTAGAGTTTACGGTGCGGGTGTGTGAGCCACAGAATGCATGCTTGATGAGTCAAGACATGGCATTGGCACAACTCAGTAATGATCGGACTTTAGCCACGCTTGTGGGATGTTTGGTGACTGCGAGAGGATCGTGTGCCATGAAGGAGGCTGAATTGCCACAGAATGCATGCTTGATGAGTCAAGACATGGCGTGGGATTCCCCTCCAGGTTTTCTGTACACGTGCTTGTACTCATAGATCATCTACGATACTTACCGTAGTTACAGTAGTAGATTAAGTCATGTCGAGGGATTGAACCCTACAAAGATGAAGAACGATTAAGAGGCTTGCCCTCGGACCTATGTAGTATGGGATGCATAGAATCCGAACAAGTGCGCATTAGTGCCATATAATATAAATAACTGCATTAAGGATTAAGTGCACAATCATAACACGACATTAATAGGGTAGTCCCTTTAGTTTGATATGTGACAAGTTTGTGTTTATTAAATATGAAAAATAAGTTATACTATTTCCGGCATAGAGAGGATGGCCGTGTATAATGTTCGTCGGTTGAATAAACTGACGTACCCACAGTCTTATATGCAGGTAAATGACATGATAAAGATTAAAGAGGAACAGACGCTTAAAGATTATACAATGTTGTTGTACATTTATTTAATTGTTGTAAATTTTACTTCTGCTGTGCAATGTAAAGTGTAATGTTTTACTTGTAACTCTGATGTAAAGTGAAAAGTTCAAATTTTCTTGTAAAATTGTACTAAATGAAGTGGAAAGATCCTGTAGAACTCTCGAATTCAGTTGTATTTGGGATTCGGGGCGTTACACATACTTTCTTAATTAACATACTAATGCATTATCAAGTTATCACAACAACATTTCTATTCACATCATTCAATCAATTTTTCTAATGATTTCATGCAATTCCACATGGGTTCACTTTCTCCTTAATCATGGTAACTAATCATAAAGCAATGTTCTCTTATTTATTCTAACATGATCACAAACATAAACCTAGCATGGTAACTAATTAGAAGTTTGAGAAAATTGCCTACCTATTGGAGAAAACGAATAGAAAACTCCTAGAAATCTCCTAGAATGAACGAATGGATCCTTCTCCTCCTAGTTTGTGCCTCCAACGCGCCTCCTCCTCCTTGCTTGTATGGAACCCGAGCTTTCTCTTTTGCTTCTTGAAGTAGGCCGACCACCTCCTTGGATGAGCACACACACACAACGGTAGTGTTCTTTTTCTCCTCTTATAAATGATTTACCTCTTGTAAGAGGTGGTCCACCTCTTACAAGAGTTTTTTTAGCGTTCTTTTTTTTACCTCTTATAAGAAATTTCTCCCAAAATCGCTTATAAGCCTAAATGGCTTCTAGTAGCCTCTTTCAAATTCTTATAAGCCTTCTATCACTTAAAAAGTCTATATTACCCCCAAAGTAAAATTATTGGACTGTGGATGGATAAATTATGTCTTTAATTTAGAAGAAATAAGCATTAGCATATGACACCCTGCAAAGAAATCACATGTATATGGTAGCAGCCAACATAATGACAAACAGGTTAATTGGCTGTAGTACTAATTATTAAACTCTTCTCAAACTCGTGGAGAAACCAAAAGTTGTGTTGATTCTTGTGAAGAGTGACCAAGGTGTTATCCTTCTAAAGTTAAGAACTTGACCAGAGAAATCATAGCAAAAAAATTTTGGGGATGGAATTCATCAAAACTAAAGGCGTGAAGAAAAGCATTGCAAGATTATTTGTATCCAAGTAGTTAACAACTTCATGTTAAGGGACATGGCATAAGTTGGACATTCTACAGTGCAACAGTATCGTCAATGTTCACCAGAGTGTGAAGTGAAAAATATAAACCATGTTTAATGGACTAACTTTGGAAAGTGATACATGCTTAAGCACATGAAAGGAGCATCAGAAAATGGGAACACATTTGAAGATACTATCCCAAAGGCATTATTTTAATGAACTCATAGTATTTTGAAGGGAAGAAAAGCAAGTGAAACTGTATGCAACATACGTCCAACCAATAGATATGGTTAATACAAGTCCAACACAAATTAGATAATCAGTTACTGGCAATTAAATAAGTTCGAAATTCATGTTAAAGAATTTTGTATACTTTCAACAAGGAAAGCATAATACGCAAAAAGCATGTTTAAGCCTACTCTATTTATAAGTTTACAGCAAACTATAATCATTCCCGCTATCTTGCCATTAAACTAGTTTATATATTAGTAATTTGAACTTATCTTTTTTTGTTGTTCATCTCACTATTTTTATACTTTGGAGTAATATAGACTTTGGGGTAATATAGGCTCTTGTAAGAGGTAAAAAAAGAACAGAAATCTCTTATAAGAGGTTCTTATAAGAGGTTATTTTTATATTAAAAAACACCTCAAAAAGAGGCTCTTACAAGAGGCTCTTACTGTAAATCTCTTAAAAGAACAGTACCAAAGACTCCCACTCTTTTAATTCGCAAATACTCTTAATCTTTTTCTCACTATAATTCTTTTCTTTCTTTCTTTTAAATTCCTAATGTACTACATGAGAAGGATGAGAGGGGGGGGGGGGGGGGGGGGGGGGGGGGGTATTTATACTTTTTTGAGAGAAAAATAGATGGCTAGGATTAGATCAAATGGTTAAGAATAGAAGACTATGATGTGTTAGGGAGTTGTAGCAACTACCCATGATCACATACCCATCCACTACACCACTCTCTCCATCTCTCTTGCTCCCATCCGACCACACTCCCCATGCTTACTAGACACGTGCTAGTGCAATGCACATATCTCTATAGTACCCCCTATTAATTGTTGTACAAGATCAATTAATTTATTAACTACTAGATGTGTCTACACTACATGTTATAACAATTAAAAGGTATTTTAATTAGTGGGCTTCAAAATAGTGGGCCTTAGACTCATGAGTTATTATTAAAATATTTACTTAATTAGGATGGGCTTAAATTAGAAAAATAGGCCTTATACCTTTCAAAATAGGCTTTTAGAAAGAAAAAATTAAAAAAAATTAAAATGATCATTTGTTCATGTTATAAAAGAGATAATTTTAAGGGGAAAATGTACAAAAATTTATACGGACAAAACACGTAAAATCAATAACTCTTCAATTAATTATAAATAGAAATCTAGAATATTACAATGTTGTTCCCTAACATCGGTATTAGTATCAACACACTTTATCCTGGATATAATGGTACTGATTTCTGGAATCTCTAGATCGTTTTACAAGTTTCTGAAGACGTCCAGCCCAAACCTACAAGTTTAATGACCCTAAAGATACAAACTGAAAGAATATATACAGATGCAAAAAAGATACATCACTTATTTGTTTCTTTTAAGAGGGATACGTACATGTCAAAAAGTTGTTGTAAATCACAATTACGAATATGGGGTACGGGTACGATACGACTCGGATACGAGAATACGTAATTTTACATAATAGTAAAAGACGGGTGCGTTGGTGGGTACATTAAATATAATATACTCTATATTTTAATTATAAATAAAAAAATATTTATCTTGTTAATTTGAACAATTTCACAAAACTATATGAACACATTATAATTATGAGCATTTGTATAGAAAGTAGAAGATAATCTAACTATCAAAACTTTTGGTATACTTGTTTTATGTTTGAGAACAACTTAAAACAAGTTTTAAAGATTACACTAGAGCCCCAAACATTCATCTAAATATAATTGTTTTCAAAAATTGCAAAAATGTATTAAAAGATTGGGAACTCTTTAGGTACGCACCTAGGATTACCTAAGGAGTATCGACATTCGATACACATCCAATACGGGTACATCGGTCATTTAGAAGTACCCGCGCTTCTTAGCTAAGGTGTGTATCTACTTTCATCTCTTTCTGAACATTCAGCCCAAGGTATCCTACATAGTTCCTTACATTATTGAGAATTTTCAATCCTTTTGCTATGTAAACGAAAAAAAAGTCATCTTTAGTTACTTCTTCAGTTCTTCCTTCCATCTCTTAGAACAATGAAAAGTTTGCCGTACTGACCCACTTTTTGAAAATATTTGGCGCCTTGCCCCACTTCTGAAAACAATCAGCGATTTGCCCCTGTTTAGGACACGTCAGCAAGAAATGTTATTGGGAAAAAAGGTATAAGTTATTTCGATGCCATTCTTCCCAATAACGACGTCTGTTTGGAAAAAAAGTTTCATGCCGTTATTCCAAATAACGGCATCTGTTACTTTTTATCTAAAGATCTAACAGTCTCAATTGTGAGCTGAGAGAGAATTGTAAAAGTAAAATAACCTATGCCGTTCTCTGAGAGAATGACAACGATTATACTGATGTCGTTATTTTGAATAATGGCATCAGTTCTTTTCTGTTTGCACAGTTACCTATACTCATATTCCCCCAAACCTTTCTCCTACCCCCCTTGTCATTCGTTTTTTTCTCTCTCTCTCTTCACTCCCGTAACCCACAAACCCTAGATCCCTAAATCAAAAAATTCCAACCATCGGAGTGCTCTAAAATTTCATATATCCTACCTCCTTACTCCCACTTTCATTTCATTCTTCATCCTCAACAATTTTTCATGCTAGCGGCGGTACGGTCTAATTTGAAGGTATTATTATCTTAATCGTATGTTTGATATGTATTCCCATGTTATGCTTATTGTGAGTAGTGAATGACTTGAACATATTTGAATTTTATGGTTAGGTATGGATTTTGATATCCCTATTTAGTTATATTTGGGGATGAAGTAATTAAGGATCCCAAGATTGGATATTCTTATAGTGATGTTGAAACGGTAATTATTTGGGCTCCCCGCAACTTTTTATACTCAGAATTAATAGATAAGATATATGAAGTCACCAATTGGGACAGAAGTGAAATGAGTGTGAAAATCAGAGCCCATTATGCTGCTGGTAAAGGGGATGTGCAATATTTCATGTTGGTACCCATAGAGAATGATAATTCTCTGAGGTCTATGATGCTTAGGACACTTGATCCAAGTTATAGTTGGAACACAGTTGAGTCATATATCGATCAAACGAGACTTTCAAATACTACACGAGTTGTTATTGAAAGTCCAAGGTCCGCACGAACTTTGAAACCATCTGCCGAGTCACATGCTAGAATTTCAAATACAGAAGAAGATACTAGCACAACTCCAAAGGAACCTGTTTTCTCCGAATACGAGCAGGTACATCCGCCGATATTGTCACAAAATATTTTGGTAGCCGGCATGGCAATGGAAGACTTTGACAACGCCGTTGTAAATAATGATTTGGTCGAAGAGGAAGAAGATGAGGAACGCGGTCTCGAAGATGATGAGGCGGAGGTTGTCGTTGAAGCTCCAGTTGTTGATGTCAATGTTGATGTGTCGGTTAACAATGCCCGCGTGTTGCCAAGTCAGGACACAAGTGCAACTATGCATGGATCTCAATCCAATGAATGGATGTCTCGTACCACCATACATGAATATGGACTGTCTTTCGTTGGTTTTTCCAACTTGGATGAACTCTTCATAGGTCAAAGATTTCCAACCAAAGATGCTCTACAATATCAAGTGAAGATGTACGCCGTGAAGAACCACAGAGAATTCGTGACGGTAAAATCAGATCGTGGTCTATACTATGTGAAATGTAAATACGCACCCATCAACCATTCAGCCGAGGACATTGCAAAAAATCCATAACTTCAAAATGTAGTTGGTTGTCCATGGCGGTTGCGTACAATTGTTCCAAAAGGCCGTAATTATTTTATGGTAAAGAAGCTTGAAGGTGCACACACATGTGTGAATCCTACATTGACTCAGGATCACAGCAAAATTGACTCCACAGTTGTATCGACGGTCATATTGGATATTGTGAAGGAACAACTCGCAATAACACCAAGAGCCATAATTGGAATAGTGAATGGTAGGTTCCATTACACAATTTCATACTGGAAAGCTTGGAAGGCTAAACATAAAGCAATTGAGCGACTATATGGTTCTTTTGAAAAAGCTTATACTAAATTACAATATCTACTCAATGCAATTCAAGCTTTAAATCCGGGTACGGCTGTACATTGGGCGAAGATTGCGTCTGGTCCGGGCATAGAAACTTTTAAGGGTATTTTTTGGGCATTCGGTCCTTCCATCGAAGGATTTAAGGCATGTAGACCAGTTATAAGTGTAGATGGCACTCATTTGTACGTAAAATATAAAGGTTATTTGTTGATTGCTGTTTCACCAGACGCAAACGGTAGGTTGTTTCCATTTGTGTTTGCACTAGTTGACGGTGAAAGTATAGAGACGTGGACATGGTTCATGAACTGTATTCGGTGCTTCATCACAGATCGTGCAGGTCTGTGTGTCATTTCTAATCGGCATGCCGGTATTTTATCAGCAATGCAAAATGAGTTCAGTACATGGAAGGAACCATTTGCATATCATCGGTTCTGTATGCGGCATTTTCCTAGCAATCTCCATAAAAAAATTGGTTGCAAATTTTTGATGAGTAAGTTGAAGGTGATCGCGTATCAAAATCAGTGGAAGAAGTTTGAGAAAAAGATGGCACAACTTGAAGCGTGCAATGCTGATGGGGCTAATTGGTTGAAGGAGGAAACGATTGAGAAGTTGGCACTTACTGCCGATGGTGGGCGTAGATATGGTATAATGACAACAAATCTATCGGAAGTTTTCAACTCGGTTCTAAAAGGTGTTCGTAGCTTGCCTGTCACCGCAATTGTAGAACAGATATTTTTCCGTCTAAACATGTATTTCACTGATTGCCGTGAAGCCGCGCAGACACTTATCAGTGAAGGTAAATTATGGGCACTACGGATTTAGGATCTTATTGATGTATGTTGTGAAAAATCCAATTTACATAAGGCAATAATGTTTAATAATCGGTCAGGTGTTTTTGGGGTGAAAACGAGCATTAGAATGGATAGTGGATATCAAAAGGGTGGACATTGGCACACGGTAGACCTCGAGGGCCGAACTTGTACTTGTGGAAAATTCCAACTATATCACATTCCATGCTCTCATGTGTTAGCGGTATGTGCTTCCCGTGCGCTTGATTATCAACCATATATTGATGCCTTTTACTCTACCGGTTCGTTAGCAAAAATGTGGGTACCAACTTTCAATCCTATACCAGATGAATCTTATTGGCCGAGAAAAAGTGGACCGGTGCTCATAGCCGATTCAAGTCTTCGTCGGGTAAAAGGGCGACCAAGGAGTACTCGCATCCTCAATGACATGGATGCTTGAGAGGTGGGAGCAGTGGGAAAGTTTGTTCGAAATGCGGAGTGAGTGGACACAATAGACGGAATTGTAAGAATGTACAAAGTGTAGGGACTGCACAGTCTACCGGCACTTGAACTTGTATCTGGTTATTGTAAACATGTTGTAAAATCTATCGTTAAGTTAGTATGAATTAGAGATCTTTTGTTTTATCCTGAGTAATTTAAGTTTAAATAGTTAAGCATGAGATTTGTGGAATGAATGGTTGTTGAATTTGAGTAAATTTGATTTTAGTAATTTATCTACACAAAACATGCACAAAAAACATGCACTACTATTCAAATAATAGATGTCGTTCTTCTGAATAACGACATATTCAGAAGATGCTGTTATTCAGAAGAACGACTGTGAAGACAGAAAGAATGGCAGAAGTCCCAAAAATTCTGATTTTTGACACATAAGAGATGCCGCGATTCAAGATAACGGCATTCTTAGGAGATACCGTGATTCAAGATAACGGCATACTTAGGAGAATTCTTAGGAGATGCCGTGATTCAAGATAACGGCATTCTATGGATATGCCGTTATTCAAGATAACGGCATCAGTTAAGGATGCCGTTATTTTGGAGAATGACTGTGAAGATAGAAAGTTTGGCAGATATCCCAACTTTTAGAATTTTCCCTTTTAACTGATGTCATTACCTTCAAGAGCGTTACAGGATTCAGATGCCGTTATTTACAATAACAGCATCAGTTATTCATGTTTTTTAATTAATACATGCACAGGTAGCACAGATATGCACATGCCTCATACTCCACTTCAATATATGCACAGACCACATTTCGTCAACATTTTTCCCACATTTCAACACATCAATTCATCACTTCGCTTCAAGTTTTTCCAACTCATGAACTCATGAACTCATCAATCAATCAATTATTTCCATACACTTTAAAAGCTTCAAAAAAATTACTTTAATTCACTTCAACACATCAAAATCTCCACAGACTTGATTTTCAATTTTCTCATACAATTCAAATTGAAGCATAGAATTCATACAACCCAAATAGTCATCAAGTTAATTCGACCTTTTCAAAAACATATATTTACAAAACATGTAACTAGTAGACATCAACATTTTCCTAGAATTACATGAAAACTCCATTAAAAGTACAACAACCTACGCATAAAGTTCATTAATGAAAAAAAAATAACTAGGCGTATATTGTTGTGGCTTTCTCCTATTTCGAATTGAGACTTTCCTTCTACGATCCCCAATCTCTTAAGTTGCAGGAGCACTTGGACCAACATCTCCTTCTTGATCACCTGCAACTACTTCAATCTCAGGATTTGCCAATTCAGTTTGTGTAGGAGGAAAGTGAACACTCTTACCCCTTCTCGGAGGATGTGAAGGAGTTTGTGGTTGACTTCGAGGGGGAGCGGTGGGTTCTGCTTCAACTGTTTGTTGGGGTGGAGGTGGTGCTCGGCTTACGTTTGGTCGGGCCGTTTGAGTTGGTACTTCTGTTGAGCGTAGAAGGGCATCGAAGCGTGAACCGTTACCAACCTCTTCAAGAGAAGTACGACATGGAAGTAGGAGTTCTCTCACCAATTCCTTGCATGCCTTCGAAGCGTTGCTCTTCAAGACATGAGCACATTTCCTTGCAATGTCCCATGTGTTGTCAATCTATAGAAATCATAGAAATTATTAGTAGTAGACCAAACTTTTGTTAAACAAACATAAGCAAAATGATGTGAATAAAATTTATTAACACTAACCATACTTTACCATTAAACAATAGGAGGAAACTTTTGGTTGATACATGAGTTGCGATGTGGAATGTACGGGTGGTGGTTCCACTTGGTGCGCGGGTATCGGTTGTTAGATGCCCGCAAGGAGATCCGTTCTTGGCGCTATATACAACCGTGTGATACGACGGTACCATCCCATGTACTCGGTTTGTAACGATCCGTCGTATGGTACAATCCCTTCTACAATCAAGTCATACTACCTCTCATTCCAATATGCTACATGAGCACGGTGGTGATCCGCCCAATCCATATTCGGTAAACGAACTTGGCTGGTAATATTGTGAAGTCGACAGTCGTACATTGAGTTTCCGAGAATGGGCTACTGTGCATTGAATTGGCGTCGGAGCGGCCGGGGTAATAGAACTCCATAATTGAGAAATTTTCAAGTGGAGCTAATGTCAACCATAGTTGATTATTGGCAGTACAAATGGGGGGTAGACGTTGTAGCTTATCGTCTGTATACGGTGTTCAGTGGATGTACTCTTCCCTCAGCTGATCGAGTTCATCCCTGTAGTATGTGAGCACACCACGTGGGTTATCTCTTCACGTGAGCTTACCCATCCAGTACGCAACAAGAGGAGCTCTCAATACTGGATTTTCATATTGCACACTCCAACTATTTGAAAGTACTGTTACCCGGGGTCGACCGAGATGTATTCGTTCCCAACACCATATTTGCAATATCGACATCGGCTCGATCATTTGGATCGACCCCATCGAACAATTACACCAGGCACGGTAGAGGGAGACCAGAGCCGCACTTCCCCAACTATATCAGCCGGCTCTTTGTAGGTCGGCGATCAATGGAAGGTATATCAGGTGCACTACATCACCAGAAGAATTAGGAAATAGAATACCTCCAATCATCGACAAAAGATAAGCCCGCATATAACATTGGAGTTGGTAGTCCGTCGGTACGTCTAGCAGTTGATTATTGAACTCCGTATACAGCCAAGAACATCGGACTGATTCCCCAACGAAAACACCCTTATCATCTTCGTCCCCTCGTGCCCAAGATAATCCCTTACCAATGCCACTTTATTAAACATCAAGTTGCCGGTGATGGCCACCCCATCGATTGGAAGATCCGATTTGACGACTATATCTTGTAGGGTGACCGTCATCTCTCCAACTGGTAAGTGAAACATGTGTGTCTCCGGCCTCCATCGCTCCACAAGAGCGGTAAGTAGTGCGTGGTCACATTTTACTTTCTCCAACTTCGACATTCCATAAAATTCGCTACTTACCAAATAATTTTGAATACGAGGGTGCATCGTCATGATGGTGTGCATTCGGAAACTCATTTTTTCGACATCTCCTTTCCAAATCGCCTGCGACCTATGATCTTCTTGCAGATAAAGTACGGTAGGATCTATAGGATCCGGATGTCCCCGTGGTCCATGCGAAGTACCAGATGAAGCACCCACATCATGGGAAGAAGATGGTTGTGTAGGATCCATTTGCCGGTCAACATTAAATATAACGTGTCAACTACAATATTAATAAACATTACGAGAGTAGAGATACTAAAATTTGTAAAAAAAAAAATTACTAAACATTAACAAACAATCACCACCACAACATTTCCACACACTACAAATAGATGAATCTAAGTTCGCATAGATAGCAATATAGGTCATCCACATCTCAATCTCCTATGAAAATTACTTCACATATCTATTATTACGTGGATCTAATCTGCATCGATTTTACTGTACTACCAATATAGCTCTTACTAAGCAACAACAATTTTACAAACCCTACATCAACAATTCAACATTTCACAAACCCTACATCAACAACAATCCATAAGTAGATTTCCACAATTACTACTTATATAAAACAAATCTACAGCATTTGTACTATACTACCAATGTATATAGCTCTCATACATCAAAATCAACATTGTAAAAAAAATTAGGGATTTTGAGAACTTACCACAAATTCGGATTGCGGATGATTTCGAAAAGAAATGAGAGAATCAAAACTAGAGTCTTTGTTTAATTGTTGTTTGGCAATTTACAAATCACTCCAATAGTTGGGGTTTTAGGAATTTTTGATTTAGGGAATTAGGGTTACGGGAGTGAAGAGAAAGATCGAAAAAAATCGTAAGACAAAGGAGGAAGGAGAAGGGTTTCTGAATATAGGTAATTGTGCAAAACGAAAATAACTGATGCCGTTATTTTGAATAACGACATCAGTATAATCGTTGTCGTTCTCTGAGAGAATGGCATACGTTAATTTACTTTAACACTTCTCTCTCAGTTCAAAATTGAGACTGTTTCCTCTTAAGACTAAAAGCAACAGATACCGTTATTTCAAATAACGGCATGAAACTTTTTTCTCAAACAGATGCCGTTATTGGGAAGAACGACATCGAAATAATTTATGCTGTTTTTCCCAATAACGTTTCTTGCTGACGTGTCTTAAAGAATAGCATATCGCTAATTGTTTTCGGAAGTGGGGCAAGGTGCCAAATATTTTCAAAAAGTGGGGCAGTACGGCAAAATTTTCTAGAACAATAGCTTTATTACTAGTCATCACCGGCCTAAATGATGGTAAAACTTAATACATCTCTTCTAATTTAAACCTCATCGAAACCTTTTTTAGAATTAGCCTTGACGAGTAGTTGGGACCCTGCAGCATCTTCAAGCATTTGAACAACAGTCCTCATTGATGGTCTCATAGACGGTAGCCTTGCAGTGCAGAGAATAGCAATCTTTAAAACCTTTACTGCTTCCTCTCTTTCAGCTTCTGAGATGATGCTACCATCTATTAACCCCATTATGCCCTCTCTACTAGTCATTCTACTTGCAATCCAATATACAATGTCCTTATTGTCGCCATACTCTACTTCTATTGGCTTCCGTCCTGTTACCAGTTCCATTAATACCACGCCAAAGCTATATACATCACTTTTCTCGTTCACTTTCCATGTATAGCCATATTCTGCGAAAAAAAACAATTCAAGAAGAATCATTATCAAGGACTATACAGGAACATAATGAATAAAAGCATGTAAATTCTCAGTTTAAAAACTTGGTCTTTTCAAATATAGAAAGATTATGAGACCACAATTTTCCATGCCTACTATCTGCATAAAAAAGTTTGCGAGAACTTCAGGAAATTCAGTAATATATGTATGTGACTTGTGATAACTGCTATGAACATTGTGATTGAAACAATAAAACATTTTACACTTACCGGGAGCAATGTACCCGTACGTGCCAGCAATCGTGTGCGTCAATGACGACGAGTCCTTTCTCGCACCCCCAGACTGCTGCAGGATCTTAGCTAGCCCGAAATCAGCAATCCTAGGCTTGAACATCTCATCCAACAAAATATTGCTGGACTTCACATCTCTGTGCAAAATTGGACGATCACACCCATGGTGCAAGTACTCCAGCCCCTTAGCAGACCCAACAGCAATATCGTACCTAGTATCCCAATCCAGACCCAACTTCTCACCTTCCACTGTGTGCAGCCGGTCCCACAAGCTCCCATTCGGCAAGTACTCATAAACCAACAAGCTCGAATCCTCACTCGTTATACTACAATACAGCTTCACCACATTCACGTGCCTTATTGAACTCAACGTGCTCACCTCTGCATCGAACTCGCGTGACCTGATCGAGCCTGATCGCCTCGAAAGCATGATTGCAGTGTCTTTCCTATCACCCTTGAATGCAGTATCCGGATCCAAAGAATTGTGCCAAATGTGCTTGACAGCAACAATTGCCCCACTTCCTAAACTGACTCTGTAAACATTACCAGATCCACCTCTACCGATGAGGTTCTCTTTAACTGTGGAACTGATGATTTCATGTTCATCGAATGTTAAGATTCCAAAGGATTTGAAGTCCCACAAATCTTTGGAGATTGCACGGTTCTTGTCACCTTCAGACTGGTGTTTCTTGAAGTAGATTGAGAGGGCGAGGGTGCAGAGAACAAAGGCAAGAACCGAAAGCAAACTGATGACAATGATCCGGAGTTTTCTCGATGAACTGTTGGGATTTGATGCACACCGTTTGAGGTAGGTGATGGAGTTTGAACAGAGTGAAGGATTTCCTGCAAAACTCTCGTTGTAGGCATTGATGGAGAGAGAAGGTGGAATCTGACCAGAGAGTTGGTTGTTTGCGAGATTGAGTGAGCTGAGCTTTAATGAAGAGAGACTAGCTGGAATCTCGCCTGAGAGTCTGTTATTAGAGAGAATCAATGAGTTTAAACTCTGTAGATGCCCGAGACTTTCCGGAATTTGTCCGGTGAGAGAGTTGCCAGACAGGTCAAGAGTATTTAGTGAAATACAAGAACCCAGAGAATCCGGAATATCGCCGGTTAATGAATTCTCTGTAAGAAGTAGACTCGTTAGACTCTTCAATTCACCGATACTCGCTGGAATCAGACCCCTAAGCTGATTATTTGATGCATCGAATGAGAGAATAGACGAAGCTGCAGAAATCTCAGGTGGTATTTCGCCAGAGAATTTGTTATCGGCAATCCAGAGCTGGTTCAATGTTTTTGCCTCGCCAATTCCAGCATCTACTGGGCCTTCCAACTGATTAATTGCGAGATCGAGGATGACAAGATTGGGAAGGCTCCATAAGCCACCTGGCACAACCCCAGATAAAGAGTTATTGCTGACTCTGAATCGGATCAGAGTTGTGCAATTCGCATAGCTGGACGGAATTTCACCAGAAATTTTGTTTTCAAGAACAAGCAGCTTCTGCATAGTCCCCATCTTACACATATCAGGCGGAATCCCACCGGTCAAGTAATTCGCCGAAACATCGATGAAATTGAATTTCGACCAGCTTCCCAACTTTGCTGGTAAGTTACCACTCAACCGGTTGTTGTAAAGAGAAAGATTGACGAGGAACTTGAAATCACCAAACTCGGAAGGGATCTCGCCTTCAAAATCGTTATAAAACAGTTGGAGAGAAATCAAGTTTGATAGAAACCGGAGCTCAGATAGATTTCCTTGTAAATTATTTATAGACGCATCGAAATACTTAAGATTCAACAAGTTTCCGAATCCAGAAGGGAGGTTCCCGGTTAAAGAATTGTTGTAAATCTCCAACTGCGTTAGGTTCGTCAACTTCGTGATCTCTGTCGGAATTCCTCCACTAAGAAAGTTATCAGAGAGTTCAAGATCGACGAGGTTCGTCAGATTGCCAATCGACGCAGGAATCTCACCTTTGAGATTCGAGTCAGAAAGATACAACAATCTCAAACTCGTCAAGTTCATCACTATTTCCGGAAATGGACTCTCATCGAACTGAAGATTATCACCGAGGCTTAAAGCCACAAGCCCGGTAATATTACCAAGCGAATTCCACGGAAAAACTCCAGTGAAAAAGTTCTGGTTGAGTTTCAGAGCTTGCAGTTGGTTAAGTGGAGATATATCGGGAATGACACCATTGAACTTGTTGAAGGAGAGGTCAAGATACCGCAGCTTAGTGCAGTTTCGGATATCAGGGGTGATATTACCGAAGAGGTAGTTGTGAGACATGGAGAGGTTGGTGAGAGATGGGAGGTTGCAGAGGGAGTTGAAAGGGACAGTTCCTGAAATGCCCATGCTGTCGAGTTGAATTTTCGCGATGGAGCCATCGGAGTTGCAGGAGATTCCGGTGAATTTGCATGGGGAGTTTGTGGGAGACCAAGATTCGAATCCCGGGGTTGAGGTGGTGATTGTGAGGGATGATTTGAGATTGAGGAGAATATCAAGCTCGGTTTGGGTGCTGCTGCTGCTGCTGCTGCTTCCGAGATGGAAGCAGAAGAGGGGGAGTAGTAGCAGAATGGAAATGGACATGGATGGGGGCATTTTGGGAGGAGGGAGAGAGTGGGTTGAAGGAATTTTTTGGGGAAGAGTTTGAGTTCACATTTTGAAGGAGGAGAGGTCAAGGGGAGAGGGAATTAAAGGAAACGTGGGGATAATTTTTAATTGGAAGATTTTGAAATATGTACCTGGAAGTTTATGTTATATTGTTGGAGTACCGTTCAATGTTTGTATTGCAAACAGCATAATGTAATTTGTGTGCTGCTGCTGTCTTGAATATTCGATTTTTTTTAATAAGATATTTTTTGAAAATATTTACAGAAAGAGAATAGTTACTAAAGTATTTGCACTCGTGGACTCAACAACTAAACTTGCCGTTCCCAACGGCGAGTTTAGTTGTTTCATACTCGCTGTTGGGATACGGCAAGTTTAGTGCTAATTTTTTGAAAAACTCGCCGTTCCCAATAGCGAGTTCAGTTCAAAATTTTCAATAAAGACTCGCCGTTCCCAATGACGATGACATTTACACTAGACTCGTTGTTGGGAACAACGAGTTTAGTTCAAAATTTTGAAAGAAGACTCGCTATTCCCAATAACGAGGACATTTATACTAGACTCGCTGGTGAAAACGACGAGGATGTAAGAAATTTCACAAAGAGTGAAACACTCTGTTGGACTTAGTGGATTTTCGAAAAAAAAACTCAATAGATTTTTTTTTTTTTAACTAAACTCGTCGTTCCCAAAAGCGAGTCTAATATAAATATTATCGTTGTTGAGAATGACGAGTCTTAAATAAATAAATTACAAAAAAAGTGAATTAAACTAGTCGTTCTCAACAGTGAGCCTAGTGTAAATGTCCTCGCTGTTGAGAACAACGAGTCTTCCCAAAAAAAAAAAAATACTAAACTCGCTCTTCCCAACAGCGAGTCTAGTGTAAATATTCTCGCCATTGGGAACGGCAAGTATTCATTGAAAATTTTGAACTAAACTCGCCGTTGGAAAGAGCTAGTTTCTATATTAAAAAAATTTGCATTCGCCGTGTTCCAACGGCAAACATGAAACAATTAAACTCGTCGTTGGAAATGGCGAGTTTAGTTGTTGAGTGCACAAGTGCAAATATTTTGATAACAGATATTTTTCTGCAAATATTTTCGAAAAGTGGCATAGAAAAATAATTCTAATATTCAACCTACAAATTATTGTGATTAGAAGACTGAATTAATAATTGAGATACAAACAAAAATGTAAAGAAAAAAGTGTGAGGACTACATGCAAAAAACACTTTCAGCTGGAAAGCACCCATGAGTGGTGGTACTAAGAATTTTTTCCGGGACGACCCATTTTCGAAACTATTTATCAAACTGACCTACTCGCTATGAGATAGTGAGTCTAATTTAAATGACTCGCAATTTCAGATGACAGATTGTGAGTGTAGGTCTTTATCTTTTTAGTAGAAATTACATGTTTAAAATTTTCCTTAAATATGAGTACAAATACTTGTTATTTGAGATAACGAGTATAGTTCATACGTTTCAGGTAGAAATTGCATGTTCAAAATTTATATAAAAAAATAAATACAACTACACTCGCTATCTGGGATAGCGAGTCCAGTTTAAATAAACTCACTATCTTAAATAGCAAGTGTAGTTATATACATTTCAGGTAGAAATTACATGTTCAAAATTTATCTGAAAAAAATGAATATAACTGCACTCGCTATCTAATGAACTTGCTTTTTCAGATAGCGAGTGTAGTTATATTTCAGGTGGAATTTGCATGTTCAAAAATTCTCTGAAAAATGAATATAACTAAACTCGCTATTTGAGATAACGAGTTTAGTTCAAATGAACTTACTATTTCAGATAGCGAGTCTGTCTTTAGACTTTTGTATCTTCGCGAGATTTCTCCAAGTGTAGAAAAAATTATTGAACTACACTCGCTATCTCAAACAGTAAGGCTCTTTCCACCAAACTCGATATATGAGATAGAGAGTAGATCAGTTTGGTAAATAGTTTCAAAAGTAGATCAGTTTGATAAATAGTTTCAAAAGGTGGGTCATTTTGGAGGGGGGGGGGGGGGGGGGAAGGAATCTGGTACTTAGGAACAAAAGAAGAGGGAAAAGTCCGAAGTGAAGATTTCTGTTCGGAGACAGATAATGAGGTGTTAAAGAGTCATTTCTCTTATAAGATGTAATCACGATTAGGAAATTCAATCAATCATGCAAGAGATTCACAGTGAGGGGGGAAGAATTATTTACTATAGGCTATTTTCATTTACAGAAGATAAAAGAGAAGACTTAAATGACGCATTTTATAAAAATGATATTACAGCCTCCTCCAGCAGCTATATAAATATAAATATTTTTAAGAAAATGGAGTCGGAGAGCATTCACAGTCGTTTGCGATAAAATGTCAAATTCTAAAAATGATAAAATTATAAATTGTCAAATTCTAATATGTCCTTGGAAGGTTATGTCATACTATTTTTATTTTTTTTTAGAATAAAAGTGACCGAGGTTACCGATTTCATTAATGATCGATTAACGAAATATAAAGTGGTTATGTTATACTGTTGGGGAGTACCATTTAATGTTTGCATTGCATACCCGTAGTTGTGTTGTGCTGATGTGTCTTGAATATTAAATGTACAAATTATTGTGATTAGAAGACTGAATTATGCATTGCATACTGTAGTTGTGTGTTGATCTGTCTTGAATATTCAACGTACAACTAATTGTGAATAGAAGACTGAATTAATAATTGCGATACAAACAAACATGTAAAGAAAAAAGTGTGAGGACTCCAACTCGGTGCAAAAAACACTTTCAGCTGGAAAGCAGCCACTGAGCGGTAGTAGGAAGCAATTAGAAAAGGAAAAAATCCCGAAGTGAAGATTTGAGATAGATAATGAGGTGTTAAGGAGTCATTTCTCTTCTATGATGTAACCACGATTGGGAAAATTAATCAATCATGCAAGGGATTCACAAATGAGGGGGGAGGGGGAAAAGAATTCTAAGAAGGATAATACACTACAGAGTTTACTGTAGGCTAGTTTCTAGAAGATAGAAGAGAAGACTTAAATGACGCATTTTATAATAAGACTAGATTTGTCCGTGGGCACGTGCCTACGACACGTCTTCGGAACGATACAACATATGAAAATCTTGGAAATAGTAAAACAACAATTATGTATCTCAAATTTAAATAGTAAAACAATAATTAGTTGTAAATAAAAGTAATGTTTTCATTAGTATATGTTGAAAAATAATTATAAACGGGGTGTAAAATTCAATTTCTTAGAACTTTGATTATGAAAAATGATAAAATTTAACTGTTGATTGGATATTTGCTATTTTCAATTAACATGAGCAATAAAAAAAATGCATAAAAAATATTAAAATTTACAAATCTAAAATCTCAAAATATAAATTTCTAAGTAAATAGAGAGAGAATGAGAAAGAGAGAAAAATAAATAAAGGGGTTGTTTTGGAGAATTTGAATTTGAGTTTTGGAGAGAACTTTTCGGCGGGAAAATATATTTTGTGAGGTTAGATCTGGACCATTGATTTTAATCCTATTGAATGAGAGCCACTTGATAGCTTTCTTTGTATTTTATTATGTAGATAAATATTATAGCCTCCTCCGGCAGCTATATAAATATTTTTAAGATAAGGGAGCTTTGGAAGGTAAATCCATCACTTATAGGGTGTTTGGTAGTCTTGGAGTTGCAAGCGCACTTGCAATTGAATTGTATTGCACTTGCAATTGAATTGTATTGCAACCGCATTGCAATTGGGTTACAACTTCTTTGTTTGACATACTTTACAACATACTAGTATTTTTAATCGTGTGATGCACGTCGGAGGATTTTCACGTGCAATATACTGTTAAGAAATAGTTTTGGAGTTAGACGTGCGTTGCACGTAATTGAAAAAAATATTTTGAAGAAAATGCAATATTTTGTGCGTCCAATGCATGTGTTCATAAGTAGATTTTGAGTTGTACGTGCACAGAGGCGTATCTGAGTTTCACGGGGGCCTACGCAAGTTATCAAATGAGGCATTTTTCAAGTTGAAAAAATAAAGATGACAATTATTTAAATGTAAACAAACTTGAAGCCTTGTAAGACAAACTATTTAAATGAAAACAAATTTATATATATGCTTCCAAAAAAATGTAATTGATAACATAGGCGTTTTACATGAAATGTCTCGTGGCAAAAAGAAACTCGGACAAATTCTAAGGAAGAAGCGGCAGTGATTTTATTCTAAATTGTATGTTATCTGAGATGATGGAAATAATGAATGAGAGAATTAAAGAGGAATAAAAAAAAATTATGTTCAAAACATACAAGCAAACACACGTTGAGTTTGTGTACATTAAGAGGAAATATTGAGTTGACATGATTGAAGTATATATATAATGCTATTTTGAATGCTTTCATGGATACAGTTTGGTTTTATCACATGCTCCTTATATATATTTTTTATCCTTTTTGAAGGCAACCCTAGTATTCCTTTCATCAATAGATACACAATTTAGATAAAATGGAAAAGAAGCAAACAAAGCAAACATGTATATGCACTTAAAAATTACATTGTGGCAAAGAGGTAAATATAATATATTAGATTACAGGGTCAGAATGAAGTGATGCTGAATATATGCATATGATAATACTAGTTGACAACTTAAAATGTAGAATAACCATATGCACTCGAAGATTTGGTTAAAAATTTATCATAAATAGGTAAATATAATATATCATAGAACATTGAAAAAATATCATAGAGTGACATGCATAGGCTAAGTAAAAAATAATATTAAATTTATAAAATGGTAAAATGATATAAATGGCTAAGTAAAAAAAATAAAAAAAAAAGATTGAAAATTTAATTAGTCCATGCAAGTTTCGAATATGTGACAGGTAAATATAATATAGCATAAAACATTGAAAAAAATTCATAAAGTGGCATAAATAGGTAAATATAGTATATCATTGAACATTGAAAAAATATTGTAGAGTGGCATGAATGGGCAAAGTGAAAAAATAATATTAAATATATAATATTGTAAAATGACATGTATTACTACGTAAAAAAATAATTAGTTTAAAAAATAAAAAAATAATTAAAAATTTAATTAGCACATGCAGGTTTTGAACCTGTGACCTTCGCATAATTAGCACATCATTCTAATCAGATGAGCTAATATGTCCACTAATATTACTAATTTTAGATAATACAGTACTATAATTGTATCTGAACACAATGACTTTTTAAAAAATATTGTAACTACTTAAAAAATATGGGGCCCAATGCAATTGCTTGTGCTGCTTGGGCCCAGATCTGTCCATGTACGTGCAACATATGTGTATGCTTGGTGTTAAGAATATTGAAATTTTATTTTGCACGTGCGTTGCACGTTTTAAGTAGGTGAAATTTTTTTGTTTGTTAGTTTTTTTGTTTGTAATTAATGGGACTTTGAGTTGCACGTACAACACATGGGTTTGTATGTTAACAAATTACAACTCCAACTCTTCCATTATATATAGAGATATAGATATTGCAATTTAGATCTGAAATGAAATAATATTTTTTCTTTGATAATGGGAATAGAGAGTATGCGTGGGGTGTATGATTACGGCTTTGTTAATAATAATAATAATAAATAATAATAATAAAGATAATAATATATATAAGTATCAACTTAACTAAATTAAAAGACAAATGTAACATGGATTTGTTTATACTCTTGTTCATAGCTAGGGGACTTTAACATTAATCTTTCTTTTAGAGCATCGAGTCGTTGCCATATATCCAAATTTTTCAAAATTTGGAAAAAAAAAAGAGTTGTAGTTGTTGGCCATTTATCCAAAATTTGAGTTCGATCGCTACAGGAGTCGGGCTATATTTGGCAATCGAAATGGCAATTACCAAAATATAGCCGAACGATAGATTATCTCCCGTCGCTTAAAATTTTTCGCTCGGACGAAAGATTATCTTCCGTCGCTTAATTTTTTTTTAATCGGACGAAAGATAAAGTACTGTCCAAAAAAAAAAAAAAGTGCCGGACGGTAGATAATCTACCGTCCCAACACTTTTGTATAAGACACTATTGTATAAGACAAAAGTGTTGGGACGGTAGATTATCTACGTCCCTCACTTTTGGATTTCTTTTTTTTTATAAATTTTTTAAGACGAAAGACAATTCTTCATCTGACCAAATTTTAACTTTCGGCCACTACAGTGCACACTCAAATTTTCTATTTCCATTTGCCAACTACCCAAAAAATGGATCACAACGACTACAGATGCTCTTAGCAGACATTTAACACCAATCTTGGTTGCAATTTTTTTACCAAATTCACAATCAGCCAAAATGGCTGCAAGTGGTGGGTTGCAACTCAGTCAGAAGTTGCAACCTCAAAATGCAAAAAAACTTTTTAGTTACAAAACTTTTTTCCCTACCAAATATTACAATTAAGAGTAATTGTGATCACCACATAGTCGATCATACTATTCAAATTAATTATCATGTCATGGTTTAATTCTCTATAAAAAGTCAACAGATTTGGAAACTTCTAACTTGAACTTTAAAAATAAAAAGATTTGTTAGTATAATAGAACAAACTAGATAACATGATGTATGCAAAAAAAAAAAAAAAACTTAAAAATTACGATATAAAAAAATCACGATGATCATCATAGACCATTCATCTCAAATTATACAAACCAATTACACCAGCTCTATATAAAGAATAAAGCTCCTTTCTTTTATATAATTTTCCTAGTAATTAGGTATCAATTCCTCATTAGAATTCTTCCACTATTGATGAAACGGATAGAGTCTAGAGACTCCAGCCATACGATAATATAAATAAGAAATAGAGTACAAGGGGGGTTTTACCAGTGGTAAAACGATAAAGACAGTAAGACAAGAATATACACAAATATTACATCCCAAACAATATATAAACGGAAAACAGAAAGCAAATTACAGACAGAGAGAAACAACGGGTAGACGAGTCTTCCGAGGGGAGGACCAAAAGATGGGCTCCTCAAGGGCAGCACGACTCCGAAATTGGGCCAGAACCCAGCCAGGCTGAAGCCCCGAGCTGGCGACACACGCGCACCGCGGACAAGGTCCAAACCGACTGCAAAGAAACAGGCAAACAAACAACCTCGAAGCAAAGAAACCCCCACTGGAGCTTCGCAAAGCCGCAGACAAAAGGAGACCCAAAACAGACCCACAGATGCGCCACAGTCCACTCAGGCAAGAAAGATGCCTCAAAAGCTCCAGGGAATCACCCTGAGAAACAGAATAAAGAGCATAGCCAAGAAGAAACAAGCAAAATGCAACAAGAGCCAAAACACGCAGAAAAAAGAACCAACTTCACCCAGCTACGCATACAGCAAAGCAGAACACCAACCGATCAATAGCAATACACAGCCAACAAGACAATAATTTAGAGGATAAGGGAACTATTAAGCTCCAGGAAAGTAGAACAAGGGGTAGTAGAACATAACCAAAATAACCCCACAAGACAATAACATCAAAAATAAACAACCAGAAAAAGGAGAGCAGAGCTAAGAAATAAAACCAACCCACACCACAGAAACCAGTCCAAGCCAGCCCCAGTCCCCGGAAACCACCAAAAGTCACTGATGGACCAAAAAGACAAAGCTAGCGAACAAACTGACACCCCAATCGGCCAGGACATGCGCAAATCAGAGCGGAATCAACCCTGCATAAAAATTAACACAAGAGAACTTAAAGGAAGAAAGAAAGACAGAAAGAAAGAAAACAGAGCCATGGAAGATAATAACAAGAAACTATAAAGCTTGAAGATTTTTAAGGCATGTTAAAGATTGCTGTAGTTTATCAAGCGCCAATTCAGCGTTCTCTTTGAAGGTTGGGCTTGATGCCCAAAGCCTAAAAAGAAAAAAGAACTCGTCAATAATAGCCGCCATCGGCTTACATAGATGACGGAAAAGCCTACTATTTCTTTCCTTCCAAGTGATCCAAATCACTATATGGATAGATAAAATCCACGCACTTCGAAACATGGTGTTCGAAGGCGAGAGGGCCCAAACAGAAGATAATGAGAGTGGAGTCACTCTCAGATTCCAGGCTAAAGTGACAATCTTCCAAAGAGGGAGGATGAATGGGCACTGGGTAAAAAGGTGATGGTTGTCTTCTGGGAGCAAGTTGCACAGCGGGCAAAGTTGCCCCCAAGCGAGGTTTCTTTTGTTGAGAATTTCGACAGTGAGGAGTTTGTTGTTAAAGGCTAACCAAGAATTAATTTTGACTTTGATAGGAATATAAGATTCCCAAATGAATTGCGATAACGAAGAACGCGTTCCTCTGGAATTGAGGAAACGATAAAAGGAGTGAACAGTAAAGGCACCCGAAGCGGTCCATCGCCAGGAGATACCTTCGAGGGGGAACCAAACGAATCCATTCAGGAGTCTCAAAAGATCATTGAACTGATCAATGAGCTGAAAGGGGATTTCAGAAATGAAAGGGATGGACCAATGTCTCACGTTATTAATTACAATAAAGGAATCGGCAACAGAGGCCGCAGGGGCCGCCGCCAATCGGAACAAAGCCGGGAAAGCCGAAGATAGTTTAATGTTACCAATCCACAAGTCGGACCAAAATAGCGCTGTAACTCCTTCTGAGCACGAGCGAGAAATGCTACAGAGGAAAGCATTAGACGCTTTCCAAACCCCTTTCCAAAAAGGAGAGGCGACACGAGAGGTCGAATGAGGAAATTCCCACCAATTAGAAGAAGATCGGTAATTTTTGATACATTGAATCCAAGGAAGGTGATTAAAATTGTGGAGTCTCCAAATCCACTTGCCGAGAAGGGCGATATTATGATCTCTAAGGTTCAGAACTCCCAGACCTCCCTCCTCTCTAGAAGAGCAGACTAGTTTCCAATTGGCAAGGTGCGAGCCTGGATTGTAGGAGGCGGAACCCGACCAGAGGAAATTACTCCTTATTTGATCAATTCTATTGATCACCCAGGAGGGGAGGAAAAAGAAAGACATGAAGTATTGAGGCATCGCTGAAAGAACCGAATTGATAAGAGTCAATCTACCCCCACGAGAAAGGAATTTACCCGACCAGACAGAAAGTCTAGACTCGACTTTGTCAATAAGAGGAATCCAGTCGGCTCTGAGAAGTTTACCCCATCTAAGAGGGATGCCTAAGTAAGAGATAGGGAAGTTGGCAACGGGGCAATTAAAAACATTGGAAACTTCAGTCTGACGGTTGGGAGAACCGCTCAACCAAACCACCGAAGATTTTTGAAAATTGATAGATAAGCCCGAAGCCAATTCGAAGCAATAAAGGAGCAGTTTCAGGTTCCGCAGAGAGTGGAGGTTCGGCTTGGAAAAAATAATCGTGTCATCAGCATATTGAAGGTTAAGGACGCCCTCGAAATGTGGGGAAGAGCCCAGTCCCTGAATCATGATCGAGTTCCAAGCATTCCTGAGAAGTCTGCTAAAAACGTCCGCGACAAGAGAAAACAGAAATACGACGCAGAAAACTAAAAGGAAGGATGGTCGACCTTAAGAAGTTCACTTCTAAAGTGAAAGTATTAATTAGAGGCTTTATTTTTCTTCTCTCTTTTTCATTTTAGTTTTGAGAGATGATACTGTTGTGCGCGGTACAAACTAATCAATAACCAAACCAATGCGGAATACAAAGAGAGAACCAGCGAGAAAACACAAAAACAAACCAACACAAGGACACACAGATTTAATGTGGTTCGGCAAAATACATGCCTACATCCACGGGGCGGTTGGGGTTTCTTCTTCTTCAAATTATCACCAATGGGCGAAAACAAACCCTTACAAATAATGACGGCTGCAAAACCGAATTAGGGATCTCTAATTTTCGTCACCGATTACAAAGCCCTAACAAGTGTATTTATAGGGAAACTATTGGGCCTTTTCTAATTGGGCCTGATCTAGTTCAAAATCCCGTCGACAGTCGACTGGTCGACTTACCAGTCGACTGGCAATCCTTCTGGCAGTCGACCGATCAGTCGCCTGATCCTCTGCTGCTGCTTGTATCTTTAGCCTTCGAAAACTCTCTGGACAGTCGCCTGATCCTTCTATCAGTCGACTGATACTGTAACTTTCATTTGCTGCAGATACTCCAAAACAATCTGAACCAGAATCGAGCCATTATCCTACAATCTCCACCTTGGCGAGATCTTCCACCAAGTATCCAACAATCTCCACCTTGGCAAGATCTTCCAAGTAGCCCAAGCAATCTCCACAAATACTCCAAATGCTCATCATCAAATGTAACAGCAAATCCAAACTCCACCTTAGTATGATATCACATACTAGGCGAACAAATAGCGAAGCACCATTTCAACCGCCCATTCCAAGTCATCAAACATGCAAAATATTAGCCAGGTTCATGCAATGCTTGAACTTGGCTGCCCCAACAACTTTGGTCAACATATCAGCAGGATTATCAGCTGTTCCAATCTTCACCAAATGAATATCACCATCCTTTATCAAATCACGCACAAAATGATAACGGACATCAATATGTTTGGTCCTCGAATGATGAACTTGGTTCTTCGCTAAATGAATAGCACTCTGACTGTCACAGTGTACCTCCACCTTCTCCCGATGAATTCCCAAGCTCTTCAAAAGTCCATGAATCCAAATGGCTTCCTTCATGGCCTCAGCAACCGCCATGTATTCAGCCTCAGTAGTAGACAACGCTACAGTGGACTGCAAATTTGATCTCCAACTTATAGGTGCTCTAGCCATAGTAAACAAATAGCCTGTAGTAGACCGCCTTTTATCTAGATCACCTGCATAGTCAGAATTAACATATCCAACCAATAACCTGCTAATATTGTCATCCCTTTCAAATTTCAAACCCACATCTGTGGTGCCACTTATGTACCTTAGAATCCATTTAGCTGCTTGCCAATGCTCTTTGCCTGGATCATGCATATATCGACTAACCATACTCACCGCCTGAGAGATGTCTGGTCGAGTACAAACCATAGCATACATCAAACTGCCAACCACACTAGTGTAAGGTACATTCGCTATATACTGTCTCTCTTCATCTGTACTTGGAGACTGTGAAGCACTAATTCTGAAATGACTGGCTAAGGGTGTACTTACTGGTTTAGTCTTCTCATCTATACCGAACCGTTTCAGCACCTTCAAAAGATATTGCTTCTGTGTCAAACTCACTATGCCCTTTGCCCTGTCTCTAGCTATCTCCATCCCAAGTATCTTCTTGGCTTCACCAAGATCCTTCATTTCGAATTCAGAACTCAACTGATTCTTCAAATTTTGAATCTCCTTAGCATTCTTAGAGGCAATCAACATGTCATCCACATATAATAACAGATATATGAAAGAGCCATCCTGCAACTTCCTGAAGTAAACACAATGATCAAACTCACTTCTGGAATATCTCTGCACCTTCATAAACTGATCAAACCTCAAATACCACTGCCTTGGAGATTGCTTCAAACCATAGAGAGACTTCTTCAACCTGCAAACACAATTTTCCTTCCCAGCTGTCTTGAACCCATCTGGCTGCAACATATAAATTTCTTCATCTAGATCCCCATGTAAGAACGCAGTCTTCACATCCATCTGTGTCAACTCAAGGTCAAACTGTGCTACCAATGCCAACAAAATCCGAATAAAAGGATGCTTCACAACTGGAGAGAACACTTCAGTATAGTCAATTCCTTCCTGTTGAGCATACCCCTTTGCAACTAGTCTTGCCTTGAACCGAACACTGCCTTTTGGACCTTCTTTCTTCGTATACACCCACTTGCAACCGATTGCTTTCTTCCCCTTTGGTAGTTGCACTAGATCCCAAGTCTTATTCTTATGAAGAGAGTTCATCTCTTCACCCATAGCAACTTTCCAATCTGCATTTTCTGAACTTCTAGTGGCTTCTTTGAAGTTGGAGGGAACTTCATCATCCACAATGGGAAGAGCAAATGCAACTGTATCTGTAAAACGAGACGGTCGTTTGATATCTCTTCTTTGCCTTCTTACTGCAATTGATTCTTCCTGCTGGATAGGAGCTTCTTCATCATTCTCAGTATCACCCACATCATCTTCATCTTGGACAGGAACAGGATTTTCAACTGACAAGTTTTCTAACTCCACCTGTTGGAAAACTCTCCTACCAGTCGACTGGTTATTGCCACCAGTCGACTGTCCCGAGCTCCCACAATTCTGCTGTTCTGGACCACCAGTCGACTGCTCCTGTTCATCAGTCGACTGTCCCGAACTTCTTCTACTCACCTGTTGAAGAACTGTCCCACTCTTCTGCTGCTCACCAGTCGACTGTCCTATACCATCAGTCGACTGTCCCGAGCTGATCATGCTGGTCTCATCAAAAGTGACATCTCTGCTGATTACTAACTTCTTCTGTTCTGGACACCACAACCTGTAACCTTTGACACCAGTACTAAAACCAACAAATATAGCCTTCTTGGCTCTTGCATCAAGTTTAGTTTCAGTTACATGAAAATAAGCAGGACAACCAAATATATGCAAAAAACTATAATCAGATGCAGGTTTACCACTCCATACCTCAATAGGCGTCTTGCCTTCAAGTGCTGCTGATGGTAAACGGTTGACGATGTGGCTTGCATATATGACAGCTTCTGCCCAAAATGTCTTCTTCAATCCAGACTGTGCTAACATACATCTCACCTTCTCAAGTAAGGTTCTGTTCATCCTTTCTGCAACCCCATTTTGCTGTGGAGTCTTCCTAACTGTGAAGTGCCTTTGGATCCCTTCATCTTCACACAACTTCAGAAACGGATCATTCTTGTATTCCCCTCCATTATCTGACCTCAGAACCTTAATCTTCCTACCAGTCTGATTTTCAACTTTCTTCTTCCAACTTGTGAACAATGTCAAAACTTCATCTTTGTGCTTCATGGTATATACCCAAACTCGTCTGGAGTAATCATCAACAAAAGTAACAAACCAGTGTCTACCACTCATAGAAGGTGTCTGAGTAGGGCCCCAAACATCTGTGTGCACATAATCGAGGATATCCTTTGTCTGATGTACAGCTGTACCAAATTTCACCCTAGTCTGCTTACCCAAAACACAATGTTCACAAAATTCCAACTTGCACCCTTTAGCATCCTTAAGCAACCCTTGCTTCACAAGCCCCTGCAAGGCCTTTTCTCCTGCATGCCCGAGTCGCATATGCCACAACCTAGTAGAGTCGGGAACAACCTGTTTAGGCCTCTCAGTTACACTGGCAGCCTGACCCAAATATGTTTTTCCCTGCAAGAAAAACAAGTTCCTTTTTCTTTGCCCTTTCATCACCACGAGTGATCCGCTAGTCACCTTCAGAATGCCACCTTCACTAGCAAATTTCAATCCACTGGCCTCCAAAGCACCTAGTGAAATCAGATTCTTTTTCAAATCTGGAACATACCATACATCTGAAAGCTCCCTAATAAGACCATCGTGCATTAGCAATTCAATCTTCCCGATTCCTACCTTCTTACAAGGTGCATCATTTCCCATCAAAACTACACCACCATCCATATACTCCAAAGAAGTAAACCACTCCTTTTTCCAAGACATATGATAGGAGGCTGCTGTATCAAGAAACCATACTTCTTGATAAAGTGAGGGACTAGAAGCCAGTGCAAAAGAAAAATCCTCGCCACTTTCTAAATTATCAACAGTCACATTTGCAGTCGAATTTCCCTTATTTCGTAGCTTTGGACAATCCTTTTTCCAATGCCCCCTTTCATGACAGAAAGCACATTCATCTTTGGCTGGTATTTTCCTGTCCTTCGAAACTCCTCTCGATTTGGAACGAGATTTGTTTCCCTTTTTTTTCAGATTTGGACTCAGATCTGGTCTCAGTCCTGCCCCTTACAATTAAAGCTTCAGAAGTTTCTCTATCAACCATTTTATCCCTTCTCCTAGTTTCATTATTCAACAAAGCATTTGCAACATCTTCATATTTCACAGTATCTTTTCCATATAATAAAGTAGTTGCTAAATGATCATAACTTTCAGGTAATGAATTCAATAGAATTAGGGCTTTATCTTCATCCTTAATTTTCTCATCCAAATTTAACAAATCAGCCAACAATTTATTAAATGATTCAACATGAGCATTCATAGACATACCTTCCGTATAGGTGAAGCGAAAAAGTCTCTTCTTCAAATACAGCCGATTCTCCAAACTTTTCCTCATGTATTTGTCTTCGAGTTTCTTCCACAACACCGCAGCAATGGTATCCCTCATCAAATCGTACTTCTGAGCCTTCTCAATAAAGAGCCGAATAGTCCCACACGCAACTCGATTCAACTTCTTCCAATCTGCTTCGGACATATCCTTAGGTTTTTCAACCTCCAAAGCAACATCTTGTTCTTGTTGAACAAGAACATCCAAAACCTCACATTGCCACATCCCGAAATTGTTTGTCCCATCAAATTTTTCAACTTCAAATTTTGCGTTGTGAATCGTTGTTCTTGATGAACTTGATCCCACAACTTCCTTGGTTGCATCTGCATCACCCGCCATCTCCCTCTAGGTCGAACCAAATGCTCTGATACCACTTGTTGTGCGCGGTACAAACTAATCAATAACCAAACCAATGCGGAATACAAAGAGAGAACCAGCGAGAAAACACAAAAACAAACCAACACAAGGACACACAGATTTAATGTGGTTCGGCAAAATACATGCCTACATCCACGGGGCGGTTGGGGTTTCTTCTTCTTCAAATTATCACCAATGGGCGAAAACAAACCCTTACAAATAATGACGGCTGCAAAACCGAATTAGGGATCTCTAATTTTCGTCACCGATTACAAAGCCCTAACAAGTGTATTTATAGGGAAACTATTGGGCCTTTTCTAATTGGGCCTGATCTAGTTCAAAATCCCGTCGATAGTCGACTGGTCGACTTACCAGTCAACTGGCAATCCTTCTGGCAGTCGACCGATCAGTCGCCTGATCCTCTGCTGCTGCTTGTATCTTTAGCCTTCGAAAACTCTCTGGACAGTCGCCTGATCCTTCTATCAGTCGACTGATACTGTAACTTTCATTTGCTGCAGATACTCCAAAACAATCTGAACCAGAATCGAGCCATTATCCTACAGATACATTTATCATTTTAGTTTGTTACTTTGTCCAAGGAGGATACCCCGAATGGGTGCTTTCGTAGCTTTAATTGTTTGGAGTTTTGTGACGTCCCGTGTGTACATACAGTGTTTTTTGCTGGCCGCCAAGATTGACTAGTTTTGTGACTAATTTTTCCCAGGTTTTGCAACCAATCTTAAAGCCATTGTTCTCGTGACACGAGTAGAGTAACAACCCAGATTCTTTGCCTTTTTTTTTTTGTTTTTGTTTTTTCTTTTTTTAACAAGAGATGTTTGCTTAAATTTTTTATAAACCATGCTTACAATATCCATTGAGAATTGGAGATAAACTCACAGGATTTCTTTTTTTTTTTCTAAATGCAAGAATTGAAACTATCTTGTTATTGATAAGAGATTTAGAAGGTTAAATGACGTTACCTCCACATGAATATCAAATCATTGTGTGCATTTTGTGGAGCACGATTGCAATTGCTTCATTCACAAATACAATGACGTAATGCTCAATTTATGGGCAAGCTGATGGATATATACTATCCTAGCAAGCAAAAGGGGGGAAAAGCATTGTTGGGGAGAAACTTTTGTATCAAATTCAGCAATCTGATGATAATAGAATACGAGTAAAAAAGAAAAATAATAATGTAGTACAATCATTGATATTTCCACACATATCTTTGTGTAGATCCAGCTATATATGCTTTTGATTATGAAGGGGATGTGGTTGCTAGTTGTGGGTCTCAGACTATCAAATATCAATGGGTTGTAGAAAGACTTTCGAAGCTTGGCAAGTGAGCTGATTTTTTCACACTCGAATCTGCAGGCAGATGGACCGTCATCCTAGCTATTAGGTTACCAGCTTACCTGCTGCTGTATGAAGGTATTGTTATTTTATCTTTTTTGGAGTTCTAGAAATTCCATTAAAATCACATTTCTTCCAATTTTTCCCTTTACACTAATTCAAAGGTTGCGTAGCCACATAGGGTTTCCGTTTCCCCCTCTAGTAATTCCAGGGTTGCAAAGGATATAATCTCTCTCTCTCTCTTTCACATGACATCAATAAATTTCAAGTTTCCGCTAATGAATATGCAATGCACAGGATAGTTATTTTATAGTTTTTTCAATTATTAAATATTTATTTCATTGTTGAGACATTGATTTTGGAAATATATACTTAAGATTCAAAGCTCACTTCTTTAACCTTTTCATGCATATATAATTACTGACATTTATATCTTAGAACAGTTAAGTTTCATTTTATTTTATATATTTTTTTTAAAAGCCTAATAATAAGATTCAATACCTATTTGTCCTTGTGCAAGTGTATAAATATTTGCAAAAGTCAGAGTTGAATTAAAAATACTAGTAATCTGCATGTGCTTTGCACGTTCTAATAAATACATTTTTTAAAATTATACCTATCTCTATATATAATGGGAGAGTTGGAGTTACACGTGAAATATACACGTAAATTAGAATTGTCCGTGTGATGCATGTTTTAATAAAAAGTTGGAGTTGTATATGCAATACATGTTTTAATAAATATATATATTTTAAAGTAAAGAATATAATGAAGAATTGGAGTTTCCTGTGTAATGCACAGATTTGTAATCAAACAAACCTTATTTGTAACAAAAAGGAGTTGCACATGCAATGCACATATTTGTTTTATTACAAATTAGGTTTATTTGGTGACAAACTCTCCCATACGAATAGTAGAGAACAGAGATTAGAGATATGCAAAATCAGAAATCTAGAAACTCAATAAATTAAACAAAAGAAAAGAAAACATATAACAAATCTAGAAACACAATGTTTGTTTGAAGGGAGAAAAATTGATAGAATTACATCAGTAATTAGCAAGGAAAAGAACTGAAGAAAACACAATGAGGGAAGGTGCCATTAATTTATTGGAGGAGGAAAACTTGTATAAAGAAGAAGAAACTCAATTTGGTGTAGATTTTAGAATCATAAATCACTATCATTACGTAGTAAGCTTTCATTAGCAACAATATAAATTGAAAAAAATTTGTGTCTACCGCAAAGGAATAGACTATCATTTGATAAACTCATAAAAGAAAAATCCATATAATATAACATAAATTCGGTTACAAAAATTTAATATGATCATTAGTTATCTTCTTTATAGAAAATTAAATTTGTCATTTTCACAATATATTACTTTAATTGTTCGGATTAACCTTATATTGACTAATTTCAGAGGGTGAGATCGATGGAGGAAAGACTAATCCTCCAGTTTCTTCAAAGTATAAAATCAATATAACAAGACTGATAAAGAATAGGGTTATTTTCCATTCATTTTTATAACAAACTATTGAGCAATAAGAGAAATGCTACCTATATCTCAAATTCTACCCCAACCTACCCCAGTCATTGAAAGACAAACCGTTATCTTTAAAAACTGATTAAAAAATTACTCAAAACTTGTCTTTTAGTGATTGTGATAGAATTTGGAATATGTGTAACATTTGTGAAGCAGTAGGTACCTAGGGCTGCAAACGAGCTGAGTCAAGCCGAGTTTCGTGAGGCTCGACCTCGGCTCGTTAAGCAATCGAGCTCGTTTCGAGCCGAGCTTTGACCGAGTTCGAGCCGAATACTCGCGAGCTTAGCCTAATAATTACAAAACGCCCAAGCTCGAGCTCGGCTCATTAAGCTGTCGAGCTAGATTTCGAGGACCGAGCTCGAGCCGAGTAGCTCGTGAGTAGCTCGAATCGTTTGCAGCCCTATAGGTACCATCATCACGCTGTTCACTTCTAAAATTAAAAAAAAAAGAGCAAAAAAAAAAAAAAAAAAAAAACAAAACAAAGAAGAAGAAAAGAAAAGAACGAATAGGTAACATCTTGATAGCTCCAACCACCTAATACTACTAATTATGTCAATTAAATCAAATTATATGGTGGACGATAATTATTTGCACCTTAAACAACGACATGTTCCATCTAGAAGATAAGGTACGGCTGCTGGTAAATGGTCAAAAACCTAAAGTGTAAGACCCCGTTAGTTGATATGTGGACCCTAATTACAGGTGGATATTTAGGTGATCTATCAAATTTTCCCATATGTGGAGGTAAAAGCATTTGAATCATGGGTATTTACAATATAAGTCTCCCGTAAATATTAAAATTCCATTTAAGTCCTCCATAATTTTCATATTAGCTCTCGATCTATTTTAAAGGTGATCCGTCTAATCTAACATACAGCAGTGTCAAAGTTCTGATACCTTGGACCAGTTTGGGATGTCAATAACTTAACTGAAAAAAATAAGATCGTAAAAATATAAAAACTACTTTTACAAAATAATATTTTATCAAAATTAGTATTCTTTTTCTAATGCTGGTTTAATAGGGATTAGAATTTCAATGATGTTGTAATTTAGGCACCATTCAAAGTTCGAGGTTGAAGATACAAGGCCGCACGCGGACAAAATGGAAACGGGTTCAGAGCCTGACACTTTTAGGGGTGATCTGATCCGATACCATTTGTGAAGTAGTTGAATGTGGGTCCCACGATATCCACTGAAAAGAGCATGCACTAATAGGCATGACCGGTGTGAGCAAACCAAGGCCGATAAAGATTTAGCACAAGCTAGAAACCCTAGAAAGATTGGAAGTGGGCTGATGGTTCAGGGTTTGGTTCACTGAATCCGTGGAAAAGTATGGTCTCAGATAAGAGAATTTTTTCCCAAACTGATCCACTTTTTGAAATTTTTTCCCAAACCGACCCACATTAAAAAAAAAAAAAAACAAGCTACCTCAGATAGTGAGTTTAGGCAAAATGCATTCGTTATAACGAGTCTATGTTGAGAGGATTTTTTTTGACAAAAAAAAAAAAACTGAACTAATGTACCTCTTGCGCACGTGAGAGAGAGCCTCTGGACTTACTATCTTTCAATGCTAGGAAAGAGTTTAATATATATACCCTTCTAAATATTTTGATTTTTCCGATGTGGGACTAAAAGCCTTTCAACCAATTTTCAAACATCAAGTGTCTCATTTTGGGAGACAATATCTCAATCACCCGATAACTGTTTTGAACAAATAAATATACAATTTTAATCATTGTATATTTATTTACTCAAAACGGTTATAGGTGATTGAGATATTGTCTCCCAAAGTGAGACACTTGATGTTTAAAAATTGGTTGAAGGACTTTTAGTCCCACATAGGAAAAATCAAAAGATTTAGAAGGATATCTATATTAAGCCAAATGCTAGACATATATGAGTTTTTACCCCAAATATATATTATAAATGTATTGGGACCCACTTCTCACTAAAAGACAATATTGAAACCTTGTCTTTTAGTGAGAAGTGGGCCTCAAAGCATTTACAACGTATGTTTGGGATAAAAACTTCTCAAAGCATTTACAACATATGTTTGGGATAAAAACTCCTCAAAGCATTTACAACGTATGTTTGGGATAAAAACTCATGTATGTGTAGTCATCCTCATATATTAAACTCTTTCCATCCTCATATATTAAACTCTTTCTTAGCATTGTAAGATAGCAAGTCAAGAGGTTCTTTCTCGTGCACGCTTGGATACAGATCTCGTACCGGATTATTGTCTGCACGTCCTGCGGACACGAATACCTAGCCAACTTGAACACACCCCCCGCGTGCGTGCAAACCCATTTTTCCCCCAGTAACGGCCACTTTTTTTAAAAAAAAATATACACTCGCTATCTCAAATAGCGAATCTACACTTATTTAGTTTTTGTTTTGTTAAAAAATCCTCTCAACATAGACTTGCTATCATAGATAGCGAGTGCATTTTTGCCTAAACGCGCTATTTGGCATACCGAGTAGGTCGGTTTGAATTTTTTTTTTAAAAGCCGAGTGTTTGGGAAAAACTTTCAAAAAGTGGGCCAATTTGGAAAAACAATTCCAGATTTGATGGATGATTGGGATATTATTGGAAGAAACGAATAGATCTGGAACTTATTGCTCTAATATTCAAAGGTGTGACCGTCTCCATTTTAGATTTCAAAGGTGTGACCATCTCTATTACAGGAAAAATTCTTGGATGAAATGAGTTCTCTGATCAAGTCCTTTAATTGGGTGGCGGCGGTAAGAAGATGAGTGACACTCTATGGGATTAAAATATTGTGCACTATCTGCAAGGACACCCTGAAATAAGACCCATGTGGTAATAGATCTTGACCAGTTTGTTAAGGTTGGAATTGCACTATTAGCTTCGCCATAATGTAGTTGCAACTGCCTTTAACTAGAGCAAAGTATGTAGTTTGATTTGATATAATTGCAATACAGATATCGACTTCAAGTGTCTAACTAAACTGACATAGTTGTATAATGTATGAAACAATATGTGGGTTCTAGATGGTATTAAATTTGGCAGAAAAAATGGTTTTCGGTCAATTTGAATGCCACTCAAAAACTAACAATTGAATCTACACTACAACAATCCAAACAACATAAGGTTCTATTTCAAGAATCCCGGTGTCTTGTAGTTGCAATTACAACATATCAAATAATCCCTTATTTGCAAACAATTACAACACCAAACTTTTTTTTGACTTTCCAAGGAAATACTAACTATTCTGAAGAATTCATGGTGAAAAAAACAAAGTTGAAGGCGAGTGACGTACCTAAAGAGCAATCTATCACAATAGCACATTGTATGGCGAAGAGTATGTAGAAGCCTGGAAAGGGAGGTATGCACTCATATTTGTACAAATAAGGTATCTTTCCGCTCAGGGAGTATTTGGTTGGTTGTAAAATATATACAAACCATGAAGAAGGGAAAAGAAAAAATTTGGAAACAATGTCTAAGAAAGTAATTTGTTTAGAAGTAATTTTATTATAGTATAGAATAGAGATGAGAGATAACGAAATTTAAAAAAGGTAGTAAAAAATTAATACAGAAAAGTATGGAATTATTTTATTGGGTAGTGTAAAGAGAGAAGAGATAGCAAAAATTTAAAAAACGATGAACAGTAGTGCTATAGTGCACTTCCAATGAAGGGGTGTTTGGTTGGTTGTAAAATATTCCAAACTAAGAAAATTACTGTATAGAAAATTAATCTGCAGAAATGAGTTCTAAAAAAATGATTTAATTAAATGTAGCTTTACTGTAATAGGAATAATGTAATATGAATAATTAACTTTGTTTGAGCAGTAAGAATACTCTAACAAATCTAATTTTAAATAACTTTTTAACTTTTGATTTTACATGTAATTAATCATAATTAATTACGGCTTAATCTCAATTAATTATGGCTTAATTAATTTCAGAGGGTGTCGGGTTCAATTAATTTAAGAGGGAGCCGAATTTCTTAATCTTAATGTTAATTATTTAGGTAATCATAATCTTAATATCTTAGGATTAATTTTAATCTTAATCTTAATCTTATTCTTAATTACTTAAAAAAAACCTTAAATACCGAAACACAAAGAAACGTGGCTGGCTTTGTTTGAAATGGGGGAATTTTAGTCCCACATCGACCAAGGACAGAGGACGGTTTGGGTTTAAATAGGATTCCTTAAGTTTTTCTGTGCAGAAAAGCTACCTCATAAGTGGAAACTGAAAGTGGGAGAAATAAGTGAAAATAACATTAGTGTGCAATGTAATTGTTTTGGCATATAACAATTTCTTTGCACCCATAGTCGTTAGAGAGATAATATGCATAAATAAAATTCATTCACATCAATTTTTTCTTACAGTCTGTTTCATTTTTATGAAATTATACATTTTTTACAAGTGTTTTTCGAAAGAAAAAAATCGGAAATGAAAATTGACAAAAATACACATTTGCGCATAACTGTTCCACAGTAGCGCTGCTGTACAAATTCAAATTAGCCATCCAAATCCGTGAAATCAGCCAAAATACAACTAAACAAATGCCTTGGATTTCCTTTTCTATAGCACTTCCTTGAATTTCTTTGCACCCATAGTCGTTAGAGTCGTTAGAGATATAATATGCATATTATACAGGAATAAAATTCATTCATATCAATTTTTTCTCACAGTCTGTTTCATTTTTATGAACTTATACATTTTTTACCTTTTCACGATTGTAGTAATCGTTCGTTTTGCTAAGGTATAATATGCATGAAAAAAAATTGATTTAAATGAATTTTATTTTGCATAAACCAAAATTTTAATATTGAAATAAATAGGACGAAGCATGAAGAAAAAAATTCGTCCCATGAAGAAAAAAAATCAAAATCAAAATTCGCATCAGACAAAACATTGATTGAGTTTTTTTTTAAATTAAGTTGTTAATTGAGTTTTTAATTAACTAAACCTAATTAATTAACTAATTGTTAAACTAAAAGTTTAATTAAAACTAGCATTACCCTATGCAAATTGCACAGCTTAAAGTGGTTTTGAGCAACTCATAAAATTATATAGAATTCCTAAAAAATGTGAGAGAATTGGGAGAATCTTATGAATATCATTCATACCGCAATTACTGAATCTTCATTATCATCATCACATAAGTAGATAGTTTAGAGAAACACTCCATAATGTTATACAATTGAATATTACTAAAGCGGGGGGGGGGGGGGGGGGGGGGGGGGGGGGGGGGGGGGGGAAGAACAATGAGATTTTGTGAGGTTGGAAAAGTAAAATGAGATGAGACTATGTTTAAGGAATTAAAAATTTTATTGTATTTTTTTTTAATGAAAATCATACGTAGTGCATGTGTTAGTTAAATAGGAATCCCTACTTTTACTCTTCTTTCTCTATTTCAAAATAGATAAAGGATAGAGGATATAGACTCTTGCTCCTATTAGCATAAGATATAGATATAATACTAACTACACTAATTAATTAACTAAATTAGGAGTTTAAGATTTTTTTTATTTTAATAATTCAGGATTTCATCGGACAAAATATCATGTTTCGTCCAATAAAAAAATAAAATAAAATATTACTGACGAAACATGATGTTTCGACCAAGAATTTATTTTATTTTTTTAAATAATCCAGACGAAACATGATAAATACATATTGCTATAGTGACTGCTATCTTTAGCTTTTTACTGTAGAAAAAAAAAGATAAAAAAGATAAAATACCTGATGAGTGCAGCGTCTACAGTAACGAAATATGTATAATATGCATTTTTAACTGACTCGACTGTGAATGCTCTAAGAGTATGGATCAGGCATCTTAACTAGCCCAGTGTCCTAGGTAAATAGAATTCCTTAGCAGATGCACGAAGATGCTAATAACAAAAGTCTAGCGTTCCTCCCCCTCCATCCTTCGTTCGATTGGTGATACTTTAATCTCTAATTGGATCTCTCTGGATGCCATTGGATCTAAAGGTGGGACACTTTTGGGATTTAAAGAATCTCGCTTCTCCATCATTTCGATTTAGCGGCTGACCTTCTTTCTTATAGTTCGCCTTCACTGGACTAATTTCAATCGTGATCTCACCGTTGTCTCGGTTTACGGTCCGTCGACAGCGGATCGTCGTGACCTATTTTGGAACGAATTTCTATCCTTCCAAAACAGTACCCATGGCCTCCTTTTTTTCTGTGGTGACTTTAACGTTACCAGATTCACCTTTGAAAGATCGAGCAACGCCTCCTACTCCGTTGACTCATCCCGTTTTAATGATTGTATTCGTTCTCTTCAATTGACTGATTTCCCTCTTAGCGGCAGATCTTTCACCTGGTCCAACATGCGCAGTTCGCCATCCTTGGCTAAACTCAATTGTTTCCTTGTTTTCTACGATTGGATTACCTTTTTCCACAACTCTTTTGCTTCGGCCTTACCTAATCCTTCATCTGATCATGTGCCCTTTTCATTGAATTCAAACTATAACTTCGCAAGACCTTTCAAATTCTGCTTCGAAAAATTCTGGCTTCAAGATCAAATCTTTGTTAATTTCATTATTGAGTGCCTCTCCTCGATTACGGGCTCGTCCGGCCTTGGCCGTATTCTGCTTAAGTTGCACGCGATCAAATATGGATGCAAAGTTTGGCAAAAAGAGAGATTTGCCAATGCCAATTTTCTTAAAAGCATTTTCCTTTCTTCCATTGACTCCATTGATAAGCTTGAGAAACTTGGTCCTATCTCTGACTCTTTTCGCTCTAAACGTAGTTCTTGTAAGAGAGAATATGCTAGCATTCTCCACGACGAACACATTAAATGGGCTCAAAGGACAAAGGTCCGATGGCTTAAGGAGGGTGATGGCAACACCTCATTCTTCCATAATTTTGCGTCGCATCGACAACGCTGCAATCGTATTTCTTCCATTGAGGATGAGGGCAAGGTATTGACTTCGGATGCTGATATTCATGCCACATTTCTTCGCTTCTATAAAAATTTAGTAGGATCACCTAAATAGTGTTCCTTTCGTCTGGACTGGGATCACCTTTGTGGGCCTTAGGCTCAGGATTTGTATAATCTGGAAGATCCCTTCTCGATGGAAGAGATCAAGTTGGCGATCTTCTCCTTAAAAAGTGATTCTGCGTTTGGGCCAGATGGTTTCCCTGCTTTTTTCTTCCAAAAATTTTGGGAGGGTCTTAAAGAAGACCTGTTCCAAATGTTCTCTGACCTCCACCAAGGGCATTTCTCTTTTGATAGAATAAACTACACGCATATAGTTCTTATCCCCAAAATCATGGGAACTCACTCTGTCTCTAATTTCCGACCGATCAGCCTCCTCAACACCACCTTTAAGATCATCATGAAAGTGCTGTCTAATCGCCTCAGTACTAGCATCTTCCTCCTGATTTATCCCGCCCAATTAGGATTTATCAAAGACCGTTTAATCCTCGACAGCATGGCGTCAGCCTAAGAAATTAATTCCGAATGTCACAGATTTAATTCTTAAGGGATCCTGTTAAAATTAGATTTTCAAAAAGCTTACGATAATGTCAGTTGGGACTTTCTCATCGAAATTCTTCTCCATCGCGGATTCGGTCCTAAGTGGATCGCCTGGATTAAATCTAGCCTTTTTGCTAGTACCTCTTCCATCATCATCAATGGTTCGGAAGGCCATAAATTCAAGTGTAAGTGTGGCCTCCGCCAGGGCGACCCTATTTCTTCCTTTTTATTTTCTCTGGTTGCTGATGTATTTAGTAAATTACTCTGTAATGCTTGGGACGCTAATGTCATCGAAGGTCATGGAGGTTCGATGAGCTTCCGTGGGGTTCTGAACCTCCAATATGCTGATGATACTATTATCTTCGCAAAACCTAACAGGAGTACTTTGCGTAATCTGAAATTACTCCCTTATATTTTCGAAAGCGCCTCTGGCTTATCCATTAATTTTAAAAAATCTTCAGTTCTTTGGCTTGGAGGATCAGATAACAGGCAAGTCGAAATAGCGCAATTCTTTAATTGCACCTCCGCTTCTTTCCCAATCCATTATCTGGGCATTCCCTTGAGATGGGGGAAGCTTCATAAATCTGACTGGTTACCGATGATCAAAAAAGTCGAATCTAGACTGAACTCCTAGGTGGGTAAGCACCTCTCTCGTGGAGGTAGATTAATCCTTGTTAATTCTGTTCTAACCTCGGTTCCTTTATACATGATGTCTTTTTTCTACGTCTCCTCGTGGGTTATTAAGAGGATTGACCAAATTAGAAGGAATTTTTCTGGTCGGGTGCAGACAATTATAGACCGGGCACGCATCTATGCAATTGAAAGTTGATTTGTACTTCCAAAGCTGCGGGCAGTTTAGGTGTTCTTGATCTTAGAAATCAAAATTTAGCCCTGTTGGGTAAATGGCTTTGGAGAATTTTACGAGAAGGCCATTTACCCTGGGCCCGCCTCATCACTCTCAAATGCTTCACCCGGCATAAGATCTGGGACTTCTCCCTCGTCTTATCCCGTAGGGCCTCTCCGTTTTGGAAGGGCGTTTGGAAAGCGGCCAAGGCCTTCCTCGTCGGCATTTCTCATAAGTGCGCTGATGGTTCCAAGACTAAGTTCTGGTCTGATCTTTGGTTCGGTAGAGTTTACTCGGCGCTTGCCAAACCATTGTGGAGCAGCTGTGTGCCGCTGAAGTCCAAAATTCTGTCCTGGCTTGTCCTTAATAACAAACTTTTGACAGTGGAGGTTCTTAATTCTATGAACCTCGCTTTGGGTCAGCTCTGTTCATTTTGCTCATCCTCTCATGAAGACACCAATCACCTTTTCCTCCAGTGCAACTTTATCCGCCCTTTGTGGAAAATAAATGTTATTGCTTGGCAGGCTCCTGGAACCCCTTCTTCTTTTTCTTCGTGTTGGAAGACTCAGTCTCTTAAAAAAGAATACCGCAAATCGTGGTTTCACTCTATCAGGGTTATCATCTGGGTCATTTGGACTGAAAGGAATAACCGTAACTTCTCGCATACCTCTTCTTTGATTAATTCCATTATTGATGAGTTCTTATTTTTCGCCAATTCTTGGCCGTCCACCTTATCGCAAGATAAAGTGGGAACACTGCACCTGTATCGCCTCGACGAGGCGGTCGCTAACCTCCGTAACTCTAGTGCTAATGTTCTTTAATTATTTCTACTCTTTATTAATTCATCTCCCTTATTTTTTGCAGCTTTAAGTTGCGTGCAGTTGGCCTTCCTTCTATCACAGGTTGCCTTTTTTGTGCTCCTTGGATCCAGGGTTCGAGTTAGCTGCTCTCGTTTTATCTGTTCTGGATATGTTTTTTGCTCTCTTTTAGCTAGCTTTTCTGATTTTGTTGTCTGATGGATATATTTTGTGCAAACCCTGGCTGTTCTCTGTGTTGCTGAGTTTGGCTGATAACCTGTGATATTTTTTTAGGCCACTTATATCTACTGATGCCTCGGTCTGCCACTACTTCACTCTTGTCTTCCTTTTTTATGAAACTACTATTTGTTTTTCTGAGGGATGTGGTTTCGGTCGGTGGCTATAGTTTGGTCTTTGGCTGGTTATCAGTGTGCTTTTCATTATCATGCGGTTTGGTTGGCATTGAGTCGGTCTATCTCATATCTAGTTGTGCTGACCATTTCAATATTATTTCATTTTCTGGCATGATGTTTATTTTGTGTGTGGTGTTTGTTTTGCACTTGTTTGTTCGGAGGAGGAGGTTGCCCTGCCTTGTTAGTGGGTTTCCCTTTTGTTACGTGACTTTGGAGTATCCCTGGACTTAGTTCTATGGCATTTAGAGCTATGGCTTGCTCTTTGGGTCTGACGTTTTTTCAGTAGCGGTCCCGCTTTTTTTTTCTTTTCTAAGATGCGGGTCATTGGTTTGGCCTCGTTTCACTGTTAGCGAAGGTTCTTGGCACCGCTGGTGCGTTTCCTCCCTGGTTTAGCTTGGAGCATCTCTATCCTCTAGCGGGCTTTTCCTCAGGGTCGATTAGCTGTGCCGAATACCACAGTTCGTTGTTGTGGGTCGGCCCTCCTTTTCCTGCAGCATTAGGACGTCCTTTTGCTCCCCTGTGGTGCTTGGCCAGTTGGCTGGGCCCTCCTCACTACCGTTTCCTTAGGCTTTTTTATTGTATCTCTGTTTGTGTTGGTTCTTAGGCAATGTACTATATTGCTTTCTCGTATTTGTTTTTTCCTTTTGATGTCGCTTACTGTTTTACTTTTCGTAAAATTTTATCTCTTGTAATCACTCTCTCTGATTTATATATTGGCTGGAATCTCGCGATTCTATCCTCATTATCAAAAAAAAAAAAAAAGTCTAGCGTTGTAGTAAGTGATGAACTAATCATTGAGTCATTACCATCAGAGTATACCAGCCCACTTCCTCAAAGTCACCAGCGAGGTGAAGGCAGGGATCAGCGGGTGATAATATCCTGCCAGACTTGTTTCAGGTGGGTGTGCATGTGCCGTGGAGGTACTGTACGAAGCTAAACGGACGTACTTATTTGCTGGACCGAGCTGGTTTGTCGGCCCACCCATCAGGGTTGTTAGAGGGATTTGTTGTTTGTACGCGTCATGTTACTTCATGTATGTTTTATTTTCTGCCTGTAGTTTGTACTTTGGCCCAGTACTCTGGGTTTGTTTCGTTAAGCTCTTATTAATGAAACAGAGTGGTCAGATTCCACCTTTTCCTTCAAAAAAAAGAGCATATGTAGTCCTATCTAAATTTGGGAATTTTGAAAATTTTGAAGTCCTATCATCTGTCGCCTGTTCTAATTTTTTTAAACGGATGAAAGTTGGTCTTTCGTTTGATATATATATATATATATATATATATATATATATATATATATATATATATATATATATAAGGTGTCGGACGCAAGATGATCTTGCGTCTGTTTTAATTTTTTTTTATAAAGCTGTCAGACGCAAGATCACCAAATGAAAAATAAAAAAATTCCAAGCGGTGATCGGACGAAATAATATATTTCGTCCGAGTCAAAATATAAAAAAAAGAAAAGGTGAACGGACGGCGGAAGAAAATTTGTGCATGAACTTTTCCCTTCAACTTTTTTTTCTATGGAAAGGTATGCATAGGATTATTATGCATATGAATAAGTTTGAGATTGGTCCAAATTGTTTGATCAAGAGTTGAGATGGATCTACCTATAGGAATTATTATGTGTAACTTGCGTACAAATTTTTTTTAAAATCCTGTATGTCTTTGGACTCAATTTTCTTATTTTATTCAATGACTGAGATTGAAGATATTGATTATCATCCACCTTTCTTCTAAATTTTGGATTTCAACGACTACACGTCCAATTCAAAATTTCTATTTGTAAACTCCAAATATAAAAAAATTCAGTCTTAATATGCTCTAATACAATACATTATTGTAGGTTAGATTTTGGCATAATATTTTGAGTATGTTTTTATTAATTTCTTATTAATTAAATAGAGTGACTATATTTTACATTTTCTTCTTAAAAAAGAAGGAAAAAAAATACAATACATTATTGGCCGACACTTCTAAGACTACTAGGCCCCATAAATCCAGCACCTGCTGCGAAATGACTCATTAATTTTGTCACTACTCACTCAGCGTTGCTGACTTGCTGTGGTCTGTAGTGTGCCACTAAACACACTCTGGTTTATTTGGTTTGGTTGGAGTCAAATTACATCCTTTTCAGCAATATTTTCAACACCATGTGCAATTTCAATGCCAAACCTCCGCACTGGCCAATTGGCCATCTCCATCAAAGGAAATTTGAACGTTGCAACACCTATCTAAGATAAGGGTGGTTAAATTCCTACCCTACATGTTTCTCTCTTATGCATGCACCTCGCAAAACTAAACATATGCATGGGCAGTTAACTTAATTAAGGTCAAGTACCTAATGGATGATGGATGATCTAGCCATCAGGACTAGCGCAACGGTCATTGCCATTTATGTACTCTTAACAAAATAGTAGAGGCCAGCCTCGGATCTAGGATTGACAAACAAGGGGATCAAGTACAAAATACAGCAACTAAACAAAAATATATAGAAGGCTAGAAGGCTAGAAGGCTCAAAACCACAACTTTAAGTAAGAAAAAGGAAGGAACCAAGTAACCTTAGCTAAGATTTGCTAAATTGTACTAAAGTAACTACTAAAACATAATTACTAACTACTGACCAAATTTGGGGAGTAACTACCAATTAGTGTGAGACCGTTTTCCATTAGAGAAACAATGTTTGGAAATCATCTATACTGTAATTTTTTCGGATGATATAATGGAGCAATAGCACTTAATAAGCTATAGAACTATGGAAACACATCATTTATATTTTTTGTCGATTCTTTTTATGTTCTTTTTATGGTACTGGATTAAGCAATTGTCAAAAAAGATAATGTTCATAAGGGTTACAGCTATTGGTGACCAAATTTACAGGCAAACTCTGATTTCTAGCTAACTTCTTTGCCTGATTCATATATATGTTTATATTCTCTGTCGGCAGTGCATTAGCAATTTCATGCTTGGAGTCACTTGGTTAGCCATTACCTAGGACTCTATAAGAGCATGTTTAGGGATGAAAGTGAAAAATTGCAAGCATAAGTAGATCATCATCATTGGTTAGAAATAAATGAAGAAGCAATATATTTTAAAAATTGAAACAAAGAAACTGAATATGGGTTTGTAAATAACAAATTGTCAAAATTATATGTCAGAGGCCAAAGTACACATATATAGAGTTACCGATAAAGTTTTTACTTCAACTGTTGAGGCATAGCATAAATAATTGAATAAGCATAAGCAAACCACATAAAACTTACTTCAAAGTATATTCCACAGAATTAGATTGCATGCAAACTTTTAAATAAAGGAGGTAATAACTAATAAGTACTGACACAATAGGTACCATGAAAAGATTAGTGCAAACACTGGAGCTTAAAAAAAAGAGTAAATAAAAGAGGAATTATATGAGCATTTTAGTGGGTCTGTTTGTTTTAGTATTTTTTTTTATTTTCAGAAAACTCTATTCTGAGTTGGCGTTTGTTTTAAGTGTTTTTTCCAAACAATATTCAGAATACTCATACCCCCTATTTTCCAACTTTCTTCCTAAACCAAACAAAACAACAGAACCCAAACAAAACAACAGAACCCAAACTCTCTTCCTCCATTCCGCCGCTCGCAGCCCCTCACCTCAGTCGCCGACCTCGTCGAACCCAACCGAAGCCCCACCTCCTCCACTGCCGCCATTGTGCCACTCTACATCGTCTTCAACATTCGACGCGCCGCCAGCCTCTTCTTCTTCCTCGTCGCCACCATCGAACGAGACCCACAAGTTCCATCATCACCTCGCGCCTCTGTCCTCCCGCTCATCTCCGGCGTGCTCAATCGCCGCTCCTGTCGACCCCATCACTGGAGCCACCTCCGCTTCTCATTGACAGCCTCGAGCTCCACCTCAACGACGAGCTCCGCCATCATCGAAGTCCTCCGCCGCGGAAGCCATCGCCAGCCATTCACGCCTTCTGTCATCGTCTTCATCCACTACTTCGAGCCGCCGCCTGAGCCTCCCTCTCGCCTTCTCCATCGCAACCCTCGAGCCATCGTCGTCTTCCTCGCATCCTCCTCGTCTTGCCGCCTTCGCTCGAGTCTCCAGTCGTGACTCCCCAGTCGCTCGCTCCCATCGTCGTCGTCATCGCGCCAGCGCCGCCGCCTGAGACTTCCCCTCCAGTCGACATCCGCCAGTCGCTGCTGCTCCCCCTCCAGTCGCAAGCCTCCCGCCAGTCCCTGCCATTTCTATTCTCCCGCGCGCTCTCTCTCTCTGTCTGGCTGTGAAGAAGAAGAACAGTATATTGATTGGATGATTGTATTGGTGTTTTGGGATTCAGATTGAAGTTGTTGTTTTGGGGATCTGATTGTAGTGGTGTATTGGTTGTATTGGGGATTGTGTGGTGGGTTGCTGTTGGGTGTTGTATTGGTGTTTGGTGTTTGGGGAGCGGATTGGATTGTTGTTGCTGCCTTGGAGTTGTTGAAGGGGTTGTTTTGCTGAAGTGAAGTTGGGTTGTGTATGTGCTGTTCTGATGTGGAGTTGAGATTTGCTGTGTGGTATTTTGGCACGCGTCTCGCACGTGCTCTTGGGATTGCTCCCGGGATTCTGATCCCGTTATTCTTATTTTATTGAATCGTCTACAAGGAAAAAGACAAGTCCACTTGAACTCTTTCATTTATTCTAGTTCAAGATTAATTGACCTCTTATGCAAGTAGTTCCAATTTATTTATCGTTAACTCTGCCTTGTGTCCCTTCCGTTGGAAAACAGCTTTTAATACTCTCTTTTTCAGGAAAACAGCTTTCAGATAACAGTTTTCAGCAATAAATATAACCAAACAGCTTTTCAACTCTCTTTTCAGAAAAACAGCTTTTAGAAAACAGTTTTCAGCTCGAAATATAACAGAACAGCTTTTAAACTCTCTTTTCAGAAAAACAGTTTTCAGATAACAGTTTTCAGCTAGAAATATAACCGAACAGCTTTTGAACTCGTTTTTTTCAGAAAAACAGCTTTCAGATAACAGTTTTCAGCAAGAAATATAACAGAACAGCTTTTAAACTCGTTTTTTCAGAAAAACAGCTTTCAGATAACAGTTTTCAGCTAGAAATATAACAGAACAGCTTCTGAACTCTCTTTTCCAGATAAACAGCTTTCAGAATACAGTTTTCAGAAATAAATATAACCAAACAGCTTTTAAACTCATTTTCAGAATAACTCTATTCAGAATACAGTTTTCAGAAAACTCTGTTCAGAAAACTCTTTTCAAAATAACAAAACAAACGCAACCAAGAATCTGATTTCTAATATGATACTCTCATGATAAAAGGTAATTTAAGTAAATAAATCCATTAATATAGTTTTTCTTTGGGTACATCGGAATCCAATAATTTTGATCACGACAGGAACCGAACCCCATCACGTCTGAATAAAGAATTACATTAAAGTTAGGTTCATTCCTTTGTAGGGTGGGAAAAAATGAGATAACCTTTGACTATTTGATCAATCATCGTGAACTAAATTGGAGTCAATACTAACCCATAAACTAGATCGGTAGAATATATAAATCAACTAATCAATCACCAATAGATGATTGGATTTGTGATGGCTCTCAGTGCTAAGTGCTGCACTTTGAAGTCACACTTTGGGTGCTATGAAAGAAATACACTAGTCTCCCATCTTTATGTTGGACATATCAGATGAATTGTCAACACGAACTACATATTTATGTCCCAAACAAACCCAAGATAAACCTAATTGTGTACATATTGTGTCATATAAACGACCATCTCCTGGTTCTTAGGGCTTCTGTAACTGCAAATGAAGGAAGAAAAGGTTTTTTTTTTCTTTTTTGAAGAAAAATGAAGAAAGAAAAGGTTGGACATGGAAAAAGTGGTGTGTCAGAATGAATTTCCTTTCGAATTTTTTTCCAAACTGACCCACTTTTTGAAAGTTTTTTCAAACTGACCTAGTTTTTTAGAAAATTTCCAAACTGATCCACTCGATTTCTCAGATAGCGAGTGTAGTCAAAATCCACTTGCTATCTGAGAAAGCGAGTGTTGGTTATGGGCTTTTTGGTTCATTCCTTGGACAAAACTCGTTGTCTCAAAAAATGAGCTTGTTTTAATAAAACTTGTTTTTTTGAAACAATGAGTGTCGATTTGAGTATTTTAACTTTCTCAACCCAGATCCGTTGTCTCAAACAGCAAGCTTGTTTTAACCAAACTTGCTGTTTGAGACAACGAGTGTTAATTGGTTTCTTAAACCTTAGGCTCGAATTTTTTTATTTTCTTCTCTCCATTCTTACTCCTAATTTTGAAACCAAAACCCTAGCCTTTCAAATTCGATCTCCTACCCACAAAATCTCCTACAAATCTAAATCTATTCACTTAATCTTTTCCAACCCTCTATCCTTCTACTCTCAAAACCCTAAACTCATTCTCTGGAAAGAAGAAAATAATAAAAAATCGAGCATGGGGTTCAAGAAATTCTCAATCGACACTCGCTGTCTCAAACATCGAGTTTAGTTAGCGAGTCTGGGTTGAGAACGTTAAAAAACTTCAATCGACACTCGCTGTCTCAAAAAACGAGTTTGGTTAAAACAAGTTCGTTTTTTGAGATAGCGAATCTTGGCCAAGAAAGGAACCAAAAAACCCAAAACCAACACTCGCTTTCTCAAATAGCGAGTAAATTTTGACTACACTTGCTATGTGAGAAAATGTGTGGGTCAGTTTGAATTTTTTTTCAAAAAGTGGGTCAGTTTGGAAATTGCTCTTTCCTTTCACTGGGATGGGAAACTTAGAAGATGGAAAAGGAGTCTACAAATACAGAAGTTCGGTTCAGAACATTTTTGACAAAAAACAGATGGATATAAAAACAAAATTCGCTCTTGAAGACTATTTGCTACTGAAAGCAAATCAGAACATTACCCAATCCAATCAATTCTCGGTCAGTACATTAGTAATAACTTTTGGAGACAATCACCATTATTATTAATCTTTTGATAGTTACATTACCCAATCTAATCACCAGGTTATTTGGTCTATTTAATACTCTACATAATATGATTTAATTCAAGTTGAATTTTTAATTCTATTCAATTAAGCTGGATTTTGATACCTATATAAATGTGATGTCTACGTCACAAAAACACTTCCAATAATTTCATGAGGTGGAACCCTATAATCTAAATAACCAAAATGGCAAAAAAGCATGTTCTAATGGCGTAACATAATCTTCTATAATTTATACGGAGAAGATTGTGACAAAAATAATTGTGGTGAAACATTAGCTTGAAAGATATGTATAAATCGTGGTGGAGATTGCTCACTGATCTGAGGTTGTCCATGTTCGGTGTCTGTGTTTGTATATTTGGTGTCCATGTTCGGTGTCTGTGTTTTGTCTGTTTAATTTATGTTCCATTGCTTCTGTTTGTATATTTGGTTCGGGCACCCACGGATTCTGTATTGCGTTTACATTTTGCCTCGTTTTACCGCTTGTAAAACCTTTATTGTAACTATTTGATTGTTATCTATTTAAATCTGCTGGCTGGAGTCTTTCGACTCTATCCGTATCATCAAAAAAAAAAAAAAGATATGTATAAATATAAGAAAGTATTTGATATGGGTTTAGATTGGATATAGTTTACCATGGAGGGTCCACCATTTCATGAGCTTTATTAAGCAAGCTTCATTAATCATGTGTTAAGGACATACAGAGGGCTATGATATAATCACATTATTCTCTGTTCAAACAGTAAATAAATGAAAAAATAAAACAAAATGTAATAGACAATCAGTCAATTAATGAAAAAAAATATTTAAAAGAGAAGGAAAGTGAAAATGGTAAAATACCTATAAGAAGAGGCTACTTATACAGTGGGATCTACATGTTAGAACCCGATTTTATAAATAAGAAAAAATTCCCAACAGCAATTGCGAAGAACTGAAATACAGAAAATAAAACAGTAAACGGAAGACTTTGCACAGAGTCAAGACGGAATCTCTCTCCTTAAAGCAGAATTCGTCCCGTAGTGTGACGGTGGCTGGCGAATTGCTTTCCAGGATATAACTGTATCTTCTTTGAAGAGCAGCACCCTTGTTTCAGAGCTTCAGTAAACTGCTGTCTGTGATATACTCTCAGTTGACACAGAGGTGAAGAAAAAGAAGAAGAATAAAAAATACTGACTCAATATGAGGCATAGCATAAATAATTGAATATGCATAAGCAAACCACATAAAACTTACTTCATGTATATTCCACAGAATTAGATTGCATGCAAACTTTTAAATAAAGGAGGTAATAACTAATAAATACTGACACAATAGGTACCGTGAAAAGATTAGTGCAAACACTGGAGCTTAAAAAAAAGAGTAAATAAAAGAGGAATTATATGAGCATTTTAGTAAGAATCTGATTTCTAATATGATACTCTCATGATAAAAAGTAATTTAAGTATATAAATCCATTAATATAGTTTTTCTTTGGGTATATCAGAATCCAATAACCCAACCCCATCACGTCTGAATAAAGAAGTTAGGTTCATTCCTTTGTAGGGTGGGAAAAAATGAGATAACCTTTGACTAATTGACCAATCATCGTGAACTAAATTGGAGTCAATACTAACCCATAGACTAGATCGGTAGAATATTTAAATCAACTAATCAATCACCAATAGATGATTGGATTTGTGATGGCTCTCAGTGCTAAGTGCTTCTCTTTGAAGTCACACTTTGGGTGCTACGAAAGAAATACACTAGTCTCCCATCTTTATGTTGGACATATCAGATGAATTGTCAACACGAACTACATATTTATGTCCCAAACAACCCAAGATAAACCTATTGTGTACATATTGCATCATATAAACGACCATCTCCTGGTTCTTAGGGCTTCTGTAACTGCAAATGAAGAAAGAAAAGGTTGGACATGGAAAAAGTGGTGTCAGAAGGGTAATGCTACACCTACAACCTTTTCTTACAACATTTCTTTTACAACCTTACGTGACACAATTTCATTGAAATGTATTGTAGAGTAGGTTGTAGTGGGTTCTACACATCTCCAATGAGATTGCGCCACCTAAGGTTGTAAGGTTGTAAAGGTTGTAGGTGTAGCATTACCCGTGTCAGAATGCATTTCCTTTCGATTTTTTTTTCCAAACTGACCCACTTTTTGAAAGTTTTTTTTCAAACTGACCCAATTTTTTTAGAAAATTCCCAAACTAATCCACTCGCTTTCTCAGATAGCAGCGAGTGTAGTCAAAATCTACTCGCTATCTGAGAAAGCGAGTGTTGGTTTTGAATTTTTTGGTTCCTTCCTTGGCCAAGGCTCGCTATCTCAAAAAGCGAGCTTGTTTTAACAAAACTTGCTTTTTGAGACAACGAGTGTCGATTTCAGTATTTTAACTTTCTCAACTCAGACCCGTTGTCTCAAACAGCGAGCTTGTTTTAACCAAACTTGCTGTTTGAGACAACGAGTGTCGATTGGTTTCTTAAACCTTAGGCTTAAATTTTTTTATTTTCTTCTCTCCATTCTTACTCCTAACTTCGAAACCCAAAACCTTACTCTCCCAAATTCGATCTCCTACCCACAAAATCTCCTACAAATCTAAATCTATTCACCTAATCTTTTCCAACCCTCTATCCTTCTACTCTCAAAACCCTAAACTCGTCCTTTGGAGAGAAGAAAATAAAAAAAATCGAGCATGGGGTTTAAGAAATTCTCAATCGACACTCGCTGTCTCAAACATCGAGTTTGGTTAGCGAGTCTGGTTCAGAAAGTTAAAAAACTTCAATTGACACTCGCTGTCTCAAAAAACGAGTTTGGTTAAAACAAGTTCGCTTTTTGAGACAGCGAGTCTTGGCCAAGGAAGGAACCAAAAAATCCAAAACCAACACTCGCTTTCTCAAATAGCGAGTGAATTTTGACTACACTTGCTATCTGAGAAAATGAGTGGGTCAGTTTGGGAATTTCTTCTTTCCTTTCACTGGGATGGGAAATTTAGAAGATGGAAAAGGAGTCTACAAATACAAAAGTTCGAATGTTTTTTAACTCTAATTTCAATACAACAAAAGGCGAAAGAGGCGACCAAGGCGACCAAGGCAGGAAACCAAACTAGGGACACCATCAGCGCTCGATGATTAAGAGGAGGAGGGACGAAGAGGGCGACAGACGGCCGGAGCATGGAGGCAGACAGGATTTTGGCAACAATGAACCTCCTAGAGGCAGAGGTTCAACGGTGCAAAGATATACTCGATTTGACCATAGAGGCCAATCGAGTAGAGGTGGAGAGGAACTTGGGAATAGAAAGTAGGAGTCGAAAGGGCATCGCAACTCCTCTGTGAACATCAAAGGACCTCCGTCACTGCGAAGATCATACTTGGATGTGACTAGACTAAGGTATGATGACAACGGTAGAGGGGAGCGTAACAGGGGAGGGCGTTCGCCGGAGAGGGAGGAGATCAGAAAGAGAGAGGATGAGGAGGGAGAGTGGGTTTCGGTTAAACCCAAAATAGTGAAGATGGCCGAAAAGAAAGCATCTAAGGCTCTCTCGTCGTCATCGGCAACCCCAAACTCGACGAGAGCCCAATGTCATAAATGTGTGGCGAGAAGCCGCATGAATGACTGGTTTCGTTATGCTTGTAAGAAGTTTGGACACATCTCGGTGGCTTGCCCTAACGTCACAACAGTGAAGATCAATCACTCCAACTCCTCGGCGACGCAGTCTTTGGCTTAGAAGGTGGGCGAAACCAAACACGGTGTCTCGAATCAATCGGAGGAGAGTAACGACGAGGGGAGAAAGGTCATTAGATTAGTGATCGCACCAACGCCGATCATGACGGAATTCGAGAGATGTCTCAAACTATGTATCATGCTTAAGATACATACTGGATACCCATCAGTTCGGGAGATGTCCGAGAAGCTTTTCAAGAGTGTGAAGTCGGAATCGATTATAAAGTGGGATATTCAAAAGGTTCGCCAAGATGTTTTCATGGTGTTTTCTGAATCGGAAGAGAGAATTAGGGAGGTGCTCATGATGGGGAGCCTAGAAGGCGATGACTACTATGTTACGATGAGCAGATGGACGAGGAGCTACGGCGCATTGAAGGTCGACGCCATGCCAGCAGTGTGGATTAGATTGTTTAACCTACCATTTTAGTGTTGGGTTCGATCGGCATTCCAAAACGTTATTGGAGGATGTGGCTACTTGATTGGCATTGATAAGAACACTAATCTACAAACTCGTAGAGAATACGCGAGACTACATATCGGGGTGGAAGACCTAAGTTTAATTCCATCAATCATAACTGCAGAGTTTGAAGACGAACGACATGAAGTTAAGGTCATCATCGAGAAGAAAAGGAGAGTTTCGTTTAGGGGATCGCCGGAGAAATCTGGTTCTAAGTCGGAAGCTCATTTCGCTGGCGAGAGGAAGGTGAACATGAGCAGGAGCCGTTGGATCCAGGACGAGTCAATCAGGAGCATTCAAACTAAGGCAAGAGCACAGTATGGAATCTCCAAAGCAGCAAGTCAGATCGTCTAGGGGAGAATCTCAACAGTTTAACACAGCAAAACTTCGAACGAAACGATTCAGTGGATCACAACGAAGGGGGGACAGTTGCCAGGATGGGAGAGATGAGACACTATTCGTACGAGGAGGCAGAGAAATGGTGGGGGGGCTCAACACGTGGGTAGCGTAAAAGAAGGGAGGCGGACAGTGAGAGTTATGGGTCATGTAGGGGTTAAAGATGGCGTGAGAAGGGAAAGGAAACGGGTGACGTGGGTAGCCATAGGCTGGGGCCCACTAAGTCGGTAGGAGATATGATGATGATGTCTAAGGATGATTTTAACAAGGCTGTCAAAGATGCTATTAATTTGATTTCAAAACAACTGATAGTGAGGCCTTCTTCGATGCTTGGGCCCCAGGAAAAGAGAGTATTCAACCCATAAAGAGGCCTGATCTGAGGGTTCGTGAGGGGTTTTCTGAAGAAGAGGGGGAAGGTGAAGTCGAGGGGACTCATGGCGAGGATAACATATGTATACAAGATGAGGGAGCTCAGGAAAACGAAACTGATGGTAGATCGATGGATGTACATGACGGCAGGATCACTGCATTACAGGGACTCGGAGAGGGATCGCACGATTCGGTAGTCGATTTTGAAAAGTGGGAGCAAAGGGTTAAGGAGTTAACACCGGGAATGGAAGATATTGCTACAGAAAATATCATGGAACCAATAATTCAAAACGCGGGAAGGGGAGTCGAAGAGGCAAAGAGGAAGAGCAAAAGACAAAGTGACAGATGGGGGTCTAAGGAGCCGAGTGAAGAAGACCTTATCAGATCAGCTGCAAAAGCAAAGGAGCCAACGTCTGCTTATGGAGGTTCGTTTTCGGTACTTAGTTTCATTTCAGATAATATGCTTCTTTACTATTCCTGTGCTATAGGTTTAGACATGGGTTCCACTAAAGAGGAACAATTTCAAAGGGTATTTAATCTTAGAGAGGAGGCGGATAGACTTTGTCTATAGCAAGTCTAGGTAGGGGGTTTTTGCTTGAGTAGGGGATTAGGAGATTTTTCATTTTTTTTTATGTTATACATCTTTTAGAATGTAAGAGGTATGCGCTCTAGAATTAAGAGTAGATTGGTTAATGATTCTATCGCTAACCAAAAGCCGGTTGTGTGTGCTTTGCAAGAAACTAGAATTTCCAACCCACACAGTAGAGACTTTGAGAACATGAGTTCTTTTAGAGATTTTGAATGGCGATTTAGGGAGGCTTGTGGCATGTCAGAGGGGATAGCGTTAGGTTTCGACTCTAAAATCATTGAGATTATAGATGATTTTGTGAGTACTTTTTCGCTGACCATCAGAATTAGGAGAAAGAGCGATGGGTGGGAGCACATGGTCACATCGGTTTCATTGTGAGTCTTAGGGAGGGCTTCTGGTTAGAATTAAAAGACGTTCGGAGTATATGGGAGGGACCGTGGGTTTTGGGAGGAGATTTTAACATTACTAGATTTCGGTCGGAACATCGGGGGAGGGGGGGGGAACGATAGATGTAGATTGGAGTTCAACAGGCTTATGAGCGATCTAGAGCTTATCGAGCTACAGGGTTCTGATAGAAGATTTACGTGGACAAACATGCAAGCTAACCTGACCTCAAAACTAGATAGAGTTTATGTTTCCTCAGACTGGGAAGAGAGATTCCCGCTGGCTAAGGTTGGGTCAATCCCCAGACTTACGTCCGATCATACCCCACTTGCTCTTGACTGCAGAATAGGGCCAGGACTCATTAAAAACCAGTTCAGATTTGAGAAATCCTGGACTTACTCCAGTAACATCAAGAAGGTTATTGAAGGCTCTTAGGAGAAGCCTACAAACACAAATGATGCAGTTTCCAAATGGATGGTCAAAATTAAGAGATTGCAAAAAGCTCTAAAAAAGTGGGCGAAGAGGAAAATGGGGAACTAAGGAGACGAAAAGATAGATTGAGAAATAGAACACAAGAACTAGAAACCATCGAGGAAGAGAGAGTATTAGATGGTAGAGAGATGGAGGAGCTAGCACAAAACAGAATTGAAATGCACAAGATTGGAGAGATGGAAGAGTGCTACTGGAGACAAAGATAGGATCCAATGGCTTAAGGAGGGAGACTCCAACACGGGCTTCTTCCATAAGGTGGCTAAAGGTAGAAGAAGGCATAACAATATTTCAGGATTATTTGTGGGGGGAGAGTGGACACAGGAGGGTGGTGAAATTAGAAACCATGTAGATACGACCTTTAGAGAGCTAATGGGAAAGAGGAGAGTCCGCACTTGAAGATTGAATTATGATATGTGGAGTGAGTCGAGATTGGATGGGAGCGAAGGTTTGGAGGGTTCCTTCACAGAGGTGGAGGTTATAAGATCTATTAAAGTCTTGGGACAAGACAAAGCTCCGAGACCAAATGGATTTCCGATTCTTTTCTACTCATTATATTGGACGATAATCAAGAATGACTTCCTAGATATTATTGAGGAGTTTTTTGCGGAAGTGGCACAAATAGATAGACTTAACTATGCTAATATTATCCTTATCCCAAAGAAAGCAGAGGTACTCAGGGTGGAAGACCTCAGACCCATTAGTCTTCTCAACGTGTCTTTCAAAATCATCACTAAAGTGCTAGCAAACAGACTCACCGAACTTAGCTGATATTATTGATGAATCACAATGCGGACTTATCAAAGGTAGAAACATCACGGACAGTATTGCCTCAGTTCACGAAATGGTCTTCAGAGCAAACAAGGAGAAGGTCGAGGATTTTCTTTTGAAGCTTGGCTTTGAAAAAGCATACGACTCGGTAGAGTGGGACTGCGTGGACGAAGCACTTGAACTTAAAGGATTTGGACCTAAATGGAGGAGATGGATGAAGATGTGTGTTACAAATGGAAAACCATTCATTCAACTTAATGGGGAACTAGGCAGGGAAATCAGATGCAGGAGATGGCTGAGGCAGAGTGATCCTTTATCACCTTTAATATTTTCTATCATAGCTGATGGGTTGGCTGAAATGGCTAGAAGTGTAATACCCCATATTTTTAAATAATATTTTTAATATTAATAAATGAATTTAAAATGATTTTTGGAGATTTAATAAATATTTTTCTGAAAATTTATCTTTTTACACGTGCAAAACACGTGCAAATATTTTCTTGAGAAGTTCAAATTCAAAAAATAATTATTTATTATTAGATATTATTTTTGAATTTTTTGGATTTTTCTGATATTTATTGGACCTATTTACAAATATTACAAAAAGATGGACTTTTGTGCAAAATTACCACTTGGAGCGAAAACTCCAGATTTTTAGATTTTTGGACTGGCTATGATGCCTAGTAAACTCATGGTTAAAACTTTTACTTTTTATTTTGATGAATTTGATTTATTTTATAAGTTTCGATAAAAGAGGATCTTTTTGCAAAATTATCATTTTGAGAGGTAAAAGGAAAAATTCATTTTTTGGGCTTTTTAAACAGTGCCGGCTGGCTTTATGATGGTTTTTTTTGTTTTTAAATCTCAAATAAATTAGTTTTATCAAGTTTCCAAGTATATATGGATCTATATATGTAAAGATGTGTTTTAAAATGAGTATTTTTGCAAATGTGTTCAAAACCCTAAAACCCTGGATCCCGGCCTATTTAAGGGTGGAGTGCAGCCGTCTTTCACTGCACAACACAAGGGATTTCATTATTTTATTTTCTTGGAGTTTTCTAGCAAAAGATCTTGGATTTCTTGCGAAGGAGGGATTTTTCGTATTGCTTTATTATCTTCGTTTGATCTCTTCATCAAGGTGAGTGACATGTTTTGTTTTGTTTTTTTTTATGTATGTTTTATGTGATGATCTATCGATTAGAAAGCATGTTAGGATTTTGTATGATGACATATGAAGTTTTGGTGAGTAGACGAATTAAAAGTGAATCCTTTCATGAAACTATATTATTGATAATTGAAACCCTAATTTGTTGACTAGAGATTGTTAAATAGAGATCATGAGTAGGTTGTTTTCCCTCACATATGTGCTGTTTTGACTTGTTGAGAAGGGTGGTATGATGAAATTGCATAAAGTGGATAAAAAGATTACCTTTACTTGTGTATAAATGCATAACGCTATTTGAGGCTTTTTGTTGAGTAGAAACTTGATTAATAATTGTTATAATTGCTCATATTCATGGACAAATTATTGTGAATGATTGTGGATGAATTTAATGGCTATTGGATCTAAGAATTAAGTCTTGGAGTTTTGAGAAAGGGGTTTAGATTTGGATCTATGCATTATGATCAATTTTGGGATTTTGTGATTTTGTGAAGTTTTTGAGAAGTTTTCAATTGGATATGATTGGTTTTAGTACTGAGATTAAATTTAAATATTTCACTATTTCTAATTGATGAGTTTTGAAGTTTTCTTGGCGCACAAACATGTGTACATATATCTTATTTCGTTGTTTTCGAAAAAATTGGGTTTTCGTGTGTTTTGATGGAGTCTTGATTGGATTTCAATTGTTTTTGTTCTGAGATAGTTTTAAACTCTTTACTACTATTATTGATGGATTTTTGAAGTCTAAACTGATGTTAAAAATTCGTATTCGAACATATACGTATATAAGTTGTTGTTTTGAAAGATTTTTGGGTAAAACTCCTATTTCAAGATCTTGATATATTTTGATGTGTTTTAATACCTCCTATATGTTATACAAGTTACAATTAATCATCTCAGAAAATTAGTTCTTCAAATTTGTGATTAAACAAAGTGGAACCGTGTACCGGTTAAAACATGCACAACCTTTAAACTGCAGTCTGGAGGTCTGACAGTCGACTGACCAATGTCGACAGTCGACTGTCGAGGTCCTAGCTGAAGCATTTTCTTGAGTCTCGAATTTTCCTGCGGGATAGTCGACTGACTACCTTATACATTCGACTTTCGCTGCTCTGAATTAATATTTTCTTTAAGTGTTGGATTTTCCTGTGGGACAGTCGGCTGTCTAGATTACACAGTCACTGCTACTGCTCTGATTGTGGTTTTCTTGAGTCTTCAGATTTTTTCGCAGGACAGTCGACTGGCTACAGTATGCGGTCGACTGTCACTGCACTGCTTGATGTTTTCTTGAGTTTAGGTTTCACGCGGGACAGTCGACTGGCTACCCTATGAAGTCGACTGCTACTGCTCTGACTAATGTTTTCTTGAGTTTTCTGACGTTTCTTCGAATGATCGTTCCTTTAATATTATATTATTTCAAAAGATGTTTTACTATAGATTTAAATGTCTTATAGAGATTTATGTTGGAGCTTTAAAAGTATTCTTTTGGACCTTATTTGAGTTATACGTGCTTTCAAAGGAATTGATGTTTTGTTATATTCTACAACTTAAAAATATGGTTTTTAGTTATTCAATGGATTTAATATTTATTTGGATTCTAAAATTTTATAAAAGATTTGGATTTTGTTGATTTAAGAAGTTTCTTCATATGATCGTTTTGACAATGGATTTGTGAGTTTTGGTCTTAATGATATCTCTACGAGTTAAGTGGGAGTCCTGTGAATCGGCAGATGAGATTTTTTGATTTAGACCAGTTGGGTTTTGGGGTTGTTGTTGAGTATTTAAGTCCGGTAGGATACACTAACTCTAGAGATGAGGATTTTTTGTCTTTTAATAATAACCAACTTAAGGACAAACACTATTGGAGATGTGATGGAACTTGGGAAGCGTGAGTATATGCACTTGGTCTGTTTAGTCCAACAGATGCATTCCAGGACTGTTTGTTGTCCTGTCTCAATAGGACATTTGTATGTTCGCATATCGATGATCTACATGCCTATTCACGGAGCATGCAGGGTGCATTTACGTGTCGAGGGTCGGCAGGCCTATTCACGGAATGTACCTGGTGTATCTGCACGTCAGGGCCTTGCAAGCCTATTTGTGGGGTACGCGGTTGGGAGGTGATTCCCCAGTTTTAGAGCTATTCTTACATGATGCTTGTGCGTAGAGGGCTGTGGTACCTATTCGCGGAGTATTCTGGATCTTGTTTCCATCACCGTAGTAGGATTAGTTGCATAACGAGAGATCTAACCCTATAAAGTGGAGATCGTTAAGGGCTTGCACCGGACCTATGTACTATGGAATGCATAGAATACGACAGGTATGCATTAGAGAGTCAGCATATAGCGATTGTGTTTTCTTGACTTGGTTTTATGCTTGTGTTTTCCCATTTTTCCTACACTTGACACTTAGTCTAGATTCACTTAATTGATGTTTTCATGTAACACTATTTACTATCTTATATTCCTTGATGTTTTCATACTTTACTTATTGTTATTTCTTATTTCATTTATTCTTGCTGTTAATACATGTTGTTGATGACTCTATGCACTATATTTTATTTATGTTGTTTTCTCTTATGTCACTCACACCGTTATGGCTGACCCCTGTAGTTTTGGGGGTTATGGTTATCTCTAGCCTCATGTTTTACAGGTAGGTGCTTGTAGCTTGGAATTTGGATGCTTGTGCTAAATTGATGTTATGGCTTGTGTAAAATTGTAAAAGATGTGTTGTAAAGGAAAGTTTGTAATTCAAGGTATTTTGTTTTCCACTGTGTTTTGTAAACAATTGTTGTAATAAAAGTTGAAATAAAAATTATCTGTGTTTTTGGCTATGTTTACTATGTCAATTGAAGTTGATGCTGGAAATTGTGCCATGTATTTCTGAGATATCATATTGGAAATTCGGGGCGCTACACGGAGAGGAGTCCAGATGGGGATTATCAAAGGGATCAAGGTTAAAGGTTGCCCTGAGCGATTGTCAATTTTGCAATATGCGGATGATACCCTTATGTTCGGGGTTTCAAGGATGGAGGAAGCGGTGGCCATTAGAGTGATTCTACGATGTTTTCAACTATGGTCTGGGTTGATAGTTAACTTTCAAAAGAGTAGGGTTTTGGAGATTAGCGGTGGGTGGGGCGACTTGGTCTCAAGGATTCCAGAGGCGCTACAATGTGAACAGGGGGAGTACCCTCTTAAATACCTGGGAACGCCAGTAAGACCTGGTAAATTGCTAAGGGAAGATTGGATTCCACTTGTGAAAAAAATAGAGAGGAAATTAGACGGGTGGAATGGGAAATTCTTATCATTGGGGGGAAGAATTGTTCTTATCAACTCAGTCCTCAGTAGCCTACCAACGTACTTGATATCTATTTATGAGCTCCCTACTTGGGTTATCCAGAGAATCGACAAATGTAGGAGGAGGTTTCTGTGGAGGGGAAACCAGGAGGGCAGTAAAGGAATTAACCTGGTGAGGTGGGGTAGGGTATGTAAAAAGAAAGACTTCGGTGGACTTGGAATTGTGAATTTACGAGACATGAATAAAGCACTTTTAGCAAAGTGGTGGTGGAAAATGCGCAAGGTGTGGTGGGGTAACTCGTTCCTATTATACCGGAGACATAAAAGGTTCAGATTTGGGGGAAGAAGTAAACACGGGAAAAAATCTTACATGTGGAAGGGGATCGCGAAGGTGGGGAAGGACTTCCATGCTAACACTAGCTGCAAGCCGGGGGATGGAAACAGCATCAGGTTCTGGAAAGACAAGTGGGCAGGAGAGAATACACAGCAAGCACTGTTTCCAAAACTGGCGGAGGAATCAAAAGAGGAAAACGCTTTAGTTTCGGAGATTTGAAAATACGGGACAGTTAAACTCAAGCGCGAGGGAATACTTTCGGATGAAAGTAATCAACAACTACTACAACTCAAACTTCTACTAGAGGAAGGAGTGAGAGCCAGTAGGGGGATAGAAGATGACAGGTCTTGGAAGTTAGATTCCTCTAGATTGTTCTCGGTCAGATCCATGTACAATTTCTACAATGATGAGGGTGTTAGAAACGAGGAGACGAACATTATTTGGAAATCGAGGGTCCCTAACAAGATCAAGGCATTCCTTTGGTTGGTTATGAATAACGTGATACTCTCCAAGGTGAATCTTAAGAGTCGTAAGATACAGATTGATACTCAGTGCCCTAGATGTAGCGAGGGAGAGGAGGATACTGTGCATATTTTCCTTTGCTGCCCTAAAGCGAAATTGTTATGGGAAGTTGTGATTTTAAGCTTTGGGCCTTAGCGCTGCCAAACGTTATAGGGGATCAATAGGGGTGTTGGAGAACAACTAACATTAGGAAAGAATATCGTGTCATGTGGGATATATCGGTAGCGGCAACTATGTGGAGTCTGTGGCTAGATAGGAATGATGCATGCTTTCGTAATAATAGTTGCTCATTTCAAGTAACTTTGCATAAAACAAGTTTCCTTATTATCGCGTGGGCAGGTCAAACAGGGGCAAGAAAGAGAATGCGTCTGGAGGATGCAGAGTAGCTTCTATAGACTTGCGACGGGGGGCAGGCCAGTTGTGAGGAGGACTGGGACATGGATCAACTTTTCGACTCGAGGCTGGTTGTTTTGGTTTCTTGTATGGATGGGAACATTGTTTTGTAATCCTTCTGTACTGGAATGTTTTGAGGTCTAGATCTTCGAATCTAGATGGAACTTATGTTGGTCGTAATATTTGGTTTCTTTAAAATCTTTTTATCTATAAAAAAAAAATTTTACAAAAGTTCGGTTCAGAACATTTTTGACAAAAAACAGATGGATATAAAAACAAAATTCGCTCTTGAAGACTATTTGCTACTGAAAGCAAATCAGAACATTACCCAATCCAATCAATTCTCGGTCAATACATTAGTAATAACTTTTGGAGACAATCACCATTTTTTTGATGTAATCGGATAGAGTCTAAAGACTCCAGCCACAGTAAAAAATATATTAATAAAAGGAATCGTACAACACAGGGTTTTACAAGCTGTAAAACAAAATAAAAGGCAGACCTAAACCATACAAAGCAAAGAATTAATAAATACAAAAATCACAACAGCCCCAACAGCCGCAACAAAGGAACAAAAGAATCGACTAAAGCGCTGAGTAACGAGCAGAGGAAGCAAACGGGGAGAGGACGCAGCTTGACAATAACCAGGCGTTGACACCCAGAACAGCTCGATACTCCAAACTTGACAATCAACCGACCAAAACCATGACAACTGTGGGAGCGGAAAAGCACAGACAGCCTCCGAAGCCGCCGCAAACGGAATTGCGATCTGTAACAAGGACAACAAGGAGCACTAACGCTGGCCACCCCCAAAAATGGAGGCGTACGCACCGCTCCAAGCCAGGGACGCCAACCAGTCAAAAGGTGGGTCGAAATGAGGCAAGCCCACCTCAAACCTCCAGGCCAATCAAAGCAAACAAAAGAGAGAGGGTTGGGTTCACAGATAAAAAAACAGTAGAGAAAACGTCAACATGATTAAGCCACGAAAAATAAGCAGGGTCGCACCAGACCGCCGCCAAAAACCCCATCCAAGAACAACAACAAAACGAGGCATGCGCCTCGCAATTACAAACACAAGAAGGGTCGCAATCACAAACAAAGAGAGCACAGCAATACGGCAGCTCGCAGGGACCACAGAGCGAGTCACAAACATCAGCCACAAAGATAATAATGCAAAGTAGAGTGAAATACTATACAATCAGCACTGACTAGGAAAGAAAAAATTACATCAGGCAGAGGAAATAAAATAGCCGGCCGAGCAATCAAAACATAGGGAACTAAGCCCTCAAAAATATAAACCCAGCACCAAAATGTAGCCGGTCGAGCAAAGAAACAACAGTTTCAACAGAGTCAATCAAAAGCCCAAGCAACATCGAGACAAAAGGCCACTCTAGAGTGCTCCATCGAGCACCACCAGAGCAAAAACAAAAGGCCTGGGTACAAAAGAAACCATCGGTACCAGAGCGATGGAAGTCCAGAATCCTCAACCAACCTGCGAAAGAAAATTTTATAAGCAAACATGCAGGAGAGAAAGATTCATAAAGCATTGAGACAGTAAAGAACACGATAAGAGTCATGTAAACGACACCCATTAAAGAGTTCTCTAGCAATGCGAGAAGCATGCGTTGACCAAAAATTAAAATGGAAAAGGAATTCATCAATCAAATGAGCAATTGTGGAGGAGCGATGGGAGAATAATCTACGGTTTCTTTCCAACCAAACAATCCAAATTATAATGTGAACCGAAAGGTTCCAACTTTTGCGAAATCTAGGATGCGACAAGGGGGACATCCAGCAAGAGTCAAGGTTGATGGGCAAGGAAGGATTTTCCCAAGCTAGCGATACTAACTTCCAGAGTGGAGAGATGAAGGAACATCCCACGAAGAGATGATTAACATCCTCCGAGACCTCTAAACACAGCGGACAGAGTTGCCCCCACACTAGATTACGCTTATTAAGAATCTCGACCGTCAGTAATTTATTGTGAAGAGCTAGCCAACTATTAACCTTTACCTTTAGGGGAGCACAGGAGTTCCAGATGAAGGAAGCGAAGGGGGATTTAGTACCATGAAAATTAAGAAAGTTATAAAAGGATTTAACTGAGAAAATCCCGGATGAGTTCCAATGCCAAGCGATCACCTCATCAGGATGCCATTCGTAGAGATTAAGAGAAGAAATGAGCTCGTAAAGTTCGGAGATTAAGTAAGGGGGAAGTTCAATCTCGAAGGGGATGAGCCATATCTTGTTGGAGTTAAAAATGTAGAAAGAGTCGGCCACCGACGCGTCCGGGAAAGAAGCCAGACGATAGAGGTGAGGATAGGCCGAGGATAGTTTAATGTTGCCCAACCATAGGTCGGACCAGAATTTAGTTCTGGACCCGTTAGAGCATCTACGGTAGATGCTACACTGGAATGCCGAAGCAGCCTTCCAAACACCTTTCCAGAAAGGGGACGCTAATCGGTGAGTGGTAGAGGGGAAGGACCACCAAGGGGTGGAAGAGTAATAATGATCCTTAATACATTGGACCCACGGAAGATATTCAAGATGATGAAATCTCCAGAGCCACTTCCCTAGCAGGGCGATGTTCTGATGCCGAATGTTTAGCACTCCCAAGCCCCCGCTAGCCTTAGAGGAACAGATAATATTCCAGTTACAAAGGTGAGATCCCGTTTTAAAACTGGCGGATCCGGACCAGAAGAAATTGCTTCTGATTTGGTCTAATCTCCTGATGAACCAAGAGGGGAGATAATAGAAGGACATCATATATAGGGGAATAGCAGAGAGGACTGAATTGATCGAAGTCAATCTACCCCCGCGGGAGAGTAACTTCCCCGTCCAGACGTTCAGTCTGGCTTCAATTTTATCAATGATATGGAACCAATCCGATCTAAGTAACTTGCCCCATCTAAGGGGAATACACAAATAAGTAATGGAAAAAGAGGCAATAGGACAATTAAAAAACTGAGAGACTTCCATTTGACGGGCGGAATCTCCACCCAGCCATGTCACAGAGGACTTTTGAAAGTTGATGGAGAGGCCGGAGGCCAACTCGAAACAATAGAGAAGAAGTTTAAGGTTGCGCAAAGACGACTGGTTAGGAGTAATGAAAATAATAGTATCGTCAGCGTATTGTAGATTAAGGATACCATCAAAGCATTGGGAGCGACCGAGTCCCTCAATGACTTGAGCTTCGCGTGCGTTGCGCAGCAACCTACTGAAAACATCAGCAACCAGGGAGAAGAGGAGAGAGGAAATTGGATCTCCCTGATGAATACCGCATTTGACCTTAAATTTGTGGCCTTCTGAGCCGTTGATAATGATGGAACAGGTGCCAGCTATAAGGCTGGATTTTATCCAAGATATCCATTTTGGTCCAAAACCTCGATGAAGGAGGATATCGAGGAGAAAGTCCCAACTCACGTTATCGTAAGCCTTTTGGAAATCCAATTTGAGGAGGATGCCCTCAGATTTGGAATGATGGCAGAGGGAGATAATCTCTTGAGCCGACGCCACACTATCAAGGATGAAGCGATCCTTGATAAAACCGAATTGGACCGGGTCGATGAGGGGAGATATAATCGCACTCAACCTAGCCGCAAGGACTTTCATGATGATTTTGAAGGTTGTGTTAATTAAACTGATGGGTCTAAAGTCCGCTAACACATGTGCTCCCGCCTTTTTGGGGATAAGCACGATGTGCGCGTAGTTGATGCGATCGAAAGAGAAGGAACCGTTATGTAACTCCTTAAAGATATTGAAAAGGTCAACTTTCAGCCAGTTCCAAAACTTTTGAAAGAAGAGGGCTGGGAATCCGTCCGGACCCGGCGCCGAATCGCTCTTTAGTGCGAAAACCGCGGATTTGATCTCCTCCAAGGAGAAAGGCTCCTCGAGAGAGGAAAAGTCAACAGCGGGGGGCCGTAAAGTTGGTTCCAATCAAGAGAAATCAAATGCGATTTAGGAACACCAATAAGCTGTTTATAGAAAGAGAGAAAAGCTCGGTGAATGTCAGGTTCAGAGTGGAGGTTGACCCCTTGGTCATGGATCAAAGAAATATGATTGTTGCGCTGTCTGTAAGACGCAAAATTGTGAAAAAAGGCGGTGTTGCCACACCCTCCTTAAGCCATTTAACTTTGGCTCTTTGCGCCCATTTTGCGTGGTCTTGCAGGAGGATGTTGGCATATTCGCGCTTGCAATCTTGACGCTCTACACGAGCATGATCCGATAAGGGCCCGTGTTCCTCCAAAACATCAATAGCTTCGATGGAAGAAAGGAGGAAACTTTTAAGGAAATTGGTGTTAGACTATCTTTCTCTATGCCAGATCTTGCAACCATGTTTAATGGCATGAAGCTTAAGGAGGAGAGAGGCAAGACCTAACGAGCCAGATATAGCCCCAAGACATTCCTCAACCAGGTTAACAAAAAGCTGGTCTTGCAGCCACAATTTTTCGAAGCGAAATTGATGGTGATGGGGAAAGTGAAAGTTAGAGAAAAGGGCAATGGGAACGTGGTCGGAGGTGGGGTTGGGCAAAGCCTTCGCAAAGGAGGAGTGGAACTGGGAGATCCAAGAATGAGAAACGAGAAAACGGTCAAGTTTGGCCAGGGTAGGCGGAGACCGCTGGTTCGACCATGTAAAGGATCTACCGTTGATAGGAATATCAGTTGACTGAAGATCCCTTATGCAGTCGTTAAACGAGCAGGATTGGGAAAAGGAGACAATAGCATTCGACCTTTCGGTAGCGAACCTGGTCACGTTGAAATCTCCGCAGAAGAAGCAGAGACCATTGCTAAACTGGTGTAAGGACCGAAATTCGCTCCAAAACTGAGGCCTGAGCTGACATGATGCCGGGCCATAAACAGAAATGACAGTTAAAACACTATTGAGAGCCTTCCAGTGAAGCTGGACAATTAAGAAAAAGTTGAGGCGGTGAACCGCCAGAAGGGAGAAAACCGACTCCTTGTAACCTAGCAGGATGCCACCCCTGGTACCCGAAGCGTCAAGGGAAATCCAGTTGGAAACGGCAGAGCCTCCAATAGAGCGGTAAAGGCGAGGGGAGGGAAATTCAACCTTCGACTCTTGAATCGAAATGAGGTCACACATGGAGGAAACGATCAGGTCATAGATCGCCCTCTGTTTGACGGGGCAATTGAGGTCCCAGATGTTCCAGGAGATACTAATCATCAGGAACTATATGCTCACTGACTCTTAAACGTTCATTGAGTCGGATGATACGGAGAGGCTTAGAATCCGATGGGTCGATCCTAAATCCCAGAGAGGTAGAGATGGACAAGTTCACTATCTAACATAGAATCAAATTGGGAGAGATATAAAGACCCTAACCGCTCAGATTGGGGAACGGGATGGGATGATGTAGGAAGGCATTTGCCAATGGGCGATGAGGAAAAGGATGAGGAATGCTTAGTCCGCAACCGAGCGCTGCATCTAATCAAGCGATTAGGCAGTCGGTAAGACGAAGAAGAAACAATCGGGGACACGCCATGCTGACAATGCGGAGAAACAGGAGTCAAAGGGGAGGGATAGGGAGCTTCAACAATGGTTATACCCTGTGCGCACTGCGGTGCGACGACAGGGAAAGCTGCGTCGGACTGAGCCGTTCGCCAACATTGAAAACGATCAAACAGATCGATCGAAAGCCAAAAAAAGGCGGAAGGGGAGAGGGACAGGGGCCGTAGGGCCTTGGCAGGCGCCTGCGGCACAATTGTGAACAAAGGCTGCGTGGCGCTAGCCGATACAAATAGAAAACGAAAATCGACAGAAACAAATAAAGTGAAACTGGAATTAGCAATCAAACTAGTAAAACATACCTGTTTTGAAGCTTGAGAGCTCGCTAACTCCGCTTCATCTTCCAGTAACAGATCATCCTGGTCCACCCAACCCTGAGCTTTTGAGGGAGATGTGTGCTTAGCAGCCATGGAGAAAGGAGAGGAGGGTGGCTTGCTAGCGGTAGGGAAATGAGCAGACTTTTGAAACATCTCCCAGTCCGAAGCGAGGGAAGGATTAACCTCCCACGCAGGCCAGTCACTGGTCGAAGGAGCAACCAGAGGCGCTGCCTGAGGAGTGACGCCAAGAGACGGCGCGGAAAAGGAGATCGGAGCATTCACTACAAGAAAAACCCTTTTTCGCAACGAGGTTTTGGCAACGACGTTTTAGTCGTTGTGAAAATTAGTTACGGCAACGCGAAAGTCGTTGCTAAAAATAAAACAAAATTTTCCCAGGCCTTCACACATCCCCGCCAGATTGTGTGTAAATTGGAAACGATAAATGTCGTTGCGCCAGATTGTGTGTAAATTGGAAACGACAAATGTCGTTGCGTATATTTCCTTATATCTACTGCAACGACAGTATTGTTGCAAAAAAAAATTACTTTTCTAGAATAAAACCATTTATCTTCTCCTTTAGCCTACATGGACCAACCAAAAACACAAAATCCCCAATATTTTTCATTTCTCCCTCCCTCTCTCTCTCAAATCCCAAAACTGAAAATCGTCTCTCTTTCCCTCAAAACCCAAAATCGAAAATCATCTCCCGCCGTCCCCGACCTCCACGTCGCCAACACCCCTGTATCCATCGTCCTCGACGCCATCGTCGTCTCTAGCCCCCGGCGCCCCCATTGCCATCGTCGCTCCCGTCGCCAAAACCCTAACTCCAACTTGTTGTCGCCATCGTCGTTGCATGCCCGAAGCCCCCGTCTCCTCTCCTCTCCTTTCCTCTTCGTTTCCCGATCCCGACACAGGAGCCCGACCTCTTTTTCCCTCCTCAACTTGTAAGCTCGAGCCTAAAGGTAATCTCCCATTCCAAGTATGTTGTATTTTCTTATAAAGTTCACTTAGTACTTGATATTGGTGGTATATGCTGATACTGGATGAGATGGAGTCTGGGTTCATGATGGCTTTGGTTACATGATCCGGATTGCGAATAAGAATAATGGCCACTAGGTATCTGATCAAATGCTTCACTAGTTCAATGTTTTTTTTAAAAATGTTGATAGTGATGCAAATGATGTTGTAGTATAGTGGTAAAGTCTCTTAGCAAAGGAAAATAGTTTATTTTTTTTTGAAAATTGTTACTTGTGTTGGTTCAGGGGCTTCACTAGAGCATTTTGACATCCCTTAAATCCGGATTTTGATTTTATAATGGAGTATGTAGTTATGCTTAAATGATGATGTCACAATTTCTATATGGTTGAAGTTTGTAGTCATATTTTTCTGTGGATATCTCAATACCTAACATTGAACTCTTTAAACTGTAGGATGATATGTATTTGTGATAAGCTAGCAAATTGAGCTGTAAAACTGAATGGAACCAATGAAAGGGAATGCCCATGTAAGATGATTTTTTGGATGGGTTTTAAGAGCTTACTGATGTGGTGTGTAACTTAAGTTAATCATATATAGCAAAATGAGGTGTAGAACTTTATGAAATATGAAAAAGGGTACCTACTGTTTTTGAACTATTTTTTACAGAAGCATATATAGTTTTCCTCTACTGGTTCCACCAAGATTTTGATGACTTTTTCTCTGGAAATATGTAGGTTGTATTATGGTCAGATTGGGATCGGGACTCTGTCCAAAAACTACTATGTGCAGGTGGATACTGGGAGTGACCTTGTATGGGTGAATTGTATCACTTGCAAGAATTGTCCCGACAAAAGCAATCTTGGGGTATGCATTTTTCTTGTGCAATTTTGATGACTTTTCCCATTTTGTTTTCTTTTTATTACTTGCGGTGTTTATTTGTTTTTTTACTTTTTGAAATCTATCTTAAATCTAGATAGATTTGGCATTGTATGACCCGATAAATTTGTCTAGTTAAAGCCCTGTGTCGTGTGATGATAATTTTTCCTATACGGCTTCTGAAAGGGGGAGCCCCGGATTGCTACCAGAACTTGCCACGTGGACATAGAATAGTGCATGGGGATGGGAGCTCGAGTGGTGGGGTTTATGTAATGTATGTTGTGACTTACAGCCAGGTCTCAGGCGATCACCACACTATGCTTGCCAACACCAACATTTCCTTTGAGTGGGTCCTCCACATTTGAGTTCAATTGATTGTTTCTGTTAAGTGGACTATTCAATGTAGATGCTAAGTTATGATAATTTAGCATGCAGTATTGCAAACTCTTAGTTTGCATACCACTATCTCCTCCAAAAAGGAGTGTTCTTTATGTTGGAAATGGTTAAATCTTGCATATGTTTCCTAAGATTTTTCATACCCTTGTTTAGAGGATTAACTAATCGATATTCCAACTCTTTCTGCCTGGAATACTGGCATATGTTATTTTTCAAGTATATTCTCATATTTGTGTAGGTGTGGCGCTCAGCAGTCTGGTGATCTTGGCTCTTCAAGTGAAGCATTTGATGGCATACTTGGTTTTAGCCCAGGCAACTCTTCCACGATCTCATAGTTGGCTGCTGCTGGGAAAGTGAGGAAGGAATTTGCTCACTGCTTAGATACCAACAATGGAGGTGGGATTTTTGCTTGTGGTGCATCCAAAGTGCAGACCACAACACTGGTACCAAATCAGTATATATACTCATCATTTAATTAATTTTATGTTTTAAAAATATATGTCTTGTGAAACTTGAATAACTCTTAACAAATTGTTTACTATGCCCTTTTGTGTGTTAAATAAAATTCATCATGTTTTGACTCGGATATTTTTGCAATTTAGCATCTACTTTCTGTATATTTTGTACAGAAGATTTGTTAGGGCATCTGAGGTCTAACGTAAGTGTTTGATTATATCTACTATAGGCTACATTATAATGTCAATATGAAGTCGATTGATGTTAGTGGAGAGTTCCTACTGCTACCAACTGATTTGTTTGAAGTTGGGGACAATAAAGGGACAATAATTGATAGCAGGACAAGTTTGGCTTATTTTCCAGACACAACATTCAGCCATTAATGGATGCGATAGTGGATTCTTGGAGATGCAATTACACTCACTATTCTGACTTTTGGATTTACTAGATCTTTTCCGACCATCGCAGTTTGAAGTTCTTCACCGTTCGGGACTTTCAATGTTTCAAGTATTCTGGAAGGTATGCATTTTGTTGAAGTAATAGAATGATCTATTTAGGTTTTAGTTTTGTCCATTAATTGTATCAATTCTTTCATCATCTTTTTTAGTAAATATGAGATTCCATTTTAGTGAATGGAACCAGTCTTTTTGTCATATTTATGCTTATCCTTTAGCTTCCCTCATGTTCTTCTAGTGTGCTATTTTACTCCAAAAAGGTCCATGCAATTTTACTTGCCTCTTTTCTCAAGGTTATTTTTTTTCTGATAGAACAATTAACTGATGAATGATTATTAGAAAAGTATGAAGAGGGACAGGGGATGGTGAGGGGAAGAGGTCATTTGGGTTTGATTGAATAGTATAATGGTTATTTTGGATCAGAAATAGGACATCTTTGTTAGGTTTAATTTGATCATATGTCAGGAATATAACAGCAGGATCAAGTGGACATTGAATTTTCTAGCTGAACTGGAATAGGGTGCTTTGATTCCCATAAATCTTTTTGGAGAAGCAGTCAAGTTGTTTGATGGTGCATTGGTGATGTACAGAATCTAATTCAGCACCTTTTGAGTAAGGATTTGTCTCTGAAATGGGGGCATTGAGCAAGTAGAAGAAATGACTAAACAAAAATGTAAGACAGAACACAACATTTCAGAAGTAACATGTAGAGCAGCAGAAAATGAGAAACAAAAGAAGATTGAAGAGCAGCAGAAAATGATAAAGGAGTTGCAAGAAACTCAAGAAAGAACAACAAGACAAATTGAACAACAAAAAGAAGATATGCAGCGTGCAGTGGATGCAATGAAACAAGAATTGTTGGCACAACTTACAAATAGAGGTGCATGAAATTCCTCGAATGATCAAGGTACTATTAATTTTAGTGGCACTATTATGCTGTATTGTTTTGTGCATACAGGTTCCAATAGTTTTGACAAGCTTTCATAGTTTCATTGTATACTGCTGGACTAATTATTATTTCAAATATGTAGGTACCACGAGAAGGAACTGCATTTGGAGAATTAGGGAATGAAGCCATTGGTTCGGGAGCATATATTTTTGTATCATATTTTGACAGTGTATGATTTAGTTATATCTTATATGAGTTAGCTGTTGGTTTAGGTTATTAACTCTCCAACATCAACCCCACTTTTTTGCTACTTGTATTTTCTGAGAATATTCATCCCAAAATATTCTTTTGTTCTAAGTTGATTCAGTTCTTTCAATCTTGCATCCAATTTTGTTGCAATGTTTAGATGTCAAGAGAATATTAGAAAACATGGTTAAGCTTATTATGCACAATGGAAATGATTATGAGATACTTAGATATCTTTTTGAGAAATTGATGATTGTAATATTTTGGGCATTGCTTCTTATATGTGACATAAATGTAATATGTTGGACAAGGTTAATATTATAGTTTTTGGAATGATGTTGGTTTTTAATGTTTTTGTAGTGTATGCTAGTTTGGATAGGGCTGATGCAATGACAATATATAATTTGTCTCGAAAAGAATTAAACTTTCGCAACGACAATTAGTAGCTTTAGCAACGACTATGGTTGTTACCAAAATACAAGTATTGCAAAGCAATTATAAAAATAATTGCAAAACAGTCGAGCTTTGTCAACGACAGTAGTCGTTGCCAAAATAGAAAAAGTAAGGCAACGACAATCATTCATTGCGAAAATTATATCTTTAGCAACGACATGAGTCGTTGCCAAATATATGAAGTATGTTTGGCAACGACAAAGGTTGTTGCGATTGATGTTATATGAAATATCTTTAGCAACGACATGAGTCGTTGCCAAATATATGGAGTATGTTTGGCAACGACAAAGGTTGTTGCGATTGATTTTATACCATAGCACGGGTGGAATTAGGTATGGCAACGACAACATATATTGCAACGGCAATGTCGTTACGAAACAATCTATGTTTGGCAACGACAGCAAGTCGTAGTCAAAATCTTTAGCGACGCCCGGACGCGCAACGACCTTGCAACGACAAATGTCGTTGCCAAAAATATTTTTCGCAACGACAAACGAGTTTTAGCAACGACATTTGGCGTTGCGGAAAAGGGTTTTTCTTGTAGTGATTGGGCGGAGGAGCAATAGGAGAACGGGAGGATGATACTCCCTTCGAGGGGGGAGGCGCCAATCGTTCCGGATTAATCCATACCAGATCTGGCGCTTTGGAGGGAGAGATTTTGGGAATACTAGGCTTGGCAAACGGTTTGCGAGGCAGGGGAACCTCCCGCCTCAACGGCATTTTAAGGGAAGCTTTACCAACCGCTGCCTCCACCTTAGCCACTGAAGACGATCCCGGGTGAAACCCAGAGGTGGGATCGGGGGAAAAAACTGGCATGGAGGTCACCGGAGCGGGAGAAGAATCATGGTATTGCACAGAGACAGAGAATGCTGAGATGCCGTCCTTAAGACAAAACGCCTCAATACGGTCTTTGGAAATGGGGCAACGAAACAGCGATTCGATTTGGAGACTGCCGGAGGCAAGCCTCGCACAGGACGTTAAGCTGACAATCTCCCCAATACACCTAGTGTAGGGAGCGATTAACCTCAGCGAGTCGCAAAAGGGAGGGAGACCAACCAAGGAAACTTTAATGGGCGCAGATGGCAAGGCCGGAGGGGGCGCACTAACCACAACCCATTTACGAATGGCGAGGGTGATAGAGCCTATCGCAAGTGAGGAGTTAGCGCAAAGCTCATCCAGGATTTTGGGAGAGGGGCACCTGATGATAGAGTCGCCATTGGAACAAGAAAACAGCACCCAATCCCAATCTTTTATGTTGCAAGAATTACCCAGAAAAGCGTTAAGAGTGTAAAAGGGATCGACCCACCACGAAAAGAGATGGCCCCGTAAGAACTAAAAAACTGCAATCTTTCAGATAGTTCCGTATCAGGGAGGAAAACCTGGGTGACCACCGGCTGAGCCGGCGGCGGGATAGGGGCAGCAAGAACGGGAGTCTTGGGAAGCACAGAAGGCGGCAGCTTAGAGGCAGAGGGAGGAGTCGGGAGTAAGGGTGAACTAGACACTGGCTTCTTTTTCTTTTTCTTATCAGACGGAAGGTCCGCCAATTTACGTTGCAGCGCCGGGAAGTCGAGCGCTGCAATGACCTGGTCGGCGATCGGAACCCCAACAGTGAGACCCAAAAGCTTTTGAAGGGAAAAGCACCGATGGCGAGCATGGCCTTCTTTTAAACAGAAGAGGCATTTCATCTTTGAAACACAAGCGCTCTTCAAGTGCCCAGGTTGCAAGCACCGGAAGTAGGAGATGGCAGGGGGGAGAGAGTGAGATCGAGGAGAAAGAGAAGATGAAGAGATGGAAGTGGAGAGAGAGCGGGAAAACATGCGGCTAGAAAACTCTGGAAGAGGGTGTGGATGGGCCTTGAAGGGCCCAGTCACCCTCTTTCCAGAGGAAGAGAAATACGCACTGGGCCTAGGCCCATCAGAACAATTTTTTTTCTTTTTTTTAACAACTTCGACCCACGAGAGTTCCATGGGTGTAGAGAAAGATCTCACAAAATTAAGAGAACAACTATGGTATACACAATGGAAGAAGAAGCGCACAACAGACTAGCAACGACACCACAAAAACACGCCGGGCATAGGAGCCCCGCACAGCTCACACTCGAAAGGAGCTGGCAACCAGCTGCGAGCAACAAGCAGCACTAACGCCGATAAAAACCACACAACCCAAAAACAAGAAAGGATAAACACCAAAGGCAGGAACAGAACAGTGGAAAACGAGTTAAGAACCGTACCTGGCCACTTACCTGCACGGGAGAGAGGGGAGTACAGGAGTCACAGACCATCAACTCGGAGAAGATGAGCTAGAACCGGGAGGGTGAAGATGGAGAAGGCGACATGAAAAATGAGGAGAGACAGGAACGAGGGAGGCCGATGAAAGGAGGATGGAGCACCACCGGGAGTAAACGCCGAGAATATCACAGCTGAGGCGCCTCGACGCTGCAGGAGAGGACACCTAGGAGCAGACGAAGAAAAGAGGGGGAGCAAAGGAAGGGGGAGATCTGGACAGACAAGGAGATGGGTCTATAGCTCTAGGAGAGAGGGAACGTTTTACCGAAGGAAGATGGGGGAGATAAGGAGTAGAAGCTGCGGATCTGAAGGAGGAAGAGGATCCAAGAGCGTAGGGAGAAGGGATTTCAAAACGTTGCAAAAAAAAATTTGATAATCACCATTATTATTAATCTTTTGATAGTTACATTACCCAACCTAATCACCAGGTTATTCGGTCTATTTAATACTCTACATAATATGATTTAATTCAAGTTGAATTTTTAATTCTATTCAAGTTGAATTTTTAATTCTATTCAATTAAGCTGGATTTTGATACCTATATAAATGTGATGTCTACATCACAAAAACACTTCCAATAATTTCATGAGGTGGAACCCTATAATCTAAATAACCAAAATGGCAAAAAAGCATGTTCTAATGGCGTAACATAATCTTCTATAATTTATACGGAGAAGATTGTGACAAAAATAATTGTGGTGAAACATTAGCTTGAAAGATATGTATAAATATAAGAAAGTATTTGATATGGGTTTAGATTGGATATAGTTTACCATGGTGGGTCCCCCATTTCATGAGCTTTATTAAGCAAGCTTCATTAATCATGTGTTAGAGCATCCACAGTCATTCAATGTAAAAAATGGCAAAATACATATTTTGCCCATCTAATTCGACGAAATGCTGCAGTCGTCGAATTGTCAAAAAATGCATAAGTTCGTTAAAAAAAAACAGACGAAACGACAAAACATGATGTTTCGTCTGTCATTAAAAAAATACTTTATACTTAGAAAATATTAATAAAAAATACGGGACGAAACATCATGTTTCGTCCCAAAGAAGAAGAAAAAAAAATCAAAATAACGTAACGAAACATGTGTTTCGATGTTTCGTCCCAAAGAAGAAAAAAAAAAAAATCAAAATAACGTAACGAAACATGATGTTTCGTCCAGATTTTAAGGAAGTTTTTTTTTACAAAAAAAATTGCAAAAACAATTTTTAAAAATAGTTTGTAAATAATATTTGCAAAAACAATTTAAAAATTTGCAAAATCAATTTTAAAATTTGCAAAAACAATTTAAAATTTTACAAAAAGTGCAAAAAAATCAAAACAACCATGTTTCGTCCGGTTTTTATGGAAGTTTTTTTTGCAAAAAAAATTGTAAAAACAATTTTTAAAAAACAGTTTGTAAAAAAATATTTGCAAAAACAATTTAAAAATTTGCAAAATCAATTTCGATAATTGCCAAAAAAATTAAAAATTAAAAAATTAATTTTTAAAATTAATTTTTTTAAAAAATTGGATTGGGACAAACATCGTGTTCATTCCCACGCTTAACTTCATTTAACCGGTTATTTTATTTGGTTTTTAATTTTTTTTACTTCGAACGAAACATCAATTAAAATAATAAATAAATAATCCTCTGCTATAATATGCATTTTGCTATATCGAATGCTATTTTTTCCTTTCTACTGTAGCCGTTTTGCCAAAAAATGGCAAAATAGCACACGACTGTGTGCGCTACAGTAAAAAAAAATGGATAAAATGGAAAACAAGCAAACGACTGTGGTTGCTCTTAAGAACATACAGAGGGCTATGATATAATCACATTATTCTCTGTTCAAACAGTAAATAAATGAAAAAATTAAACAAATTGTAATAGACAATCAGTCAATTAACGAAAAAAATATTTAAAAGAAAAGGAAAGTGAAAATGGTAAAATACCTATAAGAAGAGGCTACTTATGCAGTGGGATCTACATACCCACTACATAAATTTAATAGAAACAAATTGAACATGATTAGCAAGAGCAGCGAATTAATAGACAATCACATAAAATGTCACGCCTAAAAAGCAACAATGAAATGAATTGCTCAGGAAAATATATTGCTAAAAAAATTAATACAGAAAATGACTATTCTAATACAAGTATCTTGGTTTTACCGAGCATATGTTTGGACTGTAAAATCATCACCAAATCACTATCTCCAAACTAAATATGAGAAAATTGGGTGGTTGCGGAGGTGGTAGTTGTGGCCATTAAGAATTAGAGATGGTGGTGGTGATTGTTGAAGAGATTAGAGATAGAGAGAGATTTGTTTAATTACTTCTGTAAAATGATTAAAACTTAAAATTTAGATTAAATTGCTGATATGGAAAGTTAACAGAGGGCATTTTAATCATTACACAATGAATTTAACGATGTCAGTCAAATATAAGTTAGGTGCCAAGAAAAACTTAATTAGTAGAGTGAAGTACCAAAAAACAAGTTGGGTATGGTACAATGCAAATTGGTAAACACTCAGTAGGGTTAAGTGAAATTTATCCAATCCAAATGTCAAAAAGAAAATTTTTAATTAAGCAAAAATTAGTTAAGCAAAATTCCACACACTCCCCTCTAATTACAGTAAGATATATTCTACAATAACCCCCAAAAACCTTCCCCTAAAACCAAACAATAACAACCCACCCCCCCCCCCCCCCCCCCCCCCCCCCCCCCCCCAGCCACACCAAACACCCTTCACACTTGTACCCTTAAATCTTGTATTTTGCCTCAAAATTTCTAATGTCACCTACCACTACAAAACTCACCTATAAAACCAACAATCAACCCAAAAAAGTTAGAATTCCTCTGCATCCACTCAATTGTAGTAGGGGTGGATATCGGTCGGTATCCGATCTAATATGGATCATCCACCACCGATCCAAAAAAGATCGGTTTTTTAATTTTTTTAATCCGCAACCAATCCGAATCTTAATTGGATCGGTTTTCATCCAAGCCGATTAAGCTCGGTTTGGATTGGATTTGATGGTCGGTTTGGCGTGCTACTTTTCACCTTCAACATCATTCATAATTGTGTTGAAATTTAAAAGATCAACTTCAATCAAACTCAAGAAACAACCTGCTATTTGTTATTCAGAAATGAATTTAAAATGAAGATTCATAGAAACAAAAGTTGTTAATGAATTTTGCACTAATTGTTTGAGATGATGACATTTAAATGAGTGAGATAAACTCCCTTTTCACTTGCATACTTCTGTAATCTTAGTTTATTACCATAAAAGAAATATCAATAACTATAGCTAATTGAATTTCAGGTACAATAAAAAAAGATTTAGAAAATAATTTATGCTTGACTTGATTAAAGTAACTACTAAATGTTGCATCAACTTTATGATTCTATTAAGTTGTGTCACATTGTAAATCAAGCATTTTTCAACAACATAATACATAGGATTATGGAGAACCAAAACATAGGTAGAACAACTGCTCAGTTTGTATTAAAGAAACCAAAGAAGACTGTTTGTATCTCCAAGAAAATGAGAAATGACTATTTGTATATTCAAGAAATTAAAGGAGAACTATATTTTTTATGGACTTATACATAGAGGTACGGTCGGTTCGGTTTCATCGGTTATTTGAAAGCCTCATCCAACAACTGAACCAGTCCAATTGGTTATTGCAGATCAAGAACCGAGCCTATCCAAACCCCTAATTGGTTCGGTTAAAAACCGGTCGGTTCGGGTTGGATTGATTCGGATTGGTCGGTTCGGATAATAGTTGTCCACCCCTACTAGAAAGAGAAGAAGAGGAAGATGTGCACTTTTTTAAAGTGGATGAGAAGATGAGTGATTTTTTTTCTTCTTCTCTATTTATTCTAAATTTTTTATACGCACTGAGCACGTGTTAGTTCATACTTTGGCTCTTCTTTCTCTATTTCAAACTAGAGAAAGGAGAGAGATGGTAGGCATATTTGTATAATATATAGTAAGTATAAAGTATAATTTTGACCAGTCATTTTATCTTATGTATCATATCATTACGCTACCTCTATATATGAGACTCACCCTGCGTTCAAGGCTGGCCCCACCCTTGAGGCCGGTGAGGCGGCCACCTCAAGCCCTTGGATAATTTGTAATTTTAGGGGCCCCAAATTTGTACTTCCCATGTAAATGTAGGCACGTATTTTGCGCATAAAAAATTATTGTTATTAGGGGCCCCCAGAAATAAATATTTGGGCCTTTAGAATTTTGTTTAAATTATTCGGGTTTGGCTTGATTGAATTTGATGCTTTAAATTTGGGTGATTTAAAAACAAATCCACATTTAAATCAATAGAAACTCAATCCCGAAATCTGCATTCAAATTCAAGCCCGAAACCCTTACCCGAAACTTGAAATCTGAAACCCACATATAAAATAAACCCTCTTTGGCTTTTTATTCTCAGTTATTTGATGATTTTTTGTGCACATTTTGCTTTAAACAATGTGTAATTTTTTTGTATTCATATTTTTTTAATAAAATATATATGGGGGGCCCATTTCGAATGTTTGCCTCGGGTTCTCAGGGCCGGCCCGCCTGCGTTGTCCTGAATATAATCAATACCAATCCAAATTAGGGGTGGCTGATCATAACGAATTGAGCCAACCGACCGGTTTTCCAATCAAACCAATCGATCCGGTACCGAAAATTCGGTTACCAAAAGTATGGTACGGTACAACCGTACCGAGTTCTAAAATCCGGTTCGGTTTCGGTATGAATATGATTCAGTCGGTATTTTACTGTACCGTACCGAGTATCTCACTTACTCTTGACAGGAGTCAATGCACATTTCTTTTGCCAATCTTCAGTGTCAGCCATGCTCGCCATATTCTCATACCTGAAGCTTGTGTTAGCCTTCACTGATGTGCTGCTTCATAATAATGCATGGGCTTAAGGCCACAGTGCGTCCGCAAACTTGTTGATATCCAACTTGTAGTTAAAATCACGTGCTTTATTTATAGATTCAATATTGTTACTCCACATTCTCTTTGAATTATCATTGTCGTCCTATACTGTTTGAGATGTAGCTTCACATTACCAAACGGCACCCATGAATAACAAATACACAAGGAAGAGGAGGCCGGGGGTAGAAGTTGAAGCCATGGGTATGTGTATACCGGTGTCCGCTAGAGCTTCCAGTTGAAAGTAATTTGCACATAGGAATGGAGATAGCTTACACTCGAGAAATATCAATAGTGAAGGTTTGAAATTTGATGAACCTGGCAAAACCTGGGGTGCTCCAACCCTCTCTTAATATTATCAACTTCCTCTTTGAACTGCATACTGATCATTGTTTTAATGCATGTCAACAACCGGTGCAATTAAGCATCGCTTCCACTCACTCTTCCTATCCCTCCATATTCACCTGTCGCTCTCCTCTGCCTTGCTCATTTCTTCTCAACCACCTATTCTCATTTTCATCAGCTCCGTTCCTCTCCACGCCCTTAGCCAACATGAGTGCTTAGCGAGAGTCTCACAAGGGCGTCCAGAGAAGTCAGCTTCCCAACAAGTCCAACTTTAACTCCCATCCTCCGGTGCAAGAGAGGCAGAGCGGAGATGATCGAGCGCCGACCGGAAGTCAGAGGTAACCCAGAGAGTAACGTTTATTCTGAGACGATAGTGAGAGGTCGCTCCAGGTCGAGGGACTCCCAACTGCACCATAGAGGTGGGTCGAGATGTGGTGGCTTTGATGCGCGGCGCCAATCCCCAGTGGGCAAGGGCAAGAGAGAGGCAACGGAGGTGGAAAGAGAGACTTTCAGACCTCCGTCGACATATAGGAGAACATACCTAGAAGCTACGACTAGAGTCAGAATGGGTTCCGTTCGAGCTTCCCAGAGTCATCGAGGAGGCTCGTCGGAGATGGAGGTGATGAAGAAGAAGGAAGACGAGGAAGGGGAGTGGATCTTATTCAAGCCAAAGAGAGTTAAGAAGGCGGAGAAGAAAGTTCAAAAGAGTTACTCTTCCCCAACTTCGATTTCGTCGGGTCCTTCGAAGAACATACAGTGTCATAAATGCACGGAGGGGGAGCACTCGATACATGAGTGTATCAATGAGTGGTTCTGCTACGCATGTAAGAAGTTGGGACACATATCCAAGAACTGCGATGCTGCAAACTCGGTAGCGAGTAAGCTCTCGTTGCCGGTCCCGGGTGCTTCTTCGAAGGGGAAGGCTGTCAAGACTCAGATGGTGAAGTCGGAAGAGAGTCTCGACACTGGGAGGAAGATTATCAAAGCAGTTATTACGCCGATGCCTACCATGGCAGAATTCGAGAGTAGATTCAGGTAGTGTATTTTAATGAAAATCCATACCAAAAATCATACTCTCACTGACTTGGCAAAGGGGCTATCGGAGACAGTGAGACCAAAGATGAGGATAGAGTGGGTGATTCAAAAGGTAAAGCAAGATGTGTATATGGTTTACTGCGGTTCGGAGGAAAGGTTGAAAGAATTGCTTGCGGTGGGGAGTTTGGAAGGCGAGGAGTGGTACGTCACTATGAGTAGCTGGTCGATAAACTTTGGGGCATTGAAATTGAACCATTCGTCGGCCGTTTGGGTGCGACTGTTCAACTTGCTGTTTCATTGTTGAGTTCGCTCGGCATTTCAAAATCTAGTTGGTGGATTCGGGTACCTTATCGCTATCGATAAGAACACCAATACGCAGACTCGTTGTGAATACGCTAGGATCCAAGTCGGAGTAGAGGTGCTCAGTCTGATTCCGTCGGTGATAATCGCGGAGTTTGAAGAGGAGAAGTGTAACGCCCTTGCCCCGAGCTTGGACAATTTATACAATTTATAAGACAAATTAGATACTATGTAGTACAACTGCCCACCACAGGCTGCCTCTCAAAAGGTGGTTAACCGGATTGGTGACTCTTGATCATAGGTTATATTATTTATATTATATTATATTATATACACTTATCGATATGGGGCAATATTTTCCAAACTTACCTCTTAATTCAAACCAGCACACTCCATCCGGTGGGTCCCTCCTAGTGGCCATGTCACCCCTGGGTGACTCACCACTCCAATGAAGCACAACCCAGCACATTTTAATGTTGTCCTCCATCATCAAGTGGGCCCCCATTATATAATACCATACATTTCATGCATTATGCTAACAACCATTTCATGCAAACATCTTTAACCAACAGCCACTGTTTTATATATATTTTTTCAACATATATATATATATATATATATATATATATATATATATAGGGTAAAAGGGATATGAGCAACTTGCTCATTTAGTAAATGAGCAAGTAATGAGGTGGCATGCATGTGATTGAGAAATCCTAAAAGTGGTTAGATACTTAATGTATCACATGCATGCCACCTCATCACTTGCTCATTTACTAAATGAGCAAGTTGCTCATATCCCTTTTACCCATATATATATATATATATATATATATATATATATATATATATATATATATATATATATATATATATTATACTTTTTTGAAAACTACGCGGTGTTAGAGGCATGAGGTGAAGGTGGTGGTCGAGAGGAAAAAGAGAGTGGCATTTAGGGATTCGCCAGAGGCTGCAGAAGATCTGTTGGAGGTGCGACAGGAAAGAGTGCTTCAGGTTGAAGATGAAATCCACATGCTACAGCAGGTAGATGTTGTTCACAGCCGTCCATTATTGCGATCAGAGAGTAGAGCTCATCAAATCAACGAACCGATGGATTGGACGGGGAAGATTCCGAACCACCCAAAACAACAAATCCAGTATGAAGGCCCCGTAGCAAATCCGAAGAGGGAGTGCATTGGGAGCATGCGGAGTGGCAGGCAGAGAGGCGACGTCAATTCATTTGGTTTGACAGCTGTAGGGGAGGGTTTCGGCGCAACAGATGTAACGGTGCCTGTTACATCCATCAAACGAGGTACTGTTGGTATGGAGCTTTCAGTGGGGCCCTCAGCACATCAAGACAATGTAATGTCTATGTCAAGAGATCAATTTCAACAGGCTATGGAGCAAAGCAATCAAGGCCATCTCTTCAAACATACATGCGGTTGGGCTTGGGCCAAAGAAAAAAATTAACTTTGAGGGCCCACCTTTCGTTGTCAACCAGCCTATTTATGTTCCGAAAAATGTGGGCTTTATACAAGACGTGGGAGTTTCGGAGGAGAGGGGGGGGGGGAATACAGAGTGATGGAGGTTCGGTGCAGATGAAGGGGGAGGAGGTCAATGGAAACTCAGACCCTAAGCATGGAGGGGATCAAATTCTCGTGAGAGATTTAGACAATATCGAGGAGGGAGAGATGGAGTTAGGTGAAAAGATGGACTATCAGTTGGAAGACGATATCATAGGTGCTCTTGATGGGGTGGGGAACAAAAATCATGATTCCAACAGTGAGAACGAGAGGTGGGAAAGGCAGGTGAGAGATTTGACTCCGGACACCGGTATTATTAAGTCACAGCAAGTGGGGGCAGCAGGGTTAGGGGGGAAGAGGTAAAGAGAACAAGCAAGAGACAGATAGACATATGGGGATCTAAGGAGCCCAGTGAGGAAGACCTTATTAAATCAGCAGCAAAGGCAAAGGAGCCTACATCCGCATGTGGTGGTGAGTTTTCTATTTTGCATTTTATTTCTGATAACATGTTACTGTATTATGCTAGCATGCTTGGTATAGACATGAGGTCCTCTATAGATATACAACAGTTTAGGATAGAAGTGCTGAGGGATGAAGCTCATAGAATAGGAATTTAGATATTCCAGGTGACGTGTAGAGGAATAGATGTTAGGGGTCGTCTAGTTAATTTATTAATGAGTTACATCTTTTGGAATGTGAGAGGTATGAGGTCGAGGGGTAAAAGTAGATTAGTGGGGGACACTATTGCCAAGAAAAAACCTGTGATTTGTGCTCTTCAGGAAACTAGGATTGAAAACCCTGAGAGTAAAGACTTCGTATGCCTTAGATCGTTGAAGGATTTTCAGTGGTGTTTCAAGACCTCTAGAAGTATGTCGGGAGGCATAGCTTTAGGGGTTGACTCTAAGATTTTTGATATTGTAGACAGTTTTGTCGGAGAGTTCTCGGTCTCGATTAAGATTAGACGTAAAGGGGACAGTTGGGAGCATTTGGTCACAACTATTTATGGGTCGTATAACCCGGCACTTAGGAATGATTTCTTCATGGAGTTAAGAAACATTAGGGGTAGATGGATTGGTCTGTGGGTTCTTGGAGGAGATTTCAATATCACTAGATTTCAATACGAACATTGGGGGAGGGGGCCTAACGACAGGGATAAACACAATTTCAACCAGATCATTAATGATCTGAATCTCATGGATATTCAGGCGGCTGATAGGAGATTTACCTGGTCTAACATGCAGGTGTCTCCAACTCTTGCTAAGCTAGATAGAGTATTGGTCTCGATAGAGTGGGAAATCATGTTCCCACGGGCGACAGTAAAATCATTTCCGAGGTATACATCAGACCACTCACCGCTCTTGCTAGACTGTGGGAATGATAGAGGTAGAACCAGGCCTCAATTTAGATTCGAGAAGGCTTGGACCATGGCCGATAACTGCAGGGAAACAATTAAAAGATCTTGGGAAAGCCCGGTAGACGAGACAGACGCAATTGCCAAATGGAATAGAAAGATGAGAAGGCTACGTAAATGCCTTAAGAAATGGGCTAAGCGGGAGTTCGGAGAAATATATAGGAAGAAGGAGAGCTTAGGAGATAGGATCCAGGAACTAGAAGTTATTGAAGAAAATAGAAACCTGGAAAGAGGCGAATATGAAGAATTGTACTCGAGCAGAGGGGAGCTACACAGAATAGGTGAGATGGAGGAATGCTACTGGAGGCAGAGATCGAGGGTTCAATGGCTCAAGGAAGGAGATTCAAAAATAGCATTCTTCCATAAGGTGGCTAATGGGAGAAGTAGACATAATCATATTGGGGGATTGCTAGTGGATGGTAGTTGGACCGAGGTTAGCGTGAAGATCAGGGAACACATTGAAAGGGGATTTAGAGACTTACTCTAAAAGAAGAGAGTGCAACGTGGTAAGTTACAACCGGACATGTGGAGTGATTCTAGAATAGAGGGAAGTGAGGGGATTGAGGAAAAATTTTTAGAGGAAGAAATTATTAAAGCCATCAAACTTTTGGGGCAGGACAAGGCACCGGGGCCGGATGGATTCCCGATCCTATTTTACTCTACATATTGGACTATCATTAAGAAAGATTTATTGGACATCTTCCACGATTTTTACCGAGGAGTTGCACGAGTTGAAAGATTAAACTATGCAAATGTTATTCTGATCCCGAAGAAATCGGATTCTACGACCTATTAGTCTGTTGAATGGGTCGTTCAAGATCATCGCAAAAGTGCTTGCCAATAGACTAACACCATACTTAGCGGAGATTATCGACGAAACTCAAAGTGGTTTTGTTAAAGGAAGAGATATCATGGATTGCATCACTTCAGCTAAGGAGATGATCTTCAAAGGGTACAAGGATAAGGTGAACGGTTTTCTTTTGAAACTAGACTTTGAAAAAGCGTACGATACGGTGGAATGGGATTCTGTGGATGAAGCGCTGGAATTAAAGGGGTTCGGGGTGAAATGGAGGAGCTGGATGAGAGTATGGGTTCAAAATGGAAAATCATTCATTATGCTGAATGGAGTGGCTGGTAAGGAAATCTGCTGTCGCCGTGGACTAAGACAGGGAGACCCACTATCACCACTTATTTTTACTATTATTGCCGACGGTTTGGAAGAGATGATCAAGAGAGGAAGAATGGCGAAACTGTTCGAAGGGGTCAAGGTTAAAGGCATAGGGAAGCCGTTATCGATCCTACATTATGCGGACGACACTTTACTATTTGGGGCAGCAAAGATGGAGAAAACCATAGCAGTTAAAATGTTACTTCGATGCTTTGAATACTGGTCAGGATTGGGCGTCAATCTTAATAAGAGCTGCGTCATTGCCTTAAGCAAAGAGCGGGAAGAGCACCTAGACACGATTACATTCGCATTAGGGTGTGTGAAAGGGGAGTTCCCACTCAAGTATTTGGGGACTCCGATTAGACCCGGGAGGATGATCAAGGAGGACTGGATACCTTTAGTGGAGAAAGTGGAGGAAAAACTTGCAGGATGGAAAAGAAAATTCTTTTCGATGGGTGGAAGAGTTACGCTCATCAATTCGGTTCTAAGCAGCCTTCCGACTTACCTAATGTCCATTTATGGGATTCCTAGCTGGGTGATTGACAGAATTGATAAGTGTAGGAGGAAATTCCTTTGGAAAGGGACAAGAAAGGATAACAAGGGAATCAATTTGATTCGATGGAGCAAGGTGTGTAGAAAGAAAGAATTTGGGGACTAGGAGTCGTGAACCTTCGGGATATAAACAAAGTGCTGTTGTCCAAGTGGTGGTGGAAAATGAATAAGCGTAGAAAATCTTGGTGGTGCAACTCATTCAGGATATACAGAAGACGGAAAAGGATGCGATTCGGAGGTCGGGGCAGGTTCGGAAAGGTGTCGCAATTATGGAAAGGGATTGACAAGGTGGGAAACCTGTTCCATGATAATACCATCTCCATCCTAGGTGACGGAAAAGGCACTAGATTCTGGAAGGATAAATGGTGGGGAGATAACACAATTACATCTCTGTTCCCAAAGCTCGCGAAGGACGCCACTAACAAAGATGTATTGGTGAAGGATGTCTGGAAACGGGAAAGTCTTAATCTGCAACTCCGAGGAAGTGATAGCCCTGAAAGACAAGCTCAGATCCTTAGTATTCAAAGAATGCTGGCAGAGAAATTGGAAATTGGAAAAGGAAATGAGGATGAGAAATGGTAAAGACTAGAGACTGATAACGTTTTCTCTGCTAGATCTATGTATCAATTCCTTAATGATGGGGTAATTAGATGTAGGGACGCTAGTGTTATTTGGAAGGCAAATATCCCAAATAAGGTGAAAGTATTCCTGTGGCTGGTGAAAAATAACGCAATCCTGTCAAAGATAAACATTAGAAAGCGTAATATTATGATTGACACGACTTGCCCGCGATGCAACTTAGGGGACGAAGATACTGAGCATATTTTCATGATCTGCCCAAAAGAAAAACTTACCTGGAAAATCTTGGGACTGGGATTCGGGGTAATAGAGGTTCCGAACTGTATTAATGATGTATGCGGGACATGGAGATCCAGGGTCATTAGGAAGGAGGGTAGAGTTATGTGGGATATTACGACAGTTGCTTGTATGTAGAGCCTATGGCTAGATAGGAACGATGCTTGCTTTCGTAACAATAATTGTAATGTTCAGAGGTTATTGCATAAAATCTTACTTCTTATTAATGACTGGGCAGGTGCACTGGGACCAAGGAAGAAGCCGCGGACTGATATTGAGGAGTAACCCACCCAAGCACTCGGATTTCACGGGTGGAGATAATGAGTATTTTGTGAGCCACTATTTTGGTACTTGATGGCAGCTTGTTCTGCGGGCTTCTCAGTTAGATGTGGACTATATGATTATGGGTTTGTAATTTCTTAGTTGATGTCAGTTGGGACTGTTTTATTTGCAGGTAGATGTGTTCCACTTGGTTTTGGGCCTATAATATTTTGTAATTTGTTTCGTTAATGGTTCATTAATGAAACAGGTGACATGAGTCACTTTTTTATCAAAAAAAAAAAAAAATTAACTAGTGCAATTCAAATTAAGAACCTCTATCATCAGTTAGCAGGCCCTATAATTTCTATAATTTTCAATATGTTAAGATAACCTTTACCGAAAATGGATTTGTGGAATGAAAATGCTTTTGGAATGAAAATGGATTTGTGGTCTATTCTGTTTTTGTTTCGGTAGTTGTGTGATATTGTTAACTTATTATTTTTATTGGAACTGATATTTGCTAAGGTATTTGTTGGGTCATATTTGGTATAACACCAATACCGAATCATACCAACCGAAGTAGTCGGTATACCGAAGTTTCGGTATACCGAACTTTTTTGTTGGTAACGGTTTGCATATTTTCAAACCGAACTAGTTTGGTATGGTAATGGTACAATATCAAAAAGTCCACTACCGTACCGAGCTCACCCCTAATCCAAATGGTTACAGACAAAGATCGTAATTAAGCAGCCATCTCTGCATCCCAAAGAAAAATGTATTTCGACTTTCTGAAACTCACATGTTTCTCTGCTAAAAAATTTAAAAAAACTCACATGCTTGAAAGCAAGACCATCAAGCTAATAATCTATTTTCTTCCAATAGAATCATGTACTGCGTTCGCAAAATTTACAAGCTTATCAATACGATCAGGTATCCTGAAAATTGACTTAGATATAGTCTATTCTATTTGAAAAATGTTAAGTGTACTATTTTTTGTTACTATTTTGATACTACTAGATTAATGTAGGTGGAGCAATAATAACTTGTGGATTCAATCTCTATGAGTGTAGTGATAATAGTACACTTAGTATTTCTCATTCTACTTCAAAAGAATGAATAGAAAAAAGAAAAAAAAAAGGAGGGGGGGGGGAGAAAATTTATTAGAGTTCAATTTTGTATGACACTCCTGCCACAAAATAGAATTTCATAAAGAAATTGGGTTACTACTCTGTTCGGTACATAGTTTTTTTTTGAGGAGATAAAGATAAGGGTACAACACGAGTACTTTCCAAGAAGTCACCCATCCTAGTACTACTCTCGTCTAAGCTTGCTTAACTTCGGAGTTCTGATGGGATCCGGTGCTTTAGAGCTGGTATGATCGTAGTACATAGTTGAAAAAAGGCTTTGCTGTTTGCTGTTGTTGTTGTACTATATTCTGGTACACTGTACTGTCTTTACAAGTTTGTTTCTTTTTTTGGATATATAGTTTTATTTTTGTTGTGGAACACAGAACTACATTTGTCAACAATAAAAATGGGTAATATGTTAATAGAGAGATATCTGTAAACGGGCCTACAAAATTACATGCACTAGGGAAAGTAGAACACTACATTTTAGGATATTTCACTAAACTCTATCCATGCTCTACCAAGTTGCAGATAATTATATCCATTTTTTTTCCGATTTGGTGCTCTATATCTAAACTTGTTGCAGTTAAGTGATTTATCTCTAAGAGCATCTCCAACCATGTTAGCTATTTTGGCTAACTAAAATATCCAAAATGGATAACAAATAAATAATTTGGCTAACGAAAAAAGTTTTCATTCCAACCATGTTATCTATTTTGAATAACCATTAATAATTTAAAGTCTAAAATTAAATAAAATAAAAATATAAAACCAAAATCCATAAGAATGCCCAAGTACAAAATAAAATTTTCAAGCACAAAAAGTTGGCAGCAACAACAACATGTGCGATGCACATAGCACGCAAAAATCAAATCATACAGCAGCAACGACAATGAACAGTGGCAACAACATCGAGTGGTTGCGGCTTCGGCTTTGACGGCGGGGGGCGCTCGGGGACAGGGCTGGTGGCAGCATAGGTGGCAAAGTTGAGGGAGCAGCTCGGGATTCTCATAATTCTCATAATTCTCGACATTTTCAAACTTTCCCCAAGCTCTAAACAGAAATAATTCACTCCCTATATAAATAATACAGGAATTAGATATAACCCGCATAAACTAAAATGCTAAATATCAATTCATTGATTCATGACAGATATAAGAACAAGTGCCAAATCAAACAAACTGCAAAGGATTCACATACCTCCATTGCGAATTCGTATGCACAACCCCTTGTTTCGACGAAATCAAAATTCCACCAGTGCCATCCATTTCTGCAACTAGTTCTGAGACTATGAAACATAAACCAATCTTCGCAATTGTCCCATCAAAATCCCAACTTTGTATGACAAAACAAATCAAAATCAGAGGAATACAACAGAGACCAAACCTTACCCACTTTTCCTTTCCGCAAAGAGAGACCAAAGCAAGATGACACCAAAGTGATTTGATAACCACAGGAACCAAAGAATCTCAGGAAAGGGCAAAAGCAGTGCAAAAAATCCCTCAACACTTTCCCTAATAGAAACTAAATGACTAGATAATTGGAAAAGGGCAAAATTTACTCTTTTTGATTGGCAAAACATAAAAGAGAGAACAAATTGGAGAGTGAAGGTAGTAATGGCAGGCAAGCATGCTTTCAAGTTCCAACTTTCCATCTCCTTCCCTCTTTCTATCATAATCTAAAGATGACCCACATCTCTCAAAAGCCTTCGGGATGCAGACAGAGGAGGACTCGAAGTGGAGGGAGAAGGGTTTCGGAGGTGGATGCAGGGGGTGAGGAGGTGATGGGTTCAGCACAGGGTAGGGGAGAAATCAGGGAGAGAGAAAGTCAGGGAAGAGGGAGACGGAACTTTTCGATCGCGATTTTTTTTTTTTTAGAAGTTTAGCGAGTGGTACATACTCGCCAGATCTGACAAGTGAATATTAGAAATATATTTTGGCGATTGGTTTGGCTAGTCCTGTTGGAGCATATTTTTGTCTTTATATTAGCTATTTTGGTTTAAATTAAAAAATAGCTAGGATGGTTGGAGATGGTCTAATGGCATTAAATTTTGATCATATTTGACTGTTATACCTATGCTTTGACCTGTATAGGTTCTCTCTCTCTCTCTTTTACATATTAATTTTCTTCATTTTTTAAAGTTATTAAATATACCTTATCTAAAACAACTTCTCATATTCTCTTTATCTCATTATTATTCACTTCTAACATTTTTCTTTTCAATATTAAATAAAGAAATAGTATTATAAGTTTTTTTTAATTAAAGAAAATTACATAACTACATAGCATTAGCTTTTTTTTTTTGAAGAAATTGTGGAGTATGACCACTCTGTTTCATTAATAAGGGATTAATAAAAGAAACTCAGAGTACTGAGCTAGTTATAACGTTCTGCAGTCATAATAAAAGTACATAAACAAAAGAACATAAACTCCACCCAAAGTATGGGGGTGGGACAAAAGAATACCAGAATAACCGCAACATACCTGTGTCTAGCCAAAATACATTATATCCCCTAACAAATTCTGGTGCAATGTGTATTACATAGCATTAGTTAGCAGAGTAAATTAGGAAGACATCGGGTACAAAACAAAATGTAGTTACGTGATACCTAAATTGAATGAAGAATAGCGACCCACACCAAAACTATGAACATGGTCTGTACCAAAATGCGACAAAAAAATATGGGATGTCTGCAACTTGAAACATGGGTGTAGTTTAGTAAAATTTACCCTACATTTTACCATGGAGATCTGTGTGCTGCCAATACACCAAGACCCAGCCCAAAATTAATTCAGGCCTCAATATTGAGAATTAATTTAAGGCCTACAACCGTTGAAATGGTAAAATCTTGAGGCCTGGACAACAAATAATAAAATAATATTTGTAAATAAACGGTATAATAATTTCATAGTCATCAGTATAACAAAAAGGTCGCATGGTCTAGTGGTTAGGACATTGGACTCTGAATCCAGTAACCCGAGTTCAAATCTCGGTGGGACCTTTTTTCTCTTCTTAATTTTCGTGATTCTTTTTATTATTTTCTGATTGGGACCAGTTTATAACCATATCCACTATGTAGAGCTCATTATCCCCGAATTAGAATCCGATGTTACTTCTCATCTAAACAATTCTCCTGCATTGTTCGTATGATCCACCGGTAAGACAAGTAAGATTTAGGGATTTCGAATCCTGCCTGCACTAAAATAAATTAATATATATTCTAAATAAAAACTGGATTTGTGTGGTTAGAGCATCCGTAGTCATTCACCATTTTTCAAATTTTGCAAAATTTGAAAAAATTTCTTCCGCAGTCATTGCCCAAATTTTTATATTTTTGGGTTGAGGAAACGGTAGTAGGCTATATTTGGAAGGAGATATAGCAATTTGAAAATTTTGGCAATCGAGAGACCGTATTCCACCCGTTCTAAATTTTCTCACCAAAAATTTCTCGGACGTTAAATGTTAAATGATCTTTCGTCCCAATTTGATATGATTTCCCGTCCAAGATTTTTTAATTTTAAAAAAAAACCTCCGACGAGAATCGATCTCCCGTCCGATGGATTTAATCTGAAATGTAAAGGAAAAAATCTATAGAATTATGCCTATAAAAACTTATTGTGAGTCCATTTTAGGATTTACTTTAGGTTTAATTAATATTTAAGATTTAATTAAGATTAAATTAAAATTTAGTTAAGATTCTTAATAGAAAAGATATCGGACGAGAAATGTTTTCCCGACCAATACTTCTTTATTTTGTTAAAAAATAAATTTTAAACGGGACGAAAATTCATCTCCTGTAAATTAATATATATTCTAAATAAAAACTGGATTTGTGTGGTTAGAGCATCCGTAGTCGTTCACCATTTTTCAAATTTTGCAAAATTTGAAAAAAGTTCTTCCGCAGTCGTTGCCCAAATTTTTATTTTTTTGGGTTGAGGAAACAGTAGTAGGCTATATTTGGGAGGAGATATAGCAATTTGAAAATTTTGGCAATCGAGGGACCGTATTCCACCCGTTCTAAATTTTCTCCCCAAAAATTTCTCAGACGTTAAATGTTAAATGATCTTTCGTCCCAATTTGATATGATTTCCCGTCCAAGATTTTTTAATTTTAAAAAAAAAACCTCGAACGAGAATTGATCTCCCGTCCGATGGATTTTTTCTGAAATGTAAAGGAAAAAATCTATAGAATTATGCCTATAAAAACTTATTGTGAGTCCATTTTAGGATTTACTTTAGGTTTAATTAATATTTAAGATTTAATTAAGATTAAACTAAAATTTAGTTAAAATTCTTAATAGAAAAGATATCGGAAAAGAAATGTTTTCCCGTACAATACTTCTTTATTTTGTTAAAATATAAATTTTAAACGGGACGAAAATTCATCTCCTGTTTGTCTCTTTTAAAAAATCAAAACCCATTTTTTTGGTTTAAACGACTACAACTATTCTTCAAATTTCCTATTTCTATTTGCTAAATATCCAAATTTTAACTTCCAACGATTGCACTCACTCACCCTTCTGGCCATCTCATATAAGATCCAAATCGTTCACATTGATTTACACGTCTAAATTAGCCTAAATATGTAAAATCAAGTTGTTTGAAATTAATTTGCCTATCCACTGAAATATTACGAAATTGTATGGCCGAATATCTTTTTTTATATATAGGGATCCCTTCGGTTGTCCATCGGATACGCACGAACCATGTGCGCAACCGAAGCTGGCCTTATATATATATATATATATATATATATATATATATATATATATATATATATATATAATGCTAGAGCCACTACCAATTTCACTACCATTTTCTTCACTAACTTAGGTGGCATACTCCAATAGGTAGGGAATGATAGAGTAGGTGGGAGAACTCTCCAATAGGAGTATGCCACCTAAGATAGTGAACAAAATGGTAGTGAAATTGGTAGTGGCTCTAGCCTATATATATTTTGTCCCAAATGAAGGCTTGAAGTTGAAGCTTTAATTCGCCATTCACCATATGCAAGTCATGGAGTTGAATGCATTTATGCATTGAATTGAAGATGGAACTGAAAATGATGGATGTGCTATAAATCTAGCCATGTGATTGCATCCATCTGTTCCTTTAAGAAGTAGGGCTTCTGTGTTTAAATGTGGTCCAAATAGCATTGGAAAATGGAAATGGCCAGCGTATACACAGTTAGAGAAGAATAAATACCAACTACATACCTGCTAATTTTGTTTGTTTTTTTTTTTATGAACCTGATAGAGTCTTACGACTCCAACCATCACAAAAAATATATATAGATTACAGAAATTCTAAATAACAGGATTTCACGAGCAGTACAAACCCCAAACTACAACGAAATAAAGAAAACGATGAAAACGGAGGAAAAAATGCCTACAAGCGACATCACACCCAAACGAAAAAAAGACAGCCTACTGACTCCAACACGCCCAAGACAAAGGCGACCCAGCACTAAGGAGTGGGAGACGCTGCCGACGCGCCAGCCAGACGAGAAGAACACGAACAGCAAACACCCACCCCCAATCAAGGAGGCCCGAATCTCTGAAGAGGCGCAGAGAGACCGGCTATAGCCGCTCTCCGAAACAAAGCCCGGTGAGAGAGGCAGACTAGCCCCGCCTCCCCGATGGGCCAGAAGGGTCCAAACACCTCCCCATCACCAACACCAGGAACAAAGACCACCATCGGACACCCACAAGCTGAGCGAAAGCCTCAGCACAAAGGCGAAAGCCTACAGCAGACACCAAAAGCCCGAAGAGCAACAGCCTCACCACAGAAACCAACCGACACGATGGACCAGGAGAGAAAACTCACTGGTCCCCGCTCAAAAAGAGGCAATGACATAAGTAATAAGCGAAGCAAAGAAGGAATATGCCGTTGGCAACAAAACAACCCAAATCACCTCCAGCTGATCAGAAAAAAACATCACAGAGAACACAGTCACTGCAACAAATAACATTGCCACTGAGAACCGATCACACAACAAAAACCACCACAACGCAAGGCCAAAAAACCACATGAACCAAACAGCCACAACAAGTATAATAATATAAAAGGCTTTAGAAGCCAAAGTCCCATGCTATCCACAATTAAGAAACACAATGCCATTATGGCAATAAACAGCCAAGGCAAAAATAACCAGTGGAACGAACCAAAGGAGAGAAACATAACCCAAAATACCTCCCTGGTCAAGATCCACATCAGAAGGATCAGAGGCTCCAACCTCAGCTGCAAAGGTCAAGTAGTAGAATAGCTAGCACCACTGTAGCAAAAAAGACCGGCGTTGGCTTAGCCAATCTATAAAAAAAAAACAGTGGAATGAATATGTGCTAAAAGAGAAAGCAACTCCCACCTCAATCCTGCATAGAAAGACGAATGCCATAAAAAAACTCCAAAACCAAGAAACTCAAATAGCATTAAGAGTGCGAAGGCAAGAAACAGAATCATTCAATCTGCTAAAGCAGAGCGACTCTCTAGCTTCGATTTTTAACGTTGAAGACCAGAAATTGAAAAGAAATAGAAACTCCTCAATTAAGGAGTTGATAGTGGAAGCGTGGTGCCTAAAAAATCTTTTATTTCTTTCCAACCACGTAATCCAGATGATGGTTTGAACGGAATGGTTCCAAGATTTGCGATGCTTTAAAAACTGCTGACTCGAAGACTAGCAAGACTGTAAGTTAGAAGGGATAGAAGGGAACTCCCATGCTAGAACACAAATTTTCCACAAGGGAGAGATGACATCGCAATTGACAAAAAGATGATCAGCGTCCTCCTCCTGGTCTGAGCAAAGAGGACATAACTACCCCCAGGCTAGATTCCTTTTATTGAGGACGTCAACGGTAAATAACTTCTTGTTAAAAGCGAGCCATGAGGTGATTTTAACCTTAAGGGGAGCACAGGAACTCCAAATGAAATCGGCAAAGGGGGACCTGATGCCTCTAAAGTTAAGAAAGGAGTAAAAGGATTTAACTGTGAAGTTCCCTGCCGAATTCCATCGCTAGGAGAAATCTTCCTTAAGGAACCAAGAGTAGTTGTTGAGCGAAGAAAGAAGGTCATTGTGCACCGATATAAGGTGCGGGGGCAGGTCTTTCGAGAACAGAATATGCCAATGTCTAAGCGAATTAACTAACGTGACATGATCTGCCACCAAAGCAGCCGGGTTGGAGGTAAGTCGGAACAGTGACGGGAAAGCGGACGCAAGTTTGAGGTTACCCAACCAAAGATCAGTCCAGAAACTGGTCATGGAACCATCACAACAAAAATGGGAGATACCGCATTGGAATGCCTCCGCTGCTTTCCAAACCCCTTTCCAAAACGGAGAAACGCTGCGATGAATGGTGGCGGGGAATACCCACCACGGGTGGGATGAGAAACTACTGGCTTTGATGCTAAGAATCCAAGGTAGATGGTCACATTTAAGAAATCTCCAAAGCCATTTGCCAAATAAAGCTAAGTTATGGTTCCCGAGGTTTAAGACCCCAAGACCCCCATCCGCTTTGGAGGAGCACACTAACTTCCAATTGCTCAGGTGAACGCCCGGCCTGAAATCTGACGACCCAGTCCAGAAAAAATTACTTCTAATTTGGTCAATCCTTTTGATGACCCAAGAGGGAATATAGTAGAAAGATATCAAATAAAGGGGAATGGATGACAGAACAGAGTTCAACAGGATGAGTCTACCACCACGCGACCCGTCCAGATGTTGAGCCTGGATTCGATTTTATCCACCATGGGTAGCCAATCGGATTTTTTCAGCTTACCCCATCGAAGGGGGATCCCCAGATACGTGATGGGGAAAGAAGCAACCGGGCAGTCAAAGAAGTTGGAAATCTCAATTTGGCGGTTCGGGTGAACCTCCCAGCCAAAGGAATGAAGATTTAAGAAATTAATAGAAAGACCTGAAGCCAACTCAAAACAATACAACACCAGTTTGAGGTTACGAAGGGTGTTAGAATTAGGTTTAGCGAAGATGACGGTGTCATCGGCGTATTGAAGGTTGAGCACACCACTGAATTGATGCGATTGCCCTAAACCTTCAATGACGTTCGATTCCCAGGCATTACGAAGCAGCTTACTAAAAACATCACCAACCAGGAAGAATAAGAGAGAGGAGAGAAGATCCCTTTGACGGAGACCACATTTAATTTTAAACTTATTGCCTTCCGATCCGTTGATGAGGATAGAGGAGGTACCAGCGAAGAGGCTGATTTGATCCAGGCAATCCATTTAGGGCCGAAACCCCGATTTATAAGAATATCAAAAAGAAAATCCCAGTTAACGTTATCGTAAGCTTTTTGGAAATCTAGTTTTAACAAAATCCCTTCAAAGTTAGAAATGTGACACCGAGAGATCACTTCTTGAGCCGAAGCTACACTATCCAGAATAAATCTATCTTTGATGAAACCCGATTGGGCAGGATCTATAAGGGGAGAAATAATAGCTAAGCCTAACCGATAAAACTTTCATGATAATTTTGAACGAGGTGTTGATCAGGCTAATCGACCTAAAGTTTGTAAGCGAGTTAGCCCCCGCTAGTTTGGGAATGAGCACTATATGTGCATAATTGATGCGATCAAAAGAGAAAGATCCCTTATGAAGGTCATCAAACAAGCGAAATAGATCGTCTTTAAGCCAGTGCCAGAATCTTTGAAAAAAGAAAGCAGGAAAACCGTCCGACCCAGGCCCAGAGTCGCTTTTTAAAGCGAAAACCGCCGATTTGATCTCTTCAATGGTGAAGGGAGCTTCAAGAGAAGATAGGTCCTGGGACGGCGGCCCGTAAAGGTGCTACCAATCGAGGCGAATGGATCGTTGTTTGTAAGAACCAATGAGATTTTTATAGAAAGAAAGGTAGGCACGGTGGATCTCGCTGTCCGAGTTAACCTCGCTCCCATTGTGGATGATGGAGGAGATCCTATTACACCGTTGCCTATGAGAAGCAAAGTTATGAAAGAACGCGGTATTGCCATCGCCTTCCTTTAACCATCTAAACTTGGCTCTCTGAGCCCATTTGATATGGTCCTGGTGAAGGAGGCTGGCAAAGTCTCGCTTACACGATAGTCTTTCAGAGAGAAGGGCCTCAGACAAGGGATCCCGTTCCTCAAGCTTATCAATGGAATCAATAGAAGCAAGAAGGAAATTTTTTAGAAAGAAGGTGTTGTTGTGTCTTTCGACCCGCCAAATCTTGCACCCAAATTTGATAGCGTAGAGCTTGAGCAGGATGTTACCCAGCTCGGAAGATCCGGAGACAGCAGATAAACATTCTACAATAAGGCTGACAAAAAGTTGATCCTCCAACCAGAATTTTTTGAAACAGAATTTGTGATGATAAACGAAGTGGAAGTTTGAGTAAAGAGCGATAGGAACGTGGTCAGAAGAGGGATTGGGAAGGGCATTGGAAAAAGTGTTTTGAAACTGGGAAATCCATCCCTGGGAAACAAAGAAACGGTCGAGTTTAGCCATCGTAGGGGGTTGACGAAGGTTAGACCAAGTGAAGGATCTACCATTCAATGGGAGATCAATTAATTGCAGATCACGAATGCAATCGTTGAAGAAACTAGAGTGAAAATTAGAGGAAGATGGGTTTGACCTTTCGAAGGCAAACTTGGTAACGTTAAAATCCCCACAGAAAAAGCATGGACCATTCGTGTAACAATGCAGCGATTGGAATTCGTTCCAAAAGAGTTTGCGCCTCTCCGAAGAGAATTAAGCCGTCGAACGGAGAGGATGGAGTTGAGGGACGTCCAATGCAGTTGTACGACAAGAAAAAAAATTAAGACGTCGAACAGCAACAAGCGAGAAAACCGATTCTTTGAATCCCACTAGTATCCCTCCCCTAGTATCTATCGCATCTAAGGTGATCCATTTAGAGATAATGGAGCCTCCTACCGTGCGAAGGGTACTAGGTGACGGAGAAGCTAGCTTCGATTTTTGAATCGAGATAAGGTCACAGTGAGAGGAAGCTATTAACTGAAAAATCGTCCTCTGTTTAACGGGGCAATTGAGGCCCCTAATGTTCCAGGATATGCTAATCATAAAGAAGTTGATGCTCCCGAACTCTGTTACGTTCTTACTGCCTAATAGAAAAAATCACAGACGAGTCGTCCGATCGAATTAAAAAGCCCATATCCTGTGCTATAGAAGAAAGTTGAAAATCCGATAAAGCATCGAACTGAGGTTTGAAAATAGAGCTACCAGCTAATTTTGTTAGTGTTATGTATTTGCAAAATTTGAAAAGAATTCATGTGTAGGACCAAAAACCTTTCTAAAATGCGCGCTAAACGGTAGTTTAGCATTGAAGCTTCGGTTCTTAAATTCGCCGATCCCATCTCAGATACAGTATAAAACATACCAGGTCTTCTGAAACTTGATTAAGAAACAAATTCCAACTCTTTCAGAAAGTGACATTGCTTCATCCATTGCAATTATCAGCACAGGAATTAAACTATTAAACCCAGTCCTATTTCTACACTTGATGACCAACAGCAATCTAGCGAAATCAAATAGCAACTTAAATAAACAACAAAAACAGGATTCTGACAACATAATCAATGAAAACAGAACACCACCAATCCATCTGTACAAAATCAAACTAGCCACCTAAAACGCCAAAGATCAACCAACATAAACAAAGGACAACCTAACAATAGTACTAGGTAACGAGTACTGATCCCGAAGCTCAATACGATCAAATACAAAGGAGGTCAGGAGGAGGTGACTGGGAAGCTGATTGCTGCTGGTTTTGCACTTTAGTTTCCGCTGATGCCTCTTCCTTCGGTGATGACTCACTGTTTTCTGTTGTGCTAGTCTTTGGAAGCTCAGTGAGAATCTGAACGACTTCCCTCATCGTTGGCCTCTCAACACTCCGTTCTTCAACACAAAGCAGTGCAACGTAGAAGACATGGATCACTTCGTCGAGAGGAACAGTTTGAAGACGGGGGTCGAGGATTTTAACTGCTGCTGCTTTGTTTGAATCTGTAAGTTTGCGCACCCACTGAACAATATCAACCCCATCTCCAAATTCACCTACTGGTTTTCTTCCGGTCAGAAGTTCTAGAAGCACTACCCCAAAGCTGTAGACATCACTCTTCTCGTCAACCTTCAGGGTGTAAGCATATTCTGCAAAATTAAATGGTAATTATAATTAACTAAGCAAGGAAGGACATCTCACCTTTAACTATGAAAAGAGGAAAAAAGGTAAAATAAATGCACTCATCTGACCGAATCATACGAAAATTAAAGGAAACTGTTCAAAGACAACACAAAAAGAGTCATTTACAGAGATGGTCAAAAAGAAACCAATGTTGAGTTCTAACTGCGGAATAATTTACCAACAAGATACTCACCAATGAGATGTAAAATAATACAATAAAAAAGCAAGAGAACAATAAAAAAAAAAATCAAAAGCCATCACACAAGAACACACGAGATTTTTTTCAAGGTTCACTCAATTTAATATTTACATCTCCGCGTAAAGGCACTCCTGCGATTTCTAGTAAAAATATAAAGAACAAGTTTACAATCTCTCGAGATCTCCTCACAAGGTGTAGGGTTTTTCCTCCATCTCCCTCCCACTCTCTAACAGCTGATTGATCACTCTAATCTAATAGAACAATGCTTCTCTCTTAACCCTAAAATCGTACCAAATACAATATATATAGATTTACATCATAATAAATCTCAGCCGTTGAATCTGATCGAACAACACCGCACGGTCGACTGCATGAAGTGCGGTCGATCGCAAATATCCTTCGAACCAACAGAGGGGGAAATGGTCGACTGTGCGTTCGACTGCTCAATTCCTTCGAGCATTCCAGAGTGCTTGACAATCGACTGTGCAGTCGACTGTCATGCTCTCAGGAAGGGAAGTTGCACCTTGCAGTCGACTGCACATTTGCATTCGACCGGATCCTGCTTTGTGCACGTCTGTACATGTTGTTGCTGCCACTTGCTTGCTAGAACTTCTTGTGCTTCTTCTTGCACTTGTTTGCTCCTACTTTGACTCATCTTCTTGTCTATCTTTAATCCATTATCGTGTTTTAGGTCTACCAACCCCAACAATCTCCCACTTGGAGACATACACGAAGTCTTTAATCTATTCTTTATTCTTAAATTGGTCTAGTCTAGGTTTGTGCCTCTGTGAGTCTCCTCATATATTAACCTGGAGACAATCCGATAGCGATATAGCAGACCTGATGCTTCCTATATCCACTAACTTCGTAAGCATGTCCACCGGATTTTTAGTACCAAGAATCTTCGATAGCTTCAACCATTTCTTTTCCACCGCCATTCTAATAAAGCGCTCATCAAAATGTGTCGAGTCCTAGAGTGATATGTCGAGTTTTCGCCAGAAAACCATACTTTGACTATCACACCATTGTTGAGTTCTAACTGCAGAATAACTCACCAACGAGATGCAAAACAATAGTATCAAAAGTAAAAGAACAAAAAATAACCAAAAGCAACGCACAAAGAACACGAGATTTTTCAAGGTTCACTCAATGCAATTGATACTTCCCCACGCAGAGGCACTCCTGCAATTTTCACTAGAAATATGAAAAACAAGTTTACAAATCTCTCAAAAACTCACTACCAAGGTGTAGGGTTTCTCTCTATCTTCCTCTCTCTCTCTGAAGGCTAATAAAATTTTCTATTATCATCTCAAAACCTTAAAATCGTACACATACAATATATATTGGTTTACACAAGATCTAATCTCAGCCACAGATCAATCAGCGCCGTGACGGTCGACTGCAACTCTTGGACGGTTGATCGGTTCATCCCTAGGACTGTACATGATCTAACAGAGAGTGTGTCCGTCGACTGCGCGGTCGACCAGTCGTTCCTTCAAGTGTACAGGGCTGCAACAGAGAGCGAGACGGTCGACTGCGCGGTCGACCGTGCACTGCCTGCAGTTGCTTGCTGCTTTGAGTTGCTTACTCCATCTTTGACTCTTCTTCTCGTCTATATTTTTCAACCCCATTATTGCGTATTTGGATCCACAAACCCCAACAATCTCCCACTTGGAGACATATACACGAAATATCTAACATGTTCTTCATTCTTCCATTAGCCTAGCTAGGCCTGTATCTATGCGAGTCTCCTCATCAATTAACCTGGAGACAATCCAATAGTAGTATGGCAGGACTGATGCTTCCTGCTATCCACTACCTTTGTGAACATGTCCGCTGGATTCTTAGTGCCAAGAATCTTAGATAACTTCAACCATTTCTTCTCAACCGTCATTCTAATAAAATGATACATCATTTGAATGTGTTGAGTCCTAGAATAATATGCCGAGTTTTTTGTCAAGAAAACTTCACTTTGACTGTCACACCATAGCTCACATATGGGTTGCTTTCTGTCTAACTGTTTCATAAGCTCAGAAACCCATAACATGTCTTTCGTTGTTTCTGCAAGTGCCATATAGTCGGACTCTGTGGTTGACTGTGCTATAACCTTTTGTAACTGCGAAGCCCAACTAACAGCTGTACCTCCAACTGTACATACATATCTTGTAGTACTTCTGCAACCATCACAATCACCAAAAAAATTCACCTCCACATAACCATGTATATGCAAAGAATTTCCCCTAAAACAAAGAGAATAATCTGATGTACCTTCAAGATACCTGAGAATCCACTTTACTGCATCCCAATGCTGTTTACCTGGATTCTTCATGTAACGGCTGACAACTCTCACTACTTGTGTGATGTCTAGTCTTATAGACATCATCGCCTACATCAAACTCCCAACGGCTGAGGCATAAGGTGTCGAAGAATCTACCACTACCCGTAGTGCTAATAGCGGAAACACACCACAAGCAATAGAAACTACCAAGACTTTAATGAACCAAGAACAAGCTACCACAATATATGCAAGATCCCACAAGAACACAATCAATATGCAGAGATAGCCAATACTTCTATTCTCCAAGAAATACAAAAAATTACAAAGAGATTACAACTCTCAATCTCTCTCCCTCACCTTTGAAACGCTCGGCACAATCCCCTCTTGAAGTTGAACAAGATAACGACTCACCAATTCTCTCTCATCGGTTATATAAACCCTAAAGTCTACAACCATATATATAGCCTCCAAGTAAACCATAAAAGATAAACACAAATCCAGCTTATTGGACCTTAAATTCGTCAGCCCAAATAACACACGCACTGCTATCGGTCAACCGCACCCCCAGTCGGTCGACCGCAATGTGTAAAGCCCACACCAGAGACATGACCGATCGATTGCATAGTCGACTGTCTCCTTCTCTGTTGAACCCTGTACACTCGAAGAACTCTCAACAGCTTGAGTCGGTTGATAGCACACCCAGTCGGTCGACCGCAACTCTTCAGCCGCACTTCTTCTACTTGATGTCTTTGTCTCCTCTTCTCCAATTTCAAGTATTCCGTGCCTAAGTATATTTGAGGCCACAATCCTAACATAAGGAATAACAGTCATTTCCTCTATCTCTACCTCTATTTTAGGACACAAGTCTATCGATAACTTGAAGTGAGCGGCTAAGGGACAAGTGACTAGTCTCGTGCTATCCATATTGAATCTCTTCAGCACCTTCACGTAGTCCGCTTGTGATAACCAATGCTTCTTATTTTTTCTGTCTCTACTAATCTTCATGCTGAGGATTTGTTTTACTTCACCTAAGTCCTTCATTGAAAACTTCGAAGCTTGCGCCTTTTTCACTTTCTTGATCTTTTCCATACATGAACCTGCTAACATGTCATCCACATACAGTATCAAGGTAACTATATCATTGTCCTCATATCTACGAACATGCACACAATGATTTGTTTCGCATCTATCGAAATATTTTTCTTTCATAAAGCAATCAAACTTCAAGTACCATTGCTGTGGTGCTTGTTTGAGCCCATAAAGACTATTTTTTAGTCGACACACCATGTCTTCTTTTTCTTTAGCTTCAAAACTTGTGGGTTGTCTCATGTACAACTCTCATTTGACATCACCATGAAGAAATGCTGTTTTCACATCCACCAGCTCTAAGTATAAGTCTTCAACTGCCACAATACTATGCAGAACCCTAATTGAAGTCATCTTCACAACTGGTACAAAAATCCCACTGTAATCAACACCTCTTTGAGAAAACTCTCTCACAATAAGCCTCGCCTTATACCTCTTACTGCCATTTGCCTCATCTTTGACTTTGAAAATTCATTTGTTCATAAAAGCACGTTTCCCTGCAGGTAACTTGATTAACTTCCAAGTTTGGTTATATTCAAAAGAGTTCATCTCGTCCCTCATGGCTAACTCCCACTAATTCGAGTCTCATCCTTCAAGGCATCCTCATGAGTTTCTGGCTCTCCTGAATCCGTGTACAGAACATACTCGTGAACAATACTAGTTGATGGATCAAATATCTTGGTTGGCCTTCTCACTCGTGTCGATCTCTTCAATGTGGGGTACCAGTTTGCCGACCGGTTCAGGTTCTCCGAACTGCTCTGGTTGTACCTGTTAGTCTTGGATAACCTGCTCATTCCCAATAGGTTCAACATGAACCTCCTGTGCTACCTGTGATACCTAAACCTGTTGCTGTACTGTAGGCCCCCACCACTAGAGCCGCCTTCAGAATTAGAATCTGAATCTAAGTCTGAACCATAATTTGACTCTAAAGTAGTTGTATTGTCTTAACTTGTGTGCATATCCTTGTACAAGACCTCTTCATTGAACACTACATTCCTGCTGCGAATGACCTTGTTATCCACAAAATCCCAAAGTCTGTAACCATACTAATCGTCGTAGTAGCAAATAAATACACACTTTATGGATTTCGAATCCAGTTTCTTTCTTTCTCCCCTGTCAATTAGTGAATATGCAATACAACCAAAAACTTTCAAAAGCGAATAATTGACAATTTTACCTGACCAGAGTCCTTGTGGAATGGCCCCATCAAGGGCATCAGGCAATGGTAGATCAAGTACGTTGTTGTATCCACTGTAGTTGTCCAAAAATGAACCGGAAGATCCGCATGAAGTCTCATGCATCTCGCCCTTTCGAGTATTGTGTGGTTCATTCTTTCTGCAACCTCATTCTCTTGTGGAGTCCTAGGAACTATCATGATTCCTTGGATACCTTCCTTTGCCAAATAGTCAACAAACTCTTTACTTGTGTACTTACCACCATTGTCGGACTTTAATGTTTTTACTTTGCAACCCGTCTCATTCTCAACCCTGGCTTTCCAAGCTTTGAATGCCTCAAACACTTCAACGGATATAAGCGTCCTAGCGTAGCGCGAAAGTTTCTCGCGAGTTGCATGAACTCAAACTTTCCTTGTAGCATCGTCGATGAATGTGACGAAGTATCTCTTACCACCATAAGAGAATTCCTAGGCCGGACCCCACACATCTGCATGTACCGACTTTAGCTTCCTAAGCTTCTTCTCACGCCCACTCAACTGAAAACTAACTGTCTTTTGTTTGCTCATCACGCAGTTCTCATAGAAATCCATCTCAACCTTCTTATGCCCTGGCAAAAGATCCCTAGAACAAAGTTGCTTGACACCCTTTTCACTAAGGTGTCCCAACCTGACATGTCATAAAATTGAAGAACTACATGCTGATGTTATGGTAATGATATCACCTGAATCATCTCCTCTGAGTAAGTATAACATGTCACCACGCTTTTCTTTTGCCACCAACCTGGAACCTGTAGTCACCTTCCATTCTCCATATTCAAAAGTTGTTGTGAATCCTTCTTTGTCAAGTTTGCTAGTTGAAATAAAGTTTTTTTTCAATCTTGGAATATGTCTTGTGTCATTCAAAACCAATTGTCCACCATTGCGATCCTTCACTCTCACTGTGCCTCTACCTACAACTAGACATATTTTCCCATTGCCAACTGAAACTGTACCAAAATTACATGTCTTGTAATCCTCAAAAACATCCCCCATGGGGGTACAATGATAAGAAGCACCTGAGTCTATACTTGGCGAGTAGGTTATTATGCATGTTGCACATGCTTGAGTCCTTCGTCCTGTAGCATAACCGCTTACCTCCGTCTCCTATAAGTTGGGACTTTTAAGAAGGATTCCAATATCAATAAAATCAGCTTAACTTCTTCCCCAATTCTTCTTTCTCTAACCCTAACACCCTAATTTTCTTTGTTGTCCATTAATGGCGAGACCGATGTCCAACAGGAATCCTACTCCTGACACCTCTCTCTCTTTCTAATGGCTGATAGATCACTCTAATATGATAGAACAATATTTCTCTCTTAACCCTAAAATCGTGCCCAATACAAAATATATAGGTTTACATCAAAACAAATTTCAGCCGTAAATTGAATAATGACACGCGGACGACTGCATGAAATGCAATCGACCGCAAATATCCTTTGAACCAACAGAGGGGGAACCGTTGACAATGCGGTCGACTACTTAATCCGCAAATATCCTTCGAACCAACAGAGGGGGAAACAGTCGACTGTGCAGTCGACTGCACATTTGCAGTCGACCGTATCCTGCTGTATGCACGTCTGTGCATGTTGATGCTGCCACTTGCTTACTACAACTTATTGTGCTTCTTCTTGCACTTGCTTGCTCCCACTTCGATGCATCTTCTTGTATAGCTGCAACCCATTATCGTGTATTGGATCCACCAACCCCAACAACCAAGTCTCCACTTACTAAGTGACCCTTCATCAGATAGAAGAAAGATGACTATTTTGGTAGTAATTAAAGCAGGTAAGGTTATGTTAGGTTAGGCCTAAAAGAAGAAGAAAAGAGACAAGAAGAATTACACACAATCCATTCTTAGGTAGCTTAGATCAACTTCATGTAACTAAAATAAATGATTTACATAGTAACAGAAATTTATCACAATGACAGGTTAGGCTTGCTGAGTGAAGGATGTATGAGTGTAGTTTTGAGAATGTTAGACGCCTATATTGTAAGTTTATCATAAGCTTTGTCTATTTATATGATGTCATTGCCTTATTATAAGTGTTTTTGATTTATAACCATTTCACAAAAAATGACAAAGGCTTAAACGAAAGATGAAAGAGACCGGAAGAATTACACATAATCAATTCTTAATTTGCTCACATCAACTTCATCCGAACAAACTACATAGAATTTTATAGTAACTCATTAAACTTATTCGTATGATATGGGTCCTCAGCATCGGTAGTCTTTTTTGTATTTTGCACACTTCATCTTCATGCAGCCAAAATTAAGCAAACATAAAGTTACTTATCCCGTTGTTCAACGAACAAGATTTAGATTCAAAATTTCACTCTTGAGAGGGAATTTTCTTTAGTCTAGCCTTTAGTATCAACTTTGCTCAGCGTAGGCAGCTGTGTGAATGCGTGAGTTCTTAACAGTATAACATTGCCCACTACCATATTCACTTTGAGCTTTTACTGAACCAGGAAAATGCAAGAAAGGCGAATAGTTGTATACTACATAATTTAAGAGATTTATGCATTTAACAAACAATCCTAATTGCAGCAGAACTCCCCTTTTAACAGAAAACTGACTGCATATAAGAAGAATCAATACCTGGGGCAATGTATCCATAAGAACCAGCTATACCAGACATGCATTCAGAAGTCCCAGATCCCTGCAAGAACTTAGCCAGCCCAAAATCAGCAACGTGGGCTTCAAGACTCGAATCCAGAAGAATATTATTCGACTTCACATCACGATGAAGAATCGAAGGTGCACAATCATGATGCAAATAACAAAGCCCCTTCGCTGCCTCCACCGCAATCTTATACCTAGTATCCCAGTTCAAAAACCCTCCCTTTTTCCCATGAAGAACTTCCCCAAGACTCCCATTAGGCATAAACTCATAGATCAAAAGATTAGTCTCGTGATTGCAACAGAACCCTAGTAACCTTACAATGTGCCTCTGTCGAATCCTACCTAGGGTCTGAATCTCCGCAGCGAACCCGTGATCGTGAGATGATCCCCTACCAATTGCCGGAAGCCTTTTAACGGCAACCTGATCCCCATTTGGCATGACTCCTTTGTATACAATCCCAGCTCCTCCTTTCCCTATAATGTTTTCCTCCTTCAAACAATTCAAAACATCGTCACAAGTGAAGTCTAGCCTTCGGAAAGCAGTGAGCTTCCAAGCTCTAGCCTCACTAGCTTTCTTCAAAGCCCGAGCTTTTGTGACAGCAATAATGGCAAATGCAATGGAAGCAATCAAAAGTCCTACGACTAATAGAAGCTTCAATGTTGAAGAAAATGAGCTTTTGGGGTGCCCTAGCCTAGAGTCACCGGAGCTTCCAACACGACAATGAGCAAGATAAGGTCCACAGAGATTAGGATTACCCACAAACGAAGTCCCATTGAAGTAACTGAACTGGCCAGTTGCCGGAACTACACCAGAAAGGTTATTGTAGGAGAAATCCACTGATGTTAAGCTCTGCATTGTTGAAATCGAAGTAGGTATATTACCCTCCAAGTGATTTCTAGACACATTCAGGTAATTCAATATCCTCATATCAGTAATCTCTGACGGAATATTACCAGACAAATTATTTCGACTGAGATCCACAAAGGCCAGTAGCTTGCACTTACTGATCTCAGGTGGAATCAAACCCGAAAAATAATTGCCACTAAAATCTAGCTTAGAAATCTGCTGCAGCCTCCCAATCTCTGCAGGTATTTCCCCAGAAAAGAAATTATTGTTAATAACAAGCTTCTGAACTGCAGAGAACTCCCCAATCGAGCTCGTAAGAGGCCCACTCAACCGATTATTCGACAAACTAATCTGCCCCAAACTCGGCGACAACCTCCCAACCTCAGGAAACCCACCACTCAACAAATTATCCTGCAGCTCAATCTGCACAATCTCGGGCAACTCAAACAACCCCTTCGGAATCATCCCATTCAAATAATTCCCTCCCAATCTCACCCTCCTCAACGACACACATTCCCCAAGCTCCACCGGAATCGCCCCGAACAGAAAATTCCCCAATGCAATCAAAGTCTCCAACTTCCCCCCTTCACACAACCCCTCCGGCAAACTCCCCGTCAACTTATTCGAACTCAAATCCACTAGCTCCAACTTCCCATTCCTCCCCAACCCCCTCGGCACGCTCCCCGTAAAATTATTCTCCCAGAGCTGCACCACCTGCAACTCCGGCAACTCCCCAACAAACTCCGGAATCCCACCGTGCAACCTATTCCTAAACAAATTCAGCAACGTCAAACTCCGCAACCCCGCAAAACTCCCAGGAATCTCACCGACCAGCGCGTTATTGGAAAGATCCAACGACTTCAACCCCTTCAGCTCCCCCAGCTCCCGCGGAATCTCCCCACTCAACCCATTCACCTGCAAGAAGAGCGAATCCAGCTTATTCAACCTCCCAATCTCCGCCGGAATCTCCCCCGTCAGGCCACAGTTCGCCGCATCAAATCTAACCAGATTCGTCAAATTTCCAATTTCCTTCGGGAGGCCACCGGAGAAGGAGTTGAAGTAGCCTAAGTAGAGCTCCGTCAAGTTGGAAAGATTAAAGATTTCCACCGGAATGGGGCCGGAGAGCGCATTGCCGGAGAGAGCAAGGTATTGGAGAGAGTGTAAGGAACCATAGATTCGAGGGATTGGGCCGGAGAAGAAGTTGCCACCGAGGTGGAGGTGGATGAGGTTTGGAGGGAGGGTGTGGGGGAGGGGGCCGGAGAAGTTGTTGTTATAGAAATCAAGAATGGTTAAACGAGAGAGGGAGAGAGGAGGGAAGGGAGGTAGGGAGGAGTTGAGGAGGTTGTTGGAGAGGTTGAGGTGGCGGAGGTGGGGGAGGGAAGGGAGGAGAGATGGGGGGAGGGGGCCGGAGAGGTTGAGGGAGGAGAGGTCGAGGGAGATGATGAGGGAGTGGGAGTTGCAGGAGATGTGGGGCCAGGAGCAGAGGGGGAGGGAGAGGGACCAGTTGGAGAGGGAGGAGGGGTTGGAGAGGGAGGATTTGAAGGAGAGGAGAGAGAGGGTGGGGGAGAGGGAGAGGGGGGTGGAGGAGGGGAGGAGGGAGACGAGGAGGAGGAGGAGGAGGAGGAGACGGAGAAGTGACATTGTTGGGTTTTGGGAATTTTGTCGAGTTTTTTTTTTTTTGTTTGGACTGTCAGATTTAGCGCCTAGATTTATAAGTAGCGGTATAGTATTAATTAGTTCGAGATGAGTATTAACTACTTTTTGGGTGCTACTCCGTATGTATTTATTTGGCACATGTAATGTTCCCCAAAATAAAAAAAAAGTTAAAATACGGGTTGTAAATTGCAAATGGTGCATTTTAAATATGAGAAAAGTAAATTAGTCACTTGGAGCATTGTGTATGAATAATCAACAAAGGTAATTGTGATTTTGTGATTTTCATGTGAATAAATTTGTGTATAAATTTGTGTATGAAATATCAAGTAACTAGTAGTTCAATTACTCATGCATCACACAATCCATTTTGTTCTATTTTTGAAACAAAAACTATTTCATTTATAATTGCTTGCTGTCTGGATTAGGACTAATTCAAACATCTTTATATTTTTTTTTTTTTTTTTTTTTGATGAATCGGATAGAGCCAAACGGCTCCAGCCATCAAAAAATATATATTAATCAATAAAGCAGTACAAAAACAGTACAAATAATCAAGGGTTTTACAAGATGTAAAACAGAAAAAAGCGAGCAATAAATAAATACAATTAAGCGAGCTACAAAGAATAATAGTAGGAGACTCAATAAGAGCTAAGCCGAGGGAGAAAGCCACTGCAGGATGCACCACGCCTTAGATCGAGAGCGGAGCAAACGGCCCGGAAAAGCGAGTCAGGAGCGAAGAGCCATACCAAGACGCACGAGAGACCCCAAGACAAAAGCCGCAAACAAAGAAGGGTAACGCGCACAAAACTCGCAAACGTCCTGCCGCACCACAGAGGACCCAAGAAAACGCAACCGAACAAGGCGCCTGGGTCACCACTAAAGTAGATGACGGGAGCGAACATAGAGGAAGACAACCTAAATGCAAATCACAAAAACGGGAGTTGCACAAGGCACAAACTGAAACTGCCTCACACAGTTGCACAAGGCACAATTTGAAACAAAGAACTAGATGCCATATCCAAGGGGATAGAAAAAATCCAAAGCTCAGAAGTGCACTCGAGGGAGCGCCGACACTGAGGAAACTTTTTTAGCTAGTAATCGCGCACTAACACGAGTAGGCAAGTTAGAATAAAGTTTCTTCTTATGTTTGCTCTTAGCGGGGGGAGGACCGACTTCCCCCAACGGAAGCGAGGTCCTGCCATGGACAGGCCCGGACGACTCGACTTGGGTAAGACTGATAGAGGGGGAAAGGATACTGGACGAAACTGGGGAAAATTTAGGGCTGAAAATAGTTTGAAAAGAATGATGAGACATGAAGGCAACTCCACGATTCGTTTGGTGTGCGATCCCCATCGAACGACGAGACCTTGGCAGGTACGACCAGAATGGAGCGCAAAAAACAGCCAACGTATCCCGACTCAAACTCGACAAAGGCCTCACAACACGAAAAGGGGGGCGATGCTGAAAACTGCCCGACCGAGGAAAGGAAATAAGATTCGTGAACTCCGATCGGTTCAAAATCAGGGATTCAAGACTAGGATGCTGACAATGCGCAAGAAGAGCGAAGATTATCACGAAGGGGGGTGATGGTTCGAAGATTATCACGAAGCACAGTCAGCAGAGCGATTCAAAAAGCGAAAGTCACTGTTCATTCATCCCCTTCCTTCTTCACTCAAATCCGGCCTCTCCTCCCGTCCTTTCCCCTACCTTCCTTCATTAATACCGATCAGCTCCTTCTCCTCTACAAACCCATATCCCTCGTTTCCCTTCCCTCCCAGTTTTCGATCTGCGCTTGATTTCTTCGATCCGCAACTTGTAGCAGGGTTCTGGAGTTCTAGCCTGAGTTTTCTCTGATCAACCTTCTGGCCTGTGGATCTGGCCTCTCTTGCCCTAGTGCAGTGCTCGATAGCTTGGGTGGATCGCCACTCCCTTTTTCCGTTGCGGATTCAGCGTGCTTGCCTCTCGGGGTTCATCTCCCTCCTCCTCTTTCCTGACTCATCCCCCCCCTCCCCCCGGTAAGTATTTCATCCTTCTTCCTTTTTGCAGTTTAGCGCTAATTATTTAGGGATTTTTAGCTAGTATTGTTTCTCTCCGATTACTTTTTTCTCTCCTTACTAGTTGCCCTCTAATTTGAGGCTATTGTTGTTCTTATTATTCGGTTATTGCTCATTCTTTAGTGGTGGTATGTTTGTGTATTGGCTCTGTAGAGCCCTTGCTTCTGATCTTTCTTCGCAGTAACTGATCTTCCCTATATCAGTTTTCACTGCCTTCCTCTGGTTTTGATCCATGGTCTCTTTGAGCCCGTCTTGGATCGAGGTCCATAGTAAAAAATACAGACCCGTTAAGCTGGGTCATTCTCTTCTTTCTTCCCCTTACTCGTTGGACCATTCGTCTTGTTACCCCGCCCAGCCCCTGATTTGTTTCAGGTGCCTTCTTCCCGGGCATTTTCAACGAGAGTGCGTGAACACAATTAAGTGCTTTTTTTGTGACAAACATGGTCACTCTCGCCGGCGATGTTATTCTCTTCAAAAACTTCTTGGTTTACCCAGAGGCAAACCATTACCGGCCAAACTTCTCTTATTTCTCAACTATCCTCTCTTAAAAGGCAAGCTTAATACTTGTTCGAAGAAGAACTTTAGCTTTGAGCCTAAAAAGAATTTTCTACCCACTGCGGATGTGCCTTATCCTGTTACGGACTCTCCCAATGATCTCACAAATAGTGATGCTTCTTCTAACTCTCTACTAATTCCCAACTTATATTTTCTACCCACTGCGGATGTGCCTTATCCTGTAACGGACTCTCCCAATGATCTCGCAAATAGTGATGCTTCTTCTGACTCTCTACTAATTCCCAATATTGCTAGTTTGTTTAAGGATCGAAAGGTTCATACGAACTTGGTTTCCTTCCCTCGGATGGGTTCTTTTCAGAATCGTTCTCGTTCTATTGTGGAGGGGACATCGCTGCTTTCGAGTCTGGATAGGGATCATGCTTTGGCTAGATTTTTTCCGGCTAAACGTCTCTCCCTTCTTTTTAGTCCCCTCTTTAAGAGCATGCTTTATACATGCTTCGCGAGGAAGAGTAGTTGTGAGCCGGGAAAGGAGTTGGGCTCCTCTGTAGCGGTGCCTCAAACATCTTTATATTCAAACTAATAATTTACACATGTGATACACATCTTAATAAATATAAAATTCAGATGTAGGCTAAGTTTGAACCTAAAATTTTCTTTATAATAGTTATGTACGTACATTGCACGTTGATAGATTGACAAATAAAACTAAGGTTTTTTCTCATTATAATATTACTAGTAATTGACATGTACGATGCACGTTTTAAGCAAAAAAATAGTTTTTTTTAAGTAAAACTTCAAACGTACTCTGGGTTTGAATCTAACACCTCCTATATAATAGTTATACACATGCATTGCACACGTTGATTAATTTACAAATGACAATAAGACATTCTCCCATTGTAATATTAGAGATTAGAGATTAGAGATTTATACGTGTGACGCACATCTTAATAAATATATTTTTTTTAAAATAAAAATTTAGAAGTAATGGTTCTGGTTTGAACCTAATACCTTCTTTATAATAATTATGCATGTGCATTGCATATCAACCACGTTGATAGATTAACAAATGATAACGAGGTATTCTCCTATTATAATATTAGAGATAGAGATAAACAACACTTTTTTGTAAGTTTGATATGCTTCCTGCATTTCATTCCTAATTATAATGATAACACGCATCTTGACTGAGTGTTGGAACGTATATTGAAATGAGAATCACTTTCATGTGACAAAGTTTTTTTTTTTCGATCCATTCAAAATTTAAATAGACTAGAGTAAGAAAAAAGATGAACGTATAAACTTATATACTTTTTCGTTAATAACTTGGTAAAATGATGAGTAACTCGTATTGAAACAAACATACTGAAACTAGGAAAGAAATTACACAGACCTGTTAAGATGTACGGTATTTTCTTTTTCAAAACCAAAAAGATCATATACAAGTAAATTATGGTTCCCCAAGAGCATCCACAGTGGTTATGGTTAAAAAATACATAAATAGATAAATGGATAAAGCAATTTTTCGTTTCGCTGCACTCGTAGAATGCTATATTTATCATTTTAAATTAAAATAATAACAGCCGGTGCTTCATATTGCGTCGGAGAGGAAAAAAATAAAAAAATATTTAAAAATGTAGGATGGCATATCATCTTGCGACAGAGAGGGGAAAAAAAATTTAAATGGTGCGACGGCACTTGATGGAAATTTTAAAAAAAAATAACAGAAAGGGAGAGACGGCACGTCGAGTGCCGTCCGACAAAAAGGGACGCTCAATCGAGTGCCATCCGACATTTTAATTTTTTTTGTTTTTTTGTTTTTTTGTTTTTTAGCTTTTCCAAAAATTGGGCTTAATTTAAGGCTTTATAAAAATGTATTTGGACCATACTACCTCCTTTTATTTTATATATGTGAACTCTTTGTCTTAATCTCTCAATCTAAATCTCTTATTGGCTCTCAATTTCTCTATCTCAATCCTCTCAGCCAACTCTCTATCTAAATTTTATCAGCCAACTCTTTATCTTAATTTCTTAATTAGTGGAGAAAAATGTCTTCGATACGAAGATTTATTGGTCGTTTGAAATCAAAGCGAGAACATGTGTCAGCTCAAGTCAGCACAAGCAACGAAGGTGAAGTGGATATGCCAAATGTCAACTTTGCCGATCAGTCCAACTAGAATCGTGTAGTAGACGATTCCATACATATAAGTCAGTATGTTACTATTACCCCTGAGGGTGGTTTCTGTAAATTCAGGAAAAATGGGAAGGAACCGATCAAGATGTACAATCAGTACTGCTCACAGGTTCCACTTATTAAACTACTAGTAGAGCGGGCGGGATGGCACCGTTTCATGGCTATCAATACAAATAAGTCATCGGTTTGGCTGGTGGAGGCACTCATAGAGACATGGTGGGACACTACCCACACTTTCAACCTACTGTGTGGTGAGTTGGGTTTCACTCCATTGGAATGGGTAATGCTTACGGAGATTTCTATCGGCATCGGCGATTTACCTTTATGCAACGATGAGATTTACTCTTTTCAAGTTGTTCAGGAACGCTTCTTTCCAGAACTAACAGAAGATGATTGGAAATCACAAGGTATACGGGTTTCATTTTTCAAAAATTATTTTACCAATACTTTGATTGAAGAAGCCCAAACCGATAGGAATCTAGAAATGAAGATAGCACGAGCTTTCTTTATGTTTTTTTCTTGGTGCATTTCTTTTCCCTAATGGTGTTGGGTTAATAAGGTGTGGTTGGCTAGCTGCAGTTGTAGACCTCAATGTTGTTGGCAAATACGAATGGGGTAGTCATACACTTGCTCTGCTGTATTTGTCTTTGGACTCATGTAGCAGACTTAAACTGAAGTCGTTTAATGGGCCGTGGCAAGTGTTGGAGGTAATACTTATCCTATTAGATACTAATTTTAGACGAATAATGTCATTATATTATTTAAATTTATCTATTCGTAACATATTCGATAATTATGTTTTACAGTATTGGGCTTACGAATACACAAATTGCTGTATTCCAGTTAGAGATAGGAACACCCCTATGAAGACCCACATGTCTAATTCTGATGTATGGCCGAGAATTTTGCGATGGAATAAAGAAATCTTGGATTCAGGCCGATCTGATCCTATTAGGTATAATCAGTCGATGACCCGTGATCAGTTGGAGATGCGCACTGCTTCCTCCATCATTTGGCAACCATATAATTTGTCAACAATTACAGATGTGTATGAAATTGCTAAATATATTTCACGTTTTCGGCATGCTTTTACGTACTGCGGCCAGGTATATTAATTTTTTTCATATTAATTTACAATACTTTCAATAAATAGTATGGTTATGCTAAAGTGAACAATTGATTGCAGGGTGTAGGCTATCTTGGTGATTGTTGTATTCGCCAACTTACTGGTTATATTGCTATCCCAAAAAACTCACCTCCTCTCATGCGTTTCATGGCATCCAATACTACATTTTCTGAACCTATTGAAGCTTCACCCTTTGTACGTCGTGTAGAACAGTTCACTTATGATCAGTATTGGGCAAAGGTTCAATTGGTCCTATAATGCCGACACTCTCTCATGCATCCAATGTCGATTTCATTGGGCCAGCATCTATTAGAGATACTTCTGCTCAGTTGCCATATGCTGCACCTCTATGTTGGCTACCGGCTAAGTATCCAACTCAATCCACTACAGATACTTCATTATTACTTGGTCAACCTTACGTCAAAGTGCCACTTTTTCAAAGCGGTACTCTTATGAAGAATTTGGACTCTAATGTCAATGTCCCATTTCATTAGAGTGGGCAACCAACATATGTGAGTTACCAAATTTGAATATACATTTCCGTCTTTAATTTGTTATTATTTTAGAATGTATTTTACATACTCTCATTATTTTATATATTTTATACCTTTCCACAAGAGGAGTTATACACTCGTTGTCAACAATTTAGCAACACCGAAGCACAGCTTCGACGAATGATACTGCCAGAAATGGTTTTGAGGGAAGCAATTCCAACTGGATTACCAAATGCGAGGCAATCTGTATCGATGGGCAGGGCATTTCATTCCTGACATAGACCAATGAATCGAATTTAGATGACACAGGAGCATCCACGTCTTCATATGTGCCTGAAACTCAGTATAATTATGAAGAATAGAAAATTTTGTACATTATTTGTATCTTGTATTTAATTTCTATTTGTAACACATTAGAGTATTAATGTCAACATAAGGAAAAAATTCTACATTATTTGTAAAACACAGTATATTTATTTTCTATTTAAGACACATGAGGGTATTAATGTCAATTTGAACATTATGTTTATTTGTAATTTGTAAAATCACATAACTAATATTTGTTTATTGTAATATACTAATTGATCTTAGTCCTAAGGGTATTCTAGTCACTATATTAATGTGACATGGCAAGTCGGTTCAAATTTGGAATGTAGTCACAGAGGCAAGTCGGTTCAAAATTACTTTTCTATCTACGAAGTGTAGGTTTTGACTTTTTTAAACCTATTTGTTAACTTTTAGATTGGACAGAACATAATTAATGATTTGTTCTTCTTCAAGCGGCATGATCAGTATTTATATACTGCCATCCTGTGTACATTTATTTATCTACTACACTTTAAAAACTTCAACTCCAGTAGAACTCACTGCAAATTTAACTTCTAAATACTCATGGCTAATTTACATATACCTTCTTCCTCGAGTTCATCTTCTGATTCATCAGAGGAGGACAACAATGTTGTTGCTAGGATTGTTCACAACCGTCTAGTAAGGATTGGCAAGGCAATCCAAGCTAGCGAACAAATCAATCGTCGCCGTTACATTCGTCGCGAAAGAGAAGAAGGTCATAGACGGATTTGGAACGACTACTTTGCCGAAAATTCAGTTTACCCAGATTCAATTTTCCGTCGACGATTCCGTAAGTGTCGACAACTCTTCAACCGGATCTTGGATGCTGTTGTAGGTTACGATCAATATTTTATGCAGTCCCAGGATGCTTGCAAACAAGTTGGCTTAACTCCTCATCAAAAAATTACGGCGGCACTACGATGTTTGGCGTATGGAGGTGCGGCTGATGCGGTTGACGAATATATACGTATTGGCGAAACAACGGTATTAAAAACTCTGCATCATTTTTGTTTTGCAATTGTAACTTTATTTAGTACACAATATATGAGAAAACCAACACCAGCCGATGTGGAAAGACTACTAGAAGAGAATAGCGATCGAGGCTTTCCTGGAATGTTGGGTAGTGTAGATTGCATGCATTGAAAATGAAAAAATTGTCCGACGGCATAGCAGGGACAGAACACGGGACATGTTCAGGAACTGACTATTATTCTCGAAGCAGTTGCATCTTATGATCTTTGGTTCTGGCATTTATTCTTCGGAATGCCAGGTTGCAATAATGATCTAAATGTGATGAACCGGTCAACTTTATTTAATGAGATTCTTGATGGTCATGCACTTCCAACTAATTTTGTCATCAACAACCACAATTACAGTATGAGCTATTACATAGGTACTATCTAATAAATGCTCATTTTAATCATACAGAATGCTATGGGGCCACTCACTGCAAAAAAAGATTCTTCTTCATTTCACATTAATAGTGCATGCTTATGCTAAGAGAAAATACATAATTTTGGGCTCATGTTCTTTACCCATCGTTGTAACCTCTTTTTTGTAGAATTTTATTTTGCCTACACATAAAATAATATCGTTGATTCATTGGTAACGTGTTTAGATCGATACCCATAATGCGATCTTCCTCGACCCGTTCTTTAATATCGCATTCTCGGGTTTTTATCGCATTCCTCGTAACTTGTGATTCTTTGTATACAGCTGTAAAAATAAATGTTTCTTCAGCCATATATTTGTATCCTAATGTTTCGGCCACACTTTGCCTTTCCTCTTAGAAGCTTTGCGACCTTGTGGTCGGGTAAGGGGTGTAGCTGAATCCGTATCAACGGGCATATCTGACTCCCAGTTAATTGTGGGAGAGTTTGGGCTATCACTATCTTCACTGACTTGGGTATTAGGTACTTAATCAAAAACTTGTGTTGTACGCAATGAAAACTTTGGCTAATCTTTCAGAATCTCATAACATTCATCAAATTTGAATGTTTTCCCCGACGTTGCCATATATTATACTCTGCCTTCGCGAATCTGAGACAACAATGATATTCCAAAAGTTATTAGGCAAAACAAATAATACAAATAATGACTTTAAATCGTACATTTTTTACATACCTTGTCTGTCTCAGTTATTCTGCTTCCGATCCTAGTTGTTGCATTGCTCAATTTTCCTATGAATAGAGCTACTTCTTTGAAAATCAGTTGAAACCGACTACTAAGTGTGCTCACTGTTCTGTCGGTCGGAGTTCCTAATATTACCTTAAACATAAAAAAAATACGTTCCCAGAACTGTGACCCGGATTGATCGTTACCGATAACTGGATCTTGAGTTATACTGGTCCAACTCTGGCATAGCAGAACATCTTCCTGAGCCGTATATGCTCTTCCCCTTGCACTTCTGCCAGCCACTGATTTTCTTTCACAAATAACTCAATACAAGACAGAGAAGAAAGTTGAGATCTGATAATTTTAGTAGATAATTTTGATGCTAATATTCGGTTGAGAATGAGTACTATATATAGAAAAATTTAGTGAGCTGTTTAGATAAAAAAAAAATAACCGTTGGATTCATCCGGGATAGCGAAAAAGAACCGTTGAATGAAGTGGGGGCAAATTGGTCATTCAATAAATAAAAAAATTTATAAAAAAAACCAACGGACGGCACTTCGAGTGATGTCCGACAAAAGGGGGGCGTAGGACGCAACTTCAAGTTGCGTCCGAGAGTTGGGTTCTTTTTTTAAAAATTTAATTACGAAAATTAATTTTTTTTTTTTGGAGGGACGGCACAAGTGCCGTCCGACCATTAAAAAAATTATTTTTTTGTGCGACGGCACTTCGAACTCCGTCGTCTATATATGCATAATTCTTATTTCAGTTTTCATATATGGCACCCTACTGTAGCGATTTATGTAAATTATGCATATTTACACAACGACTGCAGCGTTTTTTTTATACAAAATATGCATATTAATCATTAAATCAGTGAAGTGCATATTTACATATATGGCTTCGAATTCAGTGAAGTGACAATCGTAAAACTCAGATAGGATTATTTCATCACTAGTCACTCCTATTAATCATTAAATCATAGTGTGCAACTTCAGAAACATAATCCATCTCATCATCACTTATAACCAATTAGGGAAAATAAAGCTCAGGTAGGATTAATTTATCACAAGTCACTCCTACAAATCATTAAATAAATGATTTATAGTGTGCAACTTCATAAACATAATCCATCTCATCATCACTTTTAAAACTAGAATCCAAGTTATCCAACAAGGAAGCAAACTCACAATCACATGAATGTAACAGACTATTTGGGGAATCGAATACTTCCCTGACATATTGTAGCTGATCCTCTTGTTCCACACACTATTCTTGAGATGCAAACATTACCTGACAAATTAATTAACAATAAAGAGTTTGAACAAGTGAATGGAAATTAATTAATGAACAATTGTAATAAAGTTGTTGATTTGATGTTCAAAAATGAAATGTAAAGAAGAGAAGTAATCTCACCATGTTCTTGAGAATGCACCCTAAGAATACCCAAAACCCATTCCAGTATTACTATCACCTAAGCAAGCTAGCTATGAGTTTAATCAAATCCACCAACCCAACTAGTGCACACAACAGGATGAGAATCATTGTAGATGGAAGTTTGGGACTTTGGTACCATTCTATTGGAATGTTTATTAACTATGGTGTAAATTTAGCTCAATTGACGGTTCCCTATTCTTTTTGGCTTGTTAACTTAAAAACAACCACTGTGAATGCATCATTAGGAACAACGCTCCTCCCGAGATGAATTAATGAATGAATGATAATTTGCATTGGTGTTGCTACTCCAGAACAATCAGATCTACTCGACAACCATGATCCATCCATTCAGAGTCCTCAGTCAGTCAAAAGCACAAAGCAAAGCAGAAACACAAAAAAATGAAAAGGGCAATAGAAGAAGAAGAAGAAGAAGAAGAAGAATATGCTAACCTCCCTCAGAGCCTCCACCAAAGAGGACAAGGCAATTGAAATCAGAAACAAAGTTGAGGGAGTGAGAGGCCCTGGGACTGGGCATAGGAAACATGAAGACATCAGCACCAGCATTATCATTGTCCTCTTGACTCAAAATAGTACTAGTTGTTAAGCTGCAGCTACGGCATGAGAGTGTCATGAATTGGGAAACCTCCTTGTAGAGCCGCTTCCAAGAGAAGCTCATCGATTTCGATTTGGGGGCAAGGGTTTCTCTTCGAAGAGAGAGAGGGGGAGAGAGAGAGAGAGAGTGAGACAGAGAGAGAGAAATCAGCAGTAGGGATTTGAGCTAGGGTTTTCCTTGTTCGACAAAGAGAGAGCGGGAGGGAGAGGAGACAGAGCAGGAGGGAGAGGAGACGAAAAAGATAGAGAGAGATGGGTTTCGACAGTAGGGATTTGAGCTAGAGTTTCAATTGTTCGACGAAGAGAGAGCGGGAGGGAGAGGAGACAGAGCGGTAGGGAGAGGAGATGAGAAAGATAGAGAGATATGGGTTTCGATTTTATATATATATATATATATATATATAAGGTTTGCCCGTTGACACGTGCCTACGGCACGTCTTCGGAACGGTGCACCTTGTTTGATCATATAAAATAGTTTTGGAGGTCCAGCAAATTAATTGAAGTATCAAACATAGAGCAAAAAATATATTATATGATTTTTTTGATTTTTTTGATTTTTTTTGAATTACACACACACAAACATATATATATATATATATACCAAATGACTACAATGCTCTAAAAATACATGCGCAGCCTTCGAATATGACTGGCTTATACCAATCTCTAACATTATTTTTTCCAGTAGGAATGAATAATAGGACCACAAACAAAAATGATGTAGAAAGGTAATAAACACTGTGGTCGTCTGAAAGACTCTGAAATCTGAACAGTACTGAGCCCAAGAGACTGATCATGAGAGAGAGCTGTCGTAACGAATAGGGCTTTCCAGTCCCTAAATTTATGCTGATTAATGCGGAAGGACTCATGCAGGTAAACTGCATCAGTGCTACATTAAAATTTCTGGTTAGCGGCAGCCTACCTCATCTCATATTCAGAATTTTTATTTTTGTAAAAAAAAAAAATCTACAACTTTTAACTTAGATTAAAAAAAACTCAAATGTCATCTAAAAGTATAAAATGGACTCAAACTATTACTATTAACTCAACTCTCTCTCATGTAACTCGAGGCAAATCTAATGATGGGTGGCAAGAGACGTCACAAGCGGCAATATACATGCAATATACGCGCAATATACTCACCAAGTAGTAAGCCAGGAAAAAAAACCTAAACGAAGGGATCTAATGGTGTGCGACTTCCCGGCATCACAAGCGGCAAGAGGCAAGAATAAAAGGGAGACATAAGAGAGCCCATGTGTGCTGACGTCGGCGCAAATTAAATCCCCCTAGATTTGGCTACAAAATTTATTTATTTTGTGCGAAAATTTTCCAAACTGCTAGAATACAAGCACACATTCCCCTCATCTTTCTTCACATCCATTTATTCATTAAAAAAATAGTAGAAATTTATATTCAAAAGTTCATTAAATTTTACAAATATTTATTATCAAAATGGGAGGTTCAAAATGAAGTTACGTTGAAGACGAAACTATGTGCAAAGTCTGGGTAGGAGTTGTTAGAGAATTCTTCCCTCTAGAGGATCTTGTAGAGTTTTCGACACGATCAACACAAGCCACCAAGTAAAAACTAGATCACACCAGTCGCACAAAGTACACAAGTATTGTCCTGGTTTGGTCTTTCGCATTAATCCGGGGAGAAAGAACCGAAATGTTATTTCAACTAGAGAAAATACAAAAATATTACAATTCTAAAAAAGATACTCTCTCAAGCCTAACTGTAACTTGCTTGATGTTTACAGTGGACAAATTTCTCACCTCTTAGATGAAGTACTCTCTTCTCCTATTCGGCACTCAATAGAATCATATATTTCTTGGAGCTATCACAATGAATATAAAAATATATAGAAATCATAGTTTAGATACTTTGATACAATTGCGATCCGACGTATACTGAAGAGATAAACATATAATTAGAGTCGTAAGATCTAACCAGAAGACGAAGTAGATTTCAAATGAATCAGCCAAACTCAGCCAAAAAAACCCATGAGCACCGTGGTTTATCGACCACACATAGTTGAGGTCGACTGCAACCTCCCAGTCTCCAACCCGAGGGGGGACAGTCGCCCGCACAGTCGACTGTCCACCTCTCTGTTACTGTTGCTGATGTTGAGTTTTTTGTTCTTTTTCGATCCCTTACTTCGAACCTTCTACTTGTATCACTATCTTCTTTTCACACTGAATAAGTTTGCAAGACATTAAACCCAACTAATCTCCACCTTGGATTGCATAAGCATGAATTCACACCTTTGTGATCAAAACTGTTATAGGTAGTTAATCTCTGCTTTGTAAACAATCTGTTTCTATGGCTTCTTCTGCTAGTTGAACCTAGCTCCTCCTGTTTTCCTCCAATCTTATACCCCCTTTAAAAGCACACCCCAGTAGATATAACTATCGAGGTGCCAGCCACCCTCCACACGAACTTTACCTACCCCAAGGCTCTCTCAACCTTCTAACGATATTCGAACGTTGCAGTCCCGTTTAGGTAATTCTAGTGACGGTTTACTATATGATTCTTTAGGAACAATGAGCTTCCATACACTCGGCTGAGTTTTCCTGCTCCCACAGAGCTGGTAGATGTTGTGCTGACCCTGCTCAATCTCCTTCTTACCCTTCATCACCTTATGATGACTCTCCCAAACTGTCAAAACTTCACCTCGAGTAGTGTACCTGCAGCCTCGAGCATTAAGAATCCCCAAGAATATCAGATTCTGCTTTATCGAAGGAATATGCATGACCTCTTTTAGTGTGAACCATTTACCATCTGGTGTCTCTAATTCAACTGTTCCCTCACCCACCACTTCACAAATCTCCCCAATCGTCGTTATCAAACCATGACATGTTGAAATTTGTAAGTAGAAAACATTCCTCTCTTAATGCAAATGCTAAAAGAACTTTCCAAATCAAGATACCAACTTTTATTCACAAATGAAGAACTTAAAACAAGAAGACATGGCTCAAATTCATCAGATTTACCTAAATCAGTTGCACTGACTACGTTGGCTTGATCACCTCTTGTAGTAGTACCCTTCTGACTCAACCATTTGAGACAGTCTCTCATATAATGCTCAATTCCTCTATAATAGTGGCAAAGAATCCTTGTGTGTTGTTTCCCTTCCCACTACAAAAGAAACCAGATTTACCGGCGAATATTCCCCGGCATTTTACTAGTAGCGCCGGGGTAGGTAGCGATTAGGAATGGGGCCACCAGATGCAATGGTTATATACCGGCGGCCGAATTAAAACGCCGGTGAATCCGCTTATTCACCGGCGTTTTATTTAAAAACGCCGGTGTAGTTTATGATTCACCGGCGTGTCTAATTAAAACGCCGGTGAAAAGCTGCGATAAATCCCATCTACCCTAACCTTTCGCTCGCCATTTTCCTAAACCCCAAAAAAATAAAAAACAAAAGGCGCTTCGTTTTCCCTCCTTCCTCGCTCTCCTTCCCGCGCGTTTGCCTCCGCCGCTTCGTCCTCTTCGACGGCCTTCGAACATTCGTCATCGTCCCTTCTTCCCTTCGCCATTTTCGATTTCCCTCCTCCCTATCCCGATTTGGAGGTGAATCGGCGAACGGAAACGACCGTGTCGCCCTGCTCTCTCTCTATCTTCCCCCCCCCCGGCGCTCGTCGCCCCGCTCTCTCTCTCTCTTCGGTATCATCTCTTGATTCCCCTAATTTTTGAAACTTAGCATTTTTTCTGATAGATGCATGTTGAAATTTTCATGTTCTTATACTGTTAATGAAGCTGATTTCATGCATCTGATTGTCTTCTCGGCATGTTTTTTTGATATAAAATGGGTTCACTGTGAACTGACGATGCACAACAATTGGGTTTTAGATTGGGTTGGGCACAACCATTAGTGGAGCAACATATATGCTCAGATAATGTAAATTTTCATTTCAAGAAACTGTTAAAGTTACCTGCAGATTGCCCTCTTTGGCATGATTTTTTAACCAAAAATGGGTTCACTTCCAAACTAAGTATGCTGCTAGAAATTTCATCTTCTTTTATTGTTAAAGAAGCTTATTCCATGCATCTGATAGTCATCTTGGCATGTTTTTTTAACCAAAATGGGTTCACTGTGAACTGAGGATGTTATAGCTACGTATGCCAAAATCCTCCGGATATGCTGAACAATTGGGTTTTAGATTTAGTTAGGCTAAAGAATTAGTAGAGCAACATATATGCTCAGATAATGAAAATGTTCATTTCAAGATACTGTTAAAGTAACCTGTTTGCCATCTTTGGCATGATTTTTTAACAAAAAATGGGTTCACTTCCTAACTAAGTATGCTGCTAGAATTTTCATCTTCTTTTACTGTTAATGAAGCTTATTTCATGCATCTGATTGCCTTCTTGGCATGTTTTTTTGGTATTAAATGGGTTCACTGTGAACTGAGGATGCTATAGCTGTATGCCAAAATCCTCCAGATATGCACAACAATTGGGTTTTAGATTTAGTTGGGCTCAAGAATTAGTAGAGCAACATATAAGATCGGATAATGGAAATTTTCATTTTAAGATACTGTTAAAGTAACCTGATTGCCCTCTTTGGCATGATTTTTTAACCAAATAATGGGTTCACTTCCAAACTAAGTATGCTGCTAGCATAGGCCTCATCTTCTTTCACTGTTAATGAAGCTGATTTCATGCATCTGATTGTCTTCTTGGCATGTGTGTATTTGAATCCTTGACAGGTACAACATGCCGAGGCGTGGAAAGAGGTTAAATATAAATGATGGCAACGAGAGCCATGGGGATGAGCAGCCACTACATAATAGTGGCAGTCAAACAGAAGAGGGTGAGGGTAGCACGCCGCCCACTGTCAAAAAACATCGTGGGCGGACTAAGATGACGAATGTTTGGAGGCTTCAGAATGATGAAAGGATCGAGGTGGAGGCGAACGGTGTTGGGCAACCGGTTGGCGATAACGCCAGCAAATTTTCTTCCTTCATTGGGGTTATAGCAAGGAACCCCCGCATACTTCCTTTGTCATACGAGAGTTGGCCGAAGGTGCCAACCACCACAAAGGCCACTGCTATTACGACAATCAAGGTATTTCTCATCTAAAATACATAATTGGTCGGCGAAAAATTATTATTGAAATATGTATTATTAGTGATGGGTAATGAATTTTGCAGCAATACTTCTCGTTCGCCGACTCCCTTACGCCTTGGGTTGAAAAGTCACTCTCCAAGAAGTGGAGGGACCACAAGAGTGAATTGAAGTCGAAGTTTTATAACAAAGACCTTTCAGAGGAGGAGAATGCAGTGAATGTGCCAGAAAATGTGGAGCCTTCGGATTGGCAATTTCTTGTGCACTACTGGAGTTCGGCGATCGGTCAGGTATTTACATTAAACACACAAAAATCTAATGAGTATGTGGTTGTATGGCGGCTATAATGAATTTTTCTGTTAACTTCATTGTGGCATGTACAGAAAAGGGCGGAGGTGGGAGCTGCCAGTCGGTCAAAGCAGCTAGTGCTGCACACCGCTGGTACACAGAACTTCGCTCTGGTTCGGGAAGAATTGGTAGGCGCAATAGTATTGAACAATTTTTTACTTACAGTTATTTGTTTATAACCATTTCATCTTACTAATATATAGGCAGAAGATTTGGGGGGGCCTACGGAGTTTGGGGACATTGACTTTTTTGATGCCACCCACAAATCAAAGGATGGGACGTATGCGAGCCCTGAGGCAGCACGGATTCTGGTAATTTGTGAAATAATATCTAATGAGGAGTCGAAATCTCATCTGCTTTTAACTCTGATTGTTATGTCCTTTTACAGACTAATGCTCGGAAAAGGTATGATGAAATCTCCTCTGCTTCAGATTCGGACCCTACGGCGCCACGCCCAGATTGGCGTACCCGGCAGAGAGTTACCTTGACTGATGTCAGGGGAAAGGAGAGGCATGGACGTGTCCGTGGTATGGGCCTGGGACCAACCCCCTCGCGGCTATTTGGACGGAGTCCATCTAGTTCAAGTGGCAATCACGACGAGGAGATGACTGCCTTAAAGGCACAAGTTGCACTCCTCCAAGAACAAATGGCCAATTTAATAGGGCAGCAGTCCCAAGTCCCACCCAGGATAAGTATTTAAATTGGTTTTTTTAAAGAGATTATGGTCTTGAATGCATGAAAGACACGTACTAGTGTTTGTGAGTGTGCATTGTGGCTGTCGTCTATAAGTATTTCGTCTATGTTTCTTAAGTGGGCTGTGATTAGAAAGAAAGGGCTGGAGTGGAGATCTGGAAACCCAAATAGTGACATCTCGTTTATTATAATCTATACTTTTTGTTGGACCAATCCCCTCTTGTTGTTGTTGCTGATGTCTCTATGTGTCCGTGTGTTGAAGGGAATGAAGGGATGAGGGGAGAGATGAGGAAAATGCCGCTATGTTAGCCTGGTGTATCCAAAGTCTCTACCATCCTTCTTTTTGGCTCCATATATGGCTTATATATTAAATGGGTTTCCTTCCACGATGACAGTCCGTAATACTACACTTGATATGAGCCCTGTTCATAGCTGCACCCTATTGCATACTCACAAACAACTAATACGTGTCGTTCATGCATTGTATTACCAATCCCACTTTGGCACATAACATGCTTAGATGACATTGTATGACCTGCTGATAAGGTTTGTTCAGCCGCATTGTTGTACTGATTTGGAGGATTTTGGTATGCTAGCAGCATACTTAGTTTCACAGTGAACCCATTTTTTGTTACAAAATCATGCCAAAGATGGCAATCTGCATGTTACTTTAACAGTACCTGAGCTTATATGTTGCTCTACTAATTCTTGAGCCCAACTAAATCTAATTTTCTTAAGTGGGCTGTGATTAGAAAGAAAGGGCTGGAGTGGAGATCTGAAAACCCAAATAGAGACATCTCGTTTATTATAATCTATACTTTTTGTTGGACCAATCCCCTCTTGTTGTTGTTGCTGATGTCTCTATGTGTCCGTGTGTTGAAGGGAAAGAAGGGATGAGAGAGAGATGAGGAAAATGCCGCTATGTTAGCCTGGTGTATCCAAAGTCTCTACCATCCCCTCTTGTTATATATTAAATGGGTTTCCTTCCACGATGACAGTCCGTAATATTATACTTGATATGAGCCCTGTTCATCGCTGCACTAAATCTAATACCCAATTGTTGTGCATATCCGGAAGATTTTGGCATACGTACCTATAGCATCCTCAGTTCACAGTGAACCCATTTTGTTATAAAAAACATGCCAAGATGACAATCAGATGCATGAGATAAGCTTCATTAACAGTAAAAGAAGATGAGGATGGCAATCATGCCAAAGATGGCAATCAGGTTACTTTAAAAGTATCTTAAAATGAAAATTTCCATTATCTGAGCATATATGTTTCTTTAAAAGTGACTGTGACCAGTTGTTCTTAATTGGGCTGTGATTAGAAAGAGACGAGTTGGAGTAGAGATCTGGAAACCCATATAGAGACATCTCGTTCATAATAATTTATTATTATTGTTGTTCTTGTCATTCTTGCTGTTGTTGCTGATGTCTCTATGTGTCCGTGTGTTGAAGGGAAAGAAGGGATGAGAGAGGGATGAGGAAAATGCCGCTATGTTAGTCTGGTGTATCCTCATTCTCTACCATTCCTCTTTCTGGCTTCTATATTTGGTTTCCTTCCACGATGACAATTCCAGTTAAAACTACACTTGCTATGAGCCCTATTCGTCATTTTTGATTTCCCTCCTCCGCTCTCTCTCTCGCTCTCTTCGGTATCATCTCTTGATTTCCCTTATTTTCCAAACTTAGCATATTTTTCAGATAGATGCATCTTGATTTCCTTAACTTGAATGGTTTAGTTGGGATGAAGAATTAATAGAAAAATAAATGCTTAGATACTGGAAATTTTCATGGTCTTTTACTGTTAATGAAGCTCATTTCATGCATCTGCTTGTCTTCTTGGCATGTTTTTTTGATACTAAATGGGTTTAGTGTGAACTGAGGATGCTATAGCTACGTACGCCAAAATGGTCTGTGATTTGCACAACAAGTTGGTTTTAGATTTAGTTGGGCACAACAACTAGTGGAGCAACATATACTTAAGCTCAGTTAATGTAAATTTTCAATTTAAGGTACCGTTAAGGTATCCTGCAGATTGCCCTATTTTGCATGATTTTTTGATCAAATAATGGGTTCACCACCAGACTAAGTATGCTGTTAGCATCCCCATCCTCTTTCACTGTTAATGAAGCTCATTTCATGCATCTGCTTGTCTTCTTGCCATGTTTTTTTGATAATAAATGGGTTCACTGTGAACTGAGGATGCTATACCTACGTACGCCAAAATGGTCTGTGATTTGGACAACAAGTTGGTTTTAGATTTAGTTGGGCACAACAATTAGTGGAGCAACATATAATTAAGCTCAGTTAATGGAAATTTTCATTTTAACTTACTGTTAAGGTATCCTGCCGATTGCCCTCTTTTGCATGATCTTTTGATCAAATAATGGGTTCACCACCAAACTGCGTATGCTGCTAGCATCCCCATCCTCTTTCACTGTTAATGAAGCTCATTTCATGCATCTGCTTGTCTTCTTGGCATGTTTTTTTGATAATAAATGGGTTTACTGTGAACTGAGGCATTAATGGAAATTTTCATTTCAAGATACTGTTAAAGTAACCTGTTTGCCATCTTTGGCATGATTTTTTAACCAAAAAAGGGTTCACTTCCAAACTGAGTTTGCTGCTAGCATCCCCATCTTCTTTTACTACTACTGAAGCTTATTTCATTAAGATCCAGGATGGCCAATTTTGATTGGGCTGTGATTGGATTGTTCAGTGGCTGTTGTCCATGTTCTTAGTTGGGCTGTGATTAGAACGAGAGGGCTGGAGTGGAGATCTGGAAACCCATATAGAGACATCTCGTTCATAATAATTTATTATTATTGTTGTTCTTGTCATTCTTGCTGTTGTTGCTGATGTCTCTATGTGTCCGTGTGTTGAAGGGAAAGAAGGGATGAGAGAGGGATGAGGAAAATGCCGCTATGTTAGCCTGGTGTTTCCTCATTCTCTACCATTCCTCTTTCTGGTTTCTATATTTGGTTTCCTTCCACGATGACAATTCCAGTTAAAACTACACTTACTATGAGCCCTATTCGTATTTTTCTTCTATGAAGAATTGATCTATGACTACAATCTCCATTCAAAACCCAATTGTTCTATATTTGGTTCCCTCTTGCTGTTGTTGCTGTTGTTGAAGTGAACCCATTTTGTTTTATTGTTAGTGAAGCTTATTTTCATGCATCTGATTGTCATCTTGGCAATTGAATTTGACCAAATAATGGGTTCACTGTGAACTGAGGATGGTATGTAGGTACGTATGCCAAAAATGGTTTTTTAACACAAAATGGGTTCATTTCCAAACTAAGTATGCTGCATAGCATCCCCAGTTTCTTTCACTGTTAGTGAAGCTTATTTCACAAACCTGATGGTCTTCTAAGGCTATTTTTTTGGTCCTATTTTCACTTAACTGTTAGTGAAGCTCATTTCATGCACCTGATTGTCTTCTTGGCATGTTTGTTTTTATACCAAAAATGGGTTCACTTTGAACTGAGGATGGTATATAGGTACGTATGCCACAATCCTCCGGCCGGATATGCACAACACTTGGGTTTTGCGATATAGTTGGAGAGCAACATATAAGCTCAGATAGTGGAGAAATTTTCATTTTCAGATACTGTTAATGTAACCTGATTGCAATCTTAGCCAAAAATGGTTTTCTTAACACAAAATGGGTTCATTTCCAAACTAAGTATGCTGCATAGCATCCCCAGTTTCTTTCAACGTTAGTGAAGCTTATTTCACAAACCTGATGGTCTTCTAAGGCTATTTTTTTGGTCCTATTTTCACTTAACTGTTAGTGAAGCTCATATCATGCACCTGATTGTCTTCTTGGCATGTTTGTTTTTATACCAAAAATGAAGCTCACTTTGAACTGAGGATGGTATATAGGTACGTATGCCACAATCCTCCGGCCGGATATGCACAACACTTGGGTTTTGCGATATAGTTGGAGAGCAACATATAAGCTCAGATAGTGGAGAAATTTTTATTTTCAGATACTGTTAATGTAACCTGATTGCAATCTTCGGCATGGTTTTTTTAACTGGGCTATGATTGGATCTAGGATGGCAAATTTTGACTGGGCTATGATTGGATTGTTTAGTGGATGTTGTCTATGTTCTTAATTGGGCTGTGATTAGAAAGAGTGGGCTCGAGTGGAGATCTGGAAACCCATATAGAGACATCTTGTTCATAATAATTTATTATTATTGTCGTTCTTGTCGCTCTTGCTGTTATTGCTGATGTCTCTTTATGTTCATGTGCTGAAGGGAAACAAGGGATGAGAGAGAGATGAGGAAAATGCCGCTATGTTAGCCTGGTGTATCCAAAGTCTCTACCTTTCTCCTTTCTGTTTCCATTTCTGGCTTCTATATATATTTGGTTTCCTTCCACGATGACAGTTCCCTAAAAATATCCGTGATATGAGCCCTATCTTATTTTTCTTATTTTTCTTGTATTTGGTTTCCGTCCACGATGACAGTTTCATGGATTGTCTGAACAATCCATGAAAGAGATGCTTAGATACTGAATTTTTATTTGTTTTACTGTTTTAGGTAGTGGATATTCCCAATCAAGGGAGATAATATAGAGTTTTCAAGTTAGATACTGAATTTTCATTTGTTTTGTTATTTTAGATATATTTAAAAAACAAAATTAAGTACCGGATTTTTAGCATTGCAATGTAATTATTTTACCTCTCTATATATCATCAACAATTCCATTTGCAATTGGCACTTTGATCTTATAATTTAAGATACAGTTAGATTTTTTTGCAAGTTCAAAAAATATGTATATTCTGTATTGTGGTATACTGTTGAACTAAACTATTGTTTTTTTTTGTTCACAGAGCGGTCGCCCAGATGAAGAAAATTCTGATGATCAGAACTGAAGCTCCTCGAGGGTATGAATCCGTGGTCCTCCTTACTGTTCTTGTGTCCTTGCTGTATGATTGTTCTTATGTCCTCCTTGCTGTTATGTCAGACTGTTTTTTTTGGATGAGAGTTATGTCAGACGGTTTAGTTGGGATATTTGTTAGACTTGAGATATTTGGGATGTTGAGATATTTGGAATGTTCGTCGGTCTATTAATTTGGTTGTGATTATGACTGTTAATTTTGCGGTGAATTTGGTTGTGATTATGACACTGTTAATTAGTTTGTTGAGATATTTGGATATGACACGTGTTAAACTTTATTATATTTCTTGTGTTTGGTTGTCATTTGTGCATTAATATGAAATGAAATTGGTTGAATCAGTAGTTATGAATTAGTTTACAGGTTTTGTAAAAGAAATTGTGAATTGAAATCGAACGGAAAACGGAGAAAGGAATACAAACGGGCATAGCTAGACCGGATTTTTATAAAACGCCGGTCTATCTATTGAATTAGTTGCAGTGTGCGATAAACCGGCGGTCACACAAACGCCGGTGTATGCCGCTAGACGCCGGTGAATACCGTCAGATGTAACGGCAAAAAGGAACACCGGCGTTTGATAAAATGCCGGTGTAGTTGGGTTTACCGGCGTTTTTGGTCACGCCGGTGCTTGCGAGTAGGGAAAAGCGGGCAGTCATAAACGCACGTACACCGGCGGTCACAGAACGCCGGTGAACGTTCATTCTACACCGGCGTTTCTATAAACGCCGGTAAATTGATTAACACCGGCGGTTTATAGCCGCCGGTGAATGTATATTGGAAGTAAAAGACGGCACTCAGAGGACCCAGTACACCGGCGTTTTTAGGCCGCCGGTGTAGGTTTCACATTTACCGACGCCCAGGAAAACCGTCGGTGTAGACCCCTTGCTTTCAGCGACGTTCGATTCGGCAGCATTTGGACCGGCGCTATTGTAAACGCCGGTGAAAGTTTCACCGGCGTAAAAAAATGCCGGTAAAGACGTCAAAAAGCGCCGGGAAATCTACTTTCTTTTGTAGTGCGATCCAAATGAATTGCCACCATCCACCGCTAAACACCCTGTAGAAATAGACCATCCTTTATGAGTCTCCTTCCACAGTTCATCTTCCTCAGACCCTTAATCACCCTGGCTACTCTAAGTATCTCCTTGGTAGATTTATCGTGTAGGATGCTATTTATCAAGTGATCATAAGAAGTTTACAGTGAATATATCAAATTGAAAGCTTTATCCTCTTTGTTAAGAATATCAACGTTAATCGCCTTCAATTTAGATATTACCTTATTGAACTCTACAATGTGATCTTGAAGATGGGTTACCTTCCTTCATTGGGAACCTAAATAGCTTCCTATTCCAATACATCCGATCTAGCAACGATGACCCCGAGTAGTCAGATTTGAGTCTCGCCCATAGACTCGCCGCACTTTTCTCCTCAAGAATATTACACTTGACTTCGTCCGCCAATTGCAACCTGATCAAACTCAAGACCTTCAAACAAATCACATCCCAAATTGGTTGGCTTCTTCTCTTCTAGGGTAAGGGAAAAGTCCTTCTTAACCAATATATCATACATATCCACCTTCCATAGATTGAAGTTGACCTTATCGTTAAACTGCTTGATCTTCATCTTTTGATCTACCATCTTCTCTAAGGAACTCGAACAAACTCACGAACCTGATACTGATACCACTTGTTAGGGAATTCTTCCATCTAGAGGATCTTGTTGAGTTTTCGACACGATCAACACAAACCACCAAGCAAAAACTAGATCACACTAATCACACAAAGCACACATTAATTGTTCCGGTTGGGGCTTTCACCTTAATCCGGCGGAGGATGAACTCAAATGTTATTTCAACTAGAGAAGATACAAGAATATTATAATTTTCATAACAACCCTCTCTCAAGCGTAACTGGAACTTACTTGTTGTTTACAATGGAGAAACCTCTCACCTCTCAGATGAACTACTCTCTTCTCCTATTCAGCACTCAATAGAATCATATGTTTCTCAGAGCCGTTACAATGAATATAGAGATCTAGAGAAACTCTAGTTTAGATATCTTGATACAATAGACATCTGATGTATACTGAAGAGATAAATATACAATTAGAGCCGTACGATCTAACCAAAGGATGAAGTGGGCTTTAAACGAATCAGCCAGACTCGGCCCAAAAACCCATCAGCGCTGCAGTCGGATTGACCGCACATAGTTGCGGTCGACCACAACCTCCCTGTCTCCAACCCGAGGGGAGAACTGTCGACCGCACAGTCAACTATCCACCTCTCTGTCACTGTTGCTGCGGCTAATTGTTTTCTTCTTCTTCTTCGATCTCTCACTTCGAACCCTCTACTTGTATCACCATCTTCTCTTTACACCGAATAAGTATGCAAGACATTAAATCCAACAAGAGTCACTCTCGAAGATGTAAGGGGTTCCCAACAACCTAAGGAAAAATTATACGAAAACTTCGAGCAGGATATGAAGAAATTTGGGAGGGTCCTCCCGAAAAAATCTGTTATGCTGCCGGATTTGAGAGTAGGTGGAGAAGGTTTCTTTCCCCGAGGCTAACGAAGTGGCATGAAGTTCTGATGCGTGTTCGAAGGACAACTTAGATCGGCCATACTTCGGTAGATGCGGTAAATACTTTTAACAAATTTGTTCAAACTTTTCCACGTCCTACGAATAAATTTTGAATTATTTTTTTAACGGTATTTTAGATTATCGATGTCAAAGCGTGGAATGCGAATCAAATGGGTGAAGATTGACACTTAGATGCTTGTTGGTACATGGTCAATGGTGTAGAAAAATTTAAAGATCCGGTTGAAACTAGATTTGGAAAAGTCATGAGTTTCAAGTTGGAGCAACTCCGGTGGAATCAAGTCTCGTAGAACCATTGCCGACACCCACGTCTGCACGACATTCGGGAAGGAAGGCTCAAAAAGAGGTTGCTCAAAAGAAAATGGAAGGCTTTATCGGGTGAGAGTAGTCGAATTACGGAAGCGATAGAACAATTAGTTGGACGATGGAATATTGAGACGAAGAGAACCAATGACTTGGTTGCTAAGTAGCTACAATGGGAGAAAGCAAAGTAGAGGAGACAAGAGCGAAGAGATGATAAAGCAAGAGAGGATCGAGTAATGATGTATGGCACCACTCTAAGGCCACATTCTGGAAGGAAGAACAACGAAAAATAATTTGTAATCGTGCTCATTCAGATGACTATAGCAACCATGACAGTGACTACGACTATAATCAAAATGATGGAGATGAGGTTTATAAACTCCAGTTTCACGACGGTTATGTAACCCCTTAGTGTAAATAATGCATATAATTTATTTAATTTTAGCTTATTTGATGAAATGAAATTTAAATGTCTTAATATAAATATTTTATTATATGGAATTTAAATCTAATAATAATTTTTACAAAAGACGTACAAAATACACGTATGGTATAAAATACTTTAGTGGCGATTGAAATAAATATAACACAAAAGTAATTATTCCAAAATATAAAATAGCTTGCATGTGACATAATAAGGATTGTTACTTTCTAATAGGAGAATGACTTGTGACGTATCTTGCCTCCCTCATCTCTTCTTCATCTTATGTTAATGGCCTCCACCATCCGAACCTAATCCATTTGATATTGAAATCTCCCACTCCAACACCCGAAAAATCTCTTCTACATACCTCACCTCTCCAATCTCAACCTTCCCCATCATCTTCGGTTCTCTCATCTACGATCCCAAATCCCAAAATCCCCCATGCCCAATTCCCCCTCCAATTAAAATATCAAAGCAGAGGTTAAAAATTTCCAAATTGAAATCCTTTGTCTAGTCAATTTGGATTGTCCCTAAATTGAAATCCGAAATCCAAAATCCGAAATCCGAAATCCGAAATCCGAAATCCAAAAACTTAAATATCTTCTCAACCCACTTTCATTCATTGGATGAGCTAATATAAGAGAGAGGGAGAGAGAGAGAGATTGTAGTTTAGGAATTTTGTTTTACCTTTTATATAGTTAACAGGGTCAACAAGGGCCAACGCTAAGTCACATGAGAAAAAGTGGAGTTAACAGATAAATCTAACGGTTTGTGTTTACTTTGTACTTTAAGGTAACATGGGGGTATTTTTTTATATATAAGTCATATGGAGAATGCGAGACACGTATTTACTCGTTGTCCATTTATCCAATTGTTACAATTCATTTGTAAAATGACTTGGCATGTTAAAAGGAAGCCTGGTTCCGTTGCTTCTTGGTGGTTCAGGTGGATATTTCCACGAGTGCGATTGTTTGGATTATTTGGAAAGAAATGAATCCTATGACTTTTACTAATATTTCTCGCTCTATTGATTATTCAAGTAAAGATATTTTTTTTTTCACCAACTATTGGTCTAACAGTCTTCCACTTGATAAATTAGCTAACCTTAATGGTGTGGTGGACTCTCTCATTCAGCAATGTATTCATTTTGATACGTGATGTTTTTATCGTGTACTTATTGTTACAAAGTTTGTTTACAATAAAACCAATTTCTTCAATGTTTATACTATTTGTTACAACTTTGGTGACAAAAGTTTGGCATAAAACAAAACGATTGAGAGGCACAAAAACTAGAGAGGGAGGAGAGAAATAAAATCAATAAAGTGAAATGAAAAAAAATAATAATAAATCAAACTGATTTGATGTCGAGGCTTGTGTAGCACACAATCTCCTTAAAACAGTTTTCGCCTCGTCCGGGTACTGGAACTAGTTGAGGCGCATGTCTCCCAGGATGCAACGATGAAGAGGGTTCACGTAGTCACCACGTAACACTCTCAAACTGGCAGCGTCAAAACTCTATCACTGATTTGAATGGACTTAGCGAACGGAACAGGACAGAACAGACCAAAGAGAAAGAGGAGAGAATTTTCTGTGCAGGGAAGAAAGAGAGGGGGGGCTCTATATATAGAGTTAGAGTTAGACACTTGTAACGGCAGACAAAGCTATGAATGCCTTCAGTGTAACGGCTGACAGCAGTCAATGCCCTGAATGCCACAGTGTAACTGCAGACAGTCAATTGAATGCGTATAATGTAACGGCAGACAAAATATTTAATACTGCACTGAAACGACAGATAAAACCGTTTCTGTATTTATAACAGCCGTTTACAAAGGGAAAAAAATTCAAAACTGCAGCAAAAAGTGACTCTGCACGGGGTGGGGTTATGTCGGTCCGGCATTCGTATCCGCAGGATGTGCGGGCGCACACAAGTAGCATATAATCCTGTCCGAGATTTGCACCCCCCCTGCGCGCGAGAGAGAGAGCATCTCTTCTAGCTATCTTACAATGCTTCGAAGAAGGTTATTATATATCCTCTTCTAATTTCTTTGATTTTTCCGATGTGAGACTATGTTCCCTCAACCCATTTTCAAGAATAAAAATATCTCACTTTGAGAGACAATTTCTCATCCACCCCTTAACCATTTTTAGCAAATTAATATACAAATTTGATCTACTCACGAAGGAGAACACAAATCAATCAAGATATCTCAATAATTCATTAAGGATCTTACTCAAAAATTGCTCAAAAACTGGTTCGTAAATGGTGTATAAAATACCCATTTTCTAACATTCCCCATATGAATGAAAATTGACGACCACAGACACGACAGACTTGGTGATAGAATTCAGCGGTTGAATCCTACCTAGAATAGGTAGGTGTTCCTTTTGAACCTTCCCTTATGAAAATATGTTTACTTTACTAACTAAACAGTAGACGCGATGTTCTTAAACTGTTCTGTCATTTATGTAAACGATGACATATCTCACACAGAAATTTTCCTAATGCATTTTCAGTTCTCACTGTTATATTTGTTTTGGCCATCGCCTATTTCTACAAGAGTTTAACATGAATATTAACTTATAGTATTCCCTTGGAAGCGGCCCTTCTTTTCTCTTACATAGGTAATTTCTTACTTAAGAGTAACCCGCATTACTCAACTCGGATATCTGATGCATAGAAACATTAAAAGCCTAGCTTAAGCTATTACCTTACGGGCATCACTGTTTCATCATGGGAATGGACATGCCAAAATCCCCACAGTGATCTAACTTGGTCTTTACAATTTAGTTGTCCCTTTGAACCTAGATCTTGGGATCTCCAGTCAGCTAGGTTGGATGTCCATTGTATCGACTTATTCTTTCATGGGCTTTAGTCTCATTCCCTCGATGATTTATCAACTAACTCTCTGTTTAATCCTTTGGTTAGCGGATCTGCAATGTTATCCTTTGACTTTATATAGTCCACAGAGATAACCTCATTAGAGAGTAGTTGTTTAATAGTATTATGTCTTCGATGAATATGTCTAGATTTACCAATATATATATTGCTCTGTGCTCTATAAATTGCATATTGACTATCTGAATGTATGAAGATTGGAGGCACAGGCTTCGTCCACCTTGGAATATCCTCAAGGAAGTGGCGTAACCATTCAGCTTCTTCCCTACATTTGTCCAGTGTGATAAATTCAGATTTCATCGTGGATTTAGTGATCACTATCTGTTTCGAGGATTTCCATGAAACTACTGTACCTCCTAGTATAAACACATAGCTACAAGTGGATTTTGAATTATCACTAGATATCCAGTTTGCATCACTATATCCTTCAAGTATAGCTGGGTATCTCGTATAGTGCAGCTCATAGTTACGAGTAAAACGCACGTACTTCAGTACTCTTGTAATTGCTTACCAATGCTCGCTTCCAGAATTACTCGTATATCTACTTAGTTTATTCACTACATAGACTATGTCTGGTCTTGTACAACTCATTAAGTACATTAGTTTGCCTATAATTCTAGAGTATTATACTTGAGAAATACTCTCACCTTTATTCTTGGATAAATGTAAAGTTAGATCTATTGGAGTTCTGGCAATTTCATAATTATATTTATCAAATTTTCCAAAAATATTGTCAACATAATGTAACTGGCTTAAAATAAGCTCGTCTGATGTTCTTGTGATTTTAATTTCCAATATAACATCAGCTAGTCCCATGTCTTTCATGTCAAACCTCGAGTTCAACATATTTTTAAAAGATTTAATCATCTGATCATTGTTTCCAATAATAAGCATGTTATCTACATACAAACATATAATGACATATCCATCTTCTGTGTCTTTGACATATACCATTTGTCACATTCATTGATTTGAAACCATTTGTCATCATGATATTGTCAAATTTCTCATGCCACTACTTTGGAGCTTGTTTCAAGCCATATAATGACTTCACCAGTTTACAAACTTTCTTTTCATGTCCTGGAGCTGAAAAGCCCTCAGGTTGTTCTATGAAGATTTCTTCATCTAAATCTCCATTATGAAAAACTGTTTTTACATATATTTGATGTACTTCAAGATTGCACAGAGCTGCTACTGCAAGTACTATCCTAATGAAATTTATTCTCGTCACAGGAGAATATGTATCAAAGTAATCAAGACCTTCCTTTTATTTATAACCTTTAATTACAAGTCTTGCCTTGTATTATCAATTGATCCATCAAATTTTATTTTTCTCTTGAAGATCCACTTGGAACCTAAAGGTTTACTACCTGGTGGAAGATCCACTAGTTCCCAAGTATGATTTTGTAAGATAACACTCTTGATGGATTCTTTCCATAGAGGACCATCACTAGAGTTCACCACTTCCTTGAAGGTTTGGGGTTCACCTTCAAGCATAAAAGTCAAGAAATCTGGACCAAAAGATTTTTCCATTCTTATTCTTTTACTACGTCGAGGTTCCTTCTCAACTTCTTTATCTTTGTCTTCACTATCTTCACTAATAGTCTTATGTGTTCGTTTGGAGGAACTTGGTTCCTCCTTTGACTTATATGGAAATATATCTTCAAAGAACGATGCATTTCTAGACTTCATTATCATGTTCTTTGATATATCAGTGATATCTGATTGTACACCAAGAACTGATAGACACTACTGTTAAGTGCATAGCCAATGAAAATGCAATCAACCATTTTTGGTTCTATTTTCACTTTCTTAGGTAGAGGTACTGCCACCTTGGCAAAACATCCCCACATTCGCAAGTAATTGTAGGATAACTTTCTTCCTTTCCATAATTCATATGGAGTTTTCTCTTCTTTCTTTTTGGGCACCTTATTCAAAAGAAAGTTAGCTGAAAGAATAGATTCTCCCCACAAGTTTGGTGCCAAACCATAACTTATTAACATTGCATTCATCATTTCTTTCAATATACGATTCTTTCTCTCAGCAACACCGTTGGACTGAGGAGAATAAGGCGCTGTCGTTTCATGTATAATCCTATGCTTAGCACACGTGTCAGCAAATGGAGATTCATACTCTCCACCTCAGTCGCTTCTTAGCGCCTTAATTTTCTTGTTGAGTTGGTTCTCAACTTCATTTTTATAGAGAACAAATTTCTCTATAGCTTCATCCTTGCTTAAAAGCAAATATATATAGTAGTATTTTGTGCTGTCATCAATGAAGGTAATAAAATATTTATTACCACCTCTTGTTTGTATCATTTTCAAATCACAAATATCAGTGTGAATTAGATCAAGAGGTTCAGTGTTTCTTTCAACACTTTTAAACGATGATCTTGTTAGTTTTGCCTCAATACAAGTTTCACACTTGTGTTTGGAATCAATTTGGAATGTTGGTATGTGATTCAAGTTAATTAGTCTACGCACAGTATCATAATTAACATGTCCTAGTCTACCATGTCATAAACTGAAAGACTCAAGCATATAAGTAGAAGAGCTAGCTTTATTAATATTTTTGACCATAGTCATTACATTGAGTTTGAACATTCCACCACTCATGTATCCTCTACCAACATACATTCCACTTTTCGACAAAACAAATTTGTTCGACTCAAACACTAAACGAAAACCGTGGTTTTTAAGCAACGAACCAGATACCAGGTTCTTACGGATTTCAGGAACATATGCAACATTGTTCAGAGTCAGTTCCTTTCCAAAAGTCATCTTCAATATCACCTTACCTTGGCTCTTGATTTCTGTAGTAGCCGAGTTTCCCATAAACATCTTCTCCCCATTATCTAATGGTTCGAAAGTGGAGAATATACTTCTGTTGGAGCACATATGTCGAGTAGCTCCATTGTCAATCCACCATTCCTTCGGGTTTGAACCTATCATATTCACCTCTGAGATCACAGCTGAGAGGTTGATATCAGAAACATCTTGAGCATTGCCTTGAATCAAGTTTGCTTTTCTGTTCCTGTTCTTCTTGGGAAGTCTGCATTCCATAGATTTGTGACCCATCTTGTCACAATTGAAGCACTTGCCTTGAAACTTCAGCTTCTTGGACATTCCTCCCTTAGGCCCCAACTTGGGACCCTTGTTGTTGTGCTTGTTGGAACATTGTTTATGTTCCACTACGTTTGCCTTGGCTGCATGACTGATGAGTCCAACCTTTTCAGATCCTCTATTGTCTTCTTCAATACGAAGTCTGACAATGAGATCTTCAATGCCCATTTCTTTTTTCTTATGCTTTAGGTAATTCTTAAAGTCTTTTCAACCTGGTGGTAATTTTTTAATTATACATACTAGTTAGAAACTTTCACTTAAGTTCATACCTTCAGCATGAATCTCATGCAAGATCAGTTGTATTTTTTGAACTTGATTGATCACTGTTTTAGAATCTACCATTTTATAGTCTAGAAAGCGGCCCACAATGAATTTCTTGGCACCGACATCCTTAGTTTTATACTTATGGTCTAGTGATTCCCAAAGTTCTTTAGCTGTTCTTTTGTCAATGTATACATTATACAAAGAATCGGCTAATCCTTTCATTATGTAATTCCTACATAAGTAATCAACATTTTTTCAAGCATCCACAGCGAAAATGACTTGGTTATCTTGCTTATATTTGTTTAGATTTGGAGCTTCTCTGTTCCATAATCTTGCAAGATTCAATGTGGTCAGATAGAACATCATCTTCTGATGCCACCTTTTGAAATTCTGCCCATTGAACTTCTCAGGTTTCTCCCCATGGGAAACTGAGACGGGTACAATGGTTGGCATTTGCACTCGTGCCGCAGCAGCAGTCGGTACTTGCGTCGTATCAGCAACCGGCACTTGGACCGTTTCAGACACAGCAACATTCTCCGATGCAGTAGTCATTTCGATTCTGAAAAATACACAACACGAGTGTAAGTTTCCCAGATTAAAGAGAAAAAAAAAGAACTGCCTTAAAATCGGAAATCAAGAAAATCAAAACAGTTTTAAGTTTGTTACAAAGTTTGTTTACAATAAAACCAACTTCTTCAATGTTTATACTATTTGTTACAACTTTGGTGACAAAAGTTTGGCAAAAAACAAAACGATTGAGAGGCACAAAAACTAGAGAGGGAGGAGAGAAATAAAACCAATTAAATGAAATGAAAAAGAAAATAATAAATCAAACCGATTTGATGTCGAGGCTTGTGTAGCACACAATCTCCTTAAAACAGTTTTCGCCTCATCCGGGTGCTGGAACTAGTTGGGGCGCCTATCTCCCAGGATGCAACCACGAAGAAGGTTCACGTAGTCACTACGTAACGCTCTCGAATTGGCAGCGGCAGAACTCTATCACCGATATGAATAGACTTAGCGAACAGAATAGGACAGAACAGACCAAAGAGAAAGAGGAGAGAATTTTCTGTGCAGGAAAGAAAGAGAGAAGGGGGGCTCTATATATAGAGTCAGGGCTGGACACTTGTAACGGCAGACAAAGCTATGAATGCCTTCAGTGTAACGGCAGACAATGTATTGAATGCGTAAACTGTAACGGCAGACAACAGTCAATGCCCTGAATGCCACAGTGTAAATGCAGTCAGTCAATTGAATGTGTACCATGTAACGACAGACAAAATGTTTAATACTGCATTGAAACGGCAGACAAAACTGTTTCTGCAATTATAATAGTCGTTTACAAGAAAAAAAATCAAAACTGCAGCAAAAAGTGGCTCTGCGGTCCGACATTCGTGTCCGTAGGATGTGCAAGTGCACACAAGTCGCAACAGCAGTCGGCTTTGCACCCCCCTAAATAAAGTGGATTCGCCAAATAAATGTTGAATCTGCACGATAGCGGTCGACCGTACAATATGTCGGTCGACCATATCAACAGTCGATCGCTCATCACAATGGAAATATGAGTTAGTCGAACGGTCATCGCTCGACTTTCAAGTTAAAAGATGAACAGTTGAATGCTCAACAAAGCGGTCGACTGTCCACGTGCAATTTTGACTATTTCAAAAATATCTTTTCATTTTTGGAAAGATACATTTCCTCGCTCTATAAATAGAAGTGAATTCATTGAATATTCCTTACCCTTTTGCAATTATAATTCTTCTGCATTCAATCAATTATCCGTGTGTGAGAGCTTTTATTATTTTTTTCAGTCAGGATCGTTATCAATCTTAAGAGTTTTTTCTTTTCTTCCACTTCGGTGAGTTTTACGAGATTTGTTTGTAGAAGCCCTGTGGGTGTAATATGTCTCTTGGTCTGAATTCCGAGAATCAGTGTATAAGGGTTTAAAGTATAATGGAATGCTTATGGCAGAGAATTGCTACAAGTAGGTAGTGTGGACGTAGACATTGGGGTCGAACCACGTTATATTATTGTGTCTTCCGTGGTTACTCTGTTTTCTTTCTCTAACTCTATCTCTTTATTTTATGCATTTTATTTAAGTTTTTAATTTCCGCACAATCACCATATTCACCCCCCTAGGGTGATTAACAATGGTATCGGAGCGAGATGCTCATTAATAGCTTAAAAGCTTGAGCAAAAGGTCCAACGGCCGAAATCCCTCCTCCCTAAAACTTGTATACATCAGAGTCATTCATCTCCAATGGAACAAGTCTAACACGTTCACCTTATTTTGATGGAAAATGTGATGATGTTTGCAAAGTTCGTATGTATCATTTTCTGCAGATGCTTTGAGAAGAAGTATGAAATGTTTGCGTAAACCAAGTAAATATCCCTGTTAGTGATGGAAAGAGGGCTTTCACAAAAGCTAAACTAACATTGAAAACTGCAAATTCCAAAGCTATGACAATACTTTATGCATGTCTGAATAATGAAGAGCCGATGCGATGTGGGCAAAATTGCAAAACGACATATGAAATCTGAAACAACATGCTAAAACGACATGAAGGAACTGCATCTAAGGTAAAAGGCAAAAGTTAATTTATGTTTTTATAAGTTTGATATTTTTCGTATGCTTCCAGGAGAGACCATAGATCAGATGCTAGCACGCTTTGATATTATCGCACATGAACTTGAGAGCTTATGTAAGGGGTTCAATGATTACCGAAAGGTCGGAAAACTCATAAGCTGTCTCACACCTGAATAAGATATCAAGTCTACTGCAATGAGGGAGACGCTTGAAGAGAAATGTTTTGACTACTATACTTTTCCAGGAAAATTGAAGACGTATGAGATGGAGATGGCCGAAACAAAGAGGTACTGGCAGAACTTTGAGATCCAACCCAAAACTAATGAGAAGACCATTGCCTTGCAAGCAGAAACTTTACGACCATCAAAATCAGAATCAGACCATAAAAAATCAGACGAATATATCGTACGACTAACTAAAAAATTATGTAAGTATCTCAAATACAAAAAGTATGACATGTCACAAGGAGGAAGAGACAATGAAAAAATGATGTGTGCTACAAATGCAAACAAATGCAAACAAATGCAACAAGCCGGGACATATCTTTCCAAACTGACCCCTATCGCAAGATAGGAAAAAAGATTAACATCACTCCAACTCAGTAATCAGAAAGAATAATTTAAAGGCAACATGACTAGGTTCAGACTCCAACGATGAAAAACAAGAATACAACGACTTTGGATTCATGGCTCTTGAAAATGGTGAGGTCCAATCACCACTCCAATAAAAGGTAATCGAAGAACTCACCTATGATAATGTAGTTGACATGTGTAATGGCTTAAGAGATTATGCAAAGAAGTTAAGCCATGAGTTGAGTGTCTAATGAATCATATGACTCTTGCATTGCTGAAAACAAAAAGTTGAAAAATAAAAATTCTTTGATTATTAAAAAAATTGAGTTATTTAGGAAGGATCATAATACGTTGATAGAAGAAAATGAATACTTGAAACAACATATACAAAAATTTCTGGCAATACATAATGAAAACCTAAAGGAAATTCATGAGAAATCTGCTCATATTGCTAAACTCACAGACGAACTAAATGAATGCAAAAAAAAAATTGATAAGGTAATGGAAGGTTATAAGGAAGCATTCGAACAAAATAGAATACTTGATGCTACTCTAGACATTCTTCGTTGGAATACCAAAGACGATGAGAGAACTAGAAAAGGACATTGTAATAGAATAATTGAGCTCGAAAAAATGGTTGAAAAATATGAAGGGCCAAATTATCTTATAACAAAGAATTCAAGGTCATATCATGATAATCGAGGACTTTGTTACAATGTAACAATACAACGTCAAAATTCTAAGCAATCTTGTCATACACATATGTTGGGATTGGGGCGTCAACCAACGCCTGTTGTCACAACGGAACTAAATAGAGCAATGAGAAAGTCGAAGTAGATAAGACGAATAAATTGAGCAAGCAAGTAGATCTACCAAACTAACACAAACACAATGATGACTTATCTCGGTTAGCTTTTGCTTAATCCTGAGGGAAATATAGGGAGATCTGATATTCAACTAGAAGATATTACAAGGAGTTACTGATTCACTCAATATAAGGAATTAAACTCACCCACCAAGAACTATCTCTCTCTCGAGCCTCTCTTTGCAATGGAAAAAATAATCTAAAAAGTACTCTACTCTCATAAAAGAGGATTTTACAATATATATATAGAAGAATATAGAGGATTTAAGGTCTAATCTTGATTCTCAGTCGTCCGATATAACTTGAAAAGAAGTAACTGAATAGTAGCCGTACAATCTAACTTGGAGTTGAAGATTGAGTTGAAATGACCTAACAAATCGAAGCCTAAAAACGAACACAGCGCCGCTGGCGGTTGACCGTCTAACAAGACCGGTCGACCGTCCACCTCTCGGCCAAACCCAGTGCAACTGCGGTCGGGGAGTGCGGTCGACCGCAACATAGGACAGTCGACCGCAACATAGTCTGCACCTTGCTGCTGCTGTTTTCTTCTACTCTCTTCGACGCTTCGACCTCCGTGCTTCATCTTACCTTCTCCTAATCTGAACAACGAGTATCCAAGACACAATCCTAACAACATATGAATAGCCACCAAAATAGTTACAAATCAACACATAACTATGCACATGTGCATGATCCAAGGCATAATCGCATTAATTACCACTATTATTTTAGATTATGCTATATTTCTTACAATTGTGCTTTTAAAAGGGATACTAACTTCGTTTGGATAAAGAAGAATACAAGTGCATGCAAAACAATACATGAATACCTACTAATCTTAATGTAAGTACACCAATGTATTTCACCTAAAAATCGGTGGCACCTTGATAGTGGATGCTTAAAGCTCATGACGGATGAAAACGACATTTTGCATCACTATCAAGAAAAGAAAAGGGAATGACATATTTTTTTTAACTTTTGAAGGTAACCCAATTTTAGTTTAATTTTTATATAGACTTTTGGTAAGCAAATTAAACACAATTCATTTCTCTCAACTATATGATATAAGTTACATAGTTACATAGTTACTTTTAACAACTATGCATACTGACCAAACTGTTAAAGGTAAATAAATTTTGGTTCAATTGTTCTGACTAATAACATAATCATAATTTTGGTAAAGTAACTATTAGAAAAATAAGTACTAATGTTTACTTCTTGCAAATAAACTTAAACTCAAATGAATTAGTACAATAACAAATATGAGACATTTCTATTATACCCTGCTCTGCTAATGAAAGTATGTGCAAGGAGCTTTTTGAGCAAAGACATGTTGAGTTTGAGATAAATATGATGAGAAAAATTCATTCACTTCATTGGACTACAAGTACAACAATGAAAATTATTATGAACGAAAAATATACTGGAAGACTGTGAGGTAATTTTTTTCTCATTTATTGGCACACATAACACATAGATATTTGTTATTACTTCATCAAAAACTTATAGACATTCGCTAGCATTTTATTAAAGATCATTTTCAAAATAGAGATATTGTCCTTGATTATGTTTCAACGGATTTACAATTAGCTAATATTCTTACAAAGCCATTGGATGAAAAACGCTTTCATCTTTTTAAAATGAGAATTAAACGTTACTGATATTTCAGCTTGAAGAATTTTTTGTTTGGTTGCCTGAACAGTCGACTGTCACCCTGTAGGGTTGTACGGTCGTCACAGTCGACCTTTCCTCTTACTGTTTTTTTTAGTCGAATGTTCTTTCTATCATAGTTTGACCGGTCGACCGACCCCTATTCTGTCATTTTTTTATTCTCATGATGTCTTTTAAAACCTTCTCTACATTGTGTATTTTGTCCCATCTTGGTGTGTTCCAAAAAGGGAGAGAAAATCTTAGAGCTTAAAATTTAATTTATCTATCTTCTCCTCTAAATTTTTGTGTTCTTGATCTTTAACTCACATTACGTGTGTATGTTTTCAAGCATGTTTTGTTTTATGCCTATAGAATGTGTCATGAACACACTCATTTAAATTCATACACGCATGAATTTAGGGGGAGTATTGGATTAAGGTGGAGAAATTGGATTTGATTCGTTTTAAACTTAAATTCTAAGGCATGTTTTGTTCGCACAAAAAGGGGGAGATTGTTGACCCTAATTTTGGTGTGCACAAAACGTATTATTAAGACTAATATTTTTAGTTAAGATCTACAGAATTTATAGAGAAGGTAATTTAAAACAAAGAGCCAAAAAGATTAGCAATCAAGCAAACGAGGAATGTATCAAAGAATATTGCAAAAATTAAGAAGATTTCAACTCAATAAATATGTGCTTCAAATCCTCAAGAAAGCTAGAAATAATCAATTATTTATTTATGTTTTTGTGACAAATACTATGTAAAGAGTCGTTGATTGATTGATTAGTATTTGGAAAAAATATAAAGTGGATTCGCAAAATAAATGTTGAATCTGCACGATAGCGATCGACCGTACAATATGTCGGTCGACCGTATCAACAGTCAACCGCTCATCACAGTGGAAAGGTGAGTCAGTCGACCGGTCATCGCTCGACTTTCGAGTTAAAAGATGAACGGTCGACTGCTCTACAAAGCGGTCGACCGTCCACATGCAGTTTTGACTATTTTGGAAATATCATTTCATTTTTTGGAAAGATACATTTCATCGCTTAATAAATAGAGGCGATTTCACTGAGTATTCTTTACCCTTTTGCAATTGTAAGTTTTCTGAACTAACCATTCAATCAACGATCTGAGTGTGAGCGTTTTTATTATTATTTCCAGTCAAGATCGTTATAGATCTTGAGAGTTTTTCTTTTCTTTAACTTCCGTGAGTTTTGCGGGACTTGTTTGTAGAGTCCTGCGAGTGTAATAGGTCGCTTGACCTGAATTCTGAGAATTACTGTACAAGGGTTTAAAATATAATGGAACACTTGTGGCGAAAAATTGTTACAAGTAGGTGGTGTAGACGTAGACCTGAAGGTCGAACCACATTATATCACTATGTCTTGCGTGCTTGCTATGTTTGTTTTCTCTAACTCTATCTCTTTACTTTACGTATTTTATTTAAGTTTTTAATTTATGCACAATCATCCTATTCACCGTTCTAGAGTGATTAACAAAAAAAAAAACCTATAATTTAGAGTAGTTTCTTAAAAATTAGAAAAACGTCGTTACAGTTTTGGTGAAAATAAAAGTTCAAGAGAGCTATGGATATCAATATAAGTTTATTTCTCAAAAATATTAAAAGTAAAGGATAATTTTCTGTAATCTAATCATTAGGTACGGTATTTGTTCAGAAATTACTATTAAGTCAAAGGAAGCATGTGGTCAATTTGGGTCCATTTGGGGTGCAATGACTGTCACAGCCTGGTGAAAATGAGAGCAGGCATGCAGTCAGCAAAAGATTTAGCCTTGGGTCCCACAGCTGGACAAGTTAGACCTTTTAGAGCATCTCCCACCGGGCTCTGTCTCCATCTCCATCTCCAAACATGGAGATGGTTGAAGCTCCAACCGGGCTCTATCTCCATCTCCAAATATGGAGATGGGTGAAAAAGGTCTCCAAATTTGGAGACCTTTCATCCCATCTCCAAAACACTATTCCTTTTTTTTAATTCCCATTTTACCTTTTTTTACTTTAATATCTTTCTAAAAATTCCTTCCATATCCTTTAATTAAAATGTGTATTGTATATTTAGTGAATGTATCTTATAAAATATTAAACAAAATTTTATTAATTAAAGGTACCAAAATAATAAAATTTTATTTAATATTTTATAAGATACATTCACTAAATATACAATACACATTTTAATTAAAGGATATGGAAGGAAATTTTAGAAAGATATTAAAGTAAAAAAGGGTAAAATGGGAATTAAAAAAAAGGAATAGTGTTTTGAAGATGGGATGAAAGGTCTCCAAATTTGGAGACCTTTTTCACCCATCTCCATATTTGGAGATCGAGATAGAGCCCGGTTGGAGCTTCAACCATCTCCATATTTGGAGATGGAGATGTAGATAGAGCCCGGTGGGAGATGTTCTTAATCACACAAAAAATAAATAATAATAACTATCCTTCTCTTTTCAAAAATAACATTACATTATGCGAAGCGCCATTCGAGCAAAAAGAGAAAGCGCTTGGTCTGATTAACGTTACTGAATAGACTCAGTAGAGCCTGCCAGCAAATCTACACGATTTGCCATATTACAGAAAACCCCTTAAAGGATTCTAAAAAATGCATAGTAAAGTCTTGTGTTCAGAATGGCTGTTTAGTAATTTTGTTGATGCCAGTAGACTATTCTCGTTGGAACTGGAGCTAATTTTGGGGCTATCAGTTTTTTGGAGGTCTGTTTCTCTCTTACTTTTATTACAGGGGAAGGTAGCTGCCATGTGCAAGAGATGCTCTCTCTACTCTTAAAAACTGTATGATAAATTATAATATCTTTACATTAATTTTATAATTGTTGAGAAGTTTACTAGGTTAATTATCTGTTGGCCAGCTGAATAGTCTAACTGTGTCAGATTGGTGGGAACTGTGAACTCCTGTTAATTAGTTTAATTTTCATAGAGCTTGCAAGAATTGATTGACATTAATTACAGATAGAGAACTTAGTGTACAACACCAGTCCTGGGTCTGAACAGCGCAGATATCGGTGTTCCATATTGGTATCGAATCTCTCATCAGAGTAAGAGCATCTGTAGTCGTTTATACTAAAATTATCCATATATGAATAAATAGAAATAGAAATTTCGATTACGCTGCACTCGTCGAGAGCTATTTTTTAGTAATCAATACTATAATATTAAGCGACGGTACATGAAGTGCCGTCGGAGTGGACGTCGCTGTCATTCGAGAGAGAAAAAAAATAAAATAAAAAATCACAACCCCTAGGGACGGACGGCACATCATGTGCCGTCCAAGCCCATGTGGGGGTGGCAGCCAATAGAAAACAATTCATTAATTATAAAAATCAATTCATTAATTACAAAAACAATTCATTAATTACAAAAAACTTTTAAAAAATTACGAAAATATTTCGAAAATTGCAAAAAAAATTAAAAAATTGCAAAAAAAAATCAGAAAATACAAAAACCTCCGGACGGCACTTCAAGTGCCATCCGAGGATTTCGGATGGCGAATTCGTTTTTTTCAAACGGACGGCACTTCAAGTGCCGTCCGACGATTATAATATTAATTTTTTCCGTGGGACGGCGCTTCGAACACCGTCCCTCACTTATCGATAAATGCTATATCGATTCTCATTTATAGCAATCTACTGTAGCGATTTATCGATAATATCGATATATAGCAAACGACTGCAGCTGCTTTTTAAACCAAATATCAATATTATCGATATATAGCAAACGACTACAGATGCTCTAATGTAGTCGTTAGAGCATCCGTAGTTCATTGGCCATTTTTACATTTTTTTTTCCCAAAAAATGAGAAACCACCTGCTAGTTTAGTTGGCCAAAAATTCAAAATTTGGATTTTTTGGAACATGAGACTGTCAAATATGACAGATAATTTGAAATTTTAGAAAATATAGCAATCGGAAGATGGTTTTTCGTCTTTGCATCGGACGGAAAAAACAATCGTCGGAGATATTTTTTATTGTTCTCAAAGTATCGGATGAAAATAAAATTTCCGTCGCAAAAAAAAAAAAAGAAAATCAGTTTAATTCAATTGAAAAATGTAATGCAAAAAAAACCCCTCATTTCTTGGACAGTAGAAGGTTTCCCGTCCCTGGGGTTTTTTATTTTTATTTTTAAAAAATATTGGATAGGCAGGAATTCTTTTCCCGCCCGTTCAAATATTTTATAATTTTTTTTTTACTTCAGACAAAAAATCGTCTTTCGTTTGAGAATTGGAAATTTTCAAATACCCATTTTTCGCAATTAACGACTGCAGCGCAAAGCCAATTTTTTCATTTTTATTTGTCAAATACCCAAAATTTGGGTCAAGACGACTACATATGCTCTTAGGAGCCAAATTTTGGATATTTGACATATAGGAATGGAAAAAATGAGTTTGTGATGTAGTAGTTTGAACTCAAATTTTGGGTTTTAATTTTAAAAATTGAACGGACCAGAAATGATTTCTCGTCCGATATTTTTTATTTTATTTTTTAAATTAAAAAAACAATGGTATTTTTTAAAAAAATACGAAAAAATTAAATCCTAATTAATTCCTTAAAACTGTTAAATTAATCTGAATTAATTCTTAATTTTTAATTAATTACCATTTAAACCTAACTTTAACCTATAGAAATAATTATAGGATGTATAGGATTTTATAGGTGAGAAATGTATGGGACGATGCTTCATCTCCCATCCCAGCTCATTTCAATTTTTTTTAAAAAATGGAACGGATGGGAAATCAATTCCCGTCCAACCATTTTTTAATATTTAAAAAAAAATCAGGGACGGGTAATCATCCCTCGTCCGAAAATTACGCGATTTTTGGGACGATAAATCATTTACCGTCAGATGAGGGAAAAAAAGCGACGAAAGATGATATTTCGTCCGATCGAACGGACGAAAAATCATCTTTCGTTGGCTATTTTTTCCAAATAGCTATTTCGTCTGCCAAATTTGGCAGACCACTGTTCATCTAAAACTCAAATTTTGGGTTTATAGTTAACGACTGCAGCACCAAAATTTATATTTTTTTGGAAATTTTGGCAAAATAGCCAACCACTACAGATGCTCTAAGAACTACAAATACTATGGGATTATCGAAACTCAATATGCAATGTGCATTATAATATATGGTTTTTAATATGCATGTTCTTAACGAATATTTGAATATCATATATGTTTCTCATAAATATATATTTTTAAATTTGTCCTCACAATATATGTCACTTCTCTTAATTTATCCCTATAGTTAAAAAAAATGCAATACGATAGAGAATTTTCAGTTTTTTTAATGGACTTGATAAAAAATAACTGAAATATTCTCTTATCTACCATTCAAATATTATCTTCTTCATCCTTGTAAATACGAAGAATTGTTAATCCAACCTAGACTCGTTAACTCTTCTCAAATTTTCTTCAAGAAATGGATAAACTAATAGTGTATATTTGATAACTACATATTCTTCCACACGTTATTTCTCCAAATTAGCCATCAATGTTTTTTTTAATGATAGATTATAAGCTTCCTCATTTATTTTTCTTAAAATTGGAAAACCTTTTCTTATTTGATTGTATAATTTGATTTTTTAAATTTAATTTCTATTTCTCGTAAGAGTAAAATCATAGTTAACTTAGTGATATCTAACATAATTTTATCCCAAATTGACCCACTTTTTGATAGTTTTTCCCAAACTGACCCACTTGTTTTTATAAAATTCCCAAAACAACCCACTAGCTATTTCAGATAGCGAGTTTAGTCAAAAACAACTCGCTATCTGAGATTGCGAATGTTGGTTTTGGAATTTTTGGTTTCTACCTTGGCCAAGACTCGCTGTCTCAAAAAGTGACATTGTTTTTACTAAACTCGATTTTTGAGACAACGAGTGTTGATTGAGATTTTATTAAAACCCAGACTCGTCTCAAACAACAAGTTTGTTTTAACCAAACTCGTTGTTTGAGACTGCGAGTGTCGATTGGGAATTTCTTATAACCATGCTCGAATTTTTTTTTATTTTCTTCTCTTAAATCTTACTCCTAACTCCGAAACCCATAACCCTAGTCTCCTAAATTCGACCTGCTACCCACAAAATCTCCTCTAAATCTAAATCTAAATCTAAATCTAAATCTATTCACTTAATCTTTCCCCACCCTCTCTCCTTCTACTCTCAAAACCCTAAACCCATCATTTGGGAGACCAATATTTTGGAATTTTGATAAACTTCAAGAGGATAGCAACTTTAACTCTCCTACCCATTTTTCTATGGCTCTATCATTCCGATAGCGAGTTTTGAAGGTGTAACGCCCCGGATCCCCGTTATCGGACATCTGTGACACAACCAGAATCTTTGCCTTCAAATGCATCTTAACACAGTAAATAACACGGAAATTTAAACACTTTTATTGCCATCAGAGTTATTACAACAAAAATTACAAATATCAATCTGCATATCAACTGTAATGCCTCCTTTTTTGGCTCCAAATTTAATCCTTTCAATTTCTATACCACTTTAAATATAAACTAAGATAGTTATAATTCGAAGAAAATTTGGGCAGAATTTCCCCTGAAATTTCTGCCCCGAAACACAAAAAGCTTACGGAATTCTGCTCTACCCCACGCTAGGTAAATTTTTTAGAAAAATATTTGTAAAACATACCACAGGGCCCAGTACACCACAACGCGATGGGTATGGATCGAGAACATACCATACTACCCCACACTATATTCATCATCGTCATCCACGTACTTATACATCGAAAATACAATTTAAATAATAAATTTCACTATTCACATAATTAAACTTTAACAACAATTTCAAAATAAAGCTCCATTCCGCGTAATCTACACCTCACCTCTGCACTGCTGAGGACCTGTAACAGTAGGGGATCTAGGGTAGTCCAGGGACTCCCTAACCCCCCAAACACTAAGGGGTTAGCCATTTCTGGTGTGAGTATAATCCATTAATCTACTAATTAAGCAAATAAATTAAACTTTACAAGTAAAAACAGAACAAACTTATGAACACCAAGATAATCAAACTTTACTTAAAATCTGAACATGTAAACATCATAAATGGGATTTCACATCAAATACTCACTAAGTCATTTCCTGCACGCATATCCATACCCGCTTACAACATACTTATCTTTAGTTGGAAAATTATTCACAAAATAGTCGCTTAACGCCCATAACTTTATGCTTTACACAAATATTCTTATAGCTTTATTTTCTCATAAAGCTTTACATTCACAAATAACTCTACTTCCACATAAACTGCACCCCATTTATCATTCATTTGCAATTACAGACTCACGACTTATATTCTTTCGCAATCTCATAACACATAACATCGCATTCATTCATTTCTTACAACACATGTCATCACGTCTCGCAATATATCACTTTCACACTCATTATACACTTTAACTATCACACTCGCAATTCATCTTGAATGGAAAATAAACGTGTTTCCTAATTTCCTAGTGTTCGTGTATGCCATGACCTGGGTCTAATGCAAAAATACAGAGTATAGAACAGATGCACTTAATCTAATGTCAGCAAGACTCTGGACACACATGCATCCCATATTACATGTGCCCCAGATCAAGCCGTTTCTCCAGTTTCAGGAATTTGAACCCTCGCTATGCAATGCATTCTAATTTGGTCTACTTCCTGTTCCTGATAGTATGACACGGTTAAGGAGATATAAATAACATAAATAATTCGAGGAGCCACCCCGTTGTCACCAATAATCGTTGCATCAGACCCTCCTCGAAAGTTGTGACGAACGTACAGATATACATGCAGCATATCCATTGCGCAGAAGATCTTTTATGATCCGTTCGTATCCACCAACATAGAACATGACGGTCTCGAAGGTCTAAAACCCCCTATCCGCCAGGATATCGGCATCCCGTTCTTACCATGATACTTCAGGAATCAATAGTGCAAGATACGCAAACGCAGCACGTATTCCTAATGACAGGAAGAGACAACCCCATAGTATCGCCACCTAGTGCTAACTCTCAGAACGAGTTGGATTATAGGGAATCACCCCTAACACCAATTCGGTCTTCAAGCGAAACAATAAAAGGAAAACCTAATTAATGCTGTTATTGAAACAAGTTGTTACCAAATCACACTCGGTGTCGATCAGCAATGTCGAGTCTGTCCGGTCTGTCAAACAATAATCATCACAGGAATCACATCCACTGATTCCCAATACCTTCACAGGTCAGCGACCAAATAATTCCGGCCCGTGACCCTCAGCGAGTGGTCCAATGGCGCCCCAAAGATGCAATACAATTTAATGAAGATAAGCACACACATAACCATCAATTCTCGACTATTGATAGACCCAGGCATCGAGATACCAAACACAAACCGACCAGAGCTATATCCCAACTCACTCATGTCCACCATGAGTACTAAGCACAGGAACTTATCTAAGTTCCAAATGAAATGCTAAAACATCATTAAAAATCCGATAGCTCATGATCACCACACTGCGGTATGCAGAGGGTTCCTTATCAATTATCCGATGAAATAGTTCAAAAAAAAGCAGTAGCTGTGACCCAAGCTACGCTCATCGGAATCCAACACACTCCGAATTTCTAGAAGGGTAGGAAGATCCACTGTAATCCCCTAGTGGACGACTCCTTCAAATATTTAAGAGCTCAAGTCCCCGAGTCAACTTAAACTTGAAGTTTAGTCTAAACAACAGGTTGCTAACTTGCATCGTCCATAACTTCCAACACACAATACAGAAATGCTTGATACTACCCATTCTGGAAAGATAAAACCTTAGTCTGCAACCTTCCAGCTAACCATTTCCTCGAATTCAATCATCTTGATACTATAAAATCTCATATACTCTCAATAGTATATTCATCTTGCACTCGATGCTCCTTTTTAATATCATAAAAGTTTGCTCACTCATCGGAAACTCTCGATTCAGGGTCCTATAGGAAGGTGGGAGTATCTACTTCAACTTCCTAGTTGAACACCTCTTTCAGACTCTATCATTTGAGTTCTCGAAAACACAAGTTCCATCAGGTGTACAAATAGGGAGAAATGGTTTACTTAGTCAATAATACCTTAACTAGGATTGGATCCGTTCCATCTTTGGAAAACCATAATTCTTAACCTATAAACTGGAATTACAAAATTCCAGATGGGTTAGAAAGCTATGACTCCCTACTACGACTCTCTAGTAGATCAATTTCCTAATTTTAAACAATAGTTCCCAAATTTCTCATCTTCACAAACTAGTCAACTTGTATTAGGCTGAACATAGCCCACTTTGAAATTCAATGACAAATCCACCTTAACTCCAATGCTCATGAAATTTGAGATTCTCAATCTACACATATACTATTTCATTGTGTCCAAAATTCACATTTAGATTCATTCACATAATGATCTACGACTCCTCAATCATAGCAAGATTTTCAACTGTTCTCTTTCAGCAGGGAATTTACTACTCCTCACTAAATAGTTGTGAAACCTCATCAAATGACCTCTAAAAATTCTAAAATTTGGGAATCATCAAATAGACTCATATCGCAAGCTACTCCTAAAAGTTCATAGCAAGATCATACATACACAACTGGTTATGACCATTTTGAACTTCAGTCGAAAAGCAATCAGCTTTAGCCCTGCCCTTTCAGACCAGCTGCACTCCACAATTTTTTTGAGGCATCAAACGACCTCGAAAAATTATGAAGTTTTAGACTATAGTTGTGGACACATACAAGAGTGTCCACAAAGATTTTTTTAGCTCAAAACACCCATGCTACATTGAGATACAAATTGGAAATACACAGCAAATTGTAATTTAAAATTTTCATAACACACTATGTACATAAAAATAAAAGAGATCATACTCACAAAATATCCCGCGAAGCCTCGAAGCGCCACCACGCCACCCCGCATCCCAAGTCGCTAATATATCCTATTATCAAATTTCAAGCAATTAAGACTCCAGTCAACAAAACGAACCACGAGAGTGATAAATCCGATAATGTTCACATTTTGGAGCAATAATCTGAATACAATTAGACAGTTAAATTCTTTATATGTGGTAATTTACTCTTCTTTTCTCTTTTCTATAGGAAACAGCCTAAAAGCAACTAAACGAAGCAGATTCAAGATTTACTCAAGACTGTGAGGATGATACATTGGAATGAAGAGCCCTAAGTTTGCATCAAAGCATTTGATAGAAGCTGCAGAATACAGTCGACTGGTCCTTCAACAACAGTTGACTGAACAGAGTGGAATTGAATTTATGAAGCTACGCAGTAAAGTCGATTGACTCCTAGAATACAGTCGACTTCTCTGACCTGTTGAGTTTTCAAAAGTTCACGGAACAATCGACTGCTCGTAGTCGACAGTCGACTGGACTAGTATGAAATCTGGAGTTAGAGATAAGAACAGTTGAGATTCACCCTCATCCGAATCTGCAAACAAACCAGATTGAGCTATCCAAATCCAGGTTAGCTGCAAATAACAACTTCCCAACAATCAAGTTAGAGACCCGGATTTGGCAAGTATTAAGATTTTACTCAATCCATATCCGATGTGTGAGAAGATAGAATGTTGGAGCATGAGATCAGTAGATGGGGTAAAAAGAAACTATAAGAAGGGGGAATACGCATTCTAGAAAAAAAAAATTTGGAATCGATCAATCGAGCATTAATCTATCGGCATCGAATAAGGAAGGAGATCAAGTACTGAAATTCTGCAACAAGGGGGAGGAGAATAAGTCGACTTCAGGCTGATTGGGTTCAAGCTAAACATCATACAAATCAGTGTTCTTCTTTTCTCTTTAATTCTTGTTCTAGCTTAATTCATTTGAGTCATTTATTCAAAATTGTTAGTAAATAAAAGTTTTATTATGTGTAACTAATTTCATTGTTGGGCAGATTAAAACCTTAGTCATGTAATGTTTATAAATCTTCTAAAGCACTACTTTTATCACTTATTGATTAAACCTGGTTGTTCTTGATCAAATTTATAATATGAATCAAACTTATGTTAGAAAGATCGCAGAATCAGTCGACTGACATCTAACGACAGTCGACTGATCTGAAGAACTTTACGTTATTAAGTTTGCTTATTATTAAACTGACTCTGTTATATGAGTATAGAGATGATCCATATCTTATGCTCATAACTAGTAACACAAGAATCATTTAGGTTCTTGGTTTAATCAACTTGCAGTATCTAGATTTGATACAAACTTCTAGAGCTTTGAGTGTTTGTTAATTTCCATCGTTCCTATGCTTTCTTCAAGTGCAACTTAGTAGATACCATGCTAAATACTTAAGGAGAGAAACGAATTAGAGTAGATACCATGCCTAATTCTTGGCCCAGAGAAATCTTAACTTTAAGGAGTAGATACCATGCCCTTAAATGAACAAACATGAGTGATTTGAGTAGTGGAGAAGGTGATCTAGCATTCTTGACTATAGGTGGAAGTCAAGCCCAACTACTTTAATAGATATTCTGTGATTCAAATTGTGATTCTACTTGATCTAGATTTTAATCTCTTTTCCTTTCAAAACATACTTTTAGACACACTTTATGATAAGCATTTTTGTTTTATTGATTAGTAAGTTATTTACTACAATCTCTGTGGGATCGACCCTTGCTTTTCACTACGCTTCTATAAACAATTCGTACACTTGCGAGGTTTTATAATTTGTGTTCAGATTATCTATTAATTTAGATAACTGAGCTGTCAACAAGTTTTTGGTGCCGCTACCGGGGATTGTTTAGTACTTTAACTTGCAAATGAAAAAAAAAAAATTCTTTATTTTATTTACTGTGAATATTCTTTTTTTTCTTTTTTTAGGTACAATCCAATTTGAGGTTACATGACTTTGACGTATGCACGAGAGATGATCACTTCATCCCAAGCTACTACCTATTGACAAAGAGATAGAGCACACTCTGCACAGATTAAGTCAGTTAAGTCGACTGCTAGGAAGGAGCCAGTCGACTGTACAGCGATCCATTCCAAAAGCAACAATGGGTGAGGAAGTACCAAATCGAGTACTAATGCAGGACAAATTCACTCCGAAGAATATTGAGCAACCTTCCTGCATAGCTTATCAACCTAATGTCACAGGAAATATGCACTTATCACCTCAATTACTCAGCATAGTTTTCCACTTTAGTGGCAAACTAGACGAGGACCCTCATCTCCACTTGCAAGATTTCTTTGATCTTTGCAGAACGCAAAGCATCCAAGGGCTTACCCCTAAACAAATCAGGTTAATTTTGTTTCCATTTTCACTAAAACTTAATGCTAAATTGTGGTATAATTCTTTGGAACCAGGATCAATTCAATCATGGGAGCAATTGGCAACAAAGTTTTTGAAGGAATTTTTCCCAGCTCAGAAAACCAAACAACTAAAAAGGGAAATTCAACTCTTCCAACAAAAAGATGGCAATTTGTTCTTCGAGGCATGGAAGGACTTTAAGAACAAACTTCTCAAGTGTCCTACGCACAACATGCCTAAGGATGATCAGGTACAAGCATTCTATGAGGGTTTAAATGACACTAACAAAGCAATTGTAGATTCAGCTTGCAATGGAATCTTGATGAGGAAGAGTGGTGAGGAGGCCATCGAGCTATTCGAAGAACTCAGCGAGAACTCACAACAATTCTCAACAATGGGGAAGGGATTTTTCGAAAAAACAGGGAGTTTACGAAATTTCTAGTAGTAACAACATGCAATTAGAAATGGTAAACATGAACAAAAAAATTGATATGCTTGTTAATGCAATTTCGACGTTAGGTGGCGTAAAAAACCAAGCAGAAGAATTTTGTGCAATTTGTTCTCATTCTGACCATACAACTGATACATGTCAAATGTCTTCTTTCACAGATCAGGAGCACGCAAACTACGTCGGACAGGGAGTATTGCCACCAAAGAACAACCCCTTCTCGAACACGTACAATCCAGGGCGGAGAAACCATCCAAATTTCTAATGGAACAATAATCAAAACAATCAAGGCACTCAAATCGCACAAGGGCAAGCGCGAAACTTCCAGATTGGAAATGGGTTTGATCGGCCAGTTCAAGAACAGAAGAAGTTGGATTTCGAATCCACCGTTCTTCAATTGCTCCAACAGCAACATCAAACAATCAACCAACAAGAGCAGACCATTCAGAAATTGGAGACCTAAATTGGTCAAATTTCTAAGGAGTTAAGTGAAAGAAAGGCAGGAGAAATTCCATCACAAACTATACCAAACCCTAGAGGACAAGAACAGCTCAAATCAGTGACAACCCTAAGAAGTGGTAAGATAATCGACAGCAACGTTGGAACAAACGCGAACGAATCAGACATACAGCCAGAAAAATCTTTGGGTTCCAACAAGGTAAGTGATAAAGAAAGGGTAGTATTGCCACCGTTCCCTCAAAGGTTAGTCAAGCAAAAGAAAGAACAACATTTATTTGATATCTTTGAAACTCTCAGGAAGGTAGAAATCAATATTCCCCTACTTGATGCTATCAAACAAATTCCTTCTTATGCCAAATTTTTGAAAGAATGTTGTACTCACAAGAGAACTTTTCAGGTTAGGGAGGATGTGGCTCTAAAAGAAGAAGTGAGTGCAGTATTGTTGAGGAAACTACCTCCTAAGTTGAAGGATCCAGGCAGTTTTACCATCCCTTGCAGGATTGGTGAACATTTCTTTGAAAAGGCACTATTAGATTTGGGGGCAAGCATCAATCTTCTTCCATACTCTGTTTACGAAGAACTAGGATTGAGAGAACTCAAACCAACATCAATCACTTTGCAATTGGCTGATCGCAGCATCAAAAGACCTAGAGGTATTTTAGAAGATGTCTTAGTTCAGGTAAATGATTTCATTTTGCCAGCAGATTTTGTTGTTTTGGATATGGAAGACTCTTCAATGCTATCTTCTTTACCTATCATCTTAGGTAGACCCTTTATGAGTACTGCTGATATGAAAATTTGTGTTAAAAAGGGCACTATAAGTATGAAAATAAATGGTGAAAAGATTGAGTTTAAAATGTTTGATGCACTAAAATTACCACACGATGATCATGAATGTTATAATATTGATGTGGTTCAGGAGAATGTCGACCAAACATTTCAGGTACATAGTGTCGATCCACTACAAGCCACAATTACAATCTCTCTGATACTATCTCGAGTTGAACAGGAATATGATGATTGGAGGATTGTAGAGACAGTACATTACCTTGAAAATCAAAAATCATATTTAGGTAAGTTTGCACCTGTGTTTGAAAGTCTTGTGTCTAATAACACTTTTGTTTCTTCTGTTACCAGGACACCAGATGTGGAGCTAAAGCTGCTACCAGAACACTTGAAGTATGCATATTTGGGTGAAAACCAGATGTTGCCTGTGATAGTTGCTGCAAACTTGAGTATACAGGAAGAAGAGAAGCTGTTGAGAGTATTGCGAGAACACAAGGGTGCATTAAGGTGGACCATTGTAGATAGGCTTATGTCAAGATGGTATGGTCTGTACGTTGTTACACAGGTTTTCCCACATGGAGCGTTGGAAGTTCATAGCAAAGAGAAAAATCAAGCTTTCAAGGTGAATGGGCATAGGGGGAAACCTTATATTGAGATGAGTTTTGAGCCACGAGAGGAAGATATAACTCTTCAAACTATTCAATACATTGCCTAAACTCGTCAAGTCTAGCTGAAGACAAGAAACGCAGTGCTTATTGGGAGGCAACCCAATTTTCAGGGAATTACTTACACTTTCTCTTTATTTCTCTTTATTCATTTCTTTATTCATTTCTTTATTCATTTTCTTTCCCTCAAACCGGATGGTAACACATGCCTAATTTAAGTTTTTATTTCAAACATTGAGGACAATGTGCCATCTAAGTTTGGGGGTAGTTATTCACATTTGGAGTCTCTTGATGTTGTACCCTTTCTAACAACAATGATGAGAACATGAGCTCAGTTACTATAGGTAGAGAGTAGAGAACACGTATTAATTGTGGCCTTTATCTTTAAAAATGTTAATAACTTATCATATGGATCATACTTGAAACTTTTATTTAGGTGGTCATGTCAATTCGACGAATTTTGAAAGAGAATAGCAAGTTCAATTGTGAGTAAACTTAAATACACAAATTGAGAGTTTTGAGCCTTATATATTTTTTTTGAGAGAGTCATACACTCAAAGATCTCAGTTGACTGCATTTATCTACATTCTTGAGATGAACTAGAACTTGTTCTTACTACTTTTCGAAACTTATTTTGGTTTTTGCATGAAAACTTGGAAATGATTAAGGCACCTAAGATTCTATCACTAAAGACAAATAGCCTACCCAACATCAATTATTCACTAGTTGCCCCTTCGAAGCCTATAAAAGCTTTCTTTTTGTAAGACACATCATCCTTAACCATGCCTAGATGAATAGGTTACCTTACCTATATCTATTGAGTTAGTAGAGCAAGAATTGTAAAAGAGATGTGGTATGTCAAGTTGAAGGGGATGAAAATATAAAAGTTGGAGGATTTGTCATAAAAAAAATGAAAAGTGTTCATCAAATAAATGAAAATTGCTATGAGATGTGGGTGGTCGAAAGGTGTTGGTAGAAATAAAGTATAGGCCCGTGATATATGGCCTCATACTTTTATTTTAAAATTAAAAAAAAAAAGGAAGAAAGATAACCTCTTAGAACAATACAAGTTGTTCTACTAATTCTTTAGAAATTTTGTATTCCTTTTTCCCTCCATTGTTTAAACCCTCACCCATGGCCCCATTACAACCTATATAAGACCTTTTGATCCATGTATTGTGCAAATCAATGGTGTGAAGATGTAGTAGCAAGATCAAGCATATGGTTTCATCCAAGTAATGAATATTTGTCAAGAGATCTAATTTGAAATTCCTATGTTATTGAGAGCTATATTTTTTTTTTTTGGGAGTGTATGCCATGGTGAGATTTTGAAGTTGAAATATAGTTGAGCTTGCTAACCTTAATCATGATTATGTTGCAGAGACATTGGCCACCCTACTCATTGATATTCAAGTTGAGTATTCTTGTGAATAAGTGATTAACATTTGAATTAAAACTTTGTTAAGACCTATCTTAATGCTTATTCTAACCTTGACACTAAAAGTAGCAAGTTCTCTGCGGTAAATGTTGGAAGGGTCAAGATGTTCAAGCGATGCTTGTAGTTTTATTTTGCTTGAGGATAAGAAAAAGCTAAGTTTGGGGGTATTTGATAAATCCGATAATGTTCACATTTTGGAGCAATAATCTGAATACAATTAGACAGTTAAATTCTCTATATGTGGTAATTTACTCTTCTTTTCTCTTTTCCATAGGAAACAGCCTAAAAGCAACTAAACGAAGCAGATTCAAGATTTACTCAAGACTGTGAGGATGATACACTGGAATGAAGAGCCCTAAGTTTGCATCAAAGCATTTGATAGAAGCTGCAGAATACAGTCGACTGGTCCTTCAACAACAGTCGACTGAACAGAGTGGGATTGTATTTCTGAAGCTACACAGTAAAGTCGACTGACTCCTTGAATACAGTCGACTTCTCTGACCTGTTGAGTTTTCAAAAGTTCGCGAAACAGTCGACTGCTCTTAGTCGACAGTCGACTGGACTAGTATGAAATTTGGAGTTAGAGATAAGAACAGTTGAGATTCACCCTCATCCGAATCGGCAAACAAACCAGATTGAGCTATCCAAATCCAGGTTAGCTGCAAATAACAACTTCCCAACAATCAAGTTAGAGACCCGGGTTTGGCAAGTATTAAGATTTTACTCAATCCATATCCGATGTGTGAGAAGATAGAATGTTGGAGCATGGGATCAGTAGATGGGGTAAAAAGAAACTATAAGAAGGGGGAATACGCTGTCTAGAAAAAAAAATCTGGAATCGATCAATCGAGCATTAATCTATCGGTATCGAATAAGGAAGGAGGTCAAGTACTGAAACTCTGCAACAAGGGGAAGGAGAACAAGTCGACTTCAGGCTGATTGGGTTCAAGCTAAACATCATACAAATCAGTGTTCTTCATTTCTCTTTAATTCTTGTTCTAGTTTAATTCATTTGAGTCATGTATTCAAAATTGTTAGTAAATAAAAGTTTTATTATGTGTAACTAATTTCATTGTTGGGCAGATTGAAACCTTAGTCATGTAATGTTTATAAATCTTCTAAAGTACTACTTTTATCACTTATTGATTAAACCTGGTTGTTCTTGATCAAATTTATAATATGAATCAAACTTTTGTTAGAAAGATCGTAGAATCAGTCGACTGACATCTAACGACAGTCGACTGATCTGAAGAACCTTACGTTATTAAGTTTGCTTATTATTAAACTGACTATGTTATATGAGTATAGAGATGATCCATATCTTATGCTCATAACTAGTAACACAAGAATCATTTAGGTTCTTGGTTTAATCAACTTGGAGGATCTAGATTTGATACCAACTTCTAGAGATTTGAGTGTTTGTTAATTTCCATCGTTCCTATGCTTTCTTCAAGTGCAACTTAGTAGATACCATGCTAAATACTTAAGGAGAGAAACGAATAAGAGTAGATACCATGCCTAATTCTTGGCCCAGGAAAATCTTAACTTTAAGGAGTAGATACCATGCCCTTAAATGAACAAACATGAGTGATTTGAATAGTGTAGAAGGTGATCTAGCATTCTTGACTATAGGTGTAAATCAAGCCCAACTACTTTAATAGATATTCTGTGATTCAAATTGTGATTCTACTTGATCTAGATTTTAATCTCTTTTCCTTTCAAAACATACTTTTAGACACTTTATGATAAGTATTTTTGTTTTATTGATTAGTAAGTTATTTACTACAATCTCTGTGGGATCGACCCTTACTGTTCACTACGCTTCTATAAACGATTCGTACACTTGTGAAGTTTTATAATTTGTGTTCAGATTATCTATTAATTTAGATAACTGAGCTGTCAACAGAGAGCTAATAACACTATTACAAATATCACACAAGCGTTTATTGAACCCCTGGGATGCACACGTGTATTGCACGTAATATTCGAATTCCGACAAGATTCTTATTTTCAACCAATCACTAAAATCACTTCCAAATTATTCTAACAGTCCAACTACAATTTCTACTACTATACGAGAACTAATACTTACATATATCATTCTCATTTACAAACCCAAAACCCTAATTTACTAACAATTTGCAAACTCTCTAATAATCTGCTAATTTCTCGCCTCTACTACTCCTAACACCTCCAAATCATCCTACCATAATATTTCTACTCAAAAGAAATTAATAACACTTAACTTCATACAAACAAAATAACTAGGGTGTACTTTTCCGAAACCCTCTCCAAAAACCAATGCTACCACGAGCTAGAGCCCCCTCCAATTAGCCATCCCCCCAAATTAATTTGAAAACGACGAAGGAATGGGGTGGATTAGAGCGGGGGAAGAGAGCACCGAAATGGGTTCTTTTGGGGTCGGGATGGAAACAGAACAGGAGAAGGAAAGAAAAAGGAGGAGGAAGGAAAAGGTGGGGTGGGTTTTTTATAAAAGTAAATAAATAAATAATTAGGTAAATAAATAATAATAAAATATTATATATAAGCCCCCAAATCTCAATATATATTTAAAATAAACCCCAACTCTCACTCCTTAAAATACTAACAATCTAAAATACATAAAATTGTCTCATAGTAACCCTCCAAAAGTATAAAATAAAGTAGACAATATATATGAAATTTCTCAAATAAAAATCAATCGTTATTAGAGAATTACATAATCGCGGGCAATTCTCAATTACGCACAGATTACGAAAATAGCCATTGCTATTTTGCGGGGTATTGCAGAAGGTATGATGTATATCACCTTTTCTTTTGTACTTTTTTGTAGGTTTTGTTTGTGACTAGATAATAACTTGTATTTTCGTAAAAATATATATAGGTATAGATTACGATATTCCTATTTGGTTATATTTTGGTGGTGAAATAATTCGTGATCCAAAGATAGATTGTTGTTATAGTGCCGCTGATTCTGAAATAGTTTGGGCACCTCGTACCAATACATTGGCAGAAGTAGTTGAGAAAATTTATGAAGTTACTAATTGGGATATGGCTCAATGGAATATGAAAATTTTAACTCGGTATGCAGCGGAAAAAGGAGATGGTCAGTATTTTATGACAGTACCTGTATCAACTGATAATGCTATGAAGTCAATGATCGCGAGAACACTTGATCCCAATTGTAGTTTGTCTGCATTGGAGTTATATATTCAGAAAATCCAAATTATGAATGCTCAGACACATGCTAATCCTAGTTCAAGCTTCGTACGGGAAGTACTGATACAGCAGATGAGGTATAGCCAAGTTCAAACTTCACAAGCGATCACACTGTTCCCACAAGAAGACACGTTCACAAATACAACAACCCCAGATTCTACAGATGTTGAGGTGCCACATCAACCTAGTTTGGTTCATGATTATGTTGAAAATGACACCTTTTTTTGAATTATTTCAAATTGCTACCGTTAACAATGAGCTATTAGATGATGTTGATGAAGATGAAGAAACAGACGAGGAAGTTAATGAGAGTATAGAAAATAATGATGAGGGCGAAGAAGATGAATGTACAAATGTAAACAGAAATGAGAGGAGGACCAATGACGTGAAAGCTAATGACAGTTATGCTAATGTTAGTGCTCTTGTTACCGAGGAGATGACACAAGGTGCTAGAGTACATCAAGTTTCACATGAGTCATCCGGTTCATCCAATGTAGAAGAGTTGTATATTGGATAGGAGTTTGTAAGTAAGGAGTCGATTCAACAGGCTGTGAAGCTTTACTCTATCAAGAAACATCGGGAATTCGTCACATTGAAATCTACACCGAAACTGTATACTGTTAAATGTAAGTTGGTACATAGAAAACATACAATTGAGGAGATGGTGCGAATTCCCCCCATAGTAAGTGAGGGTGGCTGCCCTTGGAGATTACGTGCAATCGTTCCAAAAGGTGGAAAAAATTTTGTGGTGAAGAATATAGTTGGGCCTCATACTTGTACGAATCCCACAATGAATCAGGACCACTGTAAGGTTGATTCTAACCTTGTTTGCAATTTAATTGTGAGTGTGGTGAAGGTTGAGATAAGTATAACACCGCGGGCCATTATTGAGATAGTGAGACTTCAATATAATTATCAGATTTCATATAAAAATACTTGGATTGCAAAACAAAAGGCAATTGAAGTTTCTCAAACATTTCTACACTACATACCTACATATATTATCAACCTTTCTGTTCGAAAATTCTCAAAAATTTATAAACAATGATTTCTCAACATTTCAATTCAAATCACTACTAATTTCTAACGATTTCACTAACAATTTCCCAACATTTCTCAAAATTAACCGGTAATTAAAAATGCAAATGTATAGAAATATACCGTTGAAGTTTGGTGCTTTAGGATGTAAATAGTGTAGATGATGGTAATGTAAAGCCTTCCACCGCACTCCTTTACGCAAAATCACGAATTCACCATTGTCTTCGATTTTGGGATTTTGGGTTTTGCGAGTGTGAGGAGAGAGGGTTGAGTGTGAGGAGAGATGCTTGAGAGGGATGTGGAAAATTAAAACAAATTTCGATGGGTTAATTGGCCCAAACACTCGAATTTGGTGGCTAGGGTTTATGGGTTTATCAAAGAGGGAAAGTTGAGAGAAAGAGATAGAGGAAGATCGAAACAGCGAGTCTGGATTTTAATAAAATCTCAATCAACACTCGCTGTCTCAAAAAGCGAGTTTAGTAAAAACAAGGTCGCTTTTTGAGACAGCGAGAGTCTTGGCCAAGGTAGAAACCAAAAATGCCAACAAGTGGTTTTTGACTAAACTCGCTATTTGAGATAGCGAGTGGGCCGTTTTGGGAATTTAAAAAAAAAGTGGGTCAATTTGGGAAAAACTATCAAAAAGTGGGTCAGCTTGGGAAAAAATTCTATCTAACATAGGGGTAAATATTAAATAAAGTCCAAATTATTAGAAGCATATACAAAAATATACATTGGGAGGAATATATATGATGTTATCATATTTGTTAGGAATATACATGTTAAAAATCCTAAGTGCGACTGAAAAAAGCTAATGATTTGCATGAAACTTTGTCAGTCATGCTACTATGGTTCCTCAACTATGGTCGAGGATCGGATCTTAAAGCATTTTAATGCTCTCATGGTAGGAACATGATTCGTATAGAGTTTTGGTCCATGGTCTACGAGAGCAGAACTCAAATATTATATTTTTGAGTATGCATTTGATTATTCGGATATTCTTTGTAGAGTAATGCTACATTCACTATCAATTTCACTACTATTTTGTTTACTATCTTAGGTGGCACACTCCAGTAGGTAGAGAAAGATAGAGTAGGTGGAAGAACTCTCCAATAGAAATATGCCAGAACAAAATGACTCTTCTTTGTCTACTTTCGCAGTTCATATCCATTTATAGAAGGGGCAACAATGAAAAGACTACGGAGATGAAAGTGATATGATCAGATTATCTGTATCCATTTAAACTCACTGTTCATATTCAATTATACTGCTTTAATGTGTGAGCCGGAATAATAAAATGTTTGTGCAGAAACGGTAATTATGAGTAGTTGATTAATGTTTCGGAGGTAGCTACTTAAGATAATAAGATCTATGTCTCGAGTGTTGTAGTCCTTGTCCCTTTCTATTGACCCCAAGTCTCAGCATATGTATATATATATCTCTCCACATTTTAAAAACCATCAACTATTTGCCAATAATTTATGCTGGCTATAACTGAACCCAATCTGACCCAGAATTCATGAGGATTTTTCCTGGACTGTTTGCCTGGCTTTAGAGAGCTTGAACAAACAGGTACTCAACTTGCTGGCGATAATGGAAACAGAACAAAAGATATACAGAATAAAAATAGAGTGGAAAAACAGATACTTCGAACCCCCAAAATAGATGCATGAGACACATCAAACCCCAAAATGAATGAAGAGAGACAATCTGGATTCACTGATTAAGCAACAGAGAAGAAAAAGGACTGACAATTTGGTGACAATCTCCTAAAATATTTCACAATAGAGAAGAACGTGTATGTTTTGAATAGTTAAACCTCTGAAATGTATCGGATTTAATTGCAACACTTAAAATCTCACAATCAAATTACTCCTCAAACTGAGATTGGCACTAACATGTTCCATGCTATTAATCACAAAGTTTGTTTCATCACACCCCGAAACAGAAAATGACCTTAAAAAGTAATACAGACTTGAAATCATCACATTAAAAAAAGAAATTGACCTAGTGAAGTTTCTCATGAGATTCTCTCATTGGGTTCCACTCACGAAACTTGTACAGTTAAAAAAGAAGAGAGCCTAGATAATCATATCACAACAGTAGCACTGAATACAATACAGAAGTGATACGGGTAACAATATAATCAAATCGGATTCATACAAATTGGACATGAATGCTAAAACTCTTGGGGGGGGGGGGGGGGGGGGGGGGGGGGGGGGGGGGGGGGGGGGGGGGGGGGGGGGGGGGGGGTGCAAAACGGTAAATTTCACCATATACGGGCCCGTAAAAAGAAGTCGGGCTTCTTTTAAGTCCAACAACCCAAAACAGGGGTTACCATTGCAGCCCAACATGAAGGAATTCGTATTATCTGAAGTGCCGCCCCTATCTATAAAAGAGCAACCACTTCTAACTCTTCATCCATAAGAAACGGTTTAAAAACTCTTATCTTTTTATTAAGAGAAAAATCATAACTATATCTCTATAACTACTTCTATCTTTTCATGAAGAACAAAGTCAACTAACTCTATCTTTTTGTCAATTTTTATCAAGAGAAAAGTCCTAACTCTATCTCTATAACTACTTCTATCTTTTCATGAAGAACAAAGTCAATTAACTCTATCATTTTGTCAAGAGAATACTAACCAACCCTATCTCATCACGAAGAAGAGAATAATCAATTTATCAAAATACCGGGAAGTAAAGATAAATCAACATCTTGAAATTGGCCCCTAAGCGACTATTAAAACACATGACCTCTTCAGAAACAATGTAATCACAAATTTCGCACACACAACTCTTCACATCTTCTGAGTTCTCTGACTTGGATGTTGGAGGTTCTGTCGCCGGGGCCAGTCCGGTGTTTCAGACTATTTTGCAGGTCAATCAGAGCGATCACAACCGTTCACATCAGATCCAAGCGTTCACACGAGTCAGATTTCAGAATCAGCGATCAACAACGGCGAAAACTAAAAGATCAGATCTTTTATTGTTTTTATAAAAAAATTCACAATATCTGTTTGTTCCCACACAGAAAATAGCAGCAACAAGAAGTCATGCAGATTCATGCATTAGGCCTGCTACCACTTGCTGGCAACAAAGTGTTTGGTTTGGTTTGGTTGTCAATGACTTTATTCTGATCAGTTTAAAATTCCACACTTAAAATACCAATGCAATTTGAAAGAGAGGAGAAAGTGCATGCAAATTTCAATAATGAACTAAACAAACATGCAGGAAAAATCATGCTACCGAGTGTGCTCTTTTATCAGTCAAAAGCTGAAGTCTTGTTAATACTGCAGCTTTCCTACGAACAAGTACTAGAGTTTTTAGTACTGAAATTTGCAGATTCAGTGTGAAGAGTTGACAACAGGTGGAGCTGTAGCATGATACCAACCACACAGTCGTGGTCATGAAGCATGGCTTGTCAACTGTGGGTAACATGTAAGAGATTTTTGCTTGTAGTTTATATATGAGGATCATTAACAGATGAAGCATATTCCTTAGTTAGCAAGAGCGTGGAATTTCCTGCTTGCACTGTTAATCCCCAATTAATATAAATCTTGGGTAAATTAGTTGGTAAGTGTGTGTGGCAATATCCTTGTTTTTGGAAAAACAAATAGAACATAGTTTCTATCTAATGCATATGCATTAGCTCAACCTACAAAGGACAATCAATAACTCCTAAAAAGTGTGAAACTGACCTTCTCAAGTCATGCCCATGGTGCGAGAAGCCAACCGTTTCATACTTCAAAGTTTGTAGAAGGTGTTTCTTTCTTACTAAATGACACATGGAAATGGAATAAGCAAACATCATTAAGAACTAGTAAGTTGAGTAATACTGATTAGCTCATTTCGTCGAATGTCTTAAGGATCAGTAAAGATGTTTACACATAAAGATGCAAATGGAGCTACTGATCCATTTATACTCTATAGTACACTTAATAAACTACTACTACTTTATAGGACACACGGACTTGTGTCTAATATAGCTAAGAGAAATAGCAAAAAACAGTAACTATTTGTTTCCTTTTTTATAACTTTTCACTCAATACAAGAATTCATGTTACAAATTATTTTTGCCTGCTAACGCTAAAAGCTTAATTCGATTGAACAGAGGATGGTAGCACTATATAGGATGCAAAGTAAATTAGCTACCATTAACCTTAATAAAGAAACAAACCAAACTACTTGCTAATTACCAAATGCCCACTGGTTTTGCTCTGTATAGAACTGTTAATAAGTCATTTTCCAGCAACGTGAATGAACTGTATCACCATGGGATCACCATGAGCAAAAAATGATGCAAGTAAGCGGCATGACTTCCTTATTTCCTTTTAGATTTTGGACGTCGGAATGGTGAGAAGTGCTGATCCAATTCCACAGACATCAGGCCAGTGCTCAAGACTCACATTATCGGAGAATTTCCCATGTAGCATCTCTTTAACTCCACTATGCAAATAAGTTCGGAAGAGCCTGTAGTGCTCATAAAGCCCACCTTCAACTATAACTTCAGCTTTTTTATCAGTTCCATCTCTTCCAAGTTTCTTCAGGATTCCTACAATACCAGCAGCAGCCAAGCGAGCTGCACGCTTTGTAACAGTTTCACATATGTCTTTCACTAACCTTCTCATACTCAGAGTAGTATTCCGAATCTGTCAATTTTTTAAGCAAAGAAAATACACCAGCATTAGGTTGGATATTAAAAGGAAGACTAAATAGAAAGGAAGAAATAAATTTTAATTGGCTGGCATGATGCTATGGTCTATTTTGGTCAATTTTAATGGAAAATATATTGCAGTTTGTTAATACAAGGATTTCATAGTATTTCCTAATATGAGCTAGTCTATAAAACAATATAGCGCACGAGTTCAAGGAATATTTGACACAATCCATCACATTGCCCTTAACTTCAAAATAAGAAAAAGGAAATTAATTGCCAACCTTATAAACATACAAAGTACACTGGATACCACGATTCAAAGAGAAGAAACGAAAGGTGGGAGAGAAAGGTAAAGGCTCTAACAGCAGGTATGGATGATACCAACATAGAGGAGGAACACAAGGAATCAAACATAGAGATGACGGGGAGGTGTCATTGATGTTGCTGATTTGGTGATGGGAGCAGTAAATGTGAGTTCTTGTTATTTCTAGAGGGAGAGACAGATCTCAACCCCATATCTGTATCTGAGATGAGAATTTGGTGAGGAGCAGGAGAGGGGGTGCTGCTGGTAGTTGGCCGCCCTGAATACCTGCAAAACACCTAGGAACACCGGGAGAGATCCCGAGGATAGGCCCTCCGACGATCTAGTCAGTTACTGGAAGAAGGGAAAGCTAGGGTTCAAGTGGAAAAGATTCTTTACCTGCAGAAGGAGGGAGGGGGTCTGGTATTTACAGGTAGGGAGAGTAGAAACCCTAACCCTATTAGTTTGGGTGACCCTCTTTCTGTGGGCCTAAAATAGCAGAAGGCCCATATGAGCTGTAGGCTTGAATCTGTAGGAGTCTGCGGATCCTAAGGGGATCAGATGGCTCAAAACGGGCCGGATTATTTCCCCCTATCATAGCCCCCCCCCCCCCCCCCCCCCCCCCCCCACACACACACACACTCATGGAGGGTTGTATGTATCAGCCATCGAGGAGTAGTTCTTCCTTATGAGAAGATCGGTAGATAGTGTTCATGAGGGTAGGATGGAAGATCCCCATGAGAGAACCATGATGTCGAGGCCGAGCTCCGTGAAGACCAAGCTCCGACCTCTAAGTGTCGAGCGTTGCGTGTAAGCCGGTAGCTGGTTCGAGGTTAACGTCGAGCGCCGAGCGCCGAGCTTCGTGCCCAAGACATTGGCTGGCTTGGGGTTAATGCCGAGCATCGAGCCCTGCGCGTTTTGTGAGAAAGAAAGATGTTGGCTCGAGGGTGGTGCCAAGCGTCGAGCTCTGTGTGCTTTATGAGAAAGACAAATGCTAGCTCGAAGTTGATGCCGAGCGTCGAGCTCTGTGAACTTGTGAGAAAGATGGATGCTGGCTTGAGGTTAGCACTGAGCGTCGAGCCCTGTGGGTGCTTTGTGAGAAAGCTAGTGGCTGACTCGAGGTTAATACCCAGCGTCGAGCTCTGTGTGTGCCTTATTAGAAAGACAGATGTTGGCTCGAGGTTGATGTCGAGCGTTGAGCTCTGTGAACTTGTGATAAAGACAGATGCTGGCTCGAGGTTAACACCGAGCGTCGAGCCTTGTGGGTGCATTGTGAGAATGCTAGTTGCTGGCTCGAGGTTAATACCGAGCGTCGAGCTCTGTGAACTTGTGAGAAAGATAGATGTTGGCTCGAGGATGGTGCCAACCGTCGAGCTCTGTGAACTTGTGAGAAAGACAGATGCTGCCTCGAGGTTAATACCGAGCGTCAAGCCCTGTGGGTGCTTTGTGAGAAAGCTAGTGGCTGGCTCGAGATTAACACCGAGCGTCGAGCTCTGTGCGCTTTGTGAGAAAGACAGATGTTGGCTCGAGGTTGGTGCCGAGCGTCAAGCTCTGTGTGTGCTTTGTGAGATAGACAGATGTTGGCTCGAGGTTAACACCGAGCATTGAGCCCTGTGGGTGCTTTGTGAGAAAGCTAGTGACTGGCTCGAGGTTAATAATGAGCATCGAGCTCTGTGCGCTTTGTGAGAAAGACAAATGTTGGCTCGAGGTTGGTGCCGAGCATCGAGCTTTGTGTGCTTTGTGAGAAAAACAGATGCTGGCTCGAGGTTGATGCCTAAGGTCGAGCTCTGTTAACTTGTGAGAAATACAGATGCTAGCTCGAGGTTAACATCGAGCGTCGAGCCTTGTGAGTGCCTTGTGAAAAGGCTAGTTGCTGGCTCGACATCCATGGCAAGCTCCAAGCGTGGTGGACTTTGTGAGAAAAGGAGTATACGCTTGCTATGGTTGTAGTGGCATGTGTGATGCATGTGCAATGCTGATGTCACGGTTGTGGAAATCGAGACGTCGAAATCTTGCCCACCGTTGGATCTAGATGGACGATTGAGATATGTTTGTGGAAATCGAGGCGTCACAGTGCTGCCTATATATCCCCCACCTTCTCTCTGATTTTTCACCTTGCGTTCTCTTTCTAGTTCTCAGAGTTTCTCTCTAAGTGCTGCCAAGTAACTGGCAATCATCTTTTCAGCGAACTTTCCGGCACAGATAATCAGGTTAGTATTTTTATTATGTCAAGGGTTCAGTCCGGTTCTTCTGCCTCTACATCTGGTTCGGGCCATGGTGATCACCTCTCTGACTCCTCATATTAGGAGACGAGGGAGCATGTATACAACGTCAAGCAGCTCCGCAGTCGAAAGCCCTTCGTAGTGGAATCGAGCGACTCGGAAGGAGAGGTGGAAGTGGCCGAAGTGGTTGACACGGGTAATGAAGAAGCGGTAGAGGAAGTTGGTAGAGGGGTTAGTGAGAAGGAGGACGATGAGGTGGTGGGGGTCAACTCGTCGGTTGAGGCCTCTAATCTGAAACCGTTGGTGACGCCATCCCCTCCAAAGGCCCCTCGCATTCGAGGGAGGAGGAAGAGGTGGACCCTCCCAGTCAGTCCTGCACAGCCGGATGAGTTCCTTCCCAAACATGGGCTCCAAGTCCCTTATCTTCAACAACCGAGGTCCATTAGGATGTACCCAGGCGATGTTGGAGACTTGGTTCAATATGGGGTGCAACCTTCTTCGCCTAGTCGACAAAAGATCCGGATGGACAAGACACAGAGTATTTTCACGGCCGATGACTTGCCGCTGAATCAAGCTAACTACTTCATAGGGCTGGAGTACGAGTTGATGATTCCGAGCCCCAGTCTCCGTCCCAAGAATAACTTAGCGCCTTGGTATCGTATGTTTTCGGTGGATGCCTTGGGTTCGAGGTTGCAGCTACCGTTGCACCCGATTATCAAGGAGGTGTTGAACTGGGGGAGATTGTGCCCGATGCAGTATGACCCAAACTCCTAAAAGCAGCTCATGTGCTTCATGTTACATTGCGAGGAGAGGGGGTACCTCTGAAACTGAAGTACTTCCAAGCCATGTTGGGGGTCAGTTCGTCAGGCGAGTATGAGGGAATTTACTACATCTCGCCTCGTCTCAATAAGAAGGTAGTCCATGGCCATCCAGACTCTATAAAAGGGTGGAAGGATAAATACTTCATTGTCTGAAATCAGGTGCCCTGGAAAATTTCCATGAGTTGGAATTTTAATAAGCCGAATCACATGCCACTGAAGAGAATAAACCTGACGGACGAGGAGTGAGCCGATGTGGATTAGTTCATTTCTGGCAATAGCATCGGCTGGCTGAATGTAACAGAGAGGCACCTGGCAAGAATCAGACTGAGCCTCATTCCCTTCCGTATGTTTTTTGCTTTCTTTTTTGTCCACCTTTTTCGCTTTGTTCTTATAGCCTGATTTTCTGTCGCAGGCATGGACGACACCGCTATCGATGCGAGGAGAGCCCAGTTGGCCAAGAAGAGGGCGTCCGAGCAGTTGAAGCAGAGGAAGGGGTCCTCTCAGGGGGGTTATGAAGTCCCCTCAAACCCAAAGTCCAAGAGGTAGATGACCCTATCAGTCCTGGGGACCCCCAGCCCATCGAAGGTGGTACCTAGCTCGAGTAACCTTAAGGTTACGGAGGTGTTGGGAGGCGGGGTCCCTCCCATTCACCCTGCAGCCCAGGAGATGGTGGGTGAAGAGGGGCTCCTACCGTAGGCTCCCAACTGGGCTGTGAGGGCGGCCAACACACTGAACGAGGGGTCAATGGTGATCGAGGTGGTGAAAAAACTGGCCACGCCACACGATAGGGAGACCCTGGCAACCGATACCCTAGAGTCCTGCTATATGAGGTGGGCTTAGGCCAGCATATTGGTAAGGCTTCATTCAACTCCGTGACTCCATACTTTGATCTTTTTATTATTATTATTATTATTTTGAAGTATAAGTCCCTCATTTGCAGGCATCGATGGCTAGAGCCCAGATGATGAGGCTGCACTCTCGCGAGCTCCGGTGGGAGGTGAAGAACGCTCAATGGTATAAGCGTGAGAAAGGACCTAAAGCTGAAGCTGGGCGCTTCTAAGTCTCGTAAAAAGGCTCTTAAGGCCGAGCTGGCATCCCTTGCCGACGACCGAATCCAAATAGAGGGGAAAATAAGGAGGGCGGTCGCCAAGGAGCTGAAGAAAACGAAGACCGTCGCAATGGATAAGATCCTCGCATCCCAGGACCAGGTATACAACTGGGTTCTCGAGCACGTCATGTTCTACTACCCCGAGTGTCAGCTCGAGGAGTTTCATTATGGTATGAAACTCCTCGAGCATCTGAAGACTCCCGGTGGAGACGATGAAGAGTGGGGCAGAGCGACGCTTGCCGAGGAGGAGGTAGTGGTGACGGCCGACCCTGATGTCGAGGTGGAGGCCGACGAAGAGGTTCCCCTCTCTCCCCAGCAGAAGTTTTAGCCTTACCATTTTTTTTGTATTTGCCGAGCACGGACTGACCACCGCAGTTTTGTAAGAATTTTGATATGAAATGAGTTTTTGGCCGAACTATTTGACTTTAGACTTTTTTGGCGTAATTTGTAATGTGAGCTTTTGAAATTTAGCCAAGTTTATGAGGCTCAGAATGATGTGTTCTTTCCTTCTTTATGCCAGATGAACGTACCCTTCGGGGTTGACCCTCGTGGTGCTGAGGTTGGGCGCCTTAGGGACAAGCTTACATCCCTAGAGTCCATTCTGGCCCGCCATCAAAAACAGGCTCGAGATCGGGAAGCGGCTGTTTCTTATTTTATGAATAAGTCGAAGGAGTTGAGCTTGGAGTCGACTCGCTTGAAGAAGACGATTGTCGACCACGACTTGGGCCTATGTCTATTTTGCAATATGCAAACGACACATTAATGTTTGGCGCAACATAGGTGGATGAAATCATGTCAATTCGAGTTTTGATGAGATGTTTTGAATACTGGCCTGGTTTGGCGGTTAATCTACATAAAAGCTGTGTGGTGGACCTTAGCAATAAAAGTGCGAGTAATACTGAGATGATCTCAACTATGTTGGAATGTGAGAAAGGAGAATTCCCACTCAAATACTTCGGTATGCCTATCAGACTAAGTATGTGAGACCCCGTATTTCTATATAGTATAATATACTAGTATGGTATATATATAGTATATATACTAGTAGAAAGAATGGATGGATGGTAGGTGACGTGGAGAAAAAGAAAGAAGGAAAGAATGAGTGGTTGGTTGTGACCTATAGATATGATCCTATGGGATTTGATGGTGTGATGGACCTATGAGATTTCCTATGGGGCTTATAGAAAGGATTGAATGAATGAAGGAATGAAAGAATGGAGAAGTGTGTGTGTGGCTTTGACCGGTTGACCTGGGGAGTAATACTCCCATATCGGCTATGAAGAAGGAAGAAAAAAGGGATATATTAGGAAGCCCATGGTGAAAGGATACCAATCGTCCGGACACCCTTTTGAGGCAGCCTGTGGTGGGCGTGGCTAGAATTTAGTTAATTGTGTGCGTGCGCAGCTGAGCCGGGCTCGGGGCGTTACAAATGGTATCAGAGCCGACTTTCGACACCGAGTGTGTGCAAGATGTACGCCTGAGAGGAAGCTAGGTTGGGATAGGTCGCCCGCGTAGGGGACTGTACAACTAGCAGAATCAGGGTAATCCTCTCCACATCGTTTTTACAAAGTAAGATGCTTAAGGACGACTGGATTCCACTGGTGGAAAAAATTGAGAAAAAGCTTGCGGGATGGAAAGAAAAAATTCTATCTCTTAAAGGTAGAATTATTTTTATCAACTCGGTGCTCAGTAGCCTACCTACGTACTTGATCTCAATATATGAGATCCTCAACTAGGTTGTTGAAAGAATCGATAAATGCAGGAGAAAATTCCCGTGAAAAGGAACTCATGAGGATAACAAGGAGTTTCATCTAATTAGGCAAGGTGTGTAAGAAGAAAGAATTCGGAGGACTTGGAATAGAGAATCTTTGTAATATGAATAAGGCACTACTCACCAAATGGTGGTAGAAAATGAACAAAAGGCGAAAGCCGTTGTGGGGTAACTCATTCATGATGTATCGAAGACCGAAAAGAGTTAGATATGGTGGAAGAAGCAAGCATGGGAAAGTGTCATTCCTATGGAAAGGAATTGCTAAGGTGGGGGAAAGTCTCCACGCTAATACAAGGTGCATGCTAGAAAATGGGAAAGAGACTAGATTCTGAAAAGACAAATGGTGTGAGGAGAACACCCTACAGTCTCTTTTCCCACAGTTAGCAATAAAATCTACAAATGAGGACGCTATGGTGGCAGACGTTTGGAAACATGAAAGACTAAGAATTAGTTCCATGGAGTACTCTCCCTCAATGGCCAATTGCAAAAGCTCAACTCTCTTCTGGAAGATGGAGTGCGTCAGGAGAGGGGAGAGGAGGATGTTAGAGATTGTAAATTAGAGTCGAATAATACATTCTCAGTAAGATCCATGTACGGCTTCTTGAATGATGTGGGAGTTGGAAGTGCAGACGCAAACATTATATGGAAATCTAAAGTGCCAACAAAGGTGAAGGCCCTTCTTTGGTTGGTATCGAACAACGCTATTCTCTCCAAAATGAACTTTAAAACGTAACATCCCGATCGATGTGACATGCCCATGATGTAACAGAGGAGAGGAGGATACAAAACATATTTTCTTACTATGTCCTAAAGCTAGACTTGGGAAATCATTGGGCTGGGTTTTGGTATTATAGAAACACCTAACTATATAGATGACATACGAGGGAGTTGGAGAACGAGATTCATTAGGAAAGACTATAGACTAATATAAGATATTACAGTAGCGGCTATTTTATGATTATTGTGGCTAATTAGAAATAATGATTGCTTCCGTAACATAAACTGTAGATTTCATATGATGTTGCATAAAATTATAGTTCTAATGGATGCTTGGGGCGGGCCAAGCAAGGGCGAGGAAGATGTTACATATGGAGGGTGCAGAGTAGCTAAGGGGGTGATGTCGGTAGTCAACTCCTATGTCTCAATGTTTTGTGCAATTATTGTTGGAGTTTACTGTTTTGTTTTGGAGTATAATGTTATCTGTAGTGTGGTAGGTTGTGTAATACTTAGTGGTTTGATGTAGTAGACTGCTTTAGACTGAATTTGTACTATTGGATACTCTGTGTTTCGTTAATTTATCATTAATGAAACCGGTAACTTCGGTCACTTTTATCTCTAAAAAAAAAAAAAAACTAGATACTTCAGTAAATTTGATGTAGTTTAAGTAGTTAACATGATCTTCCACCTTTACCTTCTTAAAAAGATCTTTCCTCAATCTTCTCCCACAAATCTCCCAACAAGATATATCACTATATATTTTTTAATTTTAGGTTTTGAAAATCCCTTCTTATTTTAACTTTCTTAAATTATTTGTTTAGTTATTCACGCTCAAAACTTGTTTTGCATGCAAATGGATGTATTAGATGTAGGTAGAGAATGAAATATGTTATACTTGCTGTTTTCAATTCCTGAAGGCTGGAACAGTTGAATTATGCATTTTAATGCAAATAGCTACTAATACTCAAGAAAGCAGAGTTGATTCAGTTTGTCGTCAGCTTAGACATTAAGCAAGGTGAAAAAACAATTATATCTTCACATAAGTTGCTAACCCAGAACTAGTTGTAATATTAAACATACCCCTAAAGCTTTATCCAATTTCTCTGCAACCACAGATAGGCCTGGTGATGTATCTTGATGCATAGCAGCAAGATCAGGAGTCCTGCAAGATCACGTGTAAAAGTTGTAGTATCCACGTTAACATGTGGGAGACATTCAAGAGGTTAAAGAGCAGGAAAATCAATATGAGCTGAAGTAAATTTGTAACAGGGAAATAACACGACTAGGGGAACAATCTATGGAAACCAATTCTTTTATTCATCTGCTATTAGATTTCAAAGGCAATGGAAAGAATAAATTACAAATCTCTAGGTATACACCACAATACTTAACTTTGTACATACTATTCATAATACAACAACAACAACAATAACAAAGTTTTTTTCCAACTAGTTAGAGTCGGCTACATGAATCCTGGTTTTCCGTTCTGCTCGATTTAGCGCAATATCTTCTGTAAGGTCGTAAGCTGTCATATCTTTTCTCACCATTTCCACCCAAGTAAGTTTAGATCTTCCCCTACCCCTAACTCTACCCACAATACTTATCAAATCACTCTTTCTAACGGGGACACTACTAGGTCTGCATGTGATATGTCCAAACCACCTGATCCGATTCTCTCTTAATCTATCTTGGATAGAAGCTACCTTTAGTATGTCTCGTATATGCTCGTTTCTAATTCTATCATTTCTGATCTAACCATACATCCATTGCAGCATCCTCATCTCCGCTACACTCATTTTTTGGACATATTATTTCTTTGTTACCCAACACTCTGCTCCATACATCATTGATGGTCTAACAGTCATCCTATAAAATTATTCCTTCAACTTCAAAGGTATACGTTTGTTACACAAAACACAACTGACACTTTTCCACTTAAGCCACCATGCATTCTATGTATAACATCTTCACAAATCTCACAATCTCTTTCTATAATCAAGCCTAAATATCGAAAACAGGCTCTCTTAGGTATCTCTTGACCATCAAGCTTCACTACTTTCTCAGTTGTGTTCAAAATATCACTAAAATTACACTACATATACTATGTTTTAGTTCTGCTTATTCTAAAGCCTCTAACTTCCAAAGTTTCTCTCCACAATTGTAATTTAGCATTGACTCCTGCTCTAGTCTCGTCTACTAAGACGACGTTATCGCCAAAAAGCATACACCAAGTCACCTCATCTTATATTCCTCGGGTCAATTCATCCATAATCAAAGTAAAGAGGTAGCGGCTTAAGGCCGAACCATGGTGTAAACCTACTGTAATAGGAAAATCACTGGGCTCTCCTGGGGATGTTCTTTGCCACTTCATACATATCCTTAATTACCTCAATATACCGAATAGTTACTCTTGTATCATTTAACACCCCATCATACTATGTCTTTGGGGAGTATATCATATGCTTTTTCTAGATCTATAAACACCATATGTAGATCTTTCTTATTCTCCCTATATTTTTTCACAAGTCTCCTCAGTACATAAAAAATTCTTCCATAGTTGACCTCCCAGGTATAAATCCAAACTGATACTCAGATACTGTAGTTTCTAGTCTCAGTCTACGTTCAATCACTCTCTCCCAAATTTTCATCGTATGGCTCATTAATTTAACCCCTCGGTAGTTGGAGTAACTTTGTATATCTCCTTTATTATTATATATAGGTATATAGGTACTAAAATACTCTTTCTCCATTCATTGGACATCTTCTTAATCATCAAAATTCCATTAAATAATCTTGTTAGCCAACACACTCTTACATTTTCAAGACACTTCCAAACTTCAATGGGTATTGTAACCCTCGTTTCCGTAAATATATAATTTCTGAATAATATTCTGTATTTCGAATTATATATGAATTTAGTTGTGTTAAGTTTATTTTATCTTTTCTATTTAAAATATTTCTGATCAGAAATTATGTTTATTTCGAATAAGGGTATATTTTACCTTACTTTCTATTTTGCAATTGATCGACTATCTTTATTTTGGCCAAACTAAAATAAATATTCAAAATTTCTTTAATAAATTGTTAAACTCGATTCCTTTATATGATCTTGACATTATTATCTTATTATTTTCATTATCATTTCTGTTATTTTTAGTATTTCCATTCTTATCATTTTTATTAATATTGATTGTTTGTTATCATTAAAAATTAATGATGTTATTATTACTTCTATTTTCTTGATCTTTATTATTATTATTATTATTATTATTATTATTATTATGAAAGCTCAATTGATCTTGGTCTATTTTGTATTATTTAATTATTTAATTGGAAGCCCAAACCCAAATGTTTATTTTAAGCCCAATTTATATACATTGATTTGCATTGTTTATTTAAGTTGTGAAGCCCAAATATAAAGCCCAACTATTTTTAAGCCCCAAACCCATTAACCCAATTTCTCTTAACTGTGTGTTGACCAGATCTACTCCTAACCAATCCCTAAATTTCTCCCGTAACCCCCTCTCCCTAAAATTTCCCTTCCACTAATGTTGATTCCCGTAACCCCCTCCCCTACAATCACTCTCCCTCTTAATTTTATATTATTTCTATTCATTAAAATATTAATACTTACCTCACTCTATCTCTCTCCCCTCCTCTTCTCTGTTTAAACCAACAAAACAGAACAAAACCACCAAAACAAAACAAAACCAAACAAACCCGTCATCTTCTCCAATTCGTCATCTTCTCCAATTCACCTTCTCCACCTTGCCCCGCCATCCTAGCCTCGCCGCCCCCCATTTCCATTCTCAACGCCGGCGACCACCACAGTCGGACCCTCCACCATTGTTGCCCCCGAACTCCTCGTCACCCTCCTTCGAGTGCTTCCCGCTGGAACTCCGCCATTGCCAGCGCCTTCACCTTCTCCCCACGCCTCGTCGCTCCTCGTCCTTGCTGTGAAGCCCCCTACCCCATTCGGAGATCCCCTTCGTCTTCTTCGTCGACAACCAAGCCGAAAAATACTTCGATCGTCGCCTCCCCTGTTTCGATCGCGAAACAGAGACCCCCGTGCTGCCGTCGTTCCCGACCAGCCGTGTTGCTTCTCCACTCCGTCGCAGCTCCGCCACTTGTCCTCGCCTCCCTCCGCTCATCTTTCCCGTCGAGTGACCCACTGCCGTCTTCTCCCTCCTTCCGCTTCGCCGTCGCCACCGCCGCTTCCCGACGTGGTGCCGCTGCCTTCGCGAACGGCCAGTCGCCGTGAGCGTGCTTCGCCGCTCTCATTCTCCCGCGATCTCTCTCCCCCTCTCTCAGACGCTTTGTAGAAGGTGAAGTGTGAGTGGGTGTAATTGGTGTTCTGTGTTTTGTTGGAGAGGATTTAGATTTGATGTTCCCTGTTTTGATCTAGATCCGGTGTGTAGAGAGAATCCTATTGGATTGTGATTGCTGTCCCGCGTTCTGGGCACATTTAATCCCAGGCTACTGTTCCGTGTTTGGACCGATCCCGCGTAGCGATTTTGTTGCTGATTGATTGGACTTCTTGCACGTATTTTCGCACGTAAATCTCGAAGTTCGCCAGATTATTCTCTTTCGGGTTAATCATCAAAAAGGCAAGTATCTCTTGTACACTTTTATTGTTCTAGTACAAGCCATTTGTAAAAATACCGCAAGTATATTATTTTTGACTCCAATTCGCATTCATAAGTCGAATTGATACCCGTTTCTAAATCTAATCCGCCAATCCTGTATTCACATGAGATCGTGAATACTTTGTTATCCTATGCATGACACGAACACAAATTAATACGCATATGTACTCTTAGGATTATACATGTTTTTGTGCAGGAATGTTTCACCCGTGACAGTAGTTAAATATGAATATGGACATCTTGTTCTTCTTGATTAAATTAAAATAAAAGTAACAAGCTAGGGTATAAGGGAAAGATTTAAGTAGTGGGCAATATAGAAGAGCGTACTCGGACGGGAGCTCGTGGTTTCCCGACGCAAGTTGCAATTACAAGTTGCAAGATTGCAAATAACAAGTTTACATGTTTCACGTTACAAGTTTACACTCTACATATTTCACGTTACAAGTTTGCACGTATCTCGATACAATATTGAATGTACATGTTTTTCCCGAGTACGTGATCTATAAAACCCACCACTAAATCTAAACGAAATTGTATTGACTGCAGCAACCATGTAGTAAAAATATGGGATGCATGAAGTGCTACCTAGATAGAATCAAGACATTAGACATAAGATTAACACGTGTATTTGCATGATCCATTTATATGTTACATGTTCATGTTGACTCGATACTTGTTTACTTGTTACTTGTTTTACACGCCACTTGTTTCATATTGACTTGTTCATACCATGTTACTTATTGCATTTCCCTTACCCTTGATTCCTTGCTCTTTTCCTGTTTATCTTTTGTTTTATTTTTGTTCCTGTTTCCCTTAACTTGTTCTCCCCTTGCGGCCCGTAACTTGTATTAACGGGTCTTCTTGTTTTCCCTTTTCTTTTCTGTTATTATAATATACTTGCAGGCCCAAATAGAGAGTTACCAGAAGGTGTCGCTGACCAAGTGTTCTAGTTTATCATTATTATGTCATCTTTAGTTATATTTTATTTCTTGCAACTATTTATTGTAATCAGGGCTTGTTTGACCCGTAATAATTTATATTTTCCAGTTGCTGGTTATTTATGGATTATGTTATGAACTTTCGTTATCATATTGTGATTTATATGCCTGCGTTGTTCGTTTCATTATCTTGTTGTTGAGTTTACTTGTACAGCTTAAGAATGGTGTGTTCGCACCATTCGCTAGGCCTTAGTCTCGCGCCCGTATTTCCTCATTTTGGGAAGCGGGGCATGACAGGGTTTTTAGTGGTATCAGAGCCAGGTTTGGGTTACTGTGTTAGTTGACTAATACATTAGATAGGCTTGACTCAACCAAGTTAACTTAACAACATGTACACCACGTTGATCACATGGATAATGAATAACCAACATAATCTGGATACTCCTCTGTTTTGATTTCTCCTTGATCCCTTCACATTCGGTCCTTTTAATTCTCAGTTGTTTCGTCCCTTCCATTCATTCGTATCCATTGATTTCTTATTAGGTATAGATTCTTTCCGTCTGTGCCAACATTATTTTGATTCCGGTGTCCCATTCTTCCTCTTCCTGCACGGTTCGTCGATTGGTGCCATGTGGTCTACAAGGACATATCTGCAGCTTGGAAAGTCGCCATCAGAGTTGCGCAGCGGAAGCGTGGTGGGCTCATAACCCACAGGTCCCAGAATTTTCTTATTGCTTTCTCCTCCCTTACATCGCTTGCTTTCTTTTCATGCATTTGCATTGTCTTCATTTATTAAATCTCTATTGGATATCATCATCGATTATCCCATTCTTATCTATGAATTTCTTATTCTGGTATAGCGACCCTTTGACATTTCTTTGAATCCCCTGTTTTGTTATCCCCCATAAGAGTTTGCTTTGCATTGTCCTATATACTGCCTAAGCAAATTTCGAGGACGAAATTTTGTAGTAAGGTGGGTAGGATTGTAACCCTCGTTTCCATAAATATATAATTTCTGAATAATATTCTGTATTTCGAATTATATATGAATTTAGTTGTGTTAAATTTATTTTATCTTTTCTATTTAAAATATTTCTGATCGGAAATTATGTTTATTTCGAATAAGGGTATATTTTACCTTACTTTCTATTTTGCAATTGATCGACTATCTTTATTTTGGCCAAACTAAAATAAATATTCAAAACTTCTTTAATAAATTGTTAAACTCGATTCCTTTATATGATCTTGACATTATTATCTTATTATTTTCATTATCATTTCTGTTATTTTTAGTATTTCCATTCTTATCATTTTTATTAATATTGATTGTTTGTTATCATTAAAAATTAATGATGTTATTATTACTTCTATTTTCTTGATCTTTATTATTAGTATTATTATTATTATTATTATGAAAGCTCAATTGATCTTGGTCTATTTTGTATTATTTAATTATTTAATTGGAAGCCCAAACCCAAATGTTTATTTTAAGCCCAATTTATATACATTGATTTGCATTGTTTATTTAAGTTGTGAAGCCCAAATATAAAGCCCAACTATTTTTAAGCCCCAAACCCATTAACCCAATTTCTCTTAACTGTGTGTTGACCAGATCTACTCCTAACCAATCCCTAAATTTCTCCCGTAACCCCCTCTCCCTAAAATTTCCCCTCCACTAATGTTGATTCCCGTAAACCCCTCCCCTACAATCACTCTCCCTCTTAATTTTATATTATTTCTATTCATTAAAATATTAATACTTACCTCACTCTATCTCTCTCCCCTCCTCTTCTCTGTTTAAACCAACAAAACAGAACAAAACCACCAAAACAAAACAAAACCAAACAAACCCGTCATCTTCTCCAATTCGTCATCTTCTCCAATTCACCTTCTCCACCTCGCCCCGCCATCCTAGCCTCGCCGCCCCCCCCCCCCCCATTTCCATTCTCGACGCCGGCGACCACCACAGTCGGACCCTCCACCATTGTTGCCCCCGAACTCCTCGTCACCCTCCTTCGAGCGCTTCCCGTTGGAACTCCGCCATTGCCAGCGCCTTCACCTTCTCCCCACGCCTCGTCGCTCCTCGTCCTTGCTGTGAAGCCCCCTACCCAATTCGGAGATCCCCTCCGTCTTCTTCGTCGACAACCAAGCCAAAAAATACTTCGATCGTCGCCTCCCCTGTTTCGATCGCGAAACAGAGACCCCCGCGCTGCCGTCGTTCCCGACCAGCCGCGTTGCTTCTCCGCTCTGTCCCAGCTCCGCCACTTGACCTCGCCTCCCTCCGCTCATCTTTCCCGTCGAGTGACCCACTGCCGTCTTCTCCCTCCTTCCGCTTCGCCGTCGCCACCGCCGCTTCCCGACGTGGTGCCGCTGCCTTCGCGAACGGCCAGTCGCCGTGAGCGTGCTTCGCCGCTCTCATTCTCCCGCGATCTCTCTCCCCCTCTCTCAGACGCTTTGTAGAAGGTGAAGTGTGAGTGGGTGTAATTGGTGTTCTGTGTTTTGTTGGAGAGGATTTAGATTTGATGTTCCCTGTTTTGATCTAGATCCGGTGTGTAGAGAGAATCCTATTGGATTGTGATTGCTGTCCCGCGTTCTGGGCACATTTAATCCCAGGCTACTGTTCCGTGTTTGGACCGATCCCGCGTAGCGATTTTGTTGCTGATTGATTGGACTTCTTGCACGTATTTTCGCACGTAAATCTCGAAGTTCGCCAGATTATTCTCTTTCGGGTTAATCATCAAAAAGGCAAGTATCTCTTGTACACTTTTATTGTTCTAGTACAAGCCATTTGTAAAAATACCGCAAGTATATTATTTTTGACTCCAATTCGCATTCATAAGTCGAATTGATACCCGTTTCTAAATCTAATCCGCCAATCCTGTATTCACATGAGATCGTGAATACTTTGTTATCCTATGCATGACACGAACACAAATTAATACGCATATGTACTCTTAGGATTATACATGTTTTTGTGCAGGAATGTTTCACCCGTGACAGTAGTTAAATATGAATATGGACATCTTGTTCTTCTTGATTAAATTAAAATAAAAGTAACAAGCTAGGGTATAAGGGAAAGATTTAAGTAGTGGGCAATATAGAAGAGCGTACTCGGACGGGAGCTCGTGGTTTCCCGACGCAAGTTGCAATTACAAGTTGCAAGATTGCAAATAACAAGTTTACATGTTTCACGTTACAAGTTTACACTCTACATATTTCACGTTACAAGTTTGCACGTATCTCGATACAATATTGAATGTACATGTTTTTCCCGAGTACGTGATCTATAAAACCCACCACTAAATCTAAACGAAATTGTATTGACTGCAGCAACCATGTAGTAAAAATATGGGATGCATGAAGTGCTACCTAGATAGAATCAAGACATTAGACATAAGATTAACACGTGTATTTGCATGATCCATTTATATGTTACATGTTCATGTTGACTCGATACTTGTTTACTTGTTACTTGTTTTACACGCCACTTGTTTCATATTGACTTGTTCATACCATGTTACTTATTGCATTTCCCTTACTCTTGATTCCTTGCTCTTTTCCTGTTTATCTTTTGTTTTATTTTTGTTCCTGTTTCCCTTAACTTGTACCCCCTTGCGGCCCGTAACTTGTATTAACAGGTCTTCTTGTTTTCCCTTTTCTTTTCTTTTATTATAATATACTTGCAGGCCCAAATGGAGAGTTACTAGAATGTGTCGCTGACCAAGTGTTCTAGTTTATCATTATTATGTCATCTTTAGTTGTATTTTATTTCTTGCAACTATTTATTGTAATCCGGGCTTGTTTGACCCGTAATAATTTGTATTTTCCAGTTGCTAGTTATTTATGGATTATGTTATGAACTTTCGTTATCATATTGTGATTTATATGCCTGCGTGGTTCATTTCATTATCTTGTTATTGAGTTTACTTGTACAGCTTAAGAATGGTGTGTTCGCACCATTCGCTGGGCCTTAGTCTCGCGCCCGTATTTCCTCATTTTGGGAAGCGGGGCGTGACAGGTATACCATCCGGTCCTAAAGCCTTTCCTATTTTCATCCTTCCTAGAGCATTTGAATCTTCGATGTCCTAATTCTACGGAAAAAACATATACTTTCGACTCTCCCTCGAGTCCTCCATATTTAAGTTGCCCACAATCTTTTTATTTAATAACTTCTCAAAGTAATTTCGCCAGCTTTCCTTAATTTTCTCATCTTTTACTAAGACTATTGAATTCTCTCTCTTAATACACCTAATTGTATCTAGATCTTTTGTTTTCCTATCTTTTTATTTAGCAAGTTTATAAATGTTATTTTCTCTTTCTTTTGTTCCTAATTTTGTGTATGAATCTTCATAAGCCTTTTCTTTTTGCATCTCTTACCACTTTATTCACTTCTTTTCTAACGGTCTTATATTTCTACAAATCTTCTTCATTTATACTCTTTTGCCATATTTTAAAAGATGAACTTTTTTCTCTCACAATATTTTGGACTTGTTCTTGCCACCATCATATTCCTTTAGTTAGCCACCATTTGAAATTTCTCTTATGTACGTAGCCATTTTAGTCCACATCATATTTGTCTCACATTCCCAATTCCATGATGCTTCTTTAAGAACTTTATCTCTAAAAACCTTTAGTTTCTCTCTCTTCAAGTTCCACCACCTAATTTTTGGTTTCCGAATCTCCTTCCTCGCACATATGTGTTTCTCAATCTTAACATCCAACACCATTAATCTATGTTGTGAGGTTAAACACTCTTCCGGTATAACTTTACAGTCTTTACATGTCAAGCGATCCCCTTTTCTAGTAATGAAAAAATCAATCTGGCTCTTATTTATCCCACTTTTAAAGGTTATCAAATATTCATCCCTCTTCCTAAAATAAGTATTTGCTAGTATAAAATCATATGAAACGGCAGAATCTAATAGAACATCTCCACCATCGTTCTTATTTCCAAATTCATGTCCACCATGCACCTTCTCATATCTCATGTTATTTTCTCCTACATGTCCATTGAAATTTTCTCCTATAAATAATTTCTCACCTAAGGGGACTCCTTGAATTATCTCATCCATATCTTCCCAAATTTTATTTTTAGCTTGTGCATCTAATCCTACTTGAGGTGCATAAGCACTAATGATATTAATTATGTTTCCCCCTAATACAAGCTTAATTTGTATTATTCTATCATCCTTCCTATTAACACCCACTACATCTCTTCTGAATTTCTTATCTACTAAAATTCCTACTCCATTTTTATTTCTAATTTTACCTGTATAATATAATTTAAAATCATCTATCGCTTCAGTTTTCTCCCCTACCCTCTTTGTTTCTTGTAAACAAGCTATATTAATATTCCTTCTAATCAAAGTATCTACTAGTTCTATGCATTTTCATGTCAATGTTCTTATATTCCAAGTCGCTAACCTAAGCCTATTTTCCTTGACTAACTTTTTTACCCGCACACGTCCAGATTGGTGCAGGAACCCTTGCCCATTTTTCACCGCACCCGAGCGCCGGTGCCATCCCCTTGCACATTTTTCTGAAGCACCCAGAGGCAGGCATAATTTGATATTCATAATGGTGCACAATAATTATAGGAGAGGTGTTAGAGGGATATGTATGCAAGATTATTACTTTCGATTTTACAGATATGGTAAAAATAAGTTGATTTGCAAGAGTGCAAATCTACGAAGGGTGTATCCTTGAATGTGGAAGAGTTCATTTGAAATAATAAACCGAGAAGCTACAGTTTTAAATCTCTTATGTGATAAACAAGCATTACATGTGGGAGAATCTTGTGTGCACTCAAAAATCCTTGTACGGGAAGTCACCTCATGCATGGTTATAGAAGTTTGGAAAAGTTGTTTGCTCATTTAGGTTCTCTAGCAATATGGCTGATCACTCTCTTTTCACTAAGTGAAAACCCAAAAAGATCATTGTTCTTTTAGCATATGTAGATGACATCATTTTTACACGCAGTGATGCTTTTGTCGCTATCAAGCAATACTATCACAGGTCTTCCAGACAAAGGATCTTGACCCTCTTCGCTACTTCTTGGGTATTGAGATTGCTCGGTCCAAGGATGATATATTCCTTTCACAACAAAAGTAAGTTCTGAATATTCTTATTGGGACAAGGATGTTAAGATGTCGACTTAGTGACACACCTATATGAATTCCAATGTCAAGTATTTGCCTTCACGGGTGATTCTCTTCTGCTTGACCCCGATAAATATTGACGGTTGGTAAAGCTCAACTACCTCTTCGTTACCAGGCCTAACATAATATATGCAGTAAGCTCCATTAGTCAGTTTATGTAGGCCCCTACTGTTAATCACTGGGAAGTAATTTTTAGTATACCTAGATATCTCTAGAAGGATCATGAAAAGGCCTACTCTTTAGACCAATAAGTTCTTTCACTTTGCAGCGCTTCTTAGATGCTGACTGGGCTGGAGATCATAGGAAATATGGTAGTGGCTATTGTGTTTTCTTTTGCAACAATCTAGTTTTATGGAAGAGTAAGAAACAATCACTTGTTGGTCGTTCTAGTGCTGAAGCAAAGTACCGAGCTTTGAGACATGTTGTATTGTAGAGTCTTTGGCTCTGTTCTCTCCTTCGTGATTTGGGTATTCACCATGCCTTTCCAGCTCCTGTGTATTGTGATAATCAAACCATTATTCATATTTCAGAAAGTTCAATGTTTCATAAGCACACCAAATATATTGAAGTTGATACTTGATGTCAGAAATGAGTAGGAGAAGAAAGTCATATCTTTCACATATGTTCGTTCAGCAGAACAATGTTGACTTCCTCACCAAAACATTTCCACCCAAACTTTTTCGGAGTTCCTTGACAAGCTTGCTTTGAGAACATCTATGCCCCAACTTAAGGGAGTGTGTTAAAGTAGTACTACAGTAATAGTTTATTTTCCTGCCAATCACTGGTAGTGCAAGTGGTGAGATTTCTCACTTTTAAGTGAGAGTTCATAGGTTCGATTCCGACCTTAGATGGAATTAATTTGGGATGTTGAAATATTCCGTTCTCCCTAATGTGGGTTGCTACGGCCAAATGCCACAAAAAAAAGATAGTTTATTTTCTCGTATCGAATAGATAAGTACTCTAATGCACAAATACGGGTAAGGGATGTGGGTACAACACGTCACGAGTATGGGAATACGTGATCTTATAAAAAAGTAGGATATGAGTGTGTTGGTGGATACGTTAAATATAAAATATTTTATATTATATCTATAAATAAAAAAATATTTGTTTTGTTAAAAATACAAACTCTTAAACAATTTCATAGAACTATAAAAATACATCACAATTATGAACAATTTGGAATAAGAAATTGATAATCTAATTATCAAATCTTCGGGTATACTTATTTTGTGTTTGAGTATAAATGCAGAGACAAGTTTTTTAAATTTCTCTGGGACCCCAAACATTTATCAAAACATGTATTTTAAAAGAGGGTACTCTTTGGTTACACACCCAGAAGAACCTAAGGAGTATCGACACTTGACACGCAAATTTGATACAGGTACATCGGTCAATTGAAAGTATCCGTGCTTCCTAGGATAAGTATTTTTCTCTCCTTTCTCTGCTATGTAAGGAGACATTGTATCTTCTTATATTAATATCCAAGTCTTCTCTCTCATACTGTGAAACTCAATAAAAAGCTAAGACACACGGATACTTCCAAATGGTCGACACACGTGTCGGGTGCGTATCAGGTGTCGACACTCTTTGGTTATTCCCGGGTGCGTACCCAAGGAATACCCATATTTTTAATACATTTTTATACAATTTTTTTAATCAACTTTTAGACACAATTATGTTTAGATAAATGCTTGGAGTCGTAGTGTAATTTGAAAAACTTGTAGTTTACAATTCTGCTCAACCACAAAACATGTCTACCAATATTTGATAGTTGGATTATCATTTTTTTCCTCCAAAATGCTCATAATAATTATAATGTATTGTTATAGTTTTATGAAATTCTTTACATAATCGCATTTTTAACAAGATAAATAATTTTCTATATTTAGATATAATATAAAATATTTTATATTTAATGTATCCACCAACGCATCCATATCCTTTTTTTTTTGTAAAATCACATATCCCCGTGTCTGTATCGTATTGTATCCGTACCCGTATTCGGGCTTCACAGATAAAAAACACTGCAATGACATAATGCTCTTATCACAGTGTAAACCCAGGGACAGAGCTACTTGGGACCGGGACCAAAGAGGGTCACAGCCCCCCAACTATTTACAATCTTTCAACTAATACACACACACACAGCCAAATTCTAATTTCATTTTTTCAATTTTGTCTCTAAAACAAGCCCACTTAACCTATTCAATTGCTCTGGTAGCAGCCTATCAGTAAAAGGAAAAGCACAATTTTTTTCAAGTCCCTTAGTTGACCATAAATTTTTATCAGCCATCTTGACAATTAGTTAACCTTTTAAACTTCTCATTGTCTAAAACATTTTCTTTTTGAGAAAAAACATAAGATATTTCCTAAGAAGCAGAATACATTGCACTACATTTAAGGTGACGAGAAGTTCCTTACGCACCTATATAGGTGACCAAAGGTTATATTTCCAATTATGGCGGGTTTTTCAAGCAGTAACGCGTTTTCCAGTTATGGCGGGTTTTTCAAGCAGTCACGACTCACGCGCTACGACAATGCCAAACCCAAAAGAAAACTTTTGCCTTCATATTTGTGTATTTTATTTATTAGAAGACTATATGCCAGTGCATAGTTATGAAAATAATAATGATAATTATAGTAAAATCATCATTGTTCGTTGACCACCCAATGCTCATCCCTGGTGAGACTTTTTTCCCAAAATGACCCTTTTTTTAAAAGTTTTTCCAGAACTGACCTATTTTAATTTAAAATTCCATAAACGACCCACTCGCTTTTTGAAAAAGCGAGTTTGGTTAAAAATAACTCGCTTTTTCAGAAAGCGAGTGTTAAACTTTTAATTTTCGAAATGTTAGACTCGCTTTTTGAAAAAGTGAGTTATTTTTAACTAAACCCGCTTTTTCAAAAAGAGCGGTTGGTTATTTTGGTAAATACTTTCGAAAGTGGGTCAGCTTGGTAAATACTTTTAGAAAGTGAGTTAGTTTGGTAAATAATTTCAGCAAGTGGGTCAGTTTGATAATAAGTTCTTTCTATATCACATTGTCACTTCATCTTCTTTAGACTATTATATATGAAATCGTTTCTTTAGACTACTATATATGAAATCGTTTGTCAGGACTTTTTATATCACATTGTCACTTCATCTTCTTTGGTAATGATTTTATAAAGTTAGTAACTGTTTAGCAGTAGTCGAGAATATACATAACTTGACATTATTTCAGTATACACATAATTGATGTGTTTTAAGTTGTCGAGAATGAGCCCATAGATACTCTCAATCTCCGGTATACAAAGAATTAGTTTTTGACCTATCAATCATATGCGCTGAGTTCTTGCGCCAAATGTCTCACACTCACTTTCTGAAAAAGCGAGGGTGGTTAAAAGGGTCCATAATTTTTTTTTTATATATATTTCACATTGACGGAAATGACCAAGTTACCCCTTCCTTCATATAACCAGATTATCACCTTAGGGATAAAAGGGTCATGCGGTAGTGATAAAAGGGATATAATCAGATTATCCCTTTTATCACCTTAGGGATAAAAGGGATAAAAGGGTCATATGCACTGGGTTCTTGCGCCAAAAATTCTTCTATTAAAAGGGTGGTTGTAACTTCGTCCATGGCTGCTGTTATATATAATGGTAGACCACAAAAGCCTGACGTGGTAATTGATGAGACATGGTTCTCTAGTTCTGAATATTATCAGCAGACTAAGGTTTGATCATAATATATTGTTTTGTATTTCTTGCAGACTACGGTTTGGATCAATATGTTGATGCTCCTACCAATAAGTGCAAGAAATACAAAACAATATATTATGATCAAACTTTAGTCTGCTGATAATATTCAGAACTAGAGAACCATGTCTCATCAATTACCACGTCATGCTTTTGTGGTCTACCATTATGTATAACAGCAGCCATGGACAAAGTTACAACCACCCTTTTAATAGAAGAATTTTTGGCGCAAGAACCCAGCGCATATGACCCTTTTATCCCTTTTATCCCTAAGGTGATAAAAGGGATAATCTGGTTATATCCCTTTTATCACTACCGCATGACCCTTTTATCCCTAAGGTGATAATCTGGTTATATGAAGGAAGGGGTAACTTGGTTATTTCCGCTAATGTGAAATATATATAAAAAAAAAATCATGAACCCTTTTAACCACCATCGCTTTTTCAGAAAGTGAGTGTGAGACATTTGGCGCAAGAACTCAGCGCATATGATTGATAGGTCAAAAGCTAATTATTTGTATACCGGAGATTGAGAGTATCTATGGGCTCATTCTCGACAACTTAAAACACATCAATTATGTGTATACTGAAATAATGTCAAGTTATGTATATTCTCGACTACTGCTAAACAGTTACTAACTTTATAAAATCATTACCAAAGAAGATGAAGTGACAATGTGATATAGAAAGTCCTGACAAACGATTTCATATATAGTAGTCTAAAGAAACGATTTCATATATAGTAGTCTAAAGAAGATGAAGTGACAATGTGATATAGAAAGAACTTATTATCAAACTGACCCACTTGCTGAAATTATTTATCAAATTAACTCACTTTCTAAAAGTATTTACCAAGCTGACCCACTTTCGAAAGTATTTACCAAAATAACCAACCGCGCTTTTTGAAAAAGCGGGTTTAGTTAAAAATAACTCGCTTTTTCAAAAAGCGAGTCTAACATTTCGAAAATTAAAAGTTTAACACTCGCTTTCTGAAAAAGCGAGTTATTTTTAACCAAACTCGCTTTTTCAAAAAGCGAGTGGGTCGTTTATGGAATTTAAAAAAAACAGTTCAGTTCTGGAAAAACTTTCAAAAAAAGGGTCATTTTGGGAAAAAATTCCCCTGGTGAAGCCTTATATATAAATTGAATGGCCAAAAAGTGTTTTCAAATGTCATGAATTTGTGGAAGCACGAGTATGAGACAATATGTGCTAATTACGTATTAACTGCGATATGAAGGAAAGCAAGATGTGAGATGTCAAAAGTAGGTAAATCTTTGACATATAACATAGTTCAAGACCATATCAAATCCATGTGTTAGAAAGGACAAATTCAGCATAATGGTTACTCAAATATGTAGCATTTGGTTCAGAAAGACACACCTTAGAGCAAATGGTATTCTAAGTTTCAAAGGGACAGTCTCCCCCAATAGCTTAGTTTCTATTGCCAGCTTCAACAAAACCCTTCTAACTATATCTCCCAAATACATTCCAGCAACGAGCTTCTCAAAGACCTGAAAATTAAATAAAAACAAATTTAAAAAATCAAGGGAAAAAAGCATCAAAAACTGTAAATTCAGGGAGAGTTTCAGTGATTACACAGCATCCACCTATGCGGCAGTCCGATAACAAGAACTAATAAGAAATCAGGATATGGAGATTTCACACTGCAGTAACCATAGCACTGCAGTCTATTGTTACTGCTTTTGCACTTTCATTCTGAACTAGGATTAACTAGATATTTGTAATCTTGACTGTGAGTACTATTTTTGGGCCAGGGCAATGAGTATCATACTCCCTAAACTTTAGTACGTATAAGCATCATTCTTCGTATAACACTTACGCTTCTAATGCGGTTTGTTTTTGGGAGGCGTGTGGATGCACCAGGTGTGAGTTCTTACTCGATTTGTATTGGTGGAGGAAGCTCCGGTGTGGACGACCCTCAGCCCGGCGAACGGTAAGGATGTAGGCGGGAGTGAGGAGGAGGCTGGATGCTCGGTTCGGATCAGGAGGCTCGGATCCGAGGTCTTGTGTACCTGCAGACGGTCTAGGAACACCGAGATTAGTCCCGGTGGCAGACCCTCCAACGATCTAGTCAGCTACTGAGAGAGAGTAACAGTAACTAGAATTTTGAGTGGGAAAAATTCATTACCTGGGTAAGGGGTGGAGGGTCTGGTATTTATAGGAGAAGCCAACCGGGTCTGGACCCGTTTGGGACCGGGTCTGGACCCGGTTGCCCGTGGGCCTGAAGCGGTGGAAGCCCAAGCGGTATAGGGCTGACGTGGCAGAGGCCCGGGCGGTTTTCTGATATTGACGTGGCGGATCCGGATGATCCGGCGATGCACGTTTCCTGAGCTGTGGCCCAGGAGGGACCACGTCATCCGATCCATATTACAAGCCCCCCACTCCTGGAAGGCTGGGTGATCCAGCCATGCAGGAGTGGTTCTTTGCCTCTGTAAGAAGAGCAGGGTGGTGTGTGCGGCGAGAAGATAGGATCTGTTACTTCCAGGAGAGGCCAGGGATAGGAGGAAGGGATCCCCTAGTGGAGCCTTAGGGTCGGCAGACGAGCCTCGAGGGTCGGCAGGCGATCCCCTTGCTAGTTTGAAGAGCGAGAGGACGTCGAGGTCTGTCGGGTTGGAGCTTGGTTTTCCGAGCGTCTGGGGTCGGCAGACGAGCTCCTAGGGTCGGCAGACGATCCTCTCGCTAGTTGGAAGAGCGAGGGGACGTCGAGGTCTGTCGGGTTGGAGCTCGGTTTGCCGAGCGTCTGGGGTCGGTAGACGAGCTCCAAGGGTCGGCAGACGATCCTCTCGCTAGTTGGAAGAGCGAGGGGACGTCGAGGTCTGTCGGGTTGGAGCTCGGTTTGTCGAGCATTGGGGTCGGCAGACGAGCATAGAGGGTCGGCAGACGATCCTCTCGCCAGCTGAAAGAGCAATGGGACGTCAAGATCCGCCGGACAGAGGTCGTCTCGCCGAGCATGGGGGTCGGCAGATGAGCCCCTCGCCTGTTGGATAGAGGAGGGATTTGGGGCTCGTGGTGCCATCCGAGCTCCGAGCCTCCTGTGACTAGAGGGGGATCTTGGGGCTCGCGGTGCCATCCGAGCTCCAAGCCCCCTGTGAATAGAGGTGGGTTCTGGGGCTCGCGCTTTCATCCGAGGTCCAAGCCTTCGAACTTGGTAGCGGCGGCTGAATGGAACGCAATGGAGCGTCGAGGGTCGGTAGAAACGATCCCCTCGCTAGTTGGACGAGCGAAGGGACGTCAAGATCTGTTGAGTTGGAGCTCGGCTTACCGAGCGTCGAGGGTCGGTAGAGACGATCCCCCCGCTAGTTGGAAGAGCGAGGGGACGTCAAGATGTGCCGAGTAGGGGCCTTCGTGTCGAGCATAGGGGGTCGGCCGGCGAGCGTAGAGAGTCAGCAGACGATCCTCTTGCTAGCTGAAAGAGCAAGGGGACGTCAAGATCCGCTGGACAGAGGTCGTCTCGCCGAGCACGGGGGTCGGCAGACGAGCCCCTCGTCTGTTGGATAGAGGAGGGATTTGGGGCTCGCGGTACCATCCGAGTTCCGAGCGTCCTATGAAAATAGGGAAAGATATTATGGCTCGCGGTGCTATCCGAGCTCCGAGCCTCCTATGAAGATAGGGGAAGATATTGGGGCTCGCAGTGCCCTCAGAGCGTCGAGCCTTCTGACTTGTTTAAATATTTGTTGGAATAAGGCTTGGGGGCATTAGGGTAATTTATTGCCAAGTGCTGACGTCACGTGCACAAGAATCGAAGTGACTTTAGATCTTAGTGGCCGTTAGATCTTGATCATTTAAGATCAACTGGCCATATCTGATTGCGAAAATCGAGGACTCGCTTTCTCCGCTATAAATCTCCCCCCCTCCCTACTTTTCTTTTCTTCATTTCTTTACTTTCACTTTCCAATTTCATAAGAACATGGTCTTACTTGCCGTCGGCGAATTTTTTCGGTGATTGCACGGTGCACATTTCAGGTTAGTACCTCTGTTTAGTAATGTCACGCTCTCAGTCCGGATCCGAGGCCAGCTTGTCCGGCCGCTCTGTGCAGGATGCCGAATCCGATACGTCCTTGTCCCTGAGCAAATATAAGGTTGAGGAGGTTCTAACCGACCCTGGATCAGATGGCGATGGTGACGTGGTTTTTGTCGTGTCGCCGCTGAGATCCCGAAAGCCGGGGAAGGAGCCCGTGGATGAGGGCGAGGAGGAGGAAGAGGAAGGTCGGGGTGTCGAGGGCAATGAGGATGATGAGGATCAGGATGCGGAGGATGATGGGGAGGATGTCGAGGATGAGGAGGATGTTGAGGATGATGAAGGTGAAGATGAAGGGGAGCCCGCTCAGGAAGGTGCTGGCGAAGGCACAGCAGGAGGGGCAGTCGGTGTGGAGGACAACCTTCCACCTCTGCCACCTTTGTTGACGCCGTCTCCCGAGAGAAAGGCTCGCCCTCGTCGGAAGAAGAGGAAGTTAAGCCTTCCGGATAGTCCCCCACCTCCGGACAAGTATGCCCCTAGATCGGGGTTCGAATTTCCCCCGGACTCCTTTAAAAATTCGGGGTCGATCAGGATGTACCCCGACGATGTCAAAGATACCGACCCTCTTCCTCCTGTACCGGGCGAGGAGAGCTGGGTGAAGATTCGGATGGACAGCATCCAGTGTGTCTTGAAGGCGGACTATCTTCACATTTTGAGGGCGTTCCACTTCATTCCTCGGGAGTTTGCAGTCTTTATTCCGAGCCCCGGCATTCGATCCACTACAACCCTTGCACCGGGCTATTGTATCTTTTCCGAGGACGCCTTCGTCTCGGGACTGAGGCTGCCGCTGCACCCCTTCGTCAAGAGGGTCTTAAATTGGGCGAAGCTAAGCCCGATGCAGTATAGCCCAAACTCTTGGAAGCACTTGATTTGTTTCATCTTGAAGTGCCAAGAGAAGGGCGTGAAACCAAGGTTGACCTACTTCCGAGCCATCTTAGGGATCAGCTTGCTCGGCGATGCAGAGGGGATTTTTTACTTCTTGCTTAGGCCCCATAAAAAGGTGATGCACGGCCATCCGGATTCCATCAAAGGGTGAAAAGAGAAATACTTCGTGGTCCGGAGCGAGACGTCTTGGAGGATTCCACCTCCTGAAATTTCTTCAAGCCGAACTACAGACCTTCGAAGCGGAGTGACTTGTCAGAGAAGGAGTGGAAGATAGTTGACAAAATTGTTGGGGAGCACAGTATAGCGTGGCCTCGAGTGACGGAGATGCACCTGGCCCGGGCCAGACTGAGCCCAGCCAACCCTAGTATGTTTTCGTTCTGAATTTTTGTATTTTTCTGCCTTCGTGTTAACGTTAGCCTTTCTTTTATTTTTGCAGAGATGACGTCCCAGTAGGTCGATGACAGGCGTGCCTTGATCGCGGCCGCCGGGAAGAGGAGGACAGAGAGGGTGAAAGAGGCGGAGCAGGAAAAGCTGGCCGCACAAGGTGCGGGGTCCGGGAAGGGACCAACTCCGGCGGCCGAGGAGCCTTCTCCCGCGAAGAAGACCAAAAGGCACCACCCCCATACGCCGAGGGCACCTCGGGATGCGGGGGGAAGTTCAGGCAGCAAGAGGACCGTCGATGCCCCGGGGCAGAGGCTTCCCCCACCTCGGCCCTCTGCCGAGGAGATGGTGGAGCAACAGGGGCTGCGGCCCTTCGCTCCTGATTGGTCGATTGTACAGGGGGACTCCTTGCTCGAGGGTCCTGTGGCCATCGAGTTCGTCAAGAAGGTCGCCACCGAGCGAGATCGGATGGTGCTGGCGACGCAGACGTCTGACCAGGCCTTCATGCGCTGGTCTCAGGCGTCGATCTCGGTAAGTGTTTGAGACTTTGTATTTGGTTTGGGTTCTAGAATTTTACTGATTTTTTCTTCCTCGGACAGGCGATGCTTCACGGGCAGCACTTTCAGAAGTGCTTGGAAAAGGAGATCCTCATTGAGAAGAGGAATGCTGAGAAGTATCTCCGCGAGCTGAATAAGGCGAAGAGCATGGCAGCTGTCCACGAGGCCTAGATGGCCTCGCTCATGGACCACCACAAGAAGAATGTGGAGCGCCTTGAGCAGAAGATCGAGGATGAGGCGAAGAAGGGGAGGAAGGCCCTGGAGCGGATGGAGATTGCCTCGGCGGATAGTCTCATCATGGCACAGGACGAGGCCTACGATCTTGCCAAGGAGCATTTTCGGAGGATCTATCCAGACCAGAACGTCGACCACCTCCACTACAGCTGGCAGCCGGACCTTCTGCCGACTCCGGGTGGCGAGGAGATGGGTGACGAAGAGGTGCCACCTCCCCCCAAACATGGATTAGGTTTTTCCTCCTTTTTTATACATGCCTCGCGCGGACTAGCCACCGCAATTTTGTAGCAAACTTTTGAAAGTAATGAAAGATAGCTTTTTTGGCCGAGGCTGCGTAACTTTTGCATAATTTGTAGCTCCTTCGTGACTGGTTGTTTTCTCTCGTCTTTTTGGTGGACGCGCGAGGTCTTTAGGTGCCGGTCCTGTTTCCACCGAGGAATTCCTGGTACAAGCCGGGAAGGAGGCCATGGAGGCAGCTCTGGCTCGCCAGCGAAAACAGGCTCGGGACCGAGCGGCCGCAGTCAATTATTTCTTGAACAAGTCTAAGGAGCTCGGTCTGGAGGTGGCTCGTCTGAAGAAAGCCATAGCCGACCGGGACTGGTGGGTAATCGAGACGGACTGGTCCATCTCGGATGCCTCGAGTGGACGGTCGGTTTCGAAGTCTTTCCTTCGTGAGGCCGTTGTTGAGAAAGAGTTGGAGATTCGCAGGCTGAAGCTGGTGTTGGGCGCAGGATTGATCAAGGAGGCGAGCAACTCGACCCCATAGCGGTCTCCGATATTTTTATTGGAGGATGCCCAGCCTGAAGATGCGGGAAGCTCGGTGGCAGGGATCTCTTCCCTGGTTGGTCCGGCCGAGCGTGAGAGGAGCCCTGAAGGGAGCGCCGAATTTGAGTTTTAAGCCGGATGTGAGTGAGTTGTAAGCTGTGCATTATCTTTGTACCGATGTTCATTGAGTTGTAAGCGATGAGTATAATAAGAAATTTCGATTTTCTGAACCCTGATAGTCTTATTGGGCGAGGTGACCTGGTGCAGCGGGCGCCTATGTAGTGGCGTTGATTCTTTGGATGGTCATTAATGGCGACATTTCACCTCTCAATAAGAATTAATGGCGACGTTTCGCCTTCCGCCGTTTGGGATTCCCAGACGCAAAAATTGCGCGTTTCAGGGGCTATATAACCCCCACTCCCCCTCGTTGGTTGTCAAGAAGAGTGGCTAATCTGTCGCTTGACTTGGGTGCCTGCCGAAGGTGGGCGCTCCGAAATTAAAACTTTTCCGAGGGCTCCGGATTGGAGGCACATCAATCACCGTCGAACAATTCGGGGTTTGGGTCTCGAGGGCCGTAAGACCCCGGGTTATTCGCTGGTGAGTGGTGGGCCGACCAATTGGTTCGGAGCGTCGGAGAAAGCCGAAGGTCGGTGGCTCCCCTGCCGTCCTCGAACAATTCAGAATTTTGGCTTGTGAGGGCTATAAACTCCGGGTTGTTCGCGGGCGAGAGGAGGGTCGACGGAAAGACTCGGGGCGTCTGCCGAAGGCGGACGCTCTAAACCTTAATGAAAATTTTGCTGATGTATGGGCGTGGCTGGCGGTTGCCGCCTTGCGCTTGGGTTGGTCGGCTTGAAGAAGCCCAATCCATGCCAAGGGCAGATGTCGAGCCCCCTCACCGGGGAGAAGGCCAGTAATGGGTGGCCGGAGGTCGCCGCCGAACGTATCGACCGAGTGGCTTTGAAGAAAGCCACTGCCTTGCTCGGGACGGATGCCGAGCCCCCACACCTGTTCTCAGGAAGATGGTACGGGTGTGGCTGGCGGTTGTCGCCTCGCACACAGGTCGGTGGGCTTGAAGAAGCCCCAAACCTATGCCAGGGGCAGATGCCGAGCCCCCACACTGGGGAGAAAGCCAGTAATGGGCGTGGCTGAAGGTCATCGCCGAGCGTAATGGTCGAGGTGCTTTGAGGAAAGCCCCGACCTTGTTCGAGGTCGACGGCGAGCCCCCACACTTGTTCTCAGAAAGATGGTACGGGTGTGGCTGGTGGTTGCCGCCTCACGCATAGGGCTTGAAGAAGCCCCAAACTTGTGCCAGGGGCAGATACCGAGCTGCCATACTGGGGAGAAAGCCAGTAGTGGGCGTGGCTGAAGGTCGTCGCCGAGCGTAATGGTCGAGGTGCTTTGAGAAAAGCCCCGGCCTTGCTCGAGGTCGACGGTGAGCCCCCACATTTGTTCTCAGGAAGATGGTATGGGTGTGGCTGGCGGTTGCCGCCTCGCGCACAGGACGATGGGCTTGAAGAAGCCCCAAACTTGAGCAGGGCTGGGGCTTTCCTCAAAGCACCTCGACCATTACGCTCGGCGACGACCTTCAGCCACGCCCACTACTGGCTTTCTCCCCGGTGTGGGGGCTCGGCATCTGCCCCCACACTTGTTCTTAGGAAAACGGTACGGGTGTGGCTGGCGGTTGCCGCCTCGCGTATAGGTCGGTGGGCTTGAAGAAGCCCCAACCTTTGCCAGGGGCAGATGCTGAGCCCCCACACCGAGGAAAAAGCCAGTAGTGGGCATGGCTGAAGGTCGTTCGCTGAGCGTAATGGTCGAGGTGCTTTGAGGAAAGCCCCGGCCCTGCTCGAGGTTGACGGCGAGCCCTCACACTTGTTCTCAGGAAGACGGTACGGGTGTATCCGAGTGCCGAGCTGTAAGCCTGTAAGAGAAGCTTTTCTGGCTTTCGATGCCATCCGAGCGTCGAGCCGTAAGCTTGTAAGGGAAGCTTTTCTGGCTCGCGATGCTATCCGAGCGCCGAGCCGTAAAGCTTGTAAGGGAAGCTTCTTATGGCTCGCGATGCTATCCGAGCGCCGAGCCGTAAGCTTGTAAGGGAAGCTTTTCTGGCTCACGATGCTATCCGAGCGCCGAGCCGTAAGCTTGTAAGGAAAGCTTTTCATGGCTCGCGATGCTATCCGAGCGCCGAGCCGTAAGCTTGTAAGGGAAGCTTTTCTGGCTCGCGATGCTATCCGAGCGCCGAGCCCGAAACATGTTTTTTTTTATATGAATCAATACGAAGCCACAAACTTGTTTTAAGAAAGCTGACATATTTACAACATATTGGAATTTTACTAAAAACAAGGCACGACGTGCCGATTACATTCTTCATAATTTACATGGGATGGAGGCTAGTCCTCTTCTCCTAGGAACTTGATGAGGTGCTCCGCATTCCAGGGCCTCTTGATGGCCTTGCCTTCTGAGTTGGTTAGGCGGTACGTTCCCGGACGCACAACCTCAGATACTTTGTAAGGGCCCTCCCAGTTTGGGGCCAATTTCCTTTTCTGGCCGGGACTAGATACAGCCAACTTTCGGAGGACGAGATCTCCGAGTTTGATGTCGGTGGGACGCACCTTCTTGTTGTAGAACTTTTCGATCCTTTGTTGGTAGATGCTCCTTCTGATGGCAGACTTCTCCCTGACCTCGTCTATGAGGTCCAGGTCGGCTCGCAGCTGTGCAGAGTTACTTGCTTCATTGAAGGCCATGATCCGGGGCGAAGGGATCCCGATTTCCAGTGGAATGACGGCCTCCGCTCCGTATGTCAGATTGAATGGCAACTCCCCCGTGGGGATTCTCTTTGTCGTCCGGTGGGCCCAGAGAATGCTTGGCAGCTCAACGACCCATAAACCCTTGGATGAGTTATCGAGTCATTTCTTGAGACCGTCAAGGATTTGGCGGTTCGCGTTCTTGGCCTGACCGTTGGACTGGAGGTGGCATACTGAGGAGAAGCGCTGCTGGATCCCGAGATCTTCGCAGAATTTGCGAAAATGCTTACCCGCAAATTGAGTCCCATTGTTCGTGATAAGCACCTGTGGGATCCCGAACCGACAGACGATGTGTTTCCAGAAAAACTGTTGGGTCTGTTGCTCGGTGATCGTTGCTAATGGCTCTGCCCCGATCCACTTCGTGAAGTAGTCGATCGCCACTATGAGAAACTTCCTTTGGCCCGTTGCCTTCGGAAATGGGCCTACCAGATCCATCCCCTACATTGCAAAGGGGGACGGACTGGCCATGGAACGGAAATTTGCTTGCGGAGCCCTCTTCATGGGGGAGAACCGTTGACAGGGACCGCACTTCTTCACTAGGGTGAGGGCATCTTGCAGCATAGTGGGCCAGTAGTACCCGTGATTCAAAGCCTTTCGTGCTAGCGAGCGGCTTCCCATATGGCATCCGCCGATCCCCTCGTGTAGCTCCTTGATGGCGTACTTTGCTTTATCAGGGTCAGGCAGCGGAGGTAGGGTCTGCCATCCATTGTTGTGTAGGACCTTTTGAAGAGGGTTGCGTCGATTATGGCGAACCTTTCTGAACGGACCCTGACCCGCCTCGCTTCGGCCCGGTCTTCGGGGAGCTCTCCCTTGATTAGAAATTTCTTGATTAGAGTGCTCCAATCGTCGGGAGGAGCTCCGTCTTTAATGCATAGAGCCTCAGGGAAGTCTGTGCTTGGCTTCAGCAGGACTTCAATTAGGACGGTTCGGTCGAGGACTTCAAAGGATGAGGAAGCTAACTTTGACAGGGCATCGGCCTGGGTGTTCTGCTCTCTGGGGATCCTTAAGACGACCGATTCGTCGAAGGACATTAATAGTCGGTGGACTACGGCCAGGTATCTGATCATCCGATCGTCATGGGCCTTGTACTCCCCAGTGATCTGGTTGACCACAAGCTGAGAGTCACTAAAGGCCCTGATCCGTTTGGCACCGGCGTGATGAGCCAGGGTGAGCCCGGCGATCGTGGCCTCGTACTCGGCCTCGTTGTTAGAGGCCGAGAAGTTGAGGCAGAGGCAGTATTGAAGGAGAAAATCATCTGGACCCCGCAGAATGATGCCCGCACCACTCCCCGCTTCGCAAGAGGAACCGTCGACGTAAACTTTCCACGTCTGGTCGGCTTCCTTGCTTGTCGGCTGCTCAAAGATGGTGCATTCTGTGATGAACTCGGCGAGGGCCTGCCCTTTGATGGTCGTCCTTGGATGATAGCCGATGTCATACTGACTGAGCTCGATCGACCACTTCACTAGTCGTCCCGAGCTCTCGGGCTTATAGAGCACGGCCTTCAGGGGTTGATCCGTGACCACCTGGACTAAATGTGCCTGAAAATATGGACGGAGCTTCCGTGCGGCCATGACCAAGGCGTATGCTACTTTCTCCATCTTGGAATATCTGATCTCGGCGTCGAGCAGGACATTGCTCACATAGTACAGAGGCTTTTGGACTCCTTCTCGAACGAGGACGGCGCTGAGTACGTTCTCTGAAGCCGAAAGGTAGAGCTAGAGTGGCTCGCCCGGTTCGGGCTTACTAAGGAGAGGAGGATTGACGAGGCACTCTTTTAGTTGGGCGAAGGCCTCTTATTGCTGAGTGCCCCACTCGAACCCTCCGGTGCCGCGTAGTGCCTTAAAGAATGGAAGGGACTTCTCTCCAGACTTGGAGAGGAAACGGCCGAGGGCTGCCAGTCTTCCCGTTAGCCTCTGGACAAATTTAATGTTCCTGGGAGGGGCCATATCTATTATGGCTTGGATTTTTTCGGGGTTCGCCTCGATGCCGTGTTGGCTGACGATGAACCCGAGGAACTTTCCCGAGGAGACGCCGAACGCACACTTCGCCGGATTGAGCCTCATGTTGTGGGTTCGAAGGACCCCAAAGGCCTCTTCCAGGTCGGCATCGTGATCTTGTCCCTGTTGGCTTTTGACGAGCATGTCATCGACGTACACCTCCATATTGCGCCCGATTTGATCCCTGAAGACTCGGTTAACGAGCCTTTGATAAGTAGCACCGGCGTTCTTCAGTCCGAAGGGCATGACCCGGTAGCAGTAGAGCCCTTGGTCTGTGACGAAAGACGTCTTGGCTATGTCGGGAAGAAACATTTGGATCTGGTTGTAACCGGAGAAGGCGTCCATGAAGGACAAGAGCTCGTGACCCGATGTGGCGTCGATCAGAGCATCGATGCTGGAGAGAGGGAACGGATCTTTGGGGCACGCCTTGTTGAGGTCCGTGAAGTCTATGCAGATCCTCCAGCTCCCGCTCGCCTTTTTGACCATCAAGACGTTTGCCAGCCACTCAGGATAGCTGACCTCTTGTATAAAGCGAGCAGACAAGAGTTTGTCCACTTTCGCATTCACCACCTGCTGTCGCTCCGGGGCGAACTTACGTCGCTTCTGGACGACCAGCTTCGAACCGGAGATCATGCTGAGTTTGTGCATGATGAGATCCTCGGAGATACCGGGCATGTCAGAGGACTTCCAGGCAAAGAGGTCGACATTGCGGTGAATGCAGTTGATCAGGGCAGATTTGAGGTTGGGAGCGAGGGAGCAGCTCACTCGGAAACACCTTGACGCGTCCCCCGTCTCGAACAGGACATCTTCTAGCTCGTCTGCCGGTTCTGGTTCCGAATGGGTTCTCTCGGGCTGCAGCTCGACAGCGTCGAGGGGAAATACCCTGCCCCCGATCGCCGTCATGTAGCACGATCATGCTGCTTCTTGGTTTCCTCGGACAATTCCGACACCAGTGTTGGTAGGAAACTTCATCTTTTGGTGGTAGGCCGAGGAAACCACCTGGAGGGAGTAGAGCCCGGGACGGCCGAGTATGGCGTGGTAAGCTGCCTTGACGTTTACGACCATGAAGTCCATTGACTCGGTCCTTCGGTGTGGAGTCGTGCCTGCAGTGACGTCTAAAGTGACGATCCCCTCTATTGCCACCGGGATGCCGGAGAATCCATGCAATGTGTATCCGACTGGCTTTAGCTTATCTCGGGAGAGCTTCAAGTTCTCGAAGGCTTCTAGGAAGAGGATGTTTACCGAGCTTCCGTTGTCAACGAGGATGCGTTGGACCTCGAAGTTCGCCATGCTGAGGCTGACAACGAGTGCGTCACAGTGCGGGAGCCGAACTCCTTCCAAGTCTTCCCCCGAGAAGGAGACAGGGAGTTACTGGACCTGGGGGGAGAGGGGGCCCTGGACGGCGTTGACATCCCGGACGAACACCTTGTGGGAAGTGTTGTACTCCCCTCCCATTGGCTCTCCGTGGACGTAATGTAAGATGGCCTGACCCTCGGGTTCTTCAGGATCCTGGTCCTGCTCGGGGCGCTGTCTGGGCGCTCGAGGAGGAGGGGAAACCCTCCTGTTCCTCGTATCCCTCTGGTCCCGAGCGTCTTCCCATTTGAACTCTCGGAGGTACTCACGTTGGATGAGGGCCTCGATCTCGTCCTTCAGGGCACAACAATGATCTGTGTCGTGCCCGTTGTCCCGGTGGAAGCGGCAGTAGAACCGCTGATCCCTCTTCTTGTTGTTGTTGTTGTTTGGCCGAGGGAAAAATTGCACGAGGTCCCTGTCTTCGATCGCTAAGAGAATGGTTGACACGTTCTGCGTCAACGGAGTGTATCTCTCAAAGCGAGGGACCGGAGGAACCCTTTTCGTGGTGCCCCGTCTCTTGGAACTTTCTTCGCTGGCTCGACCTCGTCAGCCTTGCATTTTCCCTTCCCGGGGATTTCTTTTGAGTCCTCTGGATTCAGGGCCTCCTCGGCTCGGATGTATTTTTCAACCCGATTGAGGAGGTCGGAGAAATCTATAGGGGGCTTCTTCGCCAGAGAGGCCTTCAGCTGTCCATGACGGACGTTGTGCCGGAATGCTGCCGAGGCGACCCCTGGGTCGAGGGAGGAGACCGATCTTGCCTAAGTGGTGAATCTTCGGACTAACACCCGGAGCGACTCCCCTTCCTTCTGCCGGAGGCCAAGTAGGGACGCACTTGTCCTTTCAGCCTTTCAGTTGGTCACAAAGTGGACGAGGAAGTTGCCCTCCAATTGGTCGAAAGAATAGATGGAGCCGGGGGCGAGCTTGGAGAACCATTCCCGAGCCGAACCCCGGAGGGTGGCGAGGAAGGCGCGGCACGGGAGGAGATCCGATGCGCTGTGAATCATCATGAGGGTTTTGAAGCCCTCCATGTGATCAGCCGGATTGCCTTCCCCGTCATAAGTCTCGAATTGAGGTGGGCAAAAGTTCCGGGGTATTTCCGCCCACAAGATGGCGGTGGAGAAAGGAGGTCGGATGGGCCTGTATCCCTGGGCCGGCCTCGGGCCGCCGTCCCTGAAGTGGTCGAGGCGGTCTTCCATTTCTTGGAGGTGCTTCAAGATGTCATCGTCATACTCCGGCTGGACTGTCGGGATGCGAGACACGCTGGCCTCGGCATCCGAACAGGAGTGAGAGCGGCGAACATCTAAATCGACGGGGGTTCCCCGGATGGCCTCCATGATTTCTTTTCGGAAGTCTTGGAACTCCTGGTGGGTGACCGGAGCTCGCTCAGCCAGATTTTGCTGAGCCGGTGGGCACCGGCCGACGCAGCTGAGTGCCAGCCCCTACCCTTGGGACGGAGGTTTGGGATGGTTCGGGGCCGAGTTGGAAGCGGCTCCTCTCCTACTCTGGCTTGCCTGTCGATTCTGGATTACCCCCGCAGGTCGGGTTGGATCGGACGGGAGGTACCCGGTTGGAGTCCGTGACTGACCCCCCGGTTGTTGGATGCATGAGCGTCGGCGCCGACGCCCTGTGGAGCCACGTCCTACCGACGCGCTGAGGTAACAACTCTCGTGGCTTTGGGCGCCATGTGAGCTCGGGTTGACGGGATACCGTTGATGGCTGAGCTCGGACCGGCGTCTGCACTAGGAGAGTTTTCCACAGACGGCGGCAACTTGATGCGGTTTGTTTTTGGGAGACGTGTGGATGCACCAGGTGTGAGTTCTTACTCGATTTGTATTGGTGGAGGAAGCTCCGGTGCGGACGACCCTCAGCCGGGCGAACGGTAAGGATGTAGACGAGAGTGAGATGGAGGTTGGATGCTCGGTTCGGATCAGGAGGCTCGGATCCGAGGTCTTGTGTACCTGCAGACGGTCTAGGAACACCGGGGTTGGTCCCAGTGGCAGACCCTCCGATGATCTAGTCAGCTACTGAGAGAGAGTAACAGTAACTAGAGTTTTGAGTGGGAAAGATTCATTACCTGGATAAGGGGTGGAGGGTCTGGTATTTATAGGAGATGCCAACCGGGTCTGGACCGGTTTGGGGCCGGGTCTGGACCCGGTTGCCCGTGGGCCTGAAGCGGTGGAAGCCCGAGCGGTATAGGGCTGACGTGGCAGAGGCCCGGACGGTTTTCTGATGCTGACGTGGTAGAGGCCCGAACGGTTTTCTGATGCTGACGTGGCGGATCCGAATGATCCGGCAATGCACGTTTCCTGAGGGGATCCTGTGGCCCAGGAGGAGCCACGTCATCCGACCCATATCAGCTTCTTTAAGATTTTAATTATGAAATGTAGGGAGGCATCATGCTTCGCTGTTTTACAATAATAACAAAAATAACAAATTGGCTTATACCTGTTCTCCAGGTCTTGGACTCTCCATATCTAGTTGGGTATCAAAGTCTGTTACAGGAAGTTGAGGTGAAACAAAATCTCCCCATTCCATGTTGATGGCCTGGGAAAATAAGGAATAGCACAAAACCCTCACTCTCATATTATAAATAAAAAATAATACTTACACAAACAATTCATTGCATGATTCACCGAAACAACAATATTTCCAACGAAGATTTAAGATTCTGACCATATGTCCATCCTCATTATGTGGCCCATGCCACTTGGGAATAGAACCAAGAGACTCAAAGTAGGCAGCATTTGTCCCATCCCCTAAAATAACAGCGGCCACAGTATTACTGCTGCAGTATTTACCTCCAAGCAACGTCCCGACCGTATCATTAACCTGGATAGCAATGTGAACACAGAAAATATTATTAATCCACATACAGCCAATTACAAATGGTCAGATATATGAAAATTCAAAAAGGAGAAATTGTTACCACAGAAGAAATATGCATTCCCACTCCATGTTTCACCATGGCCTCGTTCATCGATGCCAAAGAATCCTTTCCCATCTGATTCAGTAACTAGAGGGGTTAACAGTTGATATATTAAAGAAGTTACAGGGTTCAAATAAAAATAACAAACCTTGAAGTATATGTCCGCCAGGTTAGTGGCTCGCTAAAAAGGTTAAATCTAAAAATATATGGGAAATGATAAAACTACCGCATCTGCATTACATTCTGCTTACTCATTGTTTCTGTTTGGTAGGTCCCATTAGATTCATACGTTATGAGTAATTGTTATACGTTTCAGCGTAGTGTTGTCACTTGAGCAACGACCACGAGTCCTGTATCAATATGTTGCCTATAGAAGTCAGTAGTCATTTGCTACACTGTTTAATAATTCTATTGTTTAGAAATAATGGTCATCTATTGTACTATAAAGAAAATCAATCAATGTTCCACTGCATGGCTTGACGTAAGCCACTCAATATTTATTTAATATTGTTGTAGATTAATGTGTAATCAGCTTTCCGTTGTTTGCAATCCATTTGAAGGACAAACTTGATCAATTGAATTTGTGATTAGGGCAAACTTGTCTGCCTCACTTTATTGATGCGTGAACCTCAAATTGCGCTTCGCACCTTTAGATAACTTCTACACTTATAGAAGCTACAGCGAACAATTTTTTCCTTAATGTCCTTGATCCACACTTTCCCATCCATTTCTATACTCAATTCTTTTTGGTTATTTACACTAAATCCCTAGGCTAATACATTTTATTCGCTGAAGAATGTTTTAAAATCAATTTAAATGAAAATAACAATTAGCTAAATGGGAGATGTGGTTAAGACTATTAGGTATTATGCTTCTGGAATACCCTTCCATAAGTAGATTTTTCCAAAATGACCCACTTTTCGAAAATCTTTACCAAATGGACCTACTTTCGAAACTAATTACCAAACTGGCCCACTCGCTGTTTTAAACAGCCAGTTTAGTTATAGGAATTTTCTCCAACACTTGGAGAAATCTCGCTAAGTCTCAAAACACTAAAGCTAAACTCGCTATTTTGAAAAGTTTCCATAATTGAACTAGACAGCTTTCTGAAACAAGAAGTCTAGTTCAATTAGGGTCGTTGTTTGAAACGGCAAGTCTAGTTCAATTATGGTCATTGTTTGAAACAGCGAGTTTAATTAAAGAAATTTTCTCTAACACTTGGAGAAATCTCACCAAGTCTCAAAACATTAAAGTTAATCTCGCTGTTTCAAAACGCGACCATAATTGAACTAGACTCGCTGTTTGAAATAGCGAATCTAGTTCAATTAGGTCGCTCTTTAAAACAGCGAGTATAGTATAGGAATTTTCTCCAACACTTGAAGAAATCTCGCTAAGTCTCAAAATACTAAAGCTAAACTTACTATTTCGAAGCGACCACAATTGAACTAGACTCACTAATTCAATTAGGGTCGCAGTTTCAAATAGAGAATTTAGTTATAGAAATTTTCTCCAACACGTGAAATCTCGCAAAATCTCTAAACACTAAAACTAAACTCGTTGTTTCAAACAGCGACTTTAATTCACACTCTAATTGAATTAGACTCACTATTTGAAAGAGCGGGTATGTCAGTTTGGTAATTAGTTTCGAAAGTGGGTCAGTTTGGTAAATAGTTTCGAAAAGTGGTTCATTATGGAAACAAATTCTCCATAAGCATGTGGACCAAGTTCATGAAATTTTACCAATTAATCTAATTTGATAGGGCCAGAAGAACAATACAGTTTTTCAGTTTCTAGTTGGAACTACTATGACAATCTTAAAAACCTTACCACAGATAGCTTTGACTCACAAAAAAAAAGAGGATAGGTAACGGAAAACTAAAAAATGTAAACCAAAACAAGGTGAAAAGAGCAAGTAATTTTTATCAGTCTAAGAAGCACGGGAACAAAATTTTACAATACTGCACTGGAATATATAGTGCCGCATCAGATACTAGTCTTATAACAGTGTCTGACACGACATGACATGAGTTCCGGATATGAGTTTCTATGCTCCGTAGTTAAAAACAATTCTACTATTATCATGAAATATCACAGATGACCCTTGTCTTAATAGTTATCAAATACTTGAGGCAAAACTAAGTTCACAATTACACTTCCGCCAGTGAAAGTTAAAAGAGTAAAACTTACACTCTCCTTGATAGAAAAGCCTTTGTTCCACTCCACAATGGTCTCTCGTGATGTTGAATCATAGATAATAGGAAATGAAAAAGTAAACCCAATTTCATTAGGTTTTGCATCTGGAATACTGGAATTGCTTGCAGAAATAAATTTTACAAGCTTTTCAGCAAGATAGTTATACAGCTCCTGAAATCAAGATTCCAAACATTTTATTGGCAACTCGGTCTATAAAGAGGTAACTGAAACAAGACAACAGACCAAAATATCAGATGTAGCTTTATCTTACCTGTGAAGTACCAACCATCAAATTTATAGGCACAGGCACCTCCATGAATTCTTTCTTTGCAACGCCAAGTTCTTTACCTCCCAGATGCACACGGAGAACTTGGACCTTTGTTCGACCTAGTTCTAGTCCATAGAACAGCCCTTTTTCGTTTCTGCAATGAGAAACAACAATGAAGCCCTGTTCGGTGAAGGAGTCAAGGTATAATATTTACTCCTACATAACTTTCACTATTAAAATTTCCTAAAATAAAATTTTTAAAAAAAAGAAAGAAAATCAGTATTAAAATTTTGGGTTGTTTGGGACTATTTTTGGAGTAGCTGCAGCTCAATTTATTTTCCAGTTGAAGACTCTCTCAATCTCTCTTTCTTTCTTACTGCCAAACATTCACATAATATCTTCCTGGAGTAATTAATAAGTAGAGAGATTCCTCTACCTACTCTTGATTATCCTAACTTCATATGGGACAGGGACTAAGAGATATTGAAACACTCTCATCTAAAGAGTCAAAATGTAGATTATGCTTAAATGGTTCTCATCCTGCTCATCTTGTATTAGTCATTTAGTCTTAGTTGAATTCATTGACAGGGCTAGCCCAGAATTTTTAGGACAATTGCTTTGTTCTTGTTGTTGATGATCTTGTTTTAGGAGAATCCAACTAGGAATAATACATGACATTCGCGTAGACTATATTAATGACTTTTGTTTTAGGAATAAAAAAAGAGGCGACTTGGATACAACGAGACTAACCCAACAATAAAAGGGGCTCGTCAAGGACTGTGTAGAAAACCTGTAGGGTTTGACGGAACTATCATTATATTTATTGCATTTGATTCATTTGGTAACTTGCAACTGAAAATTCAATACTTCCCAAATTCATGAAATTTAGAATAACCAAATCCAATTCAAAATTTTCATGAAGATTTAAGAGGTGTAAATGCAAATGAACAATCCTGCAAGGAGAATCCACACACTTCACAAGTTCATTCATTTCAGTTGCTTCTTATGTAAATGTTAGGAAATTATGGTGCAGCAGAGTTGTTGAGCAAGGTAGCGAGGAGCACAAACAGATATGATGAACAACAAAGCAAGTAGATCACACCAATCACAAAGATTCGTCCCGGTTGGGCAAACCCTAATCCAAGAGAAAATGTAGGGAGATATCATTCAACTAGAGAAGATTACAGGAGTTATAAACTCACTCACCAAGAACTATCTCTCGAGCCTCACTTACAATGGTAGAATTCTCAATGAAGACTTTCTTCGCAATAGAGGTTATTATAATATATAGAAATCTAGAGAAACTCTAGGTTTAATCTTAATACAATAACCGTCTGATATATCCTGAAGAAGAAGCCGCACGATAGGAACCATATGATCTAATTTGAAGTAGAAGATTGACTCAAAAGATCACCCAGATATAAGCTCGAAAACAGCCCAACCGCTATTGGCGGTCGACTGTGCCTATGCACAATCGACCGCAATTGGTCGTTCCCCAAACACTAGGTTTGGACGGTCGACTGCCCCATACTGTCAATTAGTTGGCTGATGTGCTACTGTTGTTGCTTCGTCTTTCATCGACACTTCGACCTCCTTCGCTTCACCGTGTTCTCTTCGCATCGAACACAAGTATGCAAGATATACACCTAACATAGCCAGCAACTAAGCAAAATATAGAATAAATACGTTCGTTCCATGTAGTTGTATTCACCAAACATGTCAGTCAGTCAGCTTGGCTTAACCAGCTGAAAGAACCTATTCCAAATAATTTAACAAACTGAGCAACCTAATAAATATCAGCATTAGATTGGTGACCAAATAAAGAATACCAATAAATTATAGCACTAATTTCTATAGTATTCAAGAAACATAAGTTACATAACAAACTTCTTTCAAACCACATCCTCATACTAGAGGGATCATACTAGAGGGAGGTGTTTAGTTGAGTTGGCTTGCAATTGCATTTGCAAACCCACTGCACCCAAAATCTTCTTAGAGTGAACGGTTGCAACTAAGGCCAGAAAGCTACAGTTTAGGACTTGCATTTTTCCAGACACTGTAACTAAAATATTTGCAGAATTCTAGTTGTAATGGAACCAAACACCTCCTAAATTACAAATCTCTCACAAAACCCACACACACAAAAGACATCATACGATAACATCTTCACTTTGTACATGTATTGCACATGCTTCATCTCCATTGGCGATACTCATTGAACATCGGATAAGACGAAACATAGTGCCAACCAACATCAATCCAACCAATCAAGTAATACAAAATCAAGAAAATGCATGCGGTCAACAAGTGATGAGTAATTTTACCCAGAGGGGAAGCAATTGATCGGCGAAACGAGCATTCGCAAGTGACTACTGTGCAGATCGGAGGCTAATCCGGCCTTCATCTGATCCACCATCGCATCAGCCACCTCCCACATCTTGGACACCGGAGTATCGCTCTCCTCCTTGAAATCTCGCAAAACCGCCATGGCTCGCTTCCACTGCTTGGAGCATTTCTTGTATCTAACAAAGGCGATGGCGCATCCAGTTACGGCGGCGATCGTCAGCGTCACCACCACCTCCTTCCTCATTGTCATCTATCTTCTTAGTTCTTCCGATTCTGAGTCTCCTTGTGTGTATGTAGATGATGAGATGGGAAAGAAGGAGAAGTGGAGAAGTGGTTATGGTTTTGATTTAGTGACTCCATTATTTTCTGATCGGGACCGAGGAAACGGTTACCTCCGATCTTTTCTGTCGAGCGGGCAGCGTGGATGACCCCCTTCTTTTCCTTTTTTTTGAGACTTCATTTTCGTTTAATTATTTGTTTGCTTTAATTAATTGGAAAAAGTTTAGAATGCAAATTTCGATTTTTTGCCGTACTAACCCACATTTTGAAAACTAGTAATAATAATTTTTATAAATAAAAATAAAAATAAAAATAAAAAATTTGACGGAGAATTCGAACGTGAAATCTCCTTTATATTCAGTATGTACGTGTATTGCACATGTTGGTGGACTTACAAATGATACTAAAGCATTCTCCCATTATAATATTAGAGATTTGTGAAAAGAAATTAGAGTTTTTACTCTAGTATATAGTCATCAGATTAACATTTATAGGTTTTTTTTTTTTTTTTTTTGGGTTCTTTGGCATTATGCTAGTTGCCACATAGGATCATGGATTATATTAAGCAAAAATTGATTGAATTCGTATAGGAACACAAAGAACTTGGCGCTCTCATTGTATTTATTCACTTATCCTTTTAGTATGAGTCACAATGTTCTTGTAGAAATGATACTTGTCCCTTTTAAATTAATTTATGCAATGACTTCTTTTGACTCAATATATACAATGATTTGTTCTGTCAGCAAGAGCAAGGTGAGCTTGATTTTTAATAAGATGAGTTGAGGTTTTGGATTTAGGATTTTTTTTTGCTAATAGAGAAGATGAGGGGTTTTTTGATTTGACGTGCATAACACGGGAATGTTTAGTGGATGTAGTTTGGCCGTATATTGCATGGGTTTGCTCAGTTACAAAATTAGGGTTTGTTTGTTTACAACCCCAACTCTCCTATTAAAATAGTACAGATATTGAAGGATCTGACTAACTTTCGAAAATATTTAGTCGATCTGATTCAGTTTTGAACATGTTAGCATAAACCATTATTGAAAAAAAAGGGCATAGATTATTTAGATACCGTTGTTTTCAATAGCGGCATTTGTTTAAAAATAATTTGGCGTACCGCTATTTGAAGTAACGACATCAGTTATCTTATTCTTAATCGCATGCTCTCTGACTTTGGAAATTTTTTTGCAAGCGTGGAATTATATAATTTTTTGCATATAAATAGTGTCCTCCTCTTCTCCTTCATCTTTCACTTTACATCTGTTTGCAATTTCTCTCTTTCTCCAGATAACAACTGATATGGGGTAAGTGACGTGGCCCCATCTGGACCACCAGATCTCCTCAGACTTCTCTCCTCTGTGATCACCAAGTCAAACGAGTCAAATAGACTTCAGCCCATTCAGGCCCACAGGCGAACGGGTCCGACCCGGTCCGTTAGGGTCTCAGACCAGTTTACCCCTGCCTATAAATACCAGACCCTCTCCCCACTTCTGAAGGTAATAAACTTTTTCCCACCTGAACCCTAGTTACTGTTGCTTTCTCAGTGACTGACTAGATCGTCGGAGGGTCTGTCTCCGGGACTTCTCCCGGTGTTTCTAGGCAGTGTGCAGGTACAAAAGACCGAGCCAAGCCTCGAAGATCCGAGCCGAGCCACTAGATCCGAGCCGAGCTACTGGATCCGAGCCGAGCACCTGGCCTCCACCTCTCTCCTGCTACTCTCGAGCCGGTCCTACAGTCTAGGATCAGATCGACGCCAGTACCACATCTTCCGCTACACAAATTACAAGAACTCACACCTGTTGCCCCCACACCCCAAAAATAAACAGCATCAGGTTGGGGCCGTCTGTGGGGACTCAGGTACTATCGTCAGTCCGAGCCCAGCCAGGAAAGTCCCCTCAAGTCCGGTCCGAGCTCTTCCATGGCTCCCAAAGCCAGAAGGGTCGTCACCTCGGCACAACCCCCGGACCCTCCACATCACAGCCGCGCGGATGCCCAGGGTTCCAACCAACCGCGGGTCAACGGCGCGACCAGACACGGCTCGGGTGCTTCTCACTCAAATGCAACCGATTTGCGACAAGTCATCCTGGATCGGCAGGCCAGTCGAACTAGGGGAGAGGTCGCTTCCAACTCGGTCTCGAACCATTACAGACGGTCGTCCATAGAGCGCGATCCGGGACACAGCCACTCGCCCCGTGAACCTCCGCCCCCACTGGACCCGATGGGGCAAGCCCTAGTCACAAGGGCCGAATTCCAAAACTTCCGGGATGAGGTCCTCCAAGCAATTCGAGGTGACCATGGAACCGAGGTCCGCAACAACTCTGACCCTCGGATAGGAGCAAGGGGCGGCGAGTCCTACAGATCGGGTCGTCCCATGGAAGAGGACGCCGTCCTCCGGCGCTTACGGGAGATGGAGAACCTCCTCGCCCATCTCGGCGAGAGCAGACCAATGCCGGGTCATGGTCATCGGCCAACCCGACCTTCATTCTCCCCCCAAATCTTGGAAGCCGAGATCCCCCGAAATTTCAGGCCTCCCCAATTTGAGACATACAATGACAATGGTGATCCCACTGATCACATGGAGGGGTTTAAGACCCTCATGATGATTCATAGCGCTGCGGATCCCCTTCTATGCAGCGCCTTCCTTGCTACCCTTCACGGTCCGGCTTGAGAATGGTTCTCAAAGCTCACTCCCGGATCATTCTTCTCGTTCGACCAGTTGGAAGCAAACTTCCTAGCCCACTTCGTGACCAGTCGAAAGGTCGAGAAGATGAGCGCATCCCTTCTGGACCTCAGGCAAAACGAAGGGGAGTAACTCCGTGATTTCATTCGAAGGTTCACCGCAAGGCGAGATCGATCTCCTCTCTGGATGCGGGCATCGCTTCGGCAGCTTTTCGATACAACGTTTGACATGGTCAGTTGAAGGCTTCATTGGCCAAAAAACCACCCGTCGACTTTTCCAACCTGCTCAACAGGGTCGAGAAGTACATTCGAGCGAAAGAGGCCCAAAATCTGGAGAGCACCAAAGAAGCCACTCCCAAGGGGAGCAGAAGGTCGATGATGTCGAACCCGTCAAGAAAACCACGAAAGCGACTGCCAGTCTCAAAAGAGTTCCTCCGGTCCCCCAATTTGAGAGGTACACACCGTTGACACAGAATGTCTCGGCAATTCTGATGAAGATCGAGGATAAAGGGCTCGTCCGACTCCCTCCCCGACCGAGCAACAACAAGAAGAGGGACCAAAGATTCTACTGCCGCTTCCACCGAGACAATGGGAACGAGACGGACAACTTTCGAGCCCTTAACGACGAGATCGAGGCCCTCATCCAGCGAGGGTACTTGAGAGAGTTCACCCAAGATAATCCACAAGACCGGAGGGATCCGAGGAATCCGAGGCCTTTGCCTCCCCCTCGAACGATCAACCGGCGGCCAGAGTGGGACCCCGAGTCCGAGGACACCGGAGGGCAGGCCATACTATACTGCGTCCATGGTGAACCCATGGGGGAGAATCTAATACCTCCCGTAAGGCCTTCGTCCGGGAGGTTAACTCCGTACGGGACCATCCAACCCCCAGATTCAATAACGACCGGTATCCTTTTCCAGAGAAGATCTGGAGAGAGTCCGACTCCCACACTGCGATGCCCTCATCATCTGCCTCGTCATGGCAAATTTCAAAGTCCACCGAATTTTCGTGGACAACAGGAGCTCAGTCAACATCCTCTTCTTGGAAGTATTTCACAACCTCAAGCTCCCCCGAGATAAGCTAAAGCCGGCCGGGTACACCCTGCATGGGTTCTCAGGCATCCCAATACAAATTGAAGGGATCGTAACGCTGGATGTAACAGTCGGCACAATCCCCATCACACAGACCAAATCAATGGACTTTATGGTGGTCAACGTCAAGGCGGCATATAATGCCATCCTCGGCCGACCCGGCCTCTGCTCGTTCCAGGCCATACCCTTGGCCTACCACTTGAAGCTGAAATTCCCCACTGACCTCAGAGTCGGCATTGTTAGAGGAAATCAGAAGTCTGCACGTTCATGCTACATGAACGCGGTCGGAGGTGGGGTGTTCCCACTCGACGCAGTCGAGCTTCCGCTTGCACGAAGCCATCTCGAGTCGGAACCTGCAGACGAATTAGAGGAGGTCTCATTCGAGGCGGAAGACTAATCCAAGTGGTTTCGTGTGAGCCGCACCCTTTCCCCCGACCTGAAGCCAGGACTAATTGATTGCGTTTGCCACAATATCGACCTCTTCACCTAGACCCTGTCCGACATGCCTGGGATTTCCGATGACCTAATCATGCACAGGCTGAGTATCCCCTTGGGCTCCAAGCCAATCCACCAGAAGCGGCTCAAGTTCACCACAGAGAGGCAACAAGCAGTAAAAGAGGAGGTGGACAAACTGTTGTATGCCCGGTTCATTCAGGAGGTCAGCTACCCCGAGTGGCTAGCTAATGTCGTGATGGTCAAGAAGGCCAGCGGGAGTTACAGGATCTGCATAGACTTCACGGATCTTAATAGAACGTGCCCCAAAGATCCTTTCCCCCTCACGAGCATCGACGCTCTGATCGACGCAACGTCGGGTCACGAGCTCCTAACCTTTATAGAAGCCTTTTCGGGCTATAATCAGATCCGGATGTTCCCTCCGGACATCGCCAGAACATCCTTTATCACCGACCAGGGTCTCTACTGTTACCGGGTCATGCCCTTCGGGCTAAGGAACGCCGGGGCCACCTACCAGAGACTTGTCAACCTAGTCTTCAAAAATCAGATCTTTCGTAACATAGAGGTATACGTCGACGACATGTTCGTCAAAAGCCGACGGGGCCAGAATCATGTCGCCGACCTTGAGGAAGCCTTTGGCGTCCTTCGATCTCACAACATGAGGCTCAATCCCGCCAAGTGTGCATTTGGTGTCTCCTCTGGAAAATTTCTTGGATTCGTCGTGAGCCAGCGCGGCATAGAGGCAAATCCTGGGAAGATCCAGGCCATAATCGATATGGTCCCTCCTAGGAACAATAAGGAGGTACAACGACTCACGGGAAGACTGGCGGCCATCGGCCGCTTCCTCTCCAAGTCTGGAGAGAAGTCCCTCCCTTCTTCAAGGCCCTGCGAGGGGCGAAAGGCTTCAAATGGGGAGACCCCCAGCAACAGGCATTCGACCAGTTGAAGTCCTACCTCGACAACCCCCCGTTTCTGAGCAAACCCGAACCAAGCGAACCCCTCTTTCTATATCTCTCAGCCTCGAAAAGTGCACTAAGTGCAGTGCTCGTCCGAGAAGAAGAGGGTGTTCAGAAGCCTTTCTGCTATGTAAACAAGGTCTTGCTCTCGCCCGAGACAAGATATACAAAGATGGAAAAGGTGGCATATGCCCTGGTAATGGCCGGGTGAAAGCTCCGCCCTTACTTCTAGGCCCACTCTATCCATGTCCTTATGGACCAGCCTCTCAAGGCCGTCCTCCACAAACCCGAAAGTTTCGGCCGCTTAGTCAAGTGGTCGATCGAACTAAGCCAGTATGATATCAGCTACCAGCCTAGGGCAGCTATAAAGGGACAGACCCTCGCCGAACTTATCATGAAATGCACTATCTCTGTGCCGGCCGACACCCAAGAGGCAAACCCAATCTGGGAGATTTTTGTCGATGACTCATCTTGCGAAGTAGGAAGCGGCACGGGCGTTATCCTCAAATGTCCCGGCAACTTCATCCTCTAGTATTCCCTCTGCCTGAACTTTTCGGCCTCAAACAACGAGGCAGAGTACGAGGCTATGATTGCCGGGCTCACTTTGGCACACAAGGCGGGGGCCAGATAAATCGGGTCCTTTAGCGACTTCCAGCTCGTGGTCAACCAGATCACCGGGGAGTACGAGGCTTGTGATGCTCGGATGGTTCGATATTTGGCGATAGTCCAGCAACTCCTGGCAACCTTCGACTTCTCTTCAATGGAACGAATCCCTAGGGAGAAAAACGCTCAGGATGATTCCTAGTCAAAACTGGCCTCGTCATCCTTCGAAGGGCTAGACAGCACCGTCCTAATCGAAGTTCTCCTCAGTCCTACCATCGACCTCCTAGAAGTCCTCTGCCTCGCCACCAAACCCCAGCTAGACAACTGGATGACTCCCATCAGGAAGTTTCTGGCCGAGGGCGAGCTTCCTCAAGATCGGGCCGAGGCTAGAAGGACCCGGGTCCGTTCAGAGAGGTTCATCATAATCAATGAGACACTCTTCAAACACTTGTACACAACAATGGACGGCAGACCCTATCTTCGCTGTCTGGCCCCCGATGATGCCAAGTATGCTCTGAAGAAATTACATGAAGGAATCGGGGGGTGTCACATGGATAGCAGGTCGCTCGCAAGAAAAGCTCTAAACCACGCGTACTACTGGCCGACCAGGTTACAAGACGCCCAGGACCTCGTCAAAAGATGTGGCCCTTGCCAAAGATTCTCTTCGGTGAAAAGGCTTCCACAAGTGAACCTCTGCTCCTTGGCGAGTCCGACCCCATTTGCTATGTGGGGGATGGATTTGGTTGGCCCTTTTCCAAAAGCAACGGGCCAAAGGAAGTTTCTCGTGGTGGCCATCGGCTGCTTCACCAAATTGATCGAGGCAGAGCCCCTAGCCACGATCACCGTGCACCAGACTTAGCAATTCTTCTGGAAAAACATCATCTGCAGGTTCGGGATCCACAGGTGCTTATCACAGACAACGGGACCCAATTCGCAGGCCAGAACTTTTGGAAGTTCTGCGAAGACATCAGCGTCCAGCAGCGCTCCTCATCGATATGTCACTCTCAGTCAAACGGCCAGACCGAGAATGCGAACCGTCAAATCCTTGATGGCCTCAAAAAGCGGTTGGATAACTCGTCAAAAGGGCGATGGGTGACGAGTTGCCAAGCGACTCTGGGCGCACCGGACGATGAAGAGAATCCCCACGGGCGAGTCCCCGTTCAACCTAACCTACGATACAGAAGCGGCTATCCCCCTAGAGATCAGGCTCCCTTCGCCCAGGATCATGGCCTTCGACGAAGAGAATAACTTAACGGGCCTCAGAGCCAAATTGGATCTAATCAACGAGGTCAGGAAAAAATTCGCTATCAGAAGAAGCATATACCAACAACGGATCGAGAAGTTTTACAACAAGAAGGTCCGCCCCACCAACATCAAGTTAGGTGACCTCGTGCTCAGAAAGCTAGCGGTATCCGACCCCGGTAAAAAGAGAAAATTGGCCCATAATTGGGAGGGTCCGTATAAGGTCTCCGAAGTGGTACGTCCTGGCACATACCGACTCACAAACCTGGGGGGAAGGATCATAAAGAGGACCTGGAACGCAGAACACCTCATCAAGTTCCTCAAAGGGGACGACTAAACTCCTTGTGTAACAGAAACTCATGTAATCGGCCCTGCGTGCCCCGCTTTTTTTTTGTGTGTAAATAAAAAGCATAACTCTGTTACTTTCCTTTCTTGTTCTAACTATTGCGCAAGGAAACTCGGTGCCTCCAGCTCAACATTCGACATTGACCTCGAGCCATACGCTAGCTTTCTCAAGCTTTATGAGCTAGACGCTCGGCAATGACCCCGAACCAAACCCTAACTCTTTTACAAGAGCACAGAAGCTCGACTTTCGTAATTGACGTCGAGCCATACCCTAGCTTTCTCAAGCTTTATGGGCTAGACGCTCGGCAATGATCCCGAACCACACCCTAACTCTTTTACAAGAGCACAGGAGCTCGACATTCGGCATTGACCTCGAGCCATACCCTAGCTTTCTCAAGCTTTTTGGGTTAGGCGCTCGACAATGACCTCGATCCACAGCCTAACTCTTTTTCAGAGCACATGAGCTCGACATTCGACATTGACCTCGAGCCATACCTTAACTTTCTCAAGCTTTATAGGCTAGACGCTCGGCAATGACCCCGAACCACACCCTAACTCTTTTATAAGAGCACATGAGCTTGACATTCGGCATTGACCTCGAGCCATACCCTAGCTTTCTCCAGCTTTATGGGCTAGATGCTCGGCAATGACCTCGAACCACACCCTAACTCTTTTACAAGAGCACATGAGCTTGATATTCGGCATTGACCTCGAGCCATACCCTAGCTTTCTCAAGTTTTATGGGCTAGACGCTCGGCAATGACCCTGAACCACATCCTAACTCTTTTATAAGAGCACGGGAGCTCAACATTCGGCATTTACCTTGAGCCATACTCTAGCTTCCTCCAGGTTTATGGTCTAGACGCTCGGCAATGACCCCGAACCACACCCTAACTCTTTTACAAGAGCACTAGAGCTCGACTTTAGGCATTGACCTCGAGCCATATCCTAGCTTTCTCAAGCTTTATGGACTAGGCACTCGGTAATGACCCCGAACCACACCCTAACTCTTATTCAGAGCACAGGAGCTCGACATTCGGCATTGACCTCGAGCCATACCCTAGCTTTCTCAAGCTTTATGGGATAGACACTCGAAAATGACACCGAACCACACCCTAAACCTTTTACAAGAGCACAGGAGCTCGACATTCGGCATTGACCTCGAGCCATACCCTAGCTTTCTTAAGCTTTTTGGGCTAGACGCTCGGCAATGACCCCGAACCACACCCTAACTCTTTTTCAGAGCACAGGAGCTCGACATTCGACATTGAACTCGAGTCATACCCTAGCTTTCTCAAGCTTTATGGGCTAGACGCTCAGCAATGACCCCAAACTACACCCTAACTCTTTTACAAGAACATAGGAGCTCGACATTCGGCATTGACCTCGATCCATACTGTAACGCCCCACCCCAATACTCAGACAAATTTTAATATTTTTAGAAGACAAATTAGATACTATGTAGTACAACTGCCCACCACAGGCTGCCTCTAAAAAGGTGGTTAACCAATTAGGCGACTCTTGATCATAGGAAATTTTATTTATACTCAATTAATTTTTGTCTACTCTCGATATGGGATTATATTACTCAATATCTCTCTCTATTCTACTAATCCCGTATACCAAGGAAGCCCATGGGCCCATTAGTACACGTCACAACTCAAACAGGAAAGTACAACCTGCTTTCCTTCACAATTTCAATGGGTGGGGTCCCTTTTTAACAAGGTGACATCATCACCTCCATTTCAATACACCAACAACAGCACCTGCTGTTAACTTCCATCTCACCGTGGGCCCCTCACTCACCATTACCTCTCTCCTCCTTTTTATTATCCTTTTATTATATATATAAATATATATATTTATATATTATATTTTTCAGAAATACGGGGTATTACATAACCCTACCTTTTAGAAATCAGCATCCTCGTTGAGTACGGGATACACATCTAGTGTAGGATCTGCCTTTCTAGCCGATGTGGCGTCGTCCTCGATCCCGGAGATCAATCACTCTCAACACCGCGGATCGGGTACCCGGAGATCAATCACTCTCAACACCGCAGATCATACTCGATCCTGGAGATTAGTGACTCTCAACACCGCAGAATATACCCGATTCTGGAGATCAATGACTCTCAACACCGCGGATCATACTGAGGCCCTCTTCCACACCCGGTGTCGAAAGTCGGCTCTGATACCATTTTGTAATGCCCCGCCCCAATACTCAGATAATTTTTAATATTTTTAGAAGACAAATTAGATACTATGTAGAACAACTGCCCACCACAGACTGCCTCTCAAAAGGTGGTTAACCAATTAAGTGACTCTTGATCATAGGCAATTTTGCTTATACTCAATTAATTTTTGTCTACTCCCGATATAGGAATATATCACTCAATATCTCTCTCTATTCTACTAATCCCATATACCAAGGAAGCCCATGGGCCCATTAGTACACATCACAACTCAAACAGGAAAGTACAGCCTGCTTTCCTTCACAATTTCAATGGGTGGGGCCCCTTTTAACAAGGTGACATCATCACCTCCATTTCAATACACCAACAACAGCACCTGCTGTTAACTTCCATCTCACCGTGGGCCCCCCATTCACCATTACCTCTCTCCTTCTTTTTATTATCCTTTTATTATATATATATTTATATTTTATATTTTTCGAAAATACGGGGTATTACACATATCCTAGCTTCCTCCAGCTCTATGGGCTAGACGCTCGGCAATGACCCCGAACCACACCCTAACTCTTTTACAAGAGCACAAGAGCTCGACATTCGGTATTGACCTCGAGCCATACCCTAGCTTTCTCAAGCTTTATAGGCTAGACGCTTGGCAATGACCCCGAACCACACCTTAACTCTTTTTTAAGAGCACAAGAGCTCAACATTCGGCATTGACCTCGAGCCATATCCTAGCTTTCTCAAGCTTTATAGGCTAGACGCTCGGCAATGACCCCGAACAACACCCTAACTCTTTTACAAAAGCACAGGAGCTCGACATTCGGCATTGACCTCGAGCCATACCCTAGCTTTCTTAAGCTTTTTAGTTTAGGCGCTCGGCAATGACCCTGATCCACATCCTAACTCTTTTTCAGAGCATATGAGCTCGACATTCGACATTGACCTCGAGCCATACCTTAGCTTTCTCAAGCTTTATGAGCTAGACGCTCGACAATGACCCCGAACCACACCCTAACTCTTTTACAAGCACATAGGAGCTTGACATATGGTATTGACCTCAAGTCATACCCTAGCTTCCTCCAGCTTTATAGGCTAGGCGCTCGGCAATAACCCCGACCCACACCTTAACACTTTTATAAGAGTACAAGAGCTCGACTTTTGGCATTGACCTCAAGCCATATCCTAGCTTCCTTCAGCTTTACGAGCTAGGTGCTCGGCAATGATCCCGAACCACACCCTAACTCTTTTACAAGAGCACATGAGCTCGATTTTCGGCATTGACCTCGAACCATACCCTAGCTTTCTCTAGCGTTTTGGGCTAGGCACTCGGCAATGATCCCGAACCACACCCTAACTCTTTTTCAAAGCACAGGAGCTCGACATTTGGCATTGACCTCGAGCCATACCCTAGTTTTTTCAAGATTTATGGGTGTAACACCCCATAATTTCTAAACATATAAATATATAATATATATGTATAAGAGAATGGCTTGATGGCATATTGGTAATTATATGTGAATAGTGGGGGGCCCACGGATTTGGTTAACAGCAGAGAGTGCTGTTGTTGCCTACCTTGTGATGACGTCACTCAGATGACGTGGCGAAGCAGGGCCCTACCTGGAGGCTTGAATGCTGCTGTTCTACTCTTCTCTCTTGTGAAGCTGACGTGGATAGGGGCCCACGACTGTTTCGGCTGTACACGATGAGAGAAGAAGAGAGAATATGTGAATGAATTTGTCCCACATCGGGAATTGAACAAAAAATAATTAACTATAAATATAATTGCCTATGATCAAAGAGTCACCAATTCGGTTAACCACCTTTTGAGAGACATCCTGTGGTGGACAGTTATACTATACTATAAATAATTCTTCTGATAAATTATATAAATTGTTTGAGTTTGGGGCAGGAGTGTTACAAATGGTATCAGAGCCAGGTTTCGACCCCGGGTGTAGGAGAGCCGTGAGTATGAGGGCCTCAGGATTCATGGTATGAGAGTTTTCAAAGGTTCTCTATATGATGCGTCATGTCATGACGTGAATTTGTCTCCAGAATTATCAGGATCGAGGCGATGTTCACGGACTGCTCCACATCGGCTAGAAAGGAGATCCTGCATTGGGTTGTGCATGTCCCATGCTCAGTGAGGATGCTGATTTCTGAAGGGTGTGTGTGTGTGTGTAACACCCCGTAATTTCTAAACATATAAATATATAATATATATGTATAAGAGAATGGCTCGATGGCATATTGGTAATTATAAGTGAATAGTGGGGGGGCCACGAATTTGGTTAAGAGCAGAGAATGCTGTTGTTGCCTGCCTTGTGATGACGTCACTCAGATGATGTGGCCAAGCAGGGGCCCACCTGGAGGCTTGAATGCTACTGTTTTACTCTTCTCTCTTGTGAAGCTGACGTGGACAGGGGCCCATGACTGTTTTGGCTGTACACGATGAGAGAAGACGAGAGAATATGTGAATGAATTTTTTCCACATCAGAAATTGAACAAAAAATAATTAACTATAAATATAATTGCCTATGATCAAGAGTCACCAATTCGATTAACCACCTTTTGAGAGGCAGCCTGTGGTGGGCAGTTGCACTATACTATAAATAATTTGTCTGATAAATTATATAAATTGTCTGAGTTTGGGGAAGGGGTGTTACAATGGGCTAGGTGCTCGACAATGATCCCGAACCACACCAACTTTCTTACAAGACGGGGTCCGACACTCGGCTTGCACTGCGCACAACATCCTAATCTCTCTTACAAAATAGGGAGGGATGGAAAAATCAATTTTTATTCATCACAAGCACTTTGAATGGCCACAGTATAAGGAAAGTTATTACAACGCTTCCACTAACCTCAGCTTAAGTATTTCCCTTGGGGCTTTTTCGGCTAACATGGACCATGTCGAGCCCCACCGAGTGGGTACATCCTTCGATGTGCTTGTCCAGCACCACCGACACCGCTAGTGTAGACGTCCCGACAATGGAGCTCTGCGCATCAGTGGGCCTCCTCGCCATCTCCAGATAGAGGGTCGGCGAGGAACCCAAAATAGAAGGGCCGCCTCCCCCAAGATGGCAAAACCGAGACCGACCTCTGCCTAGCATAACTTTCAACCTCTGAATCTCCGGCTCCTTTTCAACCACAACCTCATGTAGAACGGACTCGGAGGTCTGTCGCCTGGTGGAAGCATCAGATATTGACCAGTTCATCTCGGCACTTTCCAGTCCCGATTGGCTATAGCCTTCTTCAGGCGTGCCGCCTCTAAGCTGAGCTCCTTGGACTTGTTCATAAAATGGCTAACTGCGGCTTCTCGATTGCGGGCCTGCTTGCAATAGCAAATCAAGACACCCTCCTTGGACTCTAGCCTATTCCGAAGTCACCTGACCTCGGTAGAACTGTGGCACCCAGGGTCTCGTTCATCTGGCAAAAAGGAGAGGAAATGACAATTCACTAAAAAAGCTCGCCAAAAACAATAAGTCATAGAAGGTCGGCCAAAAACATGATTGTATTAATTCAAAAATTAGTTACAAAAGGCTGTTGCCAGTCCGCGTTCGGCAAATACAAAAAGAAAGAAAATATTTTAACTACTGCAGAGGGGAGATCTGCACCTCTTCGCCGACCGTCGCACCCCTCACCTCCTTCTCCAAGTAGGGGTCCCTCGGAGCCTCATCTCCCTCGCCTCCGGGGGTTAGCGGATGCACGGGGGGCTCCCACCCGTAGTGGAGATGGTCGATTTTTGCCGTAGGGTAAAGGAGCAGAAAGTGCTCCTTCGCCCTATCGTACGCCTCGTCTTGGGTGGTCATCAACTCCTCCGAGGCCGCCATCGCCAGCTCGTCGTAATCTGCTGTCGCCTTTCTCCGAACCGCTGCCAATTCGCGAAGATGCTGGTCCCGTTGAAAGGCGAGGTCGGCTTGGAAGGCCTGCGCCTCCCCCTGAGCGACCATCAGCTCGACCCTCATTTCCTTCGCTTCTTGAAGGTATCGATCGGCATTCCGCTTCTCGGTATGGACCTCCTTCTCCAAGCACCTCTTCAGTTGCGTCCCGGTTATCAGTGCCTGGTCGAGATAGACAAAGGATAAGAAAAGAATGCCCAGCAAGAAAAGAAAACAGACAAAAAACTAACACTTACCACTACTTGAGCTTGAGCCCACTTTATGTAGGTCGTCTCTGTAGTCTCGGTCACCAGGATGGTCCAGTCTCGGGCCGTGGCGAGCTTATTGGCCACCTCGATAAAGATGGGCCCTCGGCCAGCGAATCTCCTTCCTTGACCACCCAGTTCGGGGCAAACAGCCTTAGGACCCTCTCGCCCACCATCAGTCGGGCGTCGGGATAGATAGCGGGGGTGCCGGACTTCAGGACGTCAGTAACCTTTCGGCTACTTGAGCTCGGCCCCGGCTATTTTGCCTCTCGGGACGAGTGGCTTTTTTTGGACTTTTTTTAGGGCAGCTCGGAAGAGACCTACGCTGCCCCCTGGACTGACACTGCCGCCGACGCTACCTTCTCAGCCCTCTTTTTGTGGGGCAGCTCCAGCAGGGCCTTCCTTGCCTCGAGCTTCATTGGGTCCATCGTTGCAGAGAAAAAGAGAATATTAACACAAAAGCAGAAAATTAGACAAGAATGAAACAATAACATACAAGTATCGGCTGGGCTCAGTCTGGCTCGGGCTAGGTGTAACTCTATCATGCGCGGCCAACCGATGCTATGCCCCTCGACAATTTTGTCCACATTAGCCCACTCTGCATCCGTCAAGTCCCTCCGCCTCGGGGGTTTATGGTTCGACTTGTAGAAATTCCAGACCACAGGAATTTTCCAAGGCACCTTGCTCCCGACTATGAAGTACTTTTCCTTCCACCCTTTTATGGAATCGGGATGACCATGCAACACCTTCTTGTGAGGACAGGGGGATATGTAGAATATGCCCTCCATATCTCCGAGTGAGCTCACCCCTATGACAGCTCGGAAGTACTTTAACTTCAGCGGGACCTTCTTCTCCTCGCATTTCAGAATTAAACAGACCAGCTGCTTCTATGAATTGGGGTCGTATTGCATTAGGCATAGCTCCCCCCACCTCAGCACCCTCTTAATGAATGGGTGCAGTGGCAAACTTAGTCCCGAGACGAAGGCATCCTCGGGAAACATGCAGAAGTCGGGGGCCAACTCGATGGTGGGACGGAGACTCGGGCTCGGAACCATCAGCTCGTACTCCCGAGGAATGAAGTAACTGGCCCTTATTATGAACAGATAATCAGCCTTCAGCGCACACTGGAAGTTGTCCATCAGTATCTGGGGCCGGCCAGACGAAGGCACCTTCACGTTGAATTGGACCAAGTCTTCTACGTCGTCAGGATACATCCTGATCGACCCTGGCTTATTGTAGTAGGGGACGTCGAGCCCATGCTTTGGTTCAAACTCATCTGGTGTCATCGGACTATCCGACAGACGCCACTTCCTCTTCTTCATACGGAAACGAGGCACCTTCGGAGGAGACGGTGTTGCCAAAGGGGGAGAGGGGAAAGAACCTCTCCTCCCTCGTCTCCTTCCTTATCTTCCTCTCCCTCGGCTCCTCCCTGTTCCACCTCCTCTTCCCCTCCCTCGACTCCTCCCTGCTCCACCTCCCCTTCCTCATCCTCCTCGCCCAATGCCTCTACCACCTCCGGCTTACAACTTTGGAGGGGGACCACATCCAAAACATGATCATCCGTATCCCAGGACGTGGATTCCGACTCGCGATCCGCCTCATCCCCACCAGAAGAACTCGCTTCTGAGCCAGACTGAAAGCGCGACATGACAAAAGAAAATACTAGCCTGAATACCGTAAACGGAAAGATCACCGTAAAAGTTGCTGCTGGCTGGTTAGAGAGAGAAGGCAAAGTGGAGAAATGGAGTGGGGAGTGGGGGATTTATAGAGTGAAAATGACCCCTCGCATTCAGCGTCAAAATCCTCACCATCCAATCTTGATCATCAAGATCTAACAGCCACTAGGATTTCAAACGCCTTGAATTCCACCCACATGACGTTAGCATCATATACAACCTCCTATCTTTTACAACAAGATTAGGGGTTCGATGATCGGTAGCGATCCCGAGCCATCCCCTAGCTTTTACAGCAAGCAAGGGAGGTTCAATGCTCGGCAGTGACCTTGAACCATCCCCTAGCTTTTATAGCAAGATGGGGGGCTCGACGCTCGGCAGTGACCTCGAGCCATCCCCTAGCTTTTACAGCAAGCTTGGGGGTTTGACGATCGGTAGCGATCCCGAGCCATCCCCTAACTTTTACAACAAGCTGGGGAGGCTCGATGCTCGGCAGTGACCTCGAGCCATCCCCTAGCTTTTACAGCAAGCTTGGGGGCTCGACGGTCGGTAGCGATCCTGAGCCATCCCATAGCTTTTACAGCAAGCTGGGGGGCTCGATGCTCGGTAGTGACCTCGAGCCATCTCCTAGTTTTTACAACAACCTTAGGGGCTCGACGGTCGATAGCGATCCCAAGCCATCCCCTAGATTTTACATCAAGCTTTGGAGCTCGACGCTCGGCAGTGACCTCAAGCCATCCTCTAGCTTTTACAGCAAGCTTGGGGGTTTGAAGGTCGATAGCGATCCCGAGTCATCCCCTAGATTTTACAGTAACTAGGGAGGCTCGATGCTCGGCAGTAACCTCGAGCCATCCCCTAGCTTTTACAGCAAGCTTGGGGGCTCGACGGTCGGTAGAGATCCCGAGCCATCCTCTAGCTTTTACAACAAGCTGGGGTCTCAACGCTCGGCAGTGACCGCAAGCCCATCCCCTAGCTTTTACAGCAAGCTTAGGGGCTGACGGTCCGTAGCAATTCCGAGCCATCCCCTAGATTTTACAACAATTTAGGGGGCTCGACGCTCGGTAGTAACCGCGAGCCATCCCCTAGCCTTTACAGCAAGCTTGGAGGCTCGATGGTCGGTAGCAATTCCGAGCCAACCAATAGCTTTTACAGCAGCTGGGGGGCTCAACGCTCGGTAATGACCTCGAGCCATCCCCTAGATTTTACAACAGGCTTGGAGGCTCAACGCTTGGTAGCGATTCCGAGCCATCCCATAGCTTTTACAACAAGCTTGGGAGCTCGACGCTCAGCAGTGATTCTGAGCCATCCCCTAGCTGTTACAGCAGCTGGGGGAGCTCGACGGTCGGAAGTGACCTTGAGCCACCCTCTAGATTTTACAACAAGCTGGGGGGCTCGACGCTCGACAGTGACCGCGAGCCATCCCCTAGCTTTTACAGCATGCTTGGGGGCTCGACGGTCGGCAGCGATTTCGATCCAACCAATAGCTTTTATAGCAGCTGGGGGAGCTCGACGCTCGGTAGTGACCTCGAGCCATCCCCTAGCTTTTATAACAAGCTTGCGGGCTCAACGCTCGGAAGTGATTCCGAGCCATCCCCTAACTTTTACAACAAGCTTGGAGGCTCAACGCTCGACAGCGATTCCGAGCCATCCCCTAGCTTTTACAACAAGCTTGGAGGCTCGGCACTCGACAGCGATTCCGAGCCATCCCCTAGCTGTTACAGCAATGGGGGGGGGGGGGGGGGGGGCTCGACGCTTAGCAGTGACCTCGAGCCACCCCCTAGCTTTTACAACATGCTACGGGGCTCAACTCTCGGCAGTAACCTCAAGCCACCCTTAGCTTTTACGGCAAGCTGGGGGGCTCGACGCTTGGAAATGTCCTCGAGCCACCCCCTAGTTTTTACAACAAGCTAGGGGCTCGAAGCTCGGTAGTGACCTCGAGCCACCCCCTAGATTTTACGGCAAGCTGGGGGGTTCGTCGCTGGGCAGTGACCTCGAGCCACCCCCTAGATTTTATGAAAAGCTTGGGGCTCGATGCTCGGTGGCAATTCCGAGTCATCCCCTAGCGTTTACAACAAGCTTGGGGCTCGACACTCGGCAGCAATTCCGAGTCATCCCCTAGCTTTTACAACAAGCTTGGTGGCTCAATGCTTGACAGCGATTCCGAGCCACCCCCTAGCTTTTTTCAACAAGCTTGGGGCTCGACACTCGGCAGTGACCTCGAGCCACCCCATAGCTTTCACTACAAGCTTCGGGGCTCGACGCTCGGCAGTTTGCCTCGGCACTCAAGTGCATGGGGGCTCGACGCTCGATGTTCGGCTCCCAACCATCGGTCCCCGGCCCTCAATGCCTTTTTCCCTCAGAGGATCTCCTTCGTCCTACCCCACTTACCACTCCAAAAAGCTACGAGTCATACTCTCCAAACACACCGCTCCACTCTTCTGATGGGGACAAACTTCTCCTCCACGACGGGCTTATGCCACCCTCCAGGAGTGGGGGGCTCCTGATATGGGGTAAGTGATATGGCCCCATTTGGACCAGCGGATCTCCTCAGACTTCTTTCTCATGTGATCATCAAGTCAAACGAGTCAAACAGGCTTCAGCGCATTCAGGCCCACAGGAGAACGAGTCCGACCCGGTCTGTTAGGGTTTCAGACCCGTTTACCCCTACTTATAAATACCAAATCCCTCCTCACTTCTGAAGGTAATAAACTTTTTCCCACTGAACCCTAGCTACTGTTGCTTTCTCAGTGATTGACTAGATCGTCGGAGGGCCTGTCGCCAGGACTTCTCCCGGTATTTCTAGGTAGTGTGCAGGTACAAAAGATCGATCTAAGCCACACTACAAGAAAAACCCTTTTTCGCAACGAGGTTTTGGCAACGACTTTTTAGTCGTTGTGAAAATTAGTTACGGCAACGCGAAAGTCGTTGCTAAAAATAAAATAAAATTTTTCGGGGCGTTTGCACATCCCTGCCAGATTGTGTGTAAATTGGAAACGATAAATATCGTTGCGCCAGATTGTGTGTAAATTGGACGATAAATGTCGTTGCGTATGTTTCCTTATATCTACCGCAATGACAGTATTGTTGCCAAAAATATAAAAAAATTTAAAAAATTAACTTAATAATTAAGAAAGATGATAAGGTTGTATAATATAAACTTTCGACATAAAAATCCAGATCGGTTCCTTCTCCTCATTCGCCGCCTCTCCCTCTCAAACTCCATCCTAAAACCCTAGAAACCCACAGCCATAAACAACATGTTCGACTCCTCCGCCCTCGATGACGGCTCCATAATTTAACCTATACTGAAACTCATCCCCCTCAAATCCTCCTCCGATCCCCCCACCTCCCCCTCCCCCTCCCCCTCCAACCTCACCCTCAAGCACCGCCTCTTCACCGGCTCCCCCCTCTACGGCCTCTTCCTCCTCTCCGACTCCCCCACCCTTGCCAAGATCGCCGGCCTCTCCGAGTACGACTACGTCGTCGTCGACCTCGAGCACTCACCCACCGGCATCAACTCCGCCCTCTCCATCCTCCGCGCCCTCGCTGCCACTAAGACTCCCTCCATCCTGCGGATCCCTGAGTCATCCCCCGTTTGGGCCAAGAAAGCGCTGGATCTTGGCCCCGCTGGGATCATGTTTCCGATGGTGGATTCGTCAGAGGATGCGGAGAATGCGGTCTCGTACTGTAGGTATCCGCCGAGGGGGTGAGAGGGTTGGCGCATATGGTGGTGAGGGCGTCACAGTATGGGATTGATGATGGGTATCTTTCGCGGTGCGAGGATGATCTCTTCATAATGTGTCAGGTACTACATGTTTTTGTTTTTTATATTTTATACAGAGTGCAGCGGGGGTACATTCAGGAGTACCCACAATGGGGATTTGTGGTTAGTGGTTTCTTGAGAGTGGTAGATTGGATTGTCTTGAAAGTTGCATAAATTTAAATCTATAAGAGTGCAAATCTCGCATTCTAATTCTAAAAGATCTATCATCACAAGATATTTGAGCCTAATCACTTCATCACTCCAATTGGTTGAATCGAAGTAAACAACTCTTATAAGTAATAACTAATGTGTAAGTAGCCTATAAAGCATGGATAATTTGCTTGTGATCTCAGACTCTCAGTATAGGTTAAATTATGGAGAAATTTGGGTTTAGAGTTTCCTGTATTTACATATTTGAATTCTGATCATTTATATCTGCGTAATGAAAATCTGGCAATGAACTCTCAGCATTTTAGAGAAGCTTCCTTCAAGTTATAGAAAGTTATGAACTTCACTTTAAGTGATATATGACCTACATTTACAGTTACAGTTACTACTGTAACTATAAGTAGTAACACTTACAGTTACTACTGTAACTGTAAGTGTTATATGACCTACATTTGTACCACTTGCTTAAGTCTTTTTTCAATGTACTTCAGCCACATTACTCACTTACCGAGGGCAATTGTACAAAACTACAAATAATTTAAGTTGTATCAATGAGTACTCAAGTTTTAGCTATGCTGTGAGTTCTTTTCAATGTTCATCATCCGATCCTAGTCAACTAATTGGACCATAGATGTACTTCAATTTTCTCATCCCTATGGAATCTTCTCTTTGCAACTTATTTCATGACCTTACTTACTAAGTCACATGATTTATTATTAGCTATGGGTTTTCTGTTATGCTGCTTTTACTTTTCACCTGCTCAGTTTTTTTGATGTTATGCACAGGTATCTTTTGTTCCTGTAGTTCAAAATGTTGGAATGATGCAGTCATCTATGTCCGAACAGTCAATTGCTTTTACTGCTTAAAAAATATACTGATGAATTCTAAAGTGCTGTGTTCATTAATTAACTTAGTTCCATATTATTTATGTCATTTATATGATATACTGTCATAATGTGATGTGTTCATGCCCTCATCGTCGTATACATATCAAATTTCATCCTAACTGTTTGGAGATGTAATTAATTTTTTCATGGTTCTTCAAGTTTCCATATTAACAACTGTTGAAGCTCATTGCTTGTTCCTTGATTTCTTGAAAAAATCATTCACCCCTTATGGTTTGGACCGTAACTATGTTTCCTTCTAAATTTCAGTATCCATCAGAATCAGTTGGTTTTGTTATTCTCTTGGACGAACAAATAACCCTAAAAGTTTTGTACATTACGTAGATTTGAGAGGACATACTTGGCCACCAAAAATATTTGAACCAATGGTTCTGAATAGAAACTAAAACTTAAGGGTTTTATTTAAAAAACTGAAACTTAAGGGTAGAAGTGCTGACAGCCAATCCATAGTGGGTACTAGCATAGCTTTCTACCAAATCTTGAGGGATTTGCTGTTATTAACTCATTTTAAATCCATATTTTTCTACTTATTTCCAAATTTAGCATTGTTATTGGTTGGAAATTATGCGACCTTTATTAACTGCAATTGTGCCAAACAGATGCTCGCCCTGACTCTGTTCTCTTCAGCTTTGGAGTTGCAGAACAATGCACTAGACAGGAAAAGATCCTGAAATTTCTTACTTCCGGTTCAAGTCTAACTGATGGGCACAACATAGATATATCGTTAATATATGAACTTGCGGGTTTTCACACTGTTGCCATTGATGTGTGTCCACAGACACATACGCTGATGGATGATGAACTTTGTCTTTACAAGAGTGAGGGTCCCCAGCAAATTCTGCATCCAAAGAAGCAACTTTATGCTCCTAAGGCTCTTTTGGATTTTGTTGTAAATTTGCCCCATATTTCATCTCTCACAGTACATCCAAATGGCCAGGTCTTGTTCACAGGCACTGCAGATGAGATGAGGGACTTACTTTCAATTGTTTTTGAATTCAATCAGGCCAAAAGTTTGTCAGGAGGAAGAAAGAAAGCCATGGTAGTTCCCTATTTTACTCGGTATGTTGATTGAGCTATTCATCTTAATTCAAGTTGTATTTAGGTGTATCTTTTTCATTCTTCAAGGCAATCTATAGTGAGCTTGTGACAAAATTGTTTGATACCTAGGTGTGGCAGTGGGTAAAATTGGGGCACGTCTACAAACATCCACTTGCAGATTTTGTAGTAGTCCACACCCAATAAGCATAAGTGTTATATATAGTTGATTTTGTTTATGAATATACACGATCCACTTAAGGTTCCAAAGTTCCAAAGACAATTTCTGGGTTTGATCCAGATCAGATATTCGGTTTAGGAGGGGCCATTTCATTTATACCTATCACCCTCTCTCTCTCTGACAGACAGTTTTAATGAAATTGTACGCAACTGATTATAACTGAATCCTGCCAAAAGTGCTACTGGTTATTTCTACATCCTGTCCCAAAGTGCCTATGGATGCAGATGTGGAAAGAAACTTAGACCTTGCTTACATAGCTACCGTAACACCCAAAGTTATTCATAGTGGAAAATTTATACAGCATAGATAATAAACTTATATGGCATGGATCAGGATTCAGGAATACGTAAACAGGTAATAGGTGGCAGACAAACAAAGAAATCAAGTGTAAGAACAAAAATGTGTACTGTACTACTGTTTTCCTGGGATTTTATGCAGCTGATACTTTTCTCGTCATCATCTAAAGCCCTTCTTCATCAAGATGTTGGAAATGGAGGCTACTTTTTATTTTAGAGCTCTTTGGAAGGAATGACTACTTTTTAATTGTCAACTGTAAATTGGATGACTATCTTCTTAATTTGGTAACAAATGCTAGATAGTGTCATCTATTTTGTTCGACTGAAGAAAAAATTCTACTACTTTGCTTTGATATGAAATATATGGGGTAGTTAAGACTTAAGAGGAAGAGAAAGAAGTAAGAACAAGTCCAAGTTCATTTTTCTCGTATATATTGATGGGATAATGTTGGTAGAAGGATTGCATTATATAAATATCAACTATGCTGTTTGTTCTTGTTTTCGCTTTTTCGATCAACTTATCTCTGACATTCCTGTCATTATTTTTTTTAAAAGAAAAAGAAATTTCTGCTGCTACTATTTCCGAGTAATTTTGTCTTACCTGCTTGAACAGGAGACGTGGTGGACATGCACGGTCAAAGACTCAAGTATCTTTTTCAAATTTTGAGGCCCATACAGTTGTTCCTTTAAAGAGGTATACATTCATAAAAAAAAATTCTCCTTATATTATGTCTATCTCAACTGATTAGGTTATGAATTATGATTAGATTGTGTTCTTTGGCTATAGTTATTGAAAAGCTTTCGGAAAATTTATAGGAATAATTTTCTCATAAAATTAAGACCCTGTATATGGACAAACTTGATTCTTTTTTTTTTTTGAATCTGCATACATCATTGTTCAGCTAATATTGGTCATGATTGCGGTTAATTCTCAGTATATAATCTGCAGATACGATCGTTATAGTATTTTAGCATTGTAACTCTCTATATGAAGTTTAATCAGTATTTTAGCGGTTCTTACTTAGCATTTCTCAGTCATAAAGTGTGAATTGTGATCTCTTCATGTAAGTGCAGATGATATTTAATTTGTTTAATCAGTTTCTTTAATTTAAATATGAAGGTGACAACAACCAAATGCAGATGATATTTTTGTAAAATATTTTTGTAAGATGCTTCATGGTAAATTTTATTTTTTGTTATTGTTATTTAATTAGGAGCAACTTAAAGTAGCAGTTGCTGCACATGGTGATTCAATGACTCAAGAGGAGATCCTTCTAGATGTTTTGAAGCCTAGATCAGGGTATTTTCGTGGTAAGGGAACTGCATTAAAAGGTTATTGTAAAGGAAGACAGCAACTTGAGCAACAAAACTTGATCAATGAGCAACAAAAGAAGATTGAAGAGCAGCAGAAAATGATAAAGGAGTTGCAAGAAACTCAAGAAAGAATAACAAGACAAATTGAACAACAACAGGAAGATATGCAGCGTGCAATGGATGCAATGAAACAAGAATTGTTGCACAACTTACAAATAGAGGTGCATGAAATTCCTCGAATGATCAAGGTACTATTAATTTTAGTGGCACTATTATGCTGTATTGTTTTGTGCATACAAGTTTCAATAGTTTTGGCAATCTTTCATAGTTTCATTGTATACTGCTGGACTAATCATTATTTCAAATATGTAGGTACCACGAGAAGGAACTGCATTTGGAGAATTAGGGAATGAAGCCATTGGTCCGGGAGCATATATTTTTGTATCATATTTTGACAGTGTATGATTTAGTTATATCTTATATGAGTTAGCTGTTGGTTTAGGTTATTAACTCTCCAACATCAACCCCACTTTTTTGCTACTTGTATTTTCTGAGAATATTCATCCCAAAATATTCTTTTGTTCTAAGTTGATTCAGTTCTTTCAATCGTGCATCCAATTTTGTTGCAATGTTTAGATGTCAAGAGAATATTAGAAAACATGGTTAAGCTTATTATGCACAATGGAAATGATTGTGAGATACTTAGATATATTTTTGAGAAGTTGATGGTTGTAATATTTTGGGCATTGCTTCTTATATGTGACAAAATGTAATATGTTGGACAAGGTTAATATTACAGTTTTTGGAATGATGTTGGTTTTTAATGTTTTTGAAGTGTATGCTAGTTTGGATAGGGCTGATGCAACGACAATATATAATTTGTCTCGAAAAGAATTAAACTTTCGCAACGACAATTGGTATCTTTAGCAACGACTATAGTTGTTACCAAAATACAAGTATTGCAAAGCAATTATAAAAATAATTGCAAAATAGTCGAGCTTTGTCAACGACAGTAGTCGTTGCCAAAATAGGAAATGTAAGGCAACGACAATCATTCATTGCGAAAAATATATCTTTAGCAACGACATGGGTCGTTGCCAAACATACTTTATATATTTGGCAACGACAAATGTTGTTGCGATTGATTTTATATGAAGTATCTTTAGCAACGACATGAGTCGTTGCCAAATATATGAAGTATGTTTGGTAACGACAAAGGTTGTTGCGATTGATGTTATATGAAGTATCTTTAGCAACGACATGAGTCGTTGCCAAATATATGAAGTATGTTTGGCAACGACAAAGGTTGTTGCGATTGATTTTATACCATAGCACGGGTGGAATTAGGTATGGCAACGACAACATATATTGCAACGGCAATGTCATTGCGAAACAATCTATGTTTGGCAACGACAGCAAGTCGTAGTCAAAATCTTTAGCGACGCCCGGACGCGCAACGACCTTGCAACGACAAATGTCGTTGCCAAAAATATTTTTCGCAACAACAAACGAGTTTTAGCAACGACATTTGGCGTTGCGGAAAAGGGTTTTTCTTGTAGTGCCACTAGATCCGAGCTGAGCTACTAGATCCAAGCCGAGCACCCGGCTTCCACCTCTCTCCTGCTACTCCCGAGCCAGTCCTACGGCTTAGGATCAGATCGACGCTAGTACCACATCTTCCCCTACACAAATTACAAGAACTCACACTTGTTGCCCCCACACCCCAAAAACAAACAGCATTAACAATAATTTTGGATTTTAGGGTTCTAGGGTTTTGGGGTTTCGGGAGTGAGACAGAGTTGGAAACAAATGTAAAGTGAAAGGGAAATGAGAATAGGTGGCCACTATTTATATGTAAAAAAATCGTATAACTGATGTCGTTATCCCTAATAACGACATCTGTAATGCGAATGTCGTTGTTCATGATAGCGGCATTTGTTATAGGCCTTTTCCACACTTGCAATTTTTTTCCAAAGTTAGAGAGCACGCGATTGAGAATAAGATAACAAATGCTGTTACTCCAAATAGCAGCATGCCAAATCATTTTTAAACAGATGCCGCTATTGAAAACAACGACATCTAAATAACCTATGCTGTTTTTCCAATAACAGTTTATGCTGATGTGTCCAAACCTTGGTCAGATCACTAAATATTTTCGAAAGTGGGTCAGATCCCTTAATATTTTCAAAAAGTGGGTCAGTACGGCAAAAAAATCTTAAACTTCTCCTTGGGACCCACCAAAATATTAGAGCATCCACAGTCGTTTGCTTATTTGCCATTTTTGCCATTTGTTTGGTATTGTAGCGCACACACTCGTCAGTTATTTTGCCATTTTTAGCAATCGGTGTACAGTAGAAAGGGAGAAATAGCAATCGAAATAGCAAAATGCATATTATAGCATCATGTTTCGTCTGGATTATTTAATTTTATTGTTAATTGATCGGACGAAACATGATGTTTCGTCCGAATTAAAAAAATATAAAAACTGAATAAAATAACTTTTCATGAATGGGAATAAACATGATGTTTCGTCCCATGTATGTTTCGTCCCATTCTTTTAAAAAAAAAAATTAAACAAAAACCGATGGACACTATCACCCTTCATCTCAGGTTTGAGAGATTGAACTCCATCGCATACTATATAGAAAGATCAAAGGGGTAAACTAGTCATTTCCCATGGGAATAATAACTTTAAAAAAAAAAGAAAAAAGCTAAATGCCTCCCCCATTCCCGGATGACACATCATGTGTCGTCCCAACCCTTCTTTGCATTTTTTTATTTATTTGTTTGGGAATGAACATCATGCTTCGTTTGAATACCATTTTTTATTTTTTATATTTTTTTTTTGGGACGAAACGTATTTTTTATTAATTCTAACTTTCGGCCCGTATAAATTATTTTTTTATTATGAGACGAAACATCATGCTTCGTCTGATAGTTTTTTAACAAACTTATGCATTTTTTACCATTTGACGACTGCAGCAAAACGAAGAAATGGATAGCTAAAAAATGCATTTTGCCATTTTCCCCATTGAACGACTGTGGATGCTCTTACGGATGGTTTTATTTTTTGAGAGGAGGGGATGTAATACCCATAGATTTACATGCTCGCATATTAATTAAGAAGTGAGATATAAGTTATTGTATATTATATTGTCAATGATTTAAGAGCACCCACTAAGTTATAACACATTCGGTGAGGTTGTGTCATGTGGTGGGACAGTGGAGCGGGTCCGGGATGTTACAAATGGTATTAGAGCTGACTTTCGACTTCGTTGGTGGTGCCACAGTGGATGTACACACTGATGGGGTAAGAGACTCCTACATTTATATAGTTGGAGGGCCAGGGACCCCTAGATTTATATGGTTGGGCGTTACAGGAGATGCGCCTCGATTATGTTTTTCTACTATCACTAGTGGAGATTCTTCCAATAGTGGAAGACAAAAAGAAAACAAAGATAGCTGAGACTCTTCCAACAATGGAAGACAACCAGAGAACAAAGATAGTTGAGACTCTTCCAATAATGGAAGACAACCAGAGAACGAAGAGGAGAAATGAGGGAGATCAGATATATGGTTATGGTACTCTTCTTCATTCTTGTATTTCTTTGATTTCTTTTTCTAAAGAAAATGATCCCAAAACTCAATCTACTCGTTCCCCCATTGCAATTTTCACCGAAAACCTCTTATCTTTAATTCAAAGTATTTCTAATTCAACGATTACCCCCAATTCTACCCCCCCTCATAACACGTTCAGCACACTTGCCGCATCACTAGATCTGAAAACCTAATTCCCCAAAACCATACTAACCACTGGATGGATGGGCGGAAGGGGAGGAGGACGATGGCACTGGAGAGTGAGTGGTGAAAGAGAAGGACATGGGCGTGTGGAAGTAGCAGCGGAGGAGAATTTGAAGGGTGTAGGGAGAGGCAGAGGCTTCATTGAATACGCGACTGTGTATGATCCGTGATGATCCACGTCAGAGCTTGATAGTGGGATGTAGAGATTGTGCCAGAGCCAGAGCCGTGGTGGTGCCAGTCCACAGTCGCGTCGGGTTACAAGAGGATGGTGGAGGAAAAAAGGGACGAAGTCGGCGATAGGGAGAACGATGGCAATAATGGTGATAGGAGAGGATGGAGGAAAGGGGAAGGAGTTTTTCCTTTTTAAAATTAATTAAATGTATACGTGAGTGTGCGAGTAAATACCATTATACCATTTTATTAATGAGAGTCTCCTTTTTTTTTTTTGGATGAATCGGATAGAGCCAAAAGGCTCCAGCCATCAAAAAATATATAAATCAATAAAACAGTAATAATACAAACAAGCATCAATGGTTTTACAAGAGGTAAAACAGAAAAAAGCGAAACAAAAAGAGAAATACAATAACAAGCAGCAAGCACAGAGGGCAAAGTGACGGCAAGACGCACCACCCCGATACCAGAGAGTGGAACAAATGGCCTGGCGACGATCCGAACCCGAAAGAGGATCTGGAGTATAAAACTCCCCCCACGACGACATCCAACTCCACTAGCAGTCTTGAGGGACTCTAGTGGCACAACGGCGGTAATGCACTGCTTACACCAGGGATGTCAACGAGAAGGTGATACTCAACAGTGCCCTAGTTGAACAGCTGATACGGAACCTGCTTTCCTTGCAAGAAGGCGAGTGCTCACTCGAATCTTCGAAAGATCGAAAATTTTCTTATTGTAACCTCGCTTGACGGGGGGATGGGCCGCCATCGCGGACGGTGGCGAAAATGCCTCAAGGTCAGATGAAGAAGCGCCCACAACGATGGAGCACGGAGAGGCAGATGGGATGGACTTGGTGGAGCCGGCCCAACGGGGAAATGAAGGGCCATCAAGATTCATAGAATACTTGAGGGGAAGGGAGAGCAAGAATAGTTTGAAAGTCCTCAGGACTCGATAGAGCCATGACTGAGCCCCTAAAAGTTGATACCAAGAGAATAGGCATCCTGGATAATGAAATGAGAACGCAGAACATAAGGGATCAGAGATCTTCAGAGTACAAGGATAGATATAGAATAAAGAAGGGGCCTTAAAATTAACAATAGCTATGTCAGGATGCATAAGGGGGTCAGAAGTGCGGGAGTGAGGAGCGGTCTCCCTCGCACCACGAGACCACGAAAGATACGATACAAAGGATTTACGCCAGTCAGGATTTTTACCCAATATCCCGAACAAAGATGGAGCCGCTGAGAAAGGGCGGGGGCGAGCCTTAAAAGAGTCCCGGCGATGGAGCCGCTGAGAGTCTCCTTTTTAAAACAAGGCTACCGGTCAAGAATTTTTTTTTTGGGCTAGACAAAATAATTAAAAATAAAATAAAAAAACAACTGCAAAACATGAGTATTCTTGGATTGTGAGACCCCCTAACATCTTCCTCTGGTAAAACAAGAAACTCAAGGTTGGATAAATTAACCTACATAAAGTTTTGACCTAGGGGTGGCATTCGGGCTACCCAGGCCGGAACCACGCGGTCTTGGCCCGGTCCTGGGCCAACCCAGGCCGGGCTCAATCAATTCGCGGGCTGGGACGTGCCGGGCCAGGGGGGAAAGGTGAGGCCAGGACTTGGCCCCCAGCCCCAAGGGTGGGGGCCAGGCCGGGCTGGAACCGCACCGGCTTGGCCCGGTCCCGGGCCAACCCAAGTCGGGCTCAATCAATTCGCGGGCTGGGACGGGCCGGGCCAGGGGGAAAATGTGAGGCCCGGACCAGGCCAGGTTTTTAGTGTAATTTTTTTATATAACAAAGATCAAGTATTAAATAGTAATTTCATAATAATTGCAAAGAACAAATAAATAAAAGAAATTAAAAAGAAATGTATGAAACAACTGAATGTATGAAAATTTAAATTAAAAGAAACAACAAAATTTAAAAAGAACAACAATCTATCTTAACTATAAAAAATAATAATTATAACAAGAACTAGTAAGTAGTGTACGTATGTTTACCAAATTTATCAATAAAATCTAAAAAAATGAGATGAAGAAGTTCAAGAAAACTCAAACTAATTAAGAGATATAGATGAGCATAATCAACTATGTTAAATCTACAAATTAAACATATACTAAAATATCGTATGAGCGTTTGAAGTTTGAAGAATGAAAGTTGAAAGTTGAGACTTGAGAGCTTGTAGTAATGTTGTTGATTGTTGTTGATTGTTGATCCTTGCAAAATGTAATAGAAACTTGATTTGTTGAGAGATAGTAGAGAGATTTGAGTGAATTAGTGAAGAGAAATGAAAGAAATGATGGTGTATATATAGAATATGCAATTTTTTTCATTTTCTAAAGTACCCCCCAAAACTAGCTAGTATAGATCCGTTGGGGGGCAATTTGGAAAATTTCCAGATTGTTTTAAAAAAATTTCTGCACTAAAAAAAATATTTGAAAAACAGCCAACGGTCGGCCCGGACCGGCTTGGGCCCGGGCGGGCCGATTCAACCGGTCCCGGTTCAAATCTGGGCCGGGCCTAGCCGTGCTTTTTCTTTGAAAACTGGGACCGAACTGGCCCCTCGGCTTGGGGGGCTGGTTCCCCGGGTTGAGCCCGCAAAAAGACGGTCCAGGCCGAGCCGGACCGGCACGGACCTGATGCCATCCCTATTTGACCACTACTATATTCACTTTTTGCAGCACAATCAACATTCATATTTCTTTCTCTCGGAGAATTGTTGGGAACTAAAAAAGAGTTTTTATTTTAAAAGGAAAAGACTGACAAAGAAATGAACTTTTTTTTAAGCCTTGGGCTTTCTTTGGAACTGGGCCTATAATTCTAATGGATTATTAACGGGTCTTATTTAGGCTTTACTGTAGTTGGCCTAAATATTCTCCTGCTCTCTAACCCAATGGACAAAATGGAAGTTGGGCTGGTATTAGCTGATTATTGGGCTTTGCTTGCACCTGAGCCTAAAATTTATTGGATTTGGTGATGAAAATATTTGTATTGTACTGTACTTTGTTTTTTTTTTGATTAATTGTACTGCACTTTGTTACTTGACACAATAATCCAAAATAGGTTGTAAAACAATATCTCTAATCTCTAATCTCTAATAATATAATGGGAGAAGGCCTTAGTGTTATTTGTAAATCTACTAATGTATTTAATGCACGTGCATAACTAATATAAAGGAAGTTTCAGGTTCGAGGCCTCACTTTAAACTTTTTTAATATATTAAATGTGCATCACACGTGTAAATAATTATATTTCTATTTATATATCTACATTACAATATATAATAACTATTATAATGAAAGAGAGTTATAAATCTACCTACTTACGTACAACACATGTACAACTCTAACTGTTCCATTATAGTCTTCACATTACTTTTAAAAATATATAATCTTATTTATTAAGACATGCATTTACGTTTAAATTAAAGTTTTTACTTTAAATTTTTTTTCTTCATAAAATTAATATGTGCATGGCACATGTGTGTAACAGGTAATACCTGAGAAGCACTTGCAAGTATACTTTAGTTGGTAAGTTTTCCACTCTTAAATGAGAAGTAACAAATTTGATTCAGTTCTTTGACGAAATTAATTTAAAATATTTAAAAATATCTCTATATCAATATGGACGGTAATGACCGAATGCTAAAAAAAATTGTTGTTAGCTGGCGTAGGAGATTTACATCGTGGCTGATACTAAGAACATTTCTAGTTTCTAGTTTAGCTGGCATAGATCCTTCATCTGCAGCTTGCTATGGTAGAGAGCGGAGAATCAAACCTTGTGGATGGATTTATGCTGTCAAATGTAAGAGATAAATTAACAAACTGAGACTGTACACTTTGATCTACATATATGTACAGGATCATTATCTTCCGAAAAAAATAAAAATAAAAATAAAAAATCTTACTGATTATTTTTTATTTTTGGCAAAAAAGGACTTTGACCGGGCCCGGGGCGGGAGTGCTTAGATTTTTCTATTATAAGATTGTTTTTTAAGATAGGATAAGTAAGTGAGAAAAAAAAGTTGCATTATAAATTGTTGGAATTGATTATGCACGCAAAACACTTTTTTTATTTATAAAATTATCTTATGGTCAAACGGCTAAAATTTTGAGTTCACATAAGGTTGGGAGTTATATTCCTACATTCCATATCTATATAATAAAACACAAAGAAAGCTATCAAGTGGCTCTCCTTCAATTCGCAAAAAAATCAAAGGCCCAGATCTAACCTCACAAAACATATTTCTCCCCCCCCCCCAAAGTTTTCCCCCAAAACTCAAATTCAAATCCCCCACCCAAAACAACTCTTATATTTATTTAATTATTTCTCTCTCTCTCTCTCCCTCTCTCTCCCTCTTCTATTCAAAAATTTAAGAAAAATAAAAATTTTAAAATTTTTTACAAAATTAAAAATTAATAAACTAAAAAAATTTAAAATTTAAAAACTTTAAAAATAATTCAAAAAAAAACCAAAAAAATCATATAATATGTTTTTTGCTGGACCCCCAAAAGTTTCTCATATAATATTTTTGCTACTTCAATTAATTTGCTGGACTTTCCTCAAAAAAAAAAATAATAAAAAAATAATTTGATGGACCTCCAAAACTATTTTATATGATCAAACAAGGTGCACCGTTCCGAAGACGTGCCATAGGCACGTGTCAACGGGCAAACCTAGTATATATATATATATATATATATATATATATATATATATATATATATATATATATATATATATATATATCTCCTTCAATTCGCAAAAAAATCAAAGGCCCAGATCTAACCTCACAAAACATATTTCTCCCCCCCCCCCCCAAAGTTTTCCCCCAAAACTCAAATTCAAATCCCCCACCCAAAACAACTCTTATATTTATTTAATTATTTCTCTCTCTCTCTCTCCCTCTCTCTCCCTCTTCTATTCAAAAATTTAAGAAAAATAAAAATTTTAAAATTTTTTACAAAATTAAAAATTAATAAACTAAAAAAATTTAAAATTTAAAAACTTTAAAAATAATTCAAAAAAAAACCAAAAAAATCATATAATATGTTTTTTGCTGGACCCCCAAAAGTTTCTCATATAATATTTTTGCTACTTCAATTAATTTGCTGGACTTTCCTCAAAAAAAAAAATAATAAAAAAATAATTTGATGGACCTCCAAAACTATTTTATATGATCAAACAAGGTGCACCGTTCCGAAGACGTGCCATAGGCACGTGTCAACGGGCAAACCTAGTATATATATATATATATATATATATATATATATATATATATATATATATATATATATATATATATATATATATATATATATATATAGGGCCGGTAAGGCCTTATGGGTCTTGGGGTCTCTTGAAAAGAAAAAAAAACACAATATTTTTTTTGGGTTTTAAATAAAAAACATTTCATTTCTTACTGACTAGTTTTTTGACCAGTAAAATCATTTAAACCTTTTTTATGGCACATTATGATCTGGTTGTTATGACATTAAATCAAAAAGATGTGTATTTTGGATATAAATATATGGGTTATGTCATATAGATTGAACAGAACAGAGAAAAACAAATTCTACATCTCTTCTAAAATATTTCTCCAAATTCTTGAGCAATCTTTTACTCAGTGTGGTGCAAGTTGTGTTAGGGATTTAAACAAAAAATCCCTTTTAGAATCTTGTTGAGTTATTAGATGCAATCAACACAAACCACCAAGCTCATATGAAATCATACCAAACACACCAAAGCACACACAAATTTGTCCCGATTAGGACTTTCGCCTTAATGCGGAAGAGAAGAAATCCAAGATGTTATTCAACTAGAGAAGATACAAAAATATCACAATTCTAACCACAACACTCTCTCAAGCCTCACCAGTAAGTACTAGTTGTTTACAATTAGAGAATCACTCAATCTCTCATTCAATGAAGTACTCTCTCTCTTAGCTCTCAATGGAGGCCAATAACAACAATATATAGAGATCTAGAGAAACCTTAGTTTGATATCTTGATACAATATCCTTTGGATATACCTGAAGTGATAACCCTACGATAAGAGCCGTCAGATTTGACTTGAAGAGCAAGTTGGGCTTCTCACGAATCACCAAGACCCGACCCAATTTATCCATCAGCACCGCGCGCAGTCGATCGCACCACAAGGTCGGTTGACTGTCCCCCTCTCGGAAACTTCTGCAGAGTTGGGCGGTTGACCGCACCCCATGTACGGTCGACCGCAACTCCACCTGCTGCTGCTGCTGACTGTTTCCCTTACTTCCACTCCGTCTCCAATCGTCTCGATTCCTTCATCGTCTCATCGTCTTCTTATCCAACATAGTATGCAAGACATAAACCCAACAATCTTCACCTTGGATTGCATACTCATGAATCCACACCTGTGTGATTTAAAACCTTCTAGACTCTTTTCCTTCTTTTTTTGCAAACAACTCGTTTTAATGGCTTCCTCCGCTAATTGAATCAATCTCCACCTATTTTTCTTCCGTTGTATGCTTCCCTCAAGGGCACACTCTAGTAGATGTAATCATGGAGGTGCCACCCTCCACACAAACTCCACCTATCTCAAGACTCTCTCCACCTTCCGACGATATTCAAACATTGCAGTCTCGCTCGGATGATTCTAGTGACGGAATACTAGATGGTACTTTAGGAACAATGAGCTTCAAACCACTTGGCCAAGGTTTCCCGTTCCTCCAAAGCTGGTAGAGGTTGTGCTGACCCTGCTCAATCCCCCTCTCACCCTTCATCACCTTGCGATAACTACTCCCAAACTGAACGAACTCCACCTGGATCTGTGTACCTGCAGTCCCGAGCTTATAGAGTTCTCATGAAAATAAGGCTCCGCTTCATCAAAGGAATATACATGCCCTTCTCCAGTATGTGTCCCCTTCTGTTTATCATCTTTGACTCATTAGTTTTCTCATCCCTTACTTCACAAGTCCTGTCAATCTTCGTTCCCACACAACAACATAAGGCAAACTTATAAGTATAAACCATTACTCCACAAATCTTATCAACCTTCGTTCCCACACAATGATATGATGCAAATTTGTAAGTAGAAACTATCTCTCTATCGGAGGAAAACTTGAGAAGAACTAACCGAATCAAAAGAACAACCGGAATTCACATATAAAGAACTTGAAACAAAAGGACTATTTAAGCCATCACCTGATTCAGCAGCAATGAATTTGGCACCCGTATGACTCAACCACTTGCAACAGTCTCTCATGTAATGCTCAATCCCTTTGCACTGGTGGCCACGGACCTTACTCCTACGTACACTTGCCCTTCCAATCAAAGTACAATCCACCTCCAAGCAACTCACAGAAGTTGACGCCGATTTCTGACTCTCCTTCCTAAGTGCATTCTCCTCCAACCCTTGATCATACCTGCTATGAAAAACTTCTCCTTGGTAGATTTCTCATCTAGTACAGTTATCATGTTGGATGGATTTGGTGATGAATATATCGAGTTGAAAACTCTTAGATCATCAGCGTTGAACGCTTTTAGTTCCGATAACTCCATATTGAACTCCACTTCATGATCTAGAAGAGCGGTACTTTTCTTCATTGAGAAACCCCACAATTTTTTTCGCTGGTACATCCGATCGACCCTGTGATGACGATCCCGAGTAGTCAGTTCTGAATCTTGCCCAAAGACTCGCCGTGCTTCTCCTATACTTGACTTCGTTCGTCGATGACAACTGGATTAAACCCAAGGCTTCTGAACATATCTTCTTCCACTTCTCCTGCTTTGTGCCGATTGGTCTCCCTTTATCTCCTTCTAGGAGTAGATCCAAGTCTTGTTGAACCAATGCTTCATGCATGTCCACCTTCAAGAGATCAAAGTTGATCTTGCCTTTGAACCGCTTGATCTTCGTGCTTTAATCTGCCATCGTCTCCAAGGAACTCGAACAAACCCTTGAACCCGAAGCTCTGATACCAATTGTTAGGGATTTAAACCGAAAATCCCTCTTAGGATCTTGTTGAGTTATTCGATGCAATCAACACAAACCACCAAGCACATATGAGATCACTCCAAAGCACACCAAAGCACACACAAATTTGTCCCGGTTGAGGCTTTTGCCTTAAGCCGGAAGAGAAGAAACCCAAGATGTTATTCACCTAGAGAAGATACAAGAATATCATAATTCTCACCACGACCCTCTCTCAAGCCTCACCAGTAAATACTAGTTGTTTACAATTAGAGAATCACTCAATCTCTCATTCAATAAAGTACTCTCTCTCTCTTGGCTCCCAATTGAGGCCAATAACAACAATATATAGAAATCTAGAGAAACTCTAGTTTGATATTTTGATATAATAGCTTTTGGATATACCTGAAGAGATAACCCTACGATAAGAGCTGTCAGATCTGACTTGAAGAGCAAGTTGGGCTTCGCACGAATCACCAAGACCTGACCCAATTTATCCATCAGCGCCGCGCGCGATCGACCACACCACAAGGTCGGTCGACCGTCGTCCTCTCGGAAACTTCTGCAGAGTTGGGCGGTCGACTGCACCCCATGTACGGTCGACCGCAACTCCACATGCTGCTGCTGCTAATTGTTTCTCTTACTTCCACTCCGTCTCCGATCGTCTCGATTCCTCCATCGTCTCATCGTCTTCTTATTGAGCATAGTATGCAAGACGTAAACCCAACAAGTTGGTACGTGCTGCTCTTGGAGCATTAGGCAGCACTGTAGACAGAAGCTCGTTGTATCCCGGGATAAGTGTTTGGTGATCAACGATTCATCTCCAGAATCGGCCAAGTAGTTTCTTAAAGAAAGTGCAACCCATGCCTCAAGCCATTTTTTTTCCTGTTGTAGATCAACTCCAGATTCTTTCTCAGAAGTTCATTTGGTGCACACAGGTTTACCCATTCCTTTTTTAACATAAATTTATAATTACCGAAAGTATATATGCCGTCCGTTTGTTGAGTAATTTATATACAGGTTTTTTAAAATATGTTTAAATTCTACATACCTCACTCACAAATTGGTAATTTTATATAAATCACTTATATAATATTAGTTCAACACCAAAAATTCACTTCCAGTAAATTCTGGCACTTTACTAGGGTTAACCATTAACCGGAGTTGGAAATAGACAAAAAGTCCATACTTAAAAATTCAGCATACTTTGTTTTCTACTACTTAATCTAATTCCCTAAAAAACCGCTATGGTTACTACATCTCTGTCGATTTTGAGGGAGTTAGATTAATCAGTAGAAAACAAAATGTGTTGAATTGTTACGTAGGGGCTTTCTGGTCTTTTTCCAACTCAGGTTAGTAGTTAACCATAGATAAAGTGGCTTTGGCTTTTTCACATTCAAGCAGAAATTATTTTTTAAATCTTTTTTATTGTATCTGAAATTCAATTAGCTATGATTATTAATATTTCTTTTATGAGAATAAACTAAGATTACAGAAGTATGCATGTGAAAAAGCAGTGTATCTCACTCATTTAAATGTCATCATCTTAAACAATTAGTATAAAATTTATTAGCAACTTGTGGTTTTCTGAATCTTCATTTTAAATTTATTTTTGAACAACAAATAACAGGTTGTTTTTTAAGTTTGATTGAAGTTATTCTTTTAAATTTCAATATAATTGTGAATGATGTTGGAGGTAAAAAGTAGCACGTCGAACCGACCATCCAATTCAATCCAAACCAAGCTTAATCGGCTTGGATGGAAACCGATCCAATTAAGGATCAGATTGGTTGCAAATGAGAAAATTAAAAAAAAACGATCTTCTTTGAATCGGTAGTGGATGGTCTATATTAGGTCGGACACCGACCGATGCCCACCTCTACTGGAAATATCATATAATATAAAAAGAAAAGTTGAGGATATGACCAATTATTAATTAGGTATTACTGTGTTTTTATATATAAATTTAGAATAAACCATATCGACTTAGTTCTCTATAAAATTTTCATCTTAAATATATAATCACTCTCTACCCAAATATAGGTCATTCTAGATTTTTAAATGAGTATTTAGGAACATCCTAGAATTATGTAAGGGTGCTAAACTTTCTAGAAAGTTGAAGCTCTTAAATGAGCCAGATACCGTAAAATCTCTTACTTATTATCCTCTATAATTAATGTAACTAGTATTATACACGTGCGTTGCATGTGGAGAAAATGGGAAGGGGAATGAAAAGGACAAAAAAAAAATCTACCAACACGTGCGTTGCACGGGTTGGTAGAATGACAAACATTTACAAATGACACTAAGGCCTTCTCCCATTATAACTAGTAATATGCACGTGCGATGCATGTTTTTTTTTAATATGTATCGCACGTGCATAACTACACATCGCTGGATTCCTCACCTTAGTCCTCACCGTTGCATTTATCGACGCCATCTTTGTCGGCACCCCTGTGTCGTCCATCCTAGTTATGCATCGCACGTGCATAACTTTATAACACCAAATACTTCATATTTTTTCGGGGTTTGAACTAGTTTTTTAAAATTAAGCACTATATATTAATATGTTTTTTTTATTGTTTGTTAATATGTAAATACTATATATGTTCTTATGTTGACATTCTACAACTTCCATACACAAGATGGAAAATCTAGTTGACATTTATTTTTACAATTAGATTTCTCTAATAATTAAATGACTATTAAAAGGAGCACTCACAATAAAAGAAAATTCCCTAAATCATACTCAAAGCCTCAAGTCGTCAAATATTACCCATCCGAAGGTATTCAGGAAGTGTGAATGCCAATTTGGTACTATAGCTCTTCCCATCTCTACTATTCTTCATCAATCCAAAATACGACGGTCTTGGATTCCCATCCTACAAAACAAAGTCAAAACAAACACCAAATCCTCAAAACAACCAACCAAAACATCACCATCCTCCAAAAATGACAACCAAAAACACTCATCAATACAAAAACCATACCACATCAAACAGAACTCTGTACACATTGAGGACTCACGCGAGTGGTGGATGGGGGAGCTGACGACGTAGCGGTGGTGGTGGTGGTGGTGGCTGTGGTGCTGGAGAGGGCACCCACCGGGGGTGGAGCCGCCGTTGAGCAACATTTTCTCGGCGTCTGGGTGGGAGGGGCTCATCACGTAGTAGATCGGACGGCGATGACGCGGCGAGGGGAGCGCGGCGGCGATGACACGGCGAGGCTCGGAATCCGTTTCGTGTGGATTTTTTGGGGTTTTTTGGTTTTTGAAATTTGAGATTTTGTTTTTGACTGGGAAGAAGGTTTAACAGTTTTTGAAATTTGAGGAGAGTGGTGGACAGCTAAGCGTGGATGGGTTCCTTGTTTTGGAGAATTAATTTTGGGGATGTTGGGTTTTGGTCTCACAAATTTCGAGGGGAACATTGGGGATTGGACGGGTTTAATGAAATGGGCCCATATTTTTTGACTGACAGAGAGAGTTTGATTTGGAGGAAAATTACGGTTGTGACCTTCTTTTGTGTATGGTTTAGGGGTAAAAATTGACAAATTTAATCCTATATTATTTTTAGATGTGTTATGTATATGAGGGCATGATAGTAAAAAGCCGCTAAAATAAAGCTTTGCTTAATAATAGTATAGACATTAGAGATTAGAGATTAGAGATTAAAGAATATAAAGTGACATTGTAAAATTGAAAATCACTTAGAAAAATACTCAATAAACCTTAAAAAAATGATAAGACATCTGCCTCGAAATCTAATGCGTGCGGTACATAAATAAAAAATTTAAAAGAATGAAAAGAAAAAGAAGGAACTAGAATGACTTATATATTATGAAAGGGATGTAGTATATGCGTCATTCTATTGTATTCGCACATATCATCATAAAATTATAGTTTGCTCATGATTGAGCTGATCTCACTATGATTCAGGAGATCAAGAAGAAAATCGCTTGTTAGCAATAAAATATCAATCTCAATCTCCAGTTGGAACTGAAAGAGATTGCCTACGATTAAGTACACTTGAACCCATCTAACATTAATTGATTAATACTACTAGAAAAACATTATTCAAACAAACTGAGCATAGACTTGTTTAAATATTGTTTAATTAATGTATGTTATGTTAAGATATCCTAAGCCCAAATCCATATTAGCTGTCACAAACACCATGGACATATAGCAATGTATTCCGAACCACCAACAAGATGACTGGACTAAGAGATATCGGATAATACACACCAGAAGCACAATTTAGTGGTTGAGCAAACACATAGTACATATCTTTTATATATATACATTCGCTCTTAATTGCCGACCAGCAATTGGTGCATACACGCATACTAGAGATTTGTTCATGGATGCGAAATCTCTAAAATAAAAAGATACATATCCTCAAACATACAGTAGAAACAGAAAGATCGTGTCAGAAAATTGAAGCAAGAGGGCAAAAAGATGATGCGGTACTTTTAATCTCATCCCAACGTGGATGGTAAAGCAATGGAAATTGAGCTCCTTGCATTGGTTTCAAACCCCCACATTGAGAATGTAGGTTACCTCAATACTTAAATGAAGGTTAAGTAGGCTAAACCAACTTTGAGAATAATTAAGAAGGAAAGACATGCAAGGATTCATGCATGCACATGTACTGAGGCCATTTACTGTACTCTTAACCTAAACTTCTCTGTATGTACATATAGTCACCATCAAATTCTTGATCTTATGCATTCACAGTCTGAAGGCTAGCTAAGTTTGCCCTTCTTCTGTGTATCTGCAAATTAAGAGGATCACCACTAGCTAAAAAGATAAAAAGGAGATATAAGCCTGCATTACAGAAAACTACGCTATATTTTCGCTTTAATATATGTAACGCCGCAAACTCATTTTTATGTATAACAGTAACAATTATCTGCCTCAAAATTTTCATTTACTTTCAAACTTAACTATTCTAACCTAGAGCAACTTTTTCAAAAATTAATCTACCCGAAGTTAGGGTAGTAATTTTAAGAATGTGAAACTTTATGGGGTTACGTATATATAATAAAGCAAAGTTAATTAGGATTGGGAAGGACTCAAAGTATAAAGTAGTTTCTGTACTTTAGCCTTTAATGCTTTCATTCATTAATTTTTCCAATGTATACTGCTGTAGATTGGTATATATAATGAGCAAATTCACTTTATTCGTTATTTCTTAGGAGTATTAATGAAAAATGGTGGTGTTTGTCATGACCTTTGTGTGTGTCAATATATACATATATCTATATAATAAAACACAAAGAAAGCTATCAAGTGTCTCTCCTTCAATCTCCCCAAAATTAAGGGCCCAGAACTAACCTCAAAGAACACATTTTTTTTCCTAAAAGTTTTCCCCCAAAACTCAAATTCAAATCCTGGGCTTTTATGCAAATATAGATTTTTATTTACAACTAATTATTATGATACTATTCAAACTTGAGTTACATAATTGTTGATTTACTATTTACAAGGTTTATCATATACTTTATCGTTCTGAAGATGGGTCGTAGGCACGTGCCCACGGGCAAATCCCCTAACACAACTCCTTTATTTATTTAATTATTTCTCTCTCTCTCTCTCTCTCTCTCTCTCTCTCTCTCTCTATATATATATATATATATATATATATATATATATATATATATATAATATTATAATGGGAGAATGCCTTAGTGTCATTTGTCATTTTGTCATTCTACCAACATGTGCAACGCACGTGCATAACTAATATAAAGGAGCTTTCCGGTTCAAATCCTTCCTACGTCAGAGTTTTTATTTTAATTTTAATTTTCTGAATTTATTAAAACGTGCTAATTTAGTAAATGAGCAATTGATTATGTGACATGTATGTGATACATTAGACAACTAACCCTTTTAAGGATTTTCCAATCACATGTATGACACATCATCAATTGCTTATTTACTAAATGAGCAAGTTGCTCATACCCTTTTTTCCGTATATATATATATATATATATATATATATATATATATATATATATATATATATATATATGAAAACATGAACTTTTATTTACAACTAATTATTGTCATACTATTCAAACTTGAGCTATATAATTGTTGATTTACTGTTTATAAGATTTTTCATATGCTATATCATTCTAAATACGTGCCGTAGGCACGTGCCCACGGAAAAAGTCTAGTATATATATATATAATTTTACCATTTGAATTGGCTGATGGCAGAGTTTATCTCCTTCACAAGCTCCTTCACTGACATGGCGAATCCCTCTTCCATCTGCAATAAAATGTTGATTACCTCACATATTATACAAAAGTTGGCTCTATACCAATACTTCTCAGAAGAAAAAAAAGAAAGAAAATATATATATATATATATATATATATATATATATATATATATATATATATATATATATATACACACACACAAATCTTCCATTGCAAACACAATGGAAGTGCAAATCATGCGTCTATCTATTTTATGGATGATCAAAATCATTTAGATTATTTAACATGATCAAATTAGTATATGGATAAGAAATCAAGTCGTCTTACTCTAATCTTTAGTGACAGTCAAAGTCACAAATTTGGGATTCAGTTATAATTCGTCAAGATTTGATATTCGGAATTTGGCAAAAATTCGGCAAATTCGGAATAAACTTGGCAAAAATACGGGAAGAAAGAAATAGAAAATTTAATGCATCTCAGTACCCATCACCTAAGGAAATATATATTTAAATCCATAAATATGAAAACAGTAACAAACTTAGCAATTAATTCATTCGCAAATTATTCGCGAATAATTTGTGAAGTGCGTGATTTAAACAGAAATTGGTGATTAAATCGTGAATTGATTCGGCGGATGAATTCTTCACGAATAATTTGCCAAATTCGTGAATTATTCGCGAACGTTGTTACTATGTGACAGTTCCAAAAAAAAAGTTGAAAGTAAAAAAAAAGTTAAAACTTAAGAAATGATACCCTGATATGTTGTTTACTCACATATCTCATTTTCCCATAAATTTCAAAATGTTTTGACGTAATTTGCAATGTTTTAATACCCTATTTGTTTTATGGTATATAGTTCACATGTTCATATCCAATGATTTAAATGTGAAATTACTATAAATGGTTATGTATGCACACTATTGCATCCAGCAAAGGTAACTAAAAAATGCAAATAGGAAACTGAACTGCTGCAAATGACTTAAAATATATGAAAACAGTAAAAATAATTAAGTTATATAAAGTGAAGCAGATAATACTTTGTCGAACTTTTTAAATTTCCTTCTTTTTTTGAACCATGAAAATTTTAGTGGCTAAATTGACAATTCCATAAGCAGGCTTAATTATATATGTTTCCAAAACAGATTAATTTCATAATTAAGCAGCACCAGGTAAAAGTATTTTTAGTTAAATTTTGTCTTAACACTCTTTAATTAATTTTTAATAGTAGAGAAGCAAAATAGCTCACCTGTGCAGTCACGGTTATATCCAGAAAGGAACCCACAAACGACATTGCACTTGCATTTGTAACCATGAGTTGGAACTTCTCCAGCTCCGACAGAACCTTCACCAGCACTCCTTTGTAATTCTCACAGTGGATTCTCAATAGAACCATTTTCTCGCAAAACCTTGCATCAATTTTTGGGCTGTGATTTCCCCATGGCTGGTCCTCATCATAGTCTATTTCAATGGAGCTTGAAGGTCTTGCATCAATATTCTCGCCATTCAATGAAGTTCTTGCACCATTGGAGTTATCATTGAAGGAATTAGATCGTTTGACAAGGACTGCAGATTCTACTGTCCGTTTCACATCCTTATCTTCGAGGGACCTGAGGGTTTGTTCGAGTTCTTTGACATATTTGATTGCACCTTCTAGAATGGTTGCTTTGTCCGTCTGCCAAATGCACACTATTGCATGTTATTCTCATTTTTTGTGACATTTGGGGTTGACATTATTTGGATTAGCTCATGTTATTATGTGCTTTTTGAAACAGTATATATGATATTATTGCCACTATATACACATGAGGAGTGTTTCAAACTCATTAAATCTCATCAAACATGGAAGATTTCATACCACATGACAAGTTAGGTTATTAATATCAACATTCATATTCAAGATATAAAACACTATAATTGTGAATATGACATGAACCTCCAGTTCCCTTTGACCAGAAAATAAGACTTGAAGCTCCAGTGTTAATTTCATTTGTAAGTACTTCAGAAAAAATATCAAGAAAAAGGAAGATTATTATGTAATATGACATAATTACACATAACCTTTGACCTCTAAAAGAGTGGAAGAAAACGAAATGAAAACAATGAAAAAAGAAGGAAAAAAAAGTGCCTAAACACACAATCTGTTGAAGACAAACGCAGAAATTATTGTACGCTAGTTTTTCTGAGGACTTGCTTCTAAAATATGTACTCTCCAGTAAAAAAAATAATACTATAGGGTCCATTACAAATTTTCATCATCCATCAAGACATACGCCAATAAGACCCACATAACTTTATACATAACTTTATATGAGGGATGGTGAGATCATGTGCATTAAACTCTTTGGCGAAAAAATACAGGAGGAAATTCTCAACATGAATATGGTACACATTTCAAATGAAATACACTGTTAGGAAACATATTTTTAAGCTTGCATAGTAACAGGGCTAGTCCTATAGGAGAGGCGAAAGAGGCAGCGGCCTCATGCCCCCCATTTTCCACCATTTTTAGGGATCCCCCCCCCCCCCCCCCCCCCCCCACCCCACCCCACCACACACACACACACACACACATATATATGGGTAAAAGGGATATGAACAATTTGCTCACTTACTAAATGAGAAATTGATTATGTCGCATGTATGTGATACATTGGATAACTAACTCTTTAAGGATTTTCCAATTATATGTATGCCACATCATCAATTGCTTATTTACTAAATGAGCAAGTTGCTCATAACCCATGTTTTTTTTTTCTCACAATATTTATGTGGGGTCCTATTTCTACATATCGCCTCGGTCCCCCATGAGCTCAGGGGCCAACGGCCGGCGCCTAGTAAACATTTGAAATATAATTTATTTGTCCATAATTTTCTATGTAATAAGTACATTTGTACTCACAATAAATTTCAATGTTTACTTTTATGGAAACACATGCTTATATGGTGGTGTTCATGAATTGATTGTTTGTTCTCATGCAGTCACAACAATTCATTATTTCATGCAAAAACTTATCTGCGAGAAAAATTAATCATTTTCATAATAATTTTTTGTTTATGCCATACGACCACACAAAGTTCTTATCAAATCAGTTTCTTTTATGGGAAACACATGCACACACATGGTGGTGGTGTTGACGTGGCTAGTTGTTTTTGCTCATGCCGCTGCTAATTCATTGCAGAAACTAATTTTCATTAATTTGAAGTCATATCATGAAAGATATTTGTATCAGTTAAACAAGTACCCAACTGAATCTCTCCTATTTCGGTGCAGTATTTAAATTTCCATGCACCAACATATAGTGTGTGTGTGTGTGTCACGTCTAATAATATCAAAGACCTACCCTTCTACGTACATAAAGAAGATGTCAGTTACATACAATTCACTTATCATTCAGTCCATAGAGATAATGAACTTTATAGTTCAAAGGCATATCCTTCTGTTCTGTAATGTAAATTACTCGAATTGTCCTCATGTCTCATCATTAATTTATGATTTCGTTTTTGCATATGTACTTCATTGCTCCATCTTAAGGAATCAAGTCTCTGATTAATTTTTAAAGAAGTGAGAAGAAAAAAAGAAAGAAGTCTCTGATTAATCATGCATGGAGGCCAGGGTAGGGCAATATCTATGGTTCTCAAACAACCACCTAATTTTTTGTTTGCTAATAAGTAAACATATAATTAATGTGTGCACGTTCACAGCTCAATCTACATAATAAATTCACAACTAACATACAATTCTCCCTCAATAATTTTAAAAAAAAAATAATAATAATAAAATTTATTAATTACGTACATACCTTCTTCAAGCCAGGGATGACAGATGCAAGTGCGACGAACAGCTGGCTGAGCTTCTCCCTCCTCTTCCTCTCCGCAACGATATGATAATCGGCATGCGGCAACCGCCTACTCACCTGATTACTATTCCTCTTCAACTCTTTTTCAGTCAATATTTGAGGATATCTCCACTCCATGTTACCGTGACAATTCAAACCCCCTAACGGAATCTCTCCCTTGGGGACAACCAGAGTTTCATCAATAGGGTAACAATAACTCGTACTCCAGCTAATCGATTTCGGAAGCCTTTTGGGGCGACGTGGCTCCGTCCAGTTGATCATAGGAGAAGTTTCTACGCGGTTGTTCTCCATAGAATATAGATTCAATGAAGAGGGATTATCATTAACGGAGAGGATATTTTCAGGATAATTAGAAGAGGAGGAGAAGAAGGGCTGTTGCAATTGGAAGTAGTCGTCGTCGTCCTCGTCTTCGACTCTTAGGAATGCGGTCAAGAGTTGTTGTTGTTGATGTTGCTGTTGTTGTTGAGTTGGGGAAGTATTGATCATCTCCCACTGCTGGTTATTGATTAAGCCCTGTTGATCTTCCATTGATTATCCTATTAATCAAAATCCCACGAGAAAAATTATTTAAGATCTTATATACGTTTGAAGAGTTAATTATATAGATAGTTGTCGGAGAATCAAGTAAGCATATCTTTTGAGCTATCTTTTAAGCATATCTTTTGAGCTATTTTAAATAGTTGTTAGAATTAGATCGGATAATCAAACTAACCCTAGCTAGTTTGAAGCACTTAAATTAAGTACTAAAATCTGTCATGATATTGATTTGTATTTTACACACACCCAAAACAAAAATGGGAAAAAAAATTTGATTAATTTAATTTCTTTGTTTGAAACCATATATTAATTAAAGCCGAATTGATTGAGATTGAGTACACATCATAAGATGTAGATACTAGCTGGAAAAACCCAAGTGGTCTCTTTTTATTCTTGAAAATAAAAATAAAAAACCCCCAAGTTGTCTCTTTTTATTCTTGAAAAAAATATTTTGAGGTGAAGATTCCTTGCAAAACCCTTAGCGGATTTGCTATACCGGAAACATTCTAACAAAATCATGAACTTTTTACACAAAAATAAGTTTTGAAAATAGATTACACTTAGATTACCTGTACTGCAACCTCTCAGATTTGCTATCGGAAACTTTCGAACTACTAAATCATGAACTTCATATGCAAAAAAGGAAAAAAAAAAATTTGAAAATATACTACAGTACTCACCCTGCTCTCTCTCTCTCTCTCTCCTCTCTCTCTTGCTCTCTCTCTCTCTCAAAGTCAGCATGCAAACCTGAAAGCAGAGCTGTGAGATGCGGCCTTCTCCTATAATATGCTCTATCGGTTTGAATTTGAGTGTGAACGTTTTTCTTCTGATCTTCTTCTCATTGTTCAAATGGAGACGCCGAAAAGTTGTTAACCTCTTTCTCTCTCTTTCTCTCTCTTATAAGTCTCAATGAAGATGGTGAAACTAAATGTTAACCACACTATTAAGTAACAATTTTATAGTCATTATCTCTATTTTGGTGGTGTTTAATTTTTAGAGTAATGCTATGCCCAACTAACAATTTCACTACATATCATTTTACTATCTTAGGTGGTATGTTTCAGTAAATGGGAAAAAAGAGTAGATGGAAAAAATTCTCCGATAGAAGTATCACCTAAAATAGTAAAGAGAATAATAGTAAAATTGATAATAGATGAAGTATTATTCTATTTTTTAATATACCAGCTGCTAAACCATTATTTATTTTGCTTTGATACTTGGGATTTTAGTATTATATATCACCTATATGAATTATTTTAGGCTCCACCTACACTGACTACAAATATATAATATATATAGGCTAACATCTATGGCTCTATCCCATCATCCAGGGAGGGTGTTTTAGTAATTTTATAAACTATAGAAACTATCGATTGATAATTGAAGAGTATTATAAATATTAAATGATCAAGGACGATCAAGGAAGAAGGGAAATTTTCGGTTGTTCGCTACTTTGGTGAGCACTCCGTGAGCAATCACGAAATAGAGCATATATGACAAATTCAAACCGCTCATATTGTTCTATATACCTAAGATAATCTAATAATAAAAAATCAATTAATTTGAAATTCATTTGTCCATGATTTACATTATCACAAAATTTTATTGCTGAAAATTCTAACAACATGATGGATGGGCAAATGAACTTCAAATTACTTGATTTTTTATTGTTAGGCTATTTTAGGCATACAGAACAATATGAGCGGTTCAGATTTTTCATAGGGTCTTTATTTTATGATTGCTCACGGAGTGATCACCAAAAATAATGAGCAACCGAAGTGGGAATGCAAAATCTATTAAAATATTTCATAAAAAATAGTTCTATTATTTATTTTGAAATTTGCATAAAGTACTTGACAGTATATTTAGAGTACAACTAGTTTAACCCACATACAATAATGCATGCAATTTTCTTAATTTATTTACAACTTAAAAAATAATTATTTATAACAATTCATGGCCGATTTTCATATTTGCAACATATGGAAAATAAAACTGGATTTCTCTATTTTTTCTTTGAGATGGACTTTAAACTTTTTTCTATTTTATTAGTAAACTATTATCCGAATTTTTAGATTTGCACCATGTGAAAAATCAAATTGAATTTTATATTTTTCCTTTGAGATGAATTTTAATTTGTTTTCTTTTTCATTTTATTAGTAAACTGTTATGAGAGTAAACTTTTAATTTTAAAAGTATGGATGAGATTTAGTTGGGATGATTGTTTCCTTTTTTTTTTGGGTCTTAATTTTTTCTTAATTTGTTTTTAGGTTTCTTTGATTTGTTTATTTTTTTTATTTGTTTTTGTTTTGGGGGGTATATTGGTAATTTTAGGGGTATGGCAGTAAATTTTTAATTTCAAAAGTATAGATGATATTTAATTGGGAAGATTGTTTTTTTTTTTTTATGTTAGATCTGATTAGTTTCTTAATTTGTTTAGGTTTTTTTTATTTCTTATTTGTTTTATGAGGTATATTGGTAATTTTAGGGATAGCGGGAAGCAACAACTCTTTGTTTAGTTATATAGTAGAGTACTATCTATACAATATATTATGCTAGAGAGAGAAACTCCCAAATTCAAAAAAAAAAAAAAAGAGGCGTTCTAAGGCGCCGTCGTTCGGGGAGGGGGGAGGAGTCCCTCGCCACCTCTTCCTGCTCCTCCCCCCCCCCCCCCCCCCCCCCCCGGCCCCCCCCCCACCCCGCCTCAGAGCGGTGTAGAGGCCGTCGGGACCCATCCTGGGTCTCCTGAAGTTAGATCTGGTAGATGCGGTTGGTGCGATGAGCTCGCGACGCCAAGTGGCTGGCGTGGCGAAGGTGGAGCGGTGTCGGGGAAGTAGATGCGGTGTCGAGGCGGCGACATCGTTGGCGTGTCGAGGGAGAGCGATGCCAGGTGAAGTCGTGGCGGTGAAGATGGCTGCCGACGGCAGCGGGGCTGTTCTCGTAGGGGTTTGGAGGCCGGCGCGATGCAACCAACGGCGCTAAGCGGCTGGCGAGTTGTGAGTGTTGCGGTGTAGGGTGACGTAGCAGCGACGGCGAAGGTGGAGTGTGGTCGAGGCGCGTCGGGTGGCTGACGATGGAGAGGGGCTGTTGGCTGTGTGGTCAGGTGACCATCCGGTGGGTTGGCATGGCTGCACCGAGTGGAAGAGAGGCCAATGATGAGAAAAGGCTTAGGTGTAGAAAGATCTGCTCTAATCGAAACCTATGAGAAAATGCTTAGGTGAAGAAAGATCTACTCTAATCGAAACCTACGAGAAAATGCTTGGGTGGATGTGGCCTGTTTGTTTACGACAGAGGGTTGGCTGGAGTGGAGGTGGGTTCGATGGCAAGGTCTAGGAGTGGAGGAGGGCGACGGAGGCCGGGGGTGGTCGAAGAGGAGGCAAGGGTTTGAGATGTTCTTGAATCTGGATCTATTAGGAGATGTGGGGATTCGGATGGTGAAATTGATTTGATTGGGGAATTTCTATTTAGATTTTGAAATTCTTCAAGACTTTCAGGGGAAGGAGTGGTAGGAGGGTTAGTGGTGATACTAATAGGGGCTGATATTGTCGGGATAGAGCACATCAAGGCTCACTCTAGGGTTCGTCAGAGTGGCGCAATTGCGTAGCTAGCAGGAGGTTGTGCTTTAGCTTGTTGAGTTCCCAAATAGAGTTGGGCTTGATAAGGTACGGAGTCGGGCCTAGATGGACATAGGGCGCAAAGTGCGTCGCTGTGTCGGGAGGCCCGTTTCGGTGATGTCAAGAGTGGCATCATTGGAGATACGGCGAAGCTGACGACATGGTTGGAGTTTGTTTCGTGGAGCCATCAGTTGATGACAAAGAGGTGTGGAGGGGCATCGGATGCGTACGATGAGAATTCCTGGAGGAGTGGAGGTGAACACGAAATCGACGATAGTGGATGCAGAGAGGGGAAGATGAGACAGATTTTGAAATTCAAAATTTGAATTTCGGATTATGAGCGTGTTGCTCAAATTTGAATTAACAGCAAGGAGTGTGAGGAGATTATTCTGGGACAATTTGAAGTTCAAACTAGTTCGGTTGAAATTCAAATTACTTTTTGTGGAGTGCTCGACGAGTTCAAGCGGCTCAGTTTCGGTTGAGAACTACAACTACTGTTGAAAGCTGGATTTGACGCAATCGAAAGACGTCACGGTGGGGTTGGATTGACGGTTACACGACAGCAACGTCGTGGGGAGAAGAGTTAGTATGCCAGCAAGAGATGATGGTTGTGGTTATTGCCAATGGGGACGTTTGGGGGAATGTGGAGGGAGTTTTGGGGGTGGAGTGATATCTAGGAGGTTTTTTGAATCCCACATTAGACTTGTGGGAAATCCTTATTACTTTTGAGAGTGATAGGTGCGAGAGTAAGGTATAGAAGCAGCGTCTGCAAGTTTAGCTAGGGAGGGACTAGTTAGGGATGTAGACTTAGCTTTGTAATTGTTATTCACTGTTCCGTTTAGGAACAGATTGATGTAATATTTCTGTACTACTTGCATCGTTAATTTTCTATTAATGAAGCGGTGACGAGGTCAACTTTTTCTCAAAAAAAAATGCTAAAAGCACTTTTTATCTAATGACTTTTCTCATTTTTCTATTTAAAAAAATAGGAGCAAATATAGGAGGATACTCCCACTCTTTTTTTTTAATTTAAATTTTAAACTGTAATCTTATCCCTTATTCAAACATTAAAAGTTGTGCAATATTACATTGATGTTATTAGGAGAATATTTCAAAAATAATTTTCTTATTTTCTTATCTTTTTAAAAGAATCTGATAGATGTTGTTAGGAGAATATTTCAAAAATGGTTTCGTTATTTTTCTTATTTTAAAAGAAAATTTATGTGTAATATAATACACAAGGTTATATTAATTGCTTATTATTTAGTATGTCTTTTTTATTGTGACTTCTCTCATAAAGGTCAAGGTGATAGGTTTAAATATCAACATTTATTAATAGATAATTAATTTCCCTGATAATTACTTGATCTGCCGCAGTATAATATCATCACAATTAAATAATTTAACTGATTATAATGCCCGTCATCCAACATCGTTAAATTATATATATGTGGATTAATAAACTAATGAATTTCCCCACAAAACATTTCTAATATATATATATCTATATCAATCTAATCTTCTAATATTATAATGGGGAATGTCTTAGCGTCAATTTATCAATGCGTGTGACGCAAGTACATAATTAATATGAAGGATGTTCTTATTATGTCAAAATTTTTATTTTAAATTTTTATTTATTAAGACGTGCATTGTCCGTGCATAACTAATATAAAAAAAGTGTCAAATGTTGAATTTTTTACTTTAGAAAATATACAGCATTGCACGTGTAAATTACTAGTAACTAATAGATGGATTTGCATGGCTGTCTTTTTTAATCATAAACATGATTTAAAATGATAAAATTTCTTCACAATTTCGATGACATAAACTAATAGACTATTCATGTTGATACAATACTTACATTTTGGATATAGTACACTTTTTCTCAAGAGTAATATCACGAAATAAAGGTTTTTAAAAAACAGTATTTATCAAGTAACTGACAAAGTAGCACATACATGTTCTCGGAAAATATATCTGTTTTTAAGCAAAACCAATAAATGTTATAAATTGTGACTTTGAAGTTGGTATTCACAATAGAAAACTGCGCATTACTAACATGGGGAAAAAATATATCAATCAATTGATATAGGAAGTAAGTAGCGTGGTGCTTAACTTTCAAATATTCATATATACGATCAAAAACTTTCAAACGTTCATGCCATAAAGCATCTTCTAGTAAATCAACATGTATCAAAATCTTTAACCTTTTTATTGTTCAAATATGAATGATGAGAATATCAAACCTCAGTGTTGAAATTTCAGCAGCTTATTAACCTTGTGAGATTTGACAATGATGTGTTACATGTGCATATAAGAAATTAGAATTAGGGCACGCGTCAACTACCGAATTTTCACTCTAAAGAATTGAGTGACTTTCTAGAATGAATCTCGTATCGCATTGTCTTTTCCTGCGAGTAAAACACAATTATTAATCTATACAATATATTATACTAAATTATTTTTGGTACAAGAATTTATTTTAATTTTTTCTTTTAAAACATAAAAATGAGAGCAAACATAGGAGGCAACTTCCCACTCTTTCTCCATCCAAATTTTGAATTACAATCTTATTCCTTAATCAAACCATAAAAAGTGTGCAATGTTGTATAGATATTATTAGAGAACTAGATTTGCTCGTGGGCACGTGCCTACGGCACGTCTTCAGAACGATACAGTATATAAAAAACCTTGTAAATAGTAAATCAACAATTATATAGCTCAAGTTTGAATTGTAAGACAATAATTAGTTGTAAATAAAAGTCTATGTTTTCATTAGTATATGTTGAAAATTTTTTATAAATTGGGGTATAAAAGTCTATGTTTCCATATATATATATATATATATATATATATATATATATATAGAGAGAGAGAGAGAGAGAGAGAGAGAGAGAGAGAGAGAGAGAGAGAGAGAGGCTTCTTCCGTTGAAAACGCTACTGTAGCAGTTGCAAACGTGCGAACCACTTAACCCGTCATCCACAATGACGGGTTAAGGCAAAACACATAACCCGTCATTGGTGATGACGGGTTATGTGTTTTGCCTTAACCCGTCATTCCCAATGACGGGTTAAGTGGTGTGCACGAGTTCGCACGATATTTGCGTTTGCAATGGAAGATAGCCCATATATATATATATATATATACACACTACAAAACATGTGCGATTTACCGGCGTATATTCCCCGGTGTTTTACCATTCGCGCCGGGGTAGGGAGTGACCAGCAATGGGGCGTCAGATTGGATGGTTATACATCGGCGGCCTCTATAAAACACTGGGGAATCATGATATTCACCGGCGTTTTATTTGTAAACGCCGGTGAATGGTATTATTCACCTGCATTTTAATAACAAACGCTGGAGAATATATAGATACATTCACCGGCGTTCGTAACTTCAAATGCCGGTGAATTAACTGAGATAAACCCCCGAACCCTAACATTTCGCTCGCTAATTCCCAAACCTAAATTTCGCCGCTTCGTTTTCCCTCCTCCCTCTCTCTATTTCGCGCGCTTCGCCTCCGACCCTTCGTCGTCTTCGACAGCCCAATTCGATTTCCCTCCTCCCTCTCTCTATTTCGCGGTGAATTTGCGATCGAAAACCATCGCTCGTCGCCCCACTCTCTCTATCTCCTACGCCACCGCTCGTCGCCCCGCTGGTCGGCCCCCTCTCTCTCTTCGGTAATTACTGTTGATTTCTCACCTTTTCACTGTCAAAGATGCTGAATTCATGCATCTGATTGGCATCTTAGCATGATTTTTTTACCAAAATGGGTTCACTGTCAACTAAGTATGCTGTATGTATACCAAAATCCTCCAAATCTGTACAAGAATTGGGCGGAACAAACCTTGTGCAGGTTTATTTTGGAGCCACAAACATCATGATTTAGTTGGGATGAAGAATTAATAGAGAAACATATATGCTTAGATACTGGAAATTTTCATTTCCTTTTACTGTTAAAGAAACTGAATTCATGCATCTGATTGTCATCTTAGCATAATTTTTTTACCAAAATGTGTTGACTGTCAAAGATGGATGTTGTATGTATACCAAAATCCTCCAAATCTGTACAAGAATTGGGTGAGAACAAACCTTGTGCAGGTTTCTTTTGTAGCCACAAACATCAATGGTTTAGTTGGGATGAAGAATTAATAGAAAAACATATATGCTTATATACTGGAAATTTTCATTTTCTTTTACTGTTAAAGAATCTGAGTTCATGCATCTGATTGCCTTCTTAGCATGTTTTTTTTACCAAAATGGGTTAACTGTCAACTAGAGGATGCTGGCTGTATACCAAAATCCTCCAAATCTGTACAAGAATTGGGTGAGAACAAACCTCGTGCAGGTTTCTTTTGTAGCCACAAACATCATGATTTAGTTGGGATGAAGAATTAATAGAGAAACATATATGCTTATATACTGGAAATTTTCATTTTCTTTTACCGTGAAAGAAGCTGAATTCATGCATCTGATTGCCTTCTTAGCATGATTTTTTTCCCAAAATGTGTTAACTGTCAACTAGAGGATGCTGTATGTATACCAAAATCCTCCAAATCTGTACAAGAATTGGGGTTACTTTTGGAGGCACAAACATTAATGGTTTAGTTGGGATGAAGAATTAATAGAGAAACATATATGCTTAGATACTGGAAATTTTCATTTTCTTTTACTGTTAAAGAATCTGAGTTCATGCATCTGATTGCCTTCTTAGCATGTTTTTTTACCAAAATGGGTTAACTGTCAACTAAGTATGCTGTATGTATACCAAAATCCTCCAAATTTGTACAAGAATTGGGCGGAACAAACCTTGTGCAGCTTTCTTTTGGAGGCACAAACATCAATGGTTTAGTTGGGATGAAGAATTAATAGAGAAACATATATGCTTATATACTGGAAATTTTCATTTTCTTTTACTGCTAAAGAATCTGAGTTCATGCATCTGATTGCCTTCTTAGCAATTTTTTTTTTACCAAAATGGGTTCACTGTCAACTAGAGGATGCTGGCTGTATACCAAAATCCTCCAAATCTGTACAAGAATTGGGTGAGAACAAACCTTGTGCAGGTTTCTTTTGTAGCCACAAACATCATGATTTAGTTGGGATGAAGAATTAATAGAGAAACATATATGCTTATATACTGGAAATTTTCATTTTCTTTTACTGTGAAAGAAGCTAAATTCATGCATCTGATTGCCTTCTTAGCATGATTCTTTTACCAAAATGTGTTAACTGTCAACTGGAGGATGCTGGCTGTATACCAAAATCCTCCAAATCTATACAAGAATTGGGCTGAACAAACCTTGTGCAGGTTTCTTTTGGAGCCACAAACATCATGATTTAGTTGGGATGATGAATTAATGGAGAAACATATATGCTTAGATACTGGAAATTTTCATTTTCTTTTACTATGAAAGAAGCTGAATTCATGCATCTGATTGCCTTCTTAGCATGATATTTTTACCAAAATGTGTTAACTGTCAACTAAGGATGCTGACTGTATACCAAAATCCTCCAAATCTGTACAAGAATTGGGTGAGAACAAACCTTGTGCAGTTTTCTTTTGTAGCAACAAACATCATGATTTAGTTTGGGATGAAGAATTAATAAAGAAACATATATGCTTACATACTGGAAATTTTTATTTTCTTTCACTATCAAAGATGTTGAATTCATGCATCTGATTGTCATCTTAGCATGATTTTTTTACCAAAATGGGTTGACTGTCAACTAAGGATGCTGGCTGTATACCAAAATCCTCCAAATCTGTACAAGAATTAGGTGAGAACAAACCTTGTGCAGTTTTCTTTTGTAGCCACAAACATCATGATTTAGTTGGGATGAAGAATTAATAGAGAAACATATATGCTTATATACTGGAAATTTTCATTTTCTTTTACTGTGAAAGAAGCTGAATTCATGCATCTGATTGCCTTCTTAGCATGTTTTTTTTACCAAAATGGGTTAACTGTCAACTAGAGGATGCTGGCTGTATACCAAAATCCTCCAAATCTGTACAAGAATTGGGCTGAACAAACCTTGTGCAGGTTTCTTTTGGAGCCACAAACATCATGATTTAGTTGGGATGATGAATTAATAGAGAAACATATATGCTTAGATACTGGAAATTTTCATTTTCTTTTACTGTGAAAGAAGCTGAATTCATGCATCTGATTGCCTTCTTAGCATGATTTTGATTGTCATTTTCATTATCTTTTACAGTTAAAGAAGCTGAATTCATGCATCTGAAGATTTAAGATTCAAGATGGCAAATTTTGATTGGGCTGTGATTGGATTGTTTAGTGGCTGTCGTCTATGTTCTTAATTGAGCTGTGATTAGAAAAAGAGGGCTCGAGTGGAGATCTGGAAACCCATATAGAGACATCTCGTTTATAATAAATTATTATTATTGTTGTTCTTGTCGCTCTTGCTGTTGTTGCTGATGTCTCTTTATGTGCGTTTTGCTGAAGAGAAAGCAGGGATGAGAGAGAGATGAGGAAAATGCCGCTATGTTAGCCTGGTGTATCCTCATTCTCTACCATTCTCTGTTTCCATTTCTGGCTTCTATATTTGGTTTCCTTCCACGATGACAGTTCCTTAAAACTACACTTGATATGAGCTCCATCTTATTTTACTTATTTTTCTTATATTTGGTTTACTGTTGAACTAAATTATTGTTTTTTTTTCATAGAGCGGTCACCCAAATCAAGGAAATTCTGATGATCAGCACTGAAGCTACTCGAGGGTATGGATCTGTGGTCGGCGACCTCTAGTTGTTGTTGTTATGTTGTTCTTGTTGTTGTTATGTTCTGTATTGTTGTTTTAAGTAGTTGTTGAGATATTTGGGATGTTAATTACTGTATTTGTTAATTATGATGTTAATTAAGCGATGAATTTGGACGATTAATGAACTATGTGTGAAACTTTATTATCTTAATTAATTCTTGTGTTTGGTTGTGATTTGCGCATTAATATGCCTGAAATTGGTTGATTCAGTTGTGAATTAGTTTATAGGTTTTTTAAATGAAATTGTGAATTGAAATCGAATGAAAAATTGGAACAGGAAAAACCAACGAGCATACACCGGCGTTTCATAGAACGCCGGTGTATCTAACTGTTTAGTTGAAAATTTCGTTAAAGAGACGTTTCCACACAGGCGGGTGTACCCATAAGTTGCAGCACTCCTAAGATACACCGGCGTTTTATAAAACACCGGTGAATATCTATATGGCGGCGTTTTATGACACGCTGGTGTTTGTAAGTAGGGAAAGAAGGGCGCTTAGAAACAAGCATACACCGGCACTTTATGACCGCCGGTAAATATTACACATTCTCCGGCGTTTGTACAATCGCCGGTGAAAAGATATATACCGGCGGTATGTGACCGCCGGTGAATGTATATTGGGGGCAAGAACGGCACCCAGAAATCGCAATATACCGGCGTTTGTCTGGCCGCCGGTGTATTTTAAAGATATACCGGCGTCCAGTTAAAACGCCGGTGAATGTGCCTATCTTTCCGCGACGCTCGATTCGGCGGCAATTGCACCGGCGTTTTTATAAACGTGGGTGAATGTTTCACCGGTGTAAAAATACGCCGGTGAAGGTCTAAAAAAACGCCGACGAATGGGTTTCGTGTTGTAGTGATATATATATATATATATATATATATATATATATATATATATATATATATATATATATATATATATATATATATATATATGGGAATGCCCCTTTGAAAACAAGTTTGTTTTCACGGTTGGAAAACACCAATCTGAGCCGTTGGATCACTTTTGATCGTGATCAGCAGCTCAGATCGCCTCCGCCCATCACCTATATCACTTAAGTGGCGGAGGGTTATTTTGGAAATTTCGTCCCAAATAACTCTTCGCCTGATTCGCTCTGATAAAATGAATATAACCTAGGCCGTTGTTTGGAACAACGGCCTAGGTTATAAAAATTTGAATTATAGGCCATTGTTTGGAACAACGGCCTTGTTCTAAATTTTTATAACCTAAGCCATTGTTCCCAACAACGGCCTAGGCTATAAAATTTTATTGAAATTTTATAACCCAAGCCGTTGTTGGGAACAACGGCCTAGGTTATAAAAATTTAAAACAAGGCCGTTGTTCCAAACAACTGCCTATAATTCAAATTTTTATAACCTAGGCCGTTGTTCCAAACAACGGCCTAGGTTATATCAATTTTTTTAGAATCTGTTCAGCAAAGAGTTATTTGGGACGAAATTCCCAAAATAATCCTCCGCTGATCAATTGAAACGGGTTATGGGGAGCTCGATCTGAGCCGCTGATCACGATCATGAGCGATCTAACGACTCAGATTGGTGTTTTCCAACCCATGAAAACTAGACCCGTTTTCAATGGAGCATTCCTCATATATATATATATATATATATATATATATATATATATATATATATATATAGAGAGAGAGAGAGAGAGAGAGAGAGAGAGAGAGAGAGAGAGAGAGAGAGAGAGAGAATTAAATAAATAAAGGAGTTGTTTTGTTTTGGGGGATTTGAATTTGAGTTTTGGGGAAAAATGTGTTTTGTGAGGTTAGATCTAGGCCTTTGATTTTAGGGGGATTGAATGAGAGCCACTTGATAGCTTTCTTTGTGTTTTATTATATAGATATTTTAAAAATCAATTTATAATTTTCTCACTTCTTAAAAATTATGTGCAATATATTGCACATGATTATATTTAAAAATTATGTGTAATATATTGTACAGAATTATACTAGTTGGTACTTACACAAGGCTGCAAGCAGAGCACATGTAGGTAGTAATTAACAACTTTTTTTTTATATGACACTTTTCAAAAATATTTGCAGAAAGATGACAGTTGCCCAAGTATTTGCGCTCATGGACTCAACAACTGAACTTGCCATTCCCAATGGCGAGTTTAGTTGTTTCAGCCTCGTCATTGGAAAACAACGTGTTCAGTGCTAATTTTTAGTTCAAATTTTTCAAAGAAGACTCGCTGTTCCCAACGGCGAGGACATTTATACTAGACTCGTTGTTGAGAATAGTGAGTTTAGTTCAAAATTTTCAAAGAAGAATTTCTGTTCCCAACGGCAAAGACATTTACATTAGACTCGTTGTTCAGAATAGCAAGTTTAGTTCAAAATAAAAAATCTATGGAGTCTTTTTCGAAAATTCACACGTCCAACAGAATATTTCACTCTCTGTAAAATTTCCTACATCCCCACCGTTCCCCAACAGCGAGTCTAGTGTAAATGTCATCGCCGTTGGGAACAACGAGTCTTCTTTGAAAATTTTGAACTAAACTCGCTATTTCCAACAGCGAGTCTAGTATAAATGTCATCGCCGTTAGGAACAACGAGTCTTCTTTGAAAATTTTGAACTAAACTCTCTATTCCTAACAACGAATCTAGTTTAAATGTCCTCGCCGTTGGGAACAACGAGTCTTCTTTAAAAATTTTGAATACGTTGTTTTCCAATAGCGATGATGAAACAACTAAACTCGCTGTTGGGAACAGCGAGTTTAGTTGTTGAGTCCATGAGCACAAATACTTGGGCAACTGTTCTCTTTCTGCAAATATTTTCAAAAAATGTGTTATAAAAAAAATCAATTCGTAACAACTATGTGTGCAACAGTACAAACTTGAGAAAACAACGCGGAAGTGCACATTGTAAATCAGCATCTTTTATGATTTCTATGAAGTTTGAAGTTAGATTAGATCAAGAAGGGAGTGCATATTCTGCAAAAGTGTTTCAGTACGTCAAGAAGGGAGTGCATATCTGTAGGCTCCAATCATATTGGATAGTGACTACAATTCTATATCTTGACCATATTATTGGAAAATTTTGTCACCAAACAAACTTTATTGTAACCAAATAAATACATGAATTTTAATTTAACAAACATGTGCAATGCAAATGTATAACTTATATAAATGAGGTCTTAAGTTTGATGCCAGACAATGAGGTCTTAAATTCGATGCCAGACTATATATATATATATATATATATATATATATATATATATATAACGTGCATCGTAAGTGTAAATTACTAGTGTAGCTATAGTTAGAGTTAGAAATTCTTGTAGAAAAAAAAAGACAAACTATAGTTAGAATTCTATAAACCATTGTGCCAAACCATAGACTCTAGTTCCTTAATATACTACTGTAGGAGCATTTGTAGTTGTTGGCTATTTTGTCAAAATTGTCAACAAAAAAAAAAAAGAAGAAATTTTGGTGTTGCAGTCATTGGCTATAAACCCAAAAATTTGGGTTTTAGATGAACAGTGGTTTGCCAAATTTGGCAGACGAAATAGCTATTTGGAAAAAATAGCCGACGAAAGATGATTTTTCGTCTGTTCGATCGGACCAAAGATCATTTTTCGTCGCTTTTATTTTCTTCCATCGGACGGTAAATCATTTAGCGTCTCAAAAAGCGTGTAATCATTCGAGGAGGGATGATTCCCCGTCCTTGATTTTTTTTAAAATTAAAAAAATGGTCGGACGGGAAATCATTTCCCATCCGTTCCATTTTAAAAAAATAATAATTGAAATGAGCAGGGACGATTTGAAGCCCCGTCCCATACATTTCTCACCTTTAAAATCCTATACAACCACCTTATAATTATTTCTATGGGTTAAAATTAGGTTTAAATGGTAATTAATTAAAATTAAGAATTAATTAGGATTAACTTAATAGTTTTTAGGAATTAATTAGGATTTATTATTATTATTTTTTTTAAAAAAAATACAACAGACAGGAAATGATTCCATGTCTGTTGTTTTTTAATTTAAAAAATATCGGACGATAAATCATTTCTCGTCCATTCATTTTTTTAAAATTAAAACCCAAAATTTGGGTTCAAACGACTATAGCTCAAACTCATTTTTTCTATTCCTATATACCAAACACCTAAAATAGGCTCCTAACGACAACAGATGCTCTAATTAGCCCTTTTTAGTTGTTCACTTTAAATCTGCAACTATACACTTTATATATGTTATGTTATGTTATATAAGAATAAATTAAAGAATTATTATACTGATGATATACTGTCGTACGTCTAGGGGAGGGGTGTAAAATGAACAAGACAGTCCATCATTCGTCCGAATCCGGCTTGAGAAATGACCCGACCGTGGACCGTCTGAACTGTTATACGAACATAACTTGAACAAATTATTAGGTCCGATGTTTCACCGAGTTCGAGCCGGACATAAGTCCGTCTGAATATTATTGTGGTCCGATGCTTTACCGAACCCAGTCTGGACTATAAAAAAAATTTCCGATCTGGACCGAGCCGAACCTAAGCTCATCCGACTAAAATTTCGGTCCAAAATTAAATATATGACTGTCCGGTACTGTCCAGTCCGATTTACAGCCCTACATACCTGTCAACAAAGTCCACCAAACTTAAGTGCACATATTATTTTTGTTTAAAATACCTTGTACATTTGTACTATTATCTACTTAAACAAGTTATTTTTAAATTATCTAATTTAAAACTTACATATAACAGAATGAGATATTTTGATGTAGCTGATCTTTACAAAGTGCATTAAAAGAGTAAAAAAGTTAGATCTGAATTTGCAAATGTAATTAACAAAATTTTTCTTTTATAGAACAAGAGGGTCTACGCCACATTAACTCAATTATTTTTTGAAGCACCATGTTTCTTTTTTTTTTAATGAAGAAAATGTGAAATATAACTACCATATTTTATTAATAATCTATATAATAATTACAAAGAAACCTATCAAGTGGCTCACAATTAATCCCCCCTAAAATCAAAGGCCTAGATCAAACCTCACAAAACATATTTTTCCTTCAAAATTTCAAACCCCATAACCAAATTTTTCCCCCAAAAACTAAAAAACTTATTACTTTATTATTATCTCTCTCTTCTCTCTTCACTTTTTCATATTTCCCTCTTTCTCTCTCTCCCTATCTCTCTCTCCCATTCTTTATATATTTACTTAGAAATTTAGATTTTCAAATTTTTAATGTTTTTTTTCCGTACATGTTATATTGAAAATAGTAAATATCTCTTCAACTCCACACTTAAAGTTCTAAAAAGTTAGATTTTATACCCCCATTTATAATTATTTTTCAACATATACTAATGGAAACATGTATTTTTATTACAACTAATTATTGTCATACTATTCAAACTTGAGCTACATAATTGTTGTTTTACTGTTTACAGGCTTTTCGTATTTTGTATCGTTCTGAAGACGTGCCGTAGGCACGTGCCCACGGGCAAATCTAGTGCATTAATAAAATAAATCCAGGGTAGTGAGTTCAATTACAAAAATTACAATACATAAAATAAAACATAATACCTCCATGGAACATAGGAGGGTGGGATAAATACAACAAACTCAAAACATACAAGAGAATTAAAGTGAAAATAACAAGATAAGAGACGTCCATTGAACAATGTCCTGGACAATGGGCCACCAAACCGTTACGTGTTGTATCAGTCCAATGTGGGATTGGTCACCACATCCTCATCGTTGTACTCCTCATCCTCAAATGCTCTGGCGATTCTACCTCTGGGACCTGTCTCCGCCGTCGTAGCCTAAAAAAAAAAGATACATGATATGAGTAAGATTACCAGAAACATTATTACAAGTTTCACGAAAGGAAAAATTATTTCTGTCAAGCCATAAAATCCAAGTCGTTGCGGCAATAGCGATATACTACGCTTCCCTCATCTCATGTCTCTTGCTAGCGAAGGTGGGGCCTATCCATAGGTCTTCATTACTATCTGGATACACCGATGTGCCGAGGGTAATCATAACCTCGCAAAGAATGACTTTACTCCTGTGGCAATCTAGGAAAAGATGAATTTTTGATTCTGTGTGTGAGTTACAAAAGCCGCAGCTAGTAGCGATGTGTGGCTGTCTTTTGGCCAAGTTCTATCTTGTAAGAATCGCATAATTGAGGACTAAACAGAGAAATACTCTTAACTTTTCTGCGGAGCTTTAACATTCCAAAGAATCGTAGACCATTTCGGACTACACCTTAAAAATGTATATGGTTAACAAGTGTCCTAACTGAGAAAGTGTCATTCTTTTCTAATCCCTATGCTTTCCAGACTGGTTTGTAGGAACATCTAACCCCCGATTGATCAATGTAGGATTGTAAAGCTCCTAGTCTCAATTCGGATTCCAAGTTGAGTCGCAATTTGAATGAGGGTCTCCAGGAGCCCTGCTTCCAGATTTTGGCCACTGTAGTGTTAGGTTGGGAAGCTAATTCAAAAGATCTCGAAATAACTCTCGAAGAGAGTGATCACCGCATTACTTGTCCCACCAGAATCTGGTCATCAGGCTATTGCTAATGAAGGAAGTTACATAGCTATGAAACGGGTCGCAGGTTTTGGCTACTCCTCTCCAGAACCAAGACATTTTAGGGCCCATACGAAACCCAAATCGCATCCCCTTTTCCACAATCTAAGAGTGAATAAACTCATGCAAGCCTTCGCCCATCTGGGTGAAACGCTTTTCACCACATTTGCCAAGGAAAGCTAAATTCATGTCTCTCAGGTTAATGATGATGTTAAAGTTGTATGTATGTAGCTGATATCTGTTTTCTTAAATCTGTTGCAATCTAAAAATTGAATGAAGTATTGAATGCAGGGTGCCCTACAGAGGGCCGGCCTTATAGTAGAGGCGAGAGAGTCAGCCGCCTCAGGTCCCCCAATTTTGGTGCATTTTTAGAGGCCCTCAATTTTTTTTAATTTGAAATCTATATATTATATATTTTGCGTGTGCTCCTAATTACAATGTGGGCATTATTTTTTGAAGGCCCCAATATTTTTTTTTTTGGTTTTTTTAAAATAAAAATCATAGTCATTAACGGGCCAGTCCACAGACTAAAAAATTGAAGGAGTAGTGGATCACTGGATCATTAATGGATCTGAGTCATCCGAACCGATCATTCGATGTAACGCCCCGCCCCAATACTCAGATAATTTTTATTATTTTTAGAGAACAAATTAATACTTACAGTACAACTGCCCACCACAGGCTGCCTCTCAAAAGGTGGTTAACCAGTTAGGTGACTCTTGATCATAGGCAATTATATTTATACTTAATTATTTTTATTAATATTCTCGATATGGGACAAATCTCAAACTCCCCTCCTTTATTACTCATCCCGTGCGCACTAGTAGAGGCCCAGTGGGCCATCCACGGTGCCATGTCACCCGAAGAGCCGAAGACAGCAAGCTGTCTTCATCTTTTGAAAACCCGGGTGGAGGCCCCATCGATGACGTCATCATGACGTCATCACAACCAAACCAACATCAGCTTCAATGCTGCAAGTTTCTGAACCTGTGGGCCCCTTCCTTATCTCATCTATTAATTACCATATTGCCACTACCCCCTATTTTGGATATTATATATATATTATACTCTTTGAAATTACGGGGTATTACATCCGAACCTGAACCCGATCCCCAAACCAAGCATCATGCCCATTTAACCTAAATCCCTAAATCGACTAAACTTCATTCGCTGCTTCCTTAGTCCTCCCGACCTTCATATGAAATCCATTTTTAACTCCATCACCATCGACCAAGGACTGCCCTGAGTTCCCCAGAGGCCTAAGGCGAAAGGCCCAAATAATTATTTTTTGGGGCTCCTAATTACAATATATATTTTTTTTATGCGTAAAATACATATCTATATTTATAAGAAAAATACAAATTTGGGACCCCTAAATTGCAAAATATTCAAGGGCCTAAGGCGGTCACCTCACCTGCCTTAAGGTGGGGGCCGGCCCTGCCATCGATCTCATTGACAGCCCCAACATCAACCCAACCTTCATTTAAAATTCTTCTCAAACCTCCATACAAACCTGAACCCGACTCCAAACTCCAAACTTCAGACCCGAGCATCTGCTTTATAGCTGTTGTTATTGTTGTTGTTGTATTATAGTTGTCGGTGACAACCACCGAGAAAACCCCCTCTTCAACCGACTGGTTAGTAGATTGGTATAAATACCCAATACCCGGAACTAACCCAGATCTGACATGGACTCGGAATTGGACCGAAACTGATCCGATCTATACGGGTCCAGATTCAGGTCCTAAAATAAGACTCGATGCACTTCTGGGTTCGGGTCCGGGTCAGGGTCCAGGTCCGGGTTCGCTAAAAATAGAACTGACCCGGACCAGTTAAAAGATACCCCAAAAAAGATGGAATTTGAATAATAGGCTTATAGGAATATACATGTAAATTGTAATCGTTGAAGACAGATGTGTAAATATAATATTTATTCATGTACTTAAGTGAAAAAAAATTATTGAAACCGTCGGGTATCTGGTGCAAAAATACTTAAGTGCAAATATTTATTCCTCGTAACGGAATCCAACTGATAGTTTTTTTTTAAAACTAGGACCCGAACCTGATTCTCGCAAGTCTTGTGGTCTGGGTCCAATTTTTGAATTCGTGAGGTACCAAATCCTGGTCCAGATAATGGAGGTTTCGATCCGATATGATCCGATACCAGCTCTACTACTTAGCTATTTCTTTGCCAAATTCTTTTTACTAATATTTCCTCACATTGTATATGGAGACTGCATTTCGGCTGTTCGTCCATGAGCACAGAGCCAGCCCCGACCCTACATAGTCTCACATAAGACAAATTTCCAGCTGTTCTCTGCACTCTTGTCTCATCATCTCTACTATTTTAATGGGAGAGTTTGTTACTAAACAAACTCTATTTGTAACCCAACAAATACGTACAATGCACATACATAACTAATATAAAGAGTTCTTAGGTTCAATGCAAAACAATGTCGGAATTTTTAAAGAGTTCTTTATAAATATAAATATATATATATATTTATAAAAACGTACATCGCACGTGTAAATTACGAGTAACTAATATGAAGGAGGTATAAGGTTTGAGGTCAGACTATGTCGGAGTTTTTACTTTTACAAATATATTTATTAAGACGTGCATCGCACGTGAAAATATTCATTGGTTAAAAGTAAAAGTAAAAGTAAAAGATAAATTGTAGAGAAACAACTTGATGTTTTAAATAAACCATTGTCTTAGCTAGTCTATATATATATATTAAAGTCAAAAAAATAATGGGAGGGTTAGAGTTGCATGTGCGATGCACATATTTAGATTATAATGGGAGAGTTGAAGTTGCATGTGCAATGCACGGGTTTGTTTTGTTACAAATGAGGTTTATTTTGTTACAAATAATATTTGTTTGGTGACAAACTCTTCCATTAAAATTACTAGTAATTTTCACGTGCGATGCACGTTTTGATAAAAAGTTGGAGTTGAAATAGCACTTGTGATGAATACCTTAAACTTAAAAAAAATGGAGTTGAACGGGCATTGCACACATTTTAAAAAAAAAATTTGAAGGAAAAACCTTGAATTGTACCTACGGTGATGTGTTACGAAATAGATTTGGAGTTGCCCGTGTGACGTACGTATATGCTTTGTGACAAAAAATTTTAAAATTATTTATTTGGTGAAGAAAAAAACTTTTATTTACACGCGTGATGCACGTGTTAATAAATAGAATTAGAGTTACAAATACAACCTATGTGATACAGACCAATTAACAAGCAATGGTATTAATGGAGGCATAGGTGAAGAGAATAAAGCTAAACTGCGAAGCTGAACTGTGGGAGAGATAGGAGAAGCATCAGCAGGATTGAGTATCTGTATTTGATGTTGTATCAGATATCATGTAATAAGCTGTAAGTGCGAGGGGTTAGGTGTAAATGTACTAGACAAAGGGGTATGGGGGAATGTGGACCCTTGGATCTGATATGAATAGTTTGTAGCCATCGATTGTAATGGGGGTCCACTTTGTAACTAACTAACGGCCTGTCCAATTACGGACAGAGCACGTATAATCAGCTATAAAAAGGGAACCACAGCTGATGAACTGTGGGGTGTGAGATTGTTCCATTTCTTGCCTCTTCTTGAATATTTCTGTTTCTAATCCTCCCGCTTCTTCTTCCTCAAGCTAGATTTCTTCTTCTTCCCTCCGCCATGGCTAGAAGTAAAGGTCGGGGTGTATCAATGGTATCAGAGTAGCAAGATCCTGCGGCGAATCTAGAAGAGGAGGGAGAGATCCCTCCAGAATCAATCGGTGAAGGAGTTCTTGGATTCGCTCCACCTTTTGGCTGGCAACTAAGCCATCAGTTCTTGAATGATAGAGTATCAACCATGGAGAACCAGATCAAGGACATTGCTGCTCAGGTCTCTCAAATTCTGCTGGTTTTAGCTCAGATGCAAATGTTAACGCAGCGGTTGGGAGAGATGCGATCGAATCAAGAAACTTCGAAGGATCCACCGCCAAAGTCAGTCGGTAAGCAGAATCTAAACCCTGACTTTGATGGAGGTGGGAACTTTATGCGTAGTCATCATGGGGTGGAAATTCTTGATAAAGAGCAAGCAGTTGGGGGAAATTTTTTTTCAAAACCACCAAAACTCGAAGTTCAAATATTCTCAGGATCTGGAGATGTCCTTAATTGGATATTTCAGATCGAACACTATTTTGAAGTGTATAGAATTCAAGGGGATGAAAAGGTGAGGGCTGCATTTTTCTTCCTCAAAGATGAAGCAATCTAATGGTGCCGTTGGTTGCTCAAGAATAGTGGTGGAGTGGTGACGTGGAAGGAGTTCAAGGAAGGGATTTGTAATAGATTTGCTTTGGGAATTTATGAAGACGCAGCCAAATCTCTTTGTAGACTTGATCAAACAACATCAGTTCTTGATTATCAGGTTAAGTTTGAGAAGTTGCAATGCTTAGTTGAAGGAGTTAGTGAAGCTTTCCTCATTCAGCAGTTTGTAAGTGGGCTCAAGGAAGAATTGCAGCATGATGTTGCGATGACTGAGCCACAGTCCTTGAGTGAGGCATTCAAAGTTGCTCTTCGATTTGAGAAGAAGTTTAATGCCATTAAGCAGTACTACAAAACACCATATAAGCCTTATGTTAGGGGGTCTCAATCTGCTAATAATCTGCTACCTTATCCGACTCAATCAACCTCAAGTAATACAGTAGGGAAGTTTTCTAGCAATTCAAACTCAGAGAAACCAATCTTGAAGAAACTTACTCCAAATAAAGTGTGGGAAAGGAGAAAGAAAGGCCTGTGTTTTCATTGCGATGAAAAGTTCTTGCTGGGTCATTTGTGTAAAACAAAATCTTATATGTGTATAGAAGGGGATTGGGATTTGTTCACGCTGCAAAGTGAAGAGGAGTTGAGTCAGTTGCTGACTGAAGAGGATGCAGGGAAAGTGGAAAATGATGCTGATAATTTGCAACTCCTTAAGGTGGAATCAGAGGGTAATACGGAGTGCTTGATTCTGAAAGCTCAGTTGAAAGGCATCGATGTGCATGTATTGGTGGATAGTGGGGCAACACACAATTATATAGATCTCTTTATACTCGAAAGGGTGGGATTACCTATGACACTTAAGCAATCTTTCAATGTTAGAGTTGCCGGAGGTAAAGAAGTTGAAGGGAGTGGATTGTGTTCTAATGTGAAAATCAATTGTCAAGGATATGAGTTCGTTGATGATTTCTTGGTGTTCCCTATTGGGGGTCATGATGTTGTTCTTGGAGCTAAATGGATGAAGAAGGTAAATGAAATCACAGTTAATTTGGTCCACAAGCAGCTGAAGTTTCAACACAAGGGTGTTAATTGGGTGTTGCAAGGACTAAATCCAAGTCCTACACAGGCACTATCAGAGAGGGAGGCCAATAAGATGTCTCTACAAACACATCGAGGGTTTGTGTTGTACTTTATGGCTTCTTCTGAGAAGCAGTCTACACCTATTCATGAGAATCCCTGTTTGCAGAAACTACTGAGTGAATTTCAATCTTTATTTGAAGAACCAAAGAGCTTGCCTCCTCCACGATCTTGTGATCATCAGATACCACTTGAGAAAGAATCCAAGCCTGTTTGCATAAGGCCGTATAGATATTCATTTGAGCAAAAAAATGCAATAGAGGAGATAATTGAAGAGATGCTGAAGCATGGTACTATTCGACCAAGTCACAGTAGCTACAGCTCCCCAGTTGTGCTAGTCAAGAAACATGATGGTTCATGGAGGTTTTGTGTTGATTATAGATCTCTCAATCAGCAAACGATTAAGGATAAGTATCCAATCCCTATTATTGATGATCTACTTGATGAATTGCATGGAGCTAATTTTTTTTCTAAGCTAGATTTGAGGTCTGGCTATCATCAAATCCGAATGCACCCCGATGATGTTCCGAAGACGGTGTTTAGAACCCATAGTGGACACTATGAGTTCCTTGTAATGCCATTTGGTTTGAGTAATGCCCCGTCCACATTTCAATCTCTTATGAACGATATTTTCAGGCCTCACTTGCGGAAGTTCATTTTGGTGTTTTTCGATGATATATTGATCTTCAGTAAGACTTGGAGTGAGCATTTGCAACACTTGAGAGAAACTTTCCTTATATTAAAGAGGAATCAGCTATTTGTGAAGCTGTCTAAGTGTACTTTTGGGCAAAGAGAAGTAGAATATTTGGGGCATATTGTCTCTAGCTCCGGCATTGCAGTAGATGAAAAGAAAATAGCCGCAATCAAGGAATGGCCTACTCCCACATCTGTTAAGTCCTTGCGTGGATTTCTTGGTCTCTCAGGGTATTATCGTAAGTTTGTGAGAAATTATGGCTCAATAGCATCTCCCCTAACTGAATTGACTAAGAAAAATTCTTTTATTTGGAGTGAGAAGGCTGCGGCAGCTTTTGAGCAATTGAAATTAGCTTTAACTACAGCCCCAGTTCTACAATTACCTGATTTCAACAACACCTTTGTGGTAGAGTGTGATGCCTGTAAAGAGGGGATCGGTGCAGTCTTGTTGCAGAACAAACATCCCATAGCATATATCAGTCAAGCTATTAAAGGGAAGTGTTTGTATTGGTCTGCGTATGAAAAAGAAATGTTGGCGATACTATTGGCAGTAAAGAAGTGGAAACAATATCTCTTCGGCAGGAAGTTCATCATCCGCACTGATCATAAGCCACTTAAATACTTGTTGGATCAGAGATTATCGACTGCAGCTCAACATTCGTGGTTGATTAAGCTTTATGGGTTTAATTTTGATGTGGAGTATAAGAAGGGAAGTGAGAATATTCCAGCAGATCGAATTTCTAAAAGAGATCTTGATTGTTTTCTCTTGCAGCTGAGTTCTCTACCTCCAAACTGGTGGGAGGAAATTGTGAAGATGAATGAAACTGACAGCTATTTTGAAGAGTTGGCAGTTAAGGTTGCTCAGCAGATTAATACCAAGTTTTCCCTACTTAGAGGTGTTTGGTATAAAGGGGCCAAGGTGGTTATCAGTCCAATATCCTATCTCAGGAAGTTATTGATAAATGAACATCATAACACACCAGTTGGTGGACATTCGGGTTATGATAAAACTTTGCAAAGGTTGAGAAGATCGTTTTGGTGGAGAGGAATGAAAGCTAATGTTCAGCAGTATGTATGGGAGTGTACAATATGTCAGACTAATAAGTACTCATGCCAGTCTCCTTCGGGGTTGCTCCAACCATTGCCAATACCCAATCAAATTTGGGAACAAGCTAGTATGGATTTTATAGAAGCCCTTCCTCTCAGCCATAGGTATTCAGTAATCCTTGTGGTGGTAGATAGATTCAGCAAATACGCTCATTTCTTCCCTATCAAACATCCATATACGGCTGCTTCAATTGTTCAAGTTCTCACTGACGGAATTTTCAAGCTGTATGGTATGCCCATCTCCATCGTTTGTGATAGAGGAACGACTTTCACAAGTGCCCTTATGAGAGAATCGCTGCGACTGCAAGGCACAAAGCTGCATTTTTCAACAGCCTACCACCCACAAACGGATGGCCAAACCGAGGCGGTTAATAGGTGTTTGGAGACTTACTTACGCTGCTATTGTCATCACAAACCAAATGATTGGAGCAAATGGTTACCCTGGGCTGAATTTTGGTACAATACCTCCTACCACAGCGCAATCAAAATGACTCCTTATGAAGTGGTTTACGGTCGAAAACCTCCTACAATTACTTCCTACAATTACAATGTCTGCCAGATCAAACCTCTACAGCTCTACTTGAACCAGATTGTATCTTGGACCGCAGGGCTGTTATCAAGGGTAGGAAAGTGGTATCAGAAGTTCTGATCGAATGGAAATATCAAGAGGCATCTAATGCAACTTGGGAGTCTTACTGGGATTTAGTCCGAAGATTTTCTCTCTTCGACCTTGAGGCAAGGTCTCAATATAGGGGGGGAGGAGTTGATACAGACCAATTAACAAGCAATGGTATTAATGGAGGCATAGGTGAAGAGAATGAAGCTGAACTGCGAAGCTGAACTGTGGGAGAGATAGGGGAAGCATCAGCAGGATTGAGTATCTGTATTTGATGTTGTATCAGATATCATGTAATAAGCTGTAAGTGCGAGGGGTTAGGTGTAAATGTACTAGACGAAGGGGTATGGGGGAATGTGGACCCTTGGATCTGATATGAATAGTTTGTAGCCATCGATTGTAATGGAGGTCCACTTTGTAACTAACTAACGGCCTGTCCAATTACGGACAGAGCACGTATAATCAGCTATAAAAAGGGAACCACAGCTGATGAACTGTGGGGTGTGAGATTGTTCCATTTCTTGCCTCTTCTTGAATATTTCTGTTTCTAATCCTCCCGCTTCTTCTTCCTCAAGCTAGATTTCTTCTTCTTCCCTCCGTCATGGCTAGAAGTAAAGGTCGGGGTGTATCACTATGTGTTTTATTTATGACAAAAAAATATATTTAAAAAGTATTTGTTTGATCTTCGTATTATCTATTAGTCAAATTCATTTTGTATGTACCCTATCATCGGGTCCCTACGAATGCTGTTGATTCATTAAAGCTTGATAAAAGTTTAGTCAATGCTGTTGATTCATTAAAGCTTGATAAAAGGTAGTGATTTAAAGTACCTAAACATGGAAAATTTTGCTGAAATGCCCCTGTTTTTGAAAATAATTAGCGAACTGCCCTTGTTTCGAAAACATTTAGCCATCTGCCCTTGTCTGTGACACGTCAGCAACAAACGTGATTGGGAATCACGGCATCAGTTATTTTGATGCCGTGTTTCCCAATAACGGCATCTGTATATGAAAAAATTTACGTGCCGTTATTCCCAATAACGGCATTGGTTATTTTTAAAAAATAGAGCTCTACTTTATTAATCTTGACTCGAGATTAATTCCAAATATGAAATAAACTGATGCCGTTATTCTGGAGAACGGCATCGTTTATAACTGATGCCATTCTTCAGAATAACGGCATCAGTTATTTACTTTTTGCAGTAATATACTCGAAAAACCCTTCCTCTTCCCCCTTTCTCTTCCGCTCGTGCCTTCCTCATTTCCAAACAGAAAACCCTAGACGAAAACCCTAGACGATCTGAAAAAAAAATCCACTAGATCTTTTGGTGTGTTGTTGACTTCTATTTCGGAGTGTACTCCTCAATCCTTCACCCAGAGTTCATTCTCATTCCAATTCCGAAATCTTTGTAAGTAACTAAAAACCCTAATTTGTATTTTGTATAGTTGATTTTGACTGTTTTATTATGTAGTATAGTACAAATATTGTAGGTTAGGGTTATTGAAGTAGTAATTTTGGAAGTACTTCAAGTATTGTAGGTTAGGGTTTACTAAATGTTGAGTTTTTGAGATGCTCAAATTCTTAAATATTCAAGTGATTTACGTTTGAAGTCGGGGTTATGAAGATCCTGATACACTTAATTTTGGTGCTTGTTGCTCATGCACTCAATTTTCCTAATTCACGGGGATATCCTAATACACTAATCTTTGGTGCTTCTTGCTTATTGAAAATCCTAATTCACTAGCAGATCTCTGCTCATGCACTCAATTTTTCTACTGAAAATGTTGTTGATTAGTCTTCGTTAATGTGTACAGGCCAATGGATCCTGCACAACCATCTTCTTCGCATGGTGTTGGTGCTTCTTCTACGCCTTCATTTGGACCACGGGGACATCCGGGTCCATTAGATCCTACAATTCTGTTTCTCCAAGAAGACCACAGATCACAGGCCGTTTGGATCGGGGATGTGGAGAAGATGAGTTTTAGGACGCACAAGGTCATGCCTGTCCTCAAGAACTGTATTGCTATGGAACATTATTTAGTTAGCAGTGGGTTTAGCGGTATGTCAAAGCTGACCAACATAAAGTGTGATCACGCCTTGCTTACCACACTGGTAGAGCGATGGAGGCCGGAGACACACACCTTCCACTTACCGTGCGGTGAGATGACGGTCACCCTACAAGATGTAGCGGTGATTTCGGGTCTTCCAATTGACGGGGTGGCCGTCACAGGCAATCTGATGTTCAACAAGGTTGCACTAGCACGAGATTATTTGGGGTTGGATGTTGATGGAGTTGACCACGGCATATGGGTTGGGGAATCCATTAGGCGTTCATTCCTAGAAGATAGTTTCACTCACATTCGAGTCGCACCTGTGCATACGGACATCGAGATCCAGAACTACACGCGGGCATACGTACTGTCGATGATTGGAGGGATCCTATTCCCTAACTCTTCAGGTGACGTAATGCACCTCATGTATCTTCCATTGATAGCTGACCTACAGACAGCCGGCAGGTATAGTTGGGGAAGTGCAGCTCTAGCCTCCCTTTATCGTGCACTCTGCAACTGTTCGTTGGGTTCGATTCAGATGACCGGGCCGATGTCCATCCTGCAGATTTGGTGTTGGGAAAGAATACATCTCGGCCGACCCCGTGTGACGGTACTATCAGAGAGTTGGAGGGATGTACAGGATAATCCCGTGATGAGAGCTCCTCTCGGTGCATACTGGGCGGAGAAGCGTACGTGGAGGGATAACCCACGTGGTGTCCTAACTTATTACAGGGACGAGCTAGATCAATTGAGGGAAGAGCTCGTCAATTGGACCCCGTACACGGATGAGAAACTGGCTCGTCTACCACCTATTTGCACTGCTCATGCGCAGTTGTGGTTGACCTTAGCTCCGCTAGTGAATTTCTCAGTTGTGGAGTTTTATTATCCCGGCCGTGTTCTTCGGCAATTCAATGCACAACAACCCTTCTCCGTGAACACATTATACGATCGTAGACTACACAACATCACGGGCCAAGGTCGTTTACCGAACATGGATTGGGCCGATCACCACCGCGCGTATGTAGGAGCATGGAATGAGCGGAGGTATGAGTTGGTAGTCGAGGGTGTTGAGTATCCGTACGATGGATCAATGCAAACAACTTATATGGCCTGGTACCGTCGCATAACGCGAGTTTATATCCAACCCAAAACGGATTTTCCAGCGGGCATCCAAGAACCTATACCCGCGATTCATGTTGAACCACCACCGGCATTTTCATCATCACAGCCGATGTACCAACCGAAGGCCTCATCATACCATATAATGGTAAGTTAGATTGTTTGTTGAATTTGAATTATTTCGTTCTGTTCTACTTATGCATCTTCACTTACAATATATATCGTTTACTATTATAGATAGAAAGCACATGGGACATGGCTAGAAAATGTGCGAATGTGTTGAAGAGCAATGCCAATAAGGCATGCAAAGAATTGGCACGAGACCTCCTGTGCAATTGTCGTACCTCTCTTGAAGAGGTTGGAGATGGTCCTCATTTCAATGAACTTATGCGTTCAACCGAAGCTCCACGCCAACAAGAACGGCCTACCGCTAGCCAAGCTTCACCTCCACCACAACCAGCTTTGCAATTGGGACCCCCATCAGAGCGTCGAAGACACAAGACCGTTCGTGATCCTCCACCGCAAAGCCAATTGGCAAATCCGGAGATTGAAGAAGGAGGAGGTGGCGAAGAAGGAGGAGCTGGTCCAAGTGGACCCCCAACACAAGAACAACGGGAACGTAGGCGGAAAGTCCCGGCTCGGATGAGGAAAGCACCCAAACATTACACTCCAGGATAATTGGTAGAAACAAACTAATTGTCGTTTTGTAACACATCATTTTATGCATTTATTAATTGTATATGTTTGTATGCAGGTTGTTATGTGTGGGTGTGCAAATTGGAAGGAGTATTTGATTTTGATGAAGATTAACACAGGAAATTTTGAATTTTGTAATGTCTTTGAAGTTGGTATGTGGGAGTGGCAAATTGAACTTAATCAATTCTGATATGTGGAATAAGTCCTAGTGATCTTGATGTAGTATTAAAATTTGAAGTGTGTGAAGTTATTTGAAGTCTGTGAAGTTGAGATGTGAGTAAATTTTGAAGTCTGTGAAGTGTTTGAAGTATCTGAGAATGTATTAAATTTTGAAGTATTTGAAGTATTTGAATTTTGAAGTATCTGAAGTATTTGAAGTATCTGTGAAGTATTTGAAGTATCTGAGAATGTATTAAATCAATTTTGAAGTATTTGAATGTATTAAATTTTGAAGTATTTTGAAGTATTAAATTTTGAAGTATCTGAGATGTGAGTAAATTTTGAAGTTGCTTTGAAGTATTTGAAGTATTTGAAGTATCTGAGAATTTTGAAGTCTGAGTAAATTTAATATGTAGTATTAAATTTTGTAATGTCTGTGAAGTATCTGATCTGTATCTGATCTGTATTTGATCTGTATTTGATCTGTATTTGATCAGAAAGTGCCAGAGAATGTATCTGAGAATGAATCTGTGAAGTATTTAGTTGTATCTGTGTAGTATTGGAAGGGGAGTGTGTGTCTGTGCATGTATCTGTGTAGTATCTTGTTGTATCTGTGTAGTATTGGAAGGGTAGTATTCAGTCTGTGAAGTTGAGTAAAGTTGGGATCTGAGCAAACTTGAAGTATTTGTGAATTTGATCTGTATTCAACTCACTTAAAAAAACTTGATTCTGAGCAAACTTTTAGAATCTGATCTGTGCCTGTGAATTTGATCTGTATTCAACTCACTTAAAAAAACTTGATTCTGAGCAAACTTGAAGAATTTGATCTGTGAATTTGATTTGAATTTGATCTGAGCAAACTTGAAGAATTGAATGTATGTAACATAAGTTGAATTCCATTTTGAAGTTGATCTGAGCAAGAGTTGAATTCCATTTTGAAGTTGATTGTATGTAACATAAGTTGTGCATGCTTGCTAAGTCAAAAAAAGAGATTGAACGATGCCGTTATTCGCAATAACGGCATATTAATCCTGTAACGTTATTGTGAAAAACGGCATCTTCATATAGGGAAAATTAGAAAAATTGTAGTTGCTGCCAAATGTTTCTGTCTTCACAGACGTCTTTCAGAATAACGGCATCTGTAAACGATGCCGTTATTCTGAATAACGGCATTAGTTAAAGAACAAAATTTCAAATTTTGAGCATTCTGCCAAACATACTGTCTCCACAGACGTTCTTCAGAATAACGGCATGTAAATAAGATGCCGTTATTCAGGAGCACGACATCAGTTAAAACATCTGTGCATGTTTTCTGTGCATGCTTATTTTGCGAATGGTAGTTTGGAACAAATCTAACCATACCCACCACTCATTAACACTTTCATACCAATTTAAACATACAAATCACACAAAACTTATCATTCAAAACAATAAAAATTAAAGAGAGGTACGACACAAATAAACATCTAGATTAGCAAATAATTCAAACGTACATACTCAACAAGCAAATAATTCAAATAATTCAAACGTAAATTACTCAACAACCCGGATTCGAAGCTTGAATTGCATTGAATAGGTATGGTAATTTAGTGTACGCTGTTTCAAAAGAACCATATAGTTTCTCAATTGCTTTATGTTTTGCCTTCCAAGCTTTCCAATATGATATTGTGTATTGGAGCCTACCCTTCACCTGCCCAATTATGGCTCTTGGTGTTACTGTGAGTTGTTCCCTCAGAGTATCTATTATCAGCATCGATACAACCGTCGAGTCAATTTTGCTGTGATCCTGAGTCAATGTAGGATTCACACATGTGTGTACACCTTCAAGTTGTTTCACCACAAAATAATCACGACCTTTGGGAATAATTGCACGCAAGCGCCATGGACAACCGACTACATTTTGAAGTGATGGATTTTCTGCAATCTGCTCGGCTGAACGGTTGATGGGAGCGTATTTACATCTCACATGGTACAGACAACGATCTGATTTTACCGTCACGAATTTCCTGTGGTTCTTCACGGCATACATCTTGACTTGATGTTGTAGAGCATCTTTGGATGGAAATCTTTGACCTATGAAGAGTTCATCCAAGTTGGAAGACCCAATGGAAGACTGGACATGTTCATGTACGGTGGCACGGGACATCCATTCACTTGACTGCGATCCACGCATAGCTGGACCTGTGTCCTGACTTGGCAACACGCGGGCATTGTTAACCGGCACATGAACATTGGCATCAACAACCGGCACTTGAACATTGGCAGCAACAACTGGAGCTTCAAGGGCGATCTCCTCATCATCATCCTCGAGACCGCGTACCTCATCTTCTTCCTCTTCTACCAAGTCGTTATTTACAACGGCGTTATCAAAGTCTGTCAAAGCAATGCCAGCTACCAAAAAATTTTGTGGCAATGGGGTCGGATGTAGCGGCTCGTATTCGGAGGAAACAGGTTCCGTTGGAGTTGTGCTAGTATCTTCAACAGTATTAGAAATCCTTGCGTGTGACTCTTCAGATGGTCTCAGAATCCTAGTTGGCCTTGGACCGTCGATAACAACTCTTGTAGAATTTGGAAGCCTCGTTTGATCAATATATAACTCAACTATATTCCAACCACAACTTGGATGAAGTGTCCTAAGCAGGACAGACCTCAGAGAACTGTCACTGTCTATGGATACCAACATGAAGTACTGCCCATCCCCTTTACCAGCAGAATAACGGGCTCTCAAACTCAGAGTCATTTCACTTCTGTCCCACTTGGTTACTTCATATATCTTATCTGTTAATTCTGAGTAACCAAAATTGGGGGTAGCCCAAATCATTACAGGATCGACGTCACTATAAGAATATCCAATTTTTGGATCCTTAATAACTTCACCCCCAAAATATAACCATATAGGGATATCAAATTCCATACCTATGCATAAAAATTAAAACATATTCAAATCATTCACTACTCAAAATGTGACGAATCTTTGAAATAAAAATCAAACATAAGGTTAGTATGATAATACCTTTCAAATGATACCAAAAAAACCACCGGCAAGGTTTTCGTTGATGAGGAAGACTGAAAATGAGAGTGGGAGTGAGGAATTAGGATGTATGGAATTTTATAGGACTCAAATGGTTGAAAATTTTTGATTATGAGATCTAGGGTTTGTGGGTAAAAGGGGTGATGTGAGAGAGATGCGTTTTACAAATCAGAAGAGGAAGAATAGGGGAGAAGAAAGAGGGTTACGCTTATAGGGATTTGTGCAAAAAGTAAATAACTGATGCCGTTATTTTGAAAAACGGCATCAGTACAAACGATGCCGTTCTCCGGAATAACGGCATCAGTTCATTCCTTTTCTGCTTTCCAATCTCGAGACAAGATTGATACAATATAGTTCTATACTAAAAATAACCAATGCCGTTATTGGGAATAACGGCACGTAAATTTTTTCATATACAGATGCCGTTATTGGGAAACACGGCATCAAAATAACTGATGCCGTGATTTCCAATCACGTTTGTTGCTGACGTGTCACAGACAAGGGCAGATGGCTAAATGTTTTCGAAACAAGGGCAGTTCGCTAATTATTTTTAAAAATAGGGGCATTTCGGCAAAATTTTCCCTAAACATGCATGTATTTTTGTCTATATGAGATCACATTGTAAGCTTCCTTATGTGGAATATACCTCTTTCATATATTATGATTACAGTTTAGGATGCAATGTCATTGCACAAATTGAAACAATATTTCTTCGTAACTTATTACATTTCTTCTTTAAGTAAGTTTGATATGAGATATCGAGATTAATAGATTTCTGTATTTTTATTAGAAGCAACTTCTGTTATGGAAATTATTGATATATTTAACTATGATCCGATACCAGCTCTACTAAGAGCATCCACAGTCGTTTTTCTCAATTGCTATAATATGGCAGCTACAGTAATAGCAAATACGATCGTTCACTGCAGTCGTCGTTTGCTATATTTTTTCTATTTTTTAGAGAGACGGGGAATCATACCCCGTCCGATCGTTTCAAATAAATTAAAAAATTTTAATTACTTATTAACTATTAAACTATATTAATTAACTAAATTAAATAATATAAAACTAACTAAACCTAATTAATATACTAACTAAACCTATTAATATACTAACTAATCCTAATCAATCCTGCACATCATTAAATTTCCTCCCCCTTTACTGGACGGGGTATCATACCCCGGACGGGGTATGTGTCCCCGTCCCAACCTTTTTTTTTCCCCCTATCGCTCAATCCTGAGCGTTCGTTTTATTAAAAAAAAACACAAATAAAAAAATGGGAGAGACGGGGTTTGATACCCCGTCCGGGGTATCATTCCCCGTCCGACCTTTTAAAAAAAAAAAATTTAAGAAAATAGGAGAGACGATATATGATCGTCCGTCTCAGGCGATTAAAAAATATTAAAATCCTTTGGACGGTATATGATTCCCCGTCTTCTATATTTGAGAATTCTTACTTTTGTTTCTCAAATTTGAAAATCATATTTGAGAGGAATGGAAAAAATGGCAATTATAGCAAACGAGTGCAGCGCACCATTTGCTATAATATGGGAAAATGGGAGAAATAGATTAGCTATTTCTTTGCCAAATTCTTTTTACTAATATTTCCTCACATTGTATATGGAGGCTGCATTTCGGCTGTTCGTCCATGTGCTCGGAGCCAGCCCCGACCCTACGTACATAGTCTCACATAAGACAAATTTCCAGCTGTTCTCTACACTCTTGTCTCATCATGTATATAGTTCAACAAATTTCTTTAGGAAATTATTGTACTTCATATATTTTTAAAAAAACAAAAATAGGGCCCAATAGCTAAGAAGATCCCACAGCCAAGATGCAGGCATTTCATGACGTCACTGTTGATGCAGTACTTTAAGATCACGGTCACTTTCCTGGGTCAAGACAGACTGTTTTCATGTCGCCGTCCATATTATTGTCCTAAACTAGCTGCTTAAACTTATACGTTTATTTAAAAGTTATTACAATTCTCTATCTCAGATTGTTATCTAATTTATAAAAAATAATCCTAAAATCCAGTATTAAAAAACCCCATAATTTTTATAAAAGGATTATTTTCATTGGGATCACCTGAAATTTTAACAATTTCAAATAAGTCGCTCACAAATTTGTCTTCTTTATTAACATCATCAACAATATAAGAGCAACCACACAAACTAGTCATTTGGGTTGTCATTTTCATATTTGGTAATCCAAATTGGAAAAACATCACACCCCAATTAGCCATTTTGGTTGCCAAATATGATAATTGTCCGTTTTCTCTCAAATTTGGCAACCCAAATGGCATTGTCAAATGTCACATCACTGCACATTTTTTTTTCTTTCCCACAAAATTTGAATATATATACACTACTATAATTATATATATACTATTATTCACTATTAATATACTATTATATACATATTTGGCAACCATATATATTTATATAACAAATGACTCTCATTCATTTGGAAGTAAATCAATAGTTAAGATCTAACCTCACAAAAGACAATATAGAATACTTCACTTAGCAATTGTTTTAGAATAGAATGCTTCACTGAGTTAATTTTGATTAGAATACTTTTTTTATTATGCAATTTTGGATTATGTTTTTTTTGAATATTTGGGCATTTGCTGCTTTTAAATATCGTACAAATTCTATAATTGACTCGCTTAATCGTATTTTTATGAAAAAATTCATGCTTAATCTCTATATTTTCGGTTTTAGTAGCTGCAAAATTGTATCTTAATCTGCTTTGCTGCAATTTCACTTCACATATATATATATATATATATATATATATATATATATATATATATATATATATATATATATATATATATCACAACAAATTTTATCTTTTAAATTCATACATAGTTAACTACATAAAAAACAAACAAGAGGGAACTAACTCATGCAGTTTGAGGTGTCAACCGTATTAGAAAATGAATTGCTACTTATGTCAGACTCTAAATCAAAAAAGAAATCTCTTATGCTCAAGTCACACATAGCAAGAAATTTTTTATCCACTACTTTTGTAGATTCACAGTACTATTTTTGAATCTTGGGCTGCTGACAAATGATCCTGCAATATACAAACCAATAAACATCAACGTCACTCTGTAATCATACTTCAGAGTACATCAATATATTAACGTCTACTAGCAAATAAACATCTATATAAATCATCCCTTACTGTTTACATGATATTTCGCTCAAGTCACACATAGCAAGGAATTTTCGATTCACTACTTTTGTAGATTCATAGTACTATTTTTGAATCCTGAGCTGCTGACAAATGATCCTGCAATATTCAAACCAATAAACATCAAGGTCACTCCATAATCCTACTTCAGAGTACATCAATACATCAAGGCCTACTAGCAAACAAACATCTATATAAATTATCCCTTACTGTTTACATGATTTTTCATATGTTGCATCGTTCCGAATACGTGTCGTAGGCACGTGCACACGGACATACCTAGTATGTATATATATATATATATATATATATATATATATATATATATATATATATATATATATACACACACACTATCATATACTATTATATACATATTTGGTGATTAACCTAAATGGCAATCATAGGTATAGAACAATCTCTTATTTTTTTTAGAAAAGTGATCATTTCGGTTGCCTAAATTCAAAATAACAATCCAAATGGATATCCGATTGATGTGGATATTCTAAGTTTTTAAATTTAATTTAAGTTGACATGCTTAATAATTTAAGTTGATTTAACACCACTAATAAGATCCTGTTGACATGATGCATAACCTTGTATTTAATTTAACTTTTTTAAAGTGTGGTCCACATTATTAATAGTGTTTACACAAATATAGAATTGTGGATGGCTTATTTACAATTAATAAATAAAAGTTTTAGGTGATTACGCATATTAAACTAAAGTTTATGATAGTTATACGAGAAACACCAAAAGTATAGGTTTGTCTTCTCAATTTAGCCTTTAGTTTAACTTTCAATTCAAAAGTAATAAACAAGAGATTGTGTAGTTGTTATCTGCAGTTCATGTTTGTTTATTCTACCTCGCATGTTTTTCACAAAATATGAAGAACATAAGATACGACAAACCTATGTGTCAATTCTCAAGTCCTTATCGCTTTCCTTTTCATTTTCTTCTTGTATGCATTTCAAATACTGTAATCAGTAAAATGAATCATTTTACAGAATTTATCATAGAAAGAAAATTTCTAATATTATAATAAGAGAGTTGGAATTGTCATTTATAAACAATTTGTATTTTGTAGACATTTAACCATCTAATCTCAACGATTTATTTTTAAGTAGAAATTATATTAACAATCCATTTAGTCAAATATTGTCAGTTACCATAATACCCTCAAAGTTCTAATTTATTTACGGCATAATTATTTACAAAAGTGGCACTCATATAAAATAAAAGTTGGTACAAATCTCTAATATTATAATGGGAGAAGGCCTTAGTGTCATTCGTCATTGTGTCATTCTACCAACATGTGCAACGCACGTACATAACTAATATAAATGAGGTTTCCGGTTCAAATTCTCTCTACGTCAGAGTTTTTATTTTTATTTTTTAAAATTATTAAAACGTGTATCACACGTATAAATTACTAGTATAGTTAATTGTAAAGAGTATGATAAAAATTTGAGATGGATAATAAGAGTTTCAGGTTCGATACCAGTCAGTCATTATTTGGAAAAAGAAAAAAAAATCTTAAAACGTGCACTGCACGTGCAGATGTTAGTTTAAATTAATTAAGTTCCAAACAAGAAAATGAAGGCAACTATAATGAAGGCAACTATGTCCTTTTCATTATCTTTTTGATGTCCTGATAATGGGGTCTCCTGTGGCTACGGAGTCTACTTCAACCAAAAATCGGCATCATCTGTGTTTAGTAACTGTTCAAAAATCGGCTGGAATATGCACACATGCTATTTAGAGCTATTTGGCTATCTAACCCATTTTAAAAAAAATATTTGGGGAAACAACCTAGTCTTAAAAATATTTAGCAAAATGACCTAGTTCTTAATTAAATTTCTATAGTATATTTCCTATAATACTTTTTATAGGATGTGTGACTTTTTATTAAATTCTAAAATTTTTGGGTTTTAATTAGTATAATTTCTAGTTTTTTTATTAAATTTTTGTTTTCTATTCTATAACTTATAAATTAGTGATTAATTTAAAGAAAATTACAGAAATTAAGTAAAAATTACCTACTCTAGCCAGGCTTTGATACTAACTGGGGTTGTGATGCGTGAGATCACCTGAAAATAGAATTAAACAGAGTATCAAAAAATTTCAAAGATGATAGTTCTCTGCAAAATAATATTCTTCGAAATAATGTGCATTGTCCATCTCAAAAATATTAAAGTAATCAAGCATGAGTTCAAGATCTCTCATAGATTCTGATTTTGTCTCAGATATTTTACTACTACTACCATATGAGGGTTCTTCGAGTTCTTCCATATGTCTATTTCCTTCTTCAATATGTTCATTTTCTTCTAGAAATTGTCTTTATGTTGTTGTATGGATCCATATATAACTACAAAATTTACCATTTTTATAAAATAATAAAGATCTTTCATAAAAAGTTAGATCATCAATTATTTGGACATTTATATTTCTAGTTTCTCCAGGACTTATTTGATTTATTGTTATAATTATTACTCGTTGTATACTAAAGAAGAATAATTTGAATTCATAAGAATCATTCATGCTTGTTACTTTATGAGGATAATAAACAAAAAAAACTAGCATTCTATCACTTTCTTGATAATTTTTTTTGACGGGGAAAGGTAGGGTAAGTCCCTACCTCACAAAAATATATATTAAAAACTAAGAAGAAGTTTAAAGTACAAAAACAGATCAAGCTAGTTCAGTATGCAACCTGAACCCTTGATCATGATGCTATAAGATCCAAAACAAGAAGAGAAATAGCACTCGGGCTGCTGTCATGCAAGGCCCCAAAAAACAACCCATACAGAGTACAAAAGAAGCGAAATACGGTAAGAAGATCTTCCTGCTGATGAAGCTACCATGAGCAGCTCCCCTCCTCGCTCTCAGTCTGGCCAATACGGGTAAGGGCCTCGTGAAGTAGTAAATCTTGCACGTTTGCTTCTTCCATTTCTTTCTCCATTGCCTTCTTCTTCTTGTCGCTGCCGATCCCATCTAACCATGATCGAAACCAGAAAATAGCATTAGAGATGATCCGATGAGTTGTAGGAGACTTAGTAGTAAATACACAATCATTCCTAGCTATCCAAATACTCCAACATATTGTGACAGTAAGAAGGTGCCAAGTGTGCCTTTGTGCCCGCATGCTAAAACACCATGAGGTAAAACAGTCGTGCATGTCTGTGGGGATGGATTGTATGTGAAAGAGTGCAGTGAAGAACTTCCAGGTTTCAAATGCAACAGGGCAGATGAAGAAAATATGATAAACTGTTTCGATAGGGCACGCACAAGCTGTGCATGAGGTGTCTCCCGTCCAGCCTTTTGAACTCAGAAATTCCTTCGAATTGAGTCGTCCCCGACTCAGTTGCCAGAGAAAGATCTTGCACTTCAAGGGAGCCGCCGATGTCCATATCGCCTTGTAAAATGGAGATCTCATTCCTGAAAAGATAAAAAAGTTATAGGCTGATTTAACTGTGTAAGTCCCAGCTGCAGTAAGGCTTCATGTTAGCTTATCACAATTGTTTGAGGGCTGTCTATCTTTCAAGGTTAGGAGGAGATTATGCTTCTCTGCACGAATAAGTGGCGAAGCTATACAATTTAGCCTAGGGTGCCATTCCCAAATCCCATTGACCCATGCTCCTTATGAAAGGACCTCAGCTTGAGGGTTCCACGCTGCTGCTGCCAGTGAGGGATAGATTGTGGTGATGCTGTGCCCATCAATCCATCTAGATTGTCAAAATTTGATGTTGTCTTCGTTCTCAAGTTGCCAGTGTACATTTATGAGGAATTGATCTCGAAGGTTGAAGATGCCTTTCCAAAACTGAGAAGCTAGTGGCGTGCAAAGAAAATTATTCGCAGATCTTCTAAAGTATAGGTTGTGCAATGTTTTGCTGACAAGGGAATCTGTGGCTAGAAGGTTCCACCACCACTTCATAAGCAGTGCCTCATTAAAAACTTTCAAGTCAAGTATGCCAAGACCTCCTTGGTCCTTGGGTTGGCAGATGGTGCGCCACCACTTCCTTGATAATTAATCATTAATTCAAAATTTTCTGAGGCAATACTGAAACTATTATTATTCATTAGTCCTTTTTAACAACAACAATTATAAAATAAGGAGTAGAGAGATATTTCTAAGGATATCCTAAAAATCAAAACAAAACGGCACATCATGCTTCCGACCTAGTTAAACCTCTTTGAGTTGCTCTGTACCAGTTACTACCAGTGGATAAAATACCTCTGGTATGCACCCTGATTTCAGTGCTCATTTACGTTCCTCCCATCTCAGGATTACTATGCACTCAAGAGAGCTTCATCCGAGAGATACGTCTGGAACAACTAGTAGCTTTTCGATACAGGCAACCACAACCTAGCTCATTTCCTGCTACTAAGTGTACAGTCTAACTATAGAAGGTTATAAATGAGTCTTTTTGCAAGATCCTTCAAGCAGAGCCTTACAAAACTCTCTCTAAGAAAAATTAGTTTTTCATATCTTATTTTGTATAAGATCTTATAGCAGAACTCATAAAAAGATATTTTTTTATTTCTCTCAATATCCTTACAGACCAAACTTTTCTTACAAACTTATATGGAATTTCTTTCCTCCTACATAGTCTCCATTCTACCTTACCCAGCCTACCCTTTTATAGACCAAGAGATCAGCTTACAACAAGTTTACATATGTAATATCTTGATTGGATATTATATTTGTATTATAATTATTTTTAAAATTAAAATATTTTTATGGAAATTACTTGGTTTTACTAATAAAATGTTATATACTTGGTTTTACTAATAAAATGTTATATATATATATATATATATATATATATATATATATATATATATTGTATCGATTTTGTGCACTTGTACAAAATCCTGTAAAATACATTTTTGAGAAAATGTCTGAAATATCAGGGTCTAATATTAAAAAATTATTATTTTATTATTTTATTTTTATTTTCAAAATTAAAATGTTTTTGATGGATATTGCCCGGTTTTACTAATAGACATTATCTACATATATATATATACCAGTCTGTATACATCTGTATTGTATCAAATTGATACTGAAATCTTCCGAACCGGTAATAAAATTATTTATTATTATTATTTCTGAATTAAAATATTTTTGGTAGAGATTATTCGTTTTAACTAATAAAATTTATCTGTATAGACAGATATATGTATGTATATGTATCGTATCGATTTTGTACGTTTGTACGAAATCATGTAGTATGTGATTTTGGGAAAATAGCTTTTATTTTTTATCAATCATGATCAAAATGGAGGGTTAGGATTGGATTGGGTGTAGATTGCAATTTAAATTTGCAAATAGAACTCTAAATGTTTTGAGCCACAAAAAAGAGAGACAAGTGGCTCTCTTTCTAACCACAAGCTCCCCCCCCCCCCAATGTCCGGCCACATCTCCAAAGGGCAAGAAACCCTTTTCATTTTGTCTCTCCATCTCCTTCTCATCTCATTCTTTCTTTATTACTTGTTTTAAATTAGAAAAGAAAATTGAGAAGAAAGAAAAGAAAGAGAGATCAAATCAAGAAAAAAAAGAGTGGGTTCATTTTTGGAGTGTTCTTGAAGAGAAGCAAGAACAAGGAAGGAGATGGGAAGCTAGCAAGTTCTTCCAAAACGATTTGGGTGGGGATTTCTCTTCTATTTGTGTTTTTATTTATTGTTGCTTATTTTGTATCTTAATTAATGAAGATCTTGAACTAAATTAATGTGATTATGATGATAGTGGACTAGAATAAAAATGCATATAAAGATTGAAGTATTAGAACACAAATAAGACACTAAAATTCAACTCTTAAAACTAGTCTGTAGTTCTTGATAGTTAAGATTAATTACTTGTGCTAAAGTTGAAATTTTGACTCTAAATTAATTTCAGAGGTTCTTATATGTGTTATTACCATGAACTAATTTTTATAGACTTTTTTTGAGTTAGTTTGATGGGTGAAATAAATCGTTTCCCCAAAATAGCGAGTTTTCAGTAAAACTGCTGTTTTGGCTAACTTTTGCATGTGTTTAAAGAGCTGGATTTTGAGCTCTATAAGAAATCTGAAAACGTTTTCAACTAGGAAGTTTTGTTAGATGTTCTGAGCTTTCCAAAAATTCCAATTTTGTTATATTCCGATAAGTATAGAAAAAGTTATGAATTTTACAAGTTTCAACTTTTGCTGTCCTTTTTGTTGTTCTTGAATTGTATTCAAAGAGCTGGATTTTGAGTTCCATAAGGAATCTGAGAAAGTTGTTCACTAAGAAGTTGTATTAGATGTTCTGAGCTTTCCAAAATGTCTAATTTTGTTAGATTCCGACAAGTATAGCAAAAGTTACGAGCTTTACAAGTTTTAGCTTTTGCTGTTCTTTTAGTTGTTCTAAAATGTGTTCAAAGAGCTGGATTTTGAGCTCTATAAGGAATCTGAAAAAGTTGTCAACTAGAAAGTTGTAGTAGATGTTCTGAGATTATATCACTTTAAACATAAACTAGGATAGTTATATTTCAAATAAAATTTCGGCAGAGTTTTCCCTGAAATTTCTGCCCCAAAACACAAAAAACTTACGGAATTCTGCTCTAAATTCCGTACCTCACATCACAGGCAATAATATCAAGGGCTCCCCAGGCCAAAATGAGTAGAATCACACATGCAATATAATATCATGCTCTGGGGGCCAAACTCATAATAGAATATCAAATATCAATTAAAAACCATAAATTCCTTTGAAAACGTAGTAAATTTTTTATAAAATAACTTATAAAACCTACCACAGGGCCCGGTACTCCACAACGAGATGCGTACGGGTCAAAAACATATCATACCACTCCACACTATACTCCTCATCGTCATTTACATGTTTATACATCTAAAATACAATTTAAATCTTGAATTTCGCTATTCATCATACTATCTTATACAAAATTTTAAAGATAAAAACTCCACTCTACAGATCTACGCCTCACCTCTGCACTGCTGAGGGCCTGTAACAGTAGGGGATTTAGGGTAGTCCTCGGACTCCCCTAACCCCCCCAAATACTAAGGGGTTAGCCATTTCTGGTGTGAGTATAATTTACTGATAAAACAAATAAATTAAACATTATAAATAAATAAAATAAATTTACGAATACCAAGATAAAAAAATTTCATATGAAATTTGAACATATAAACACCATAAATGTAGCTTTTCATCAAGTACTCTTTGGATCATCACATGTTTATATAAATACACACACACACACACACACACACACATGCTCCCAATCTACTTATCATAGTTTTGAAATCAATCGCAAATTAATCGCTTAACATGCAACACTTTAAGCATTATACTAATGTCACCTACAATTTCATTTTCCGTATAGTTTTATATTCACACATAAACTTTACTTTATCACGAACGACATAACACGGTAATACAACACATAAATAATTCTTCTACTTTTCATATTTAATCACATAATGCCATTACCTCGTTTTCTTCGTACTTATTCAATCACATACTTCATTTATCAATCATTTCCATTTACAAGCTCACGGCTTATTTTCTTTCCTACTTATCTTGATTCATATACATTTTCTTTCTCATTCTCATATTACTTACATCACATTCATACAAGCAATAATATCACATACATCTCCATAATATCTCACTACATACATTTATTTTTATCGCAATTCCTCCCATGTAGTTACTCTCACGAAATCACATTCACAACACATTTTATTGCATTCATTCAATCTCATAATATCATCTTTATCCATATCTTATAACACATATTTCAATTCACTTCACTTTTTATTTCCAATCCGCAATACCGTCATCATATCAAAAACTCACCCATTCATCCTGAAAGTTATGCCAAGGCAGGTAGTTCCCACCATTTACGTGGAAATAGCGGACGAGTAGTTCTTTGACACACTTCCAAGGTACAACAAACTCATAACACAACATATTTTCCTTTAATAACCATTTTCGTATTACATCTTCACTATAATTTATAAGACACACAATACATTTTCTTTACTTTTCGTATTCATTTTCATAACACAATTTCTTCATTTAATCCATAACAATACACTTTATTTACTACCTCAGTCTCATCTTCTTCTTTATTATTAATTCATAATACACTTGCTTTCTCCACTTTCTCATGTTTATTTCATAACATACCCCATCTTTACTTTCTCATTTTCATTTCATAAGACAAAGTATTCTACCCTTCATTTTCCATCTTATAATACAATTCACATTAACTCTCATTCTTTCTAGATAATACACCGCACCCCAAACATAGTTTGGGTAATATATCCCGCACCCCAAAGCCGATAGCTTGGGTAATAATTTACATTATTTTTATGTTCACCCCACAATTTTCTTTACTTTCGTTTTCATCTCACAATACATATACCTCGATGACCTGCCAACCAACTTGCCTTAGAAATTGTGCCAAAGCGGGTAGTTCCCACTATTCCCACGGAAATAGCGGGCAGGTAGTTCCTCGACACAATTCCAAGGTGTATCAACTCATATCATGTCATATTTCTCGTTTCACAACTATTCTCATAGTACCGGTTATTTCTTACTTTAATTCCATTCATCTAAACATAAATATTATTATTTTACTTTATATCTCATATTTAATCACATACTTCTTTTTCCACTCCTTTTAACTTGCATACTCATGAATCACATTCTTTCATGCTCATCACCACATACTCATTTTCTTTCACTTTACTTATTCATTTCCATCCATACACTTACTTCACTATCTCATTTCATTTTACACCAAGTACTTTCTTCTCTTTCTCATTCACATTTCACATCATGTTCATTTTATTAATTAGTCGACTAGTGAGCCACAGTATCCCAAGTCTATCCTGGGGTATCAACTCTCTCTCTCAGGTCTATCATGAGGTATCAACTCTCTCTTCGGTCTACTCGGAGGTATCTGCTCTTCCAGGTCTATCCTGGGGTATCAACTCTCTCTCTCTCAGGTCTATCCTAAGGTATCAACTCTCTCTTCGGTCTACCCGGAGGTATCTGCTCTCCCAGGTCTATCCTGGGGTATCAACTCTCTCTCTCGGGTCTATCCTGAGGTATCAACTCTGGTCGACCGAAATTATTGCCATTAACATTTTCTTTTCATATTTTCATCTCCTTTTATCATCATAGCATCTCATCTTTTATTTGATCTTATTAACACATAAACAATGATCACCATCTTACTTACCCTTTCAAATCATCTCATATAAGAAATATCACTGTAATTAACATATAAAATCATCACATCATATTATTGCACATCACAACATATATATATATATATATATGCACACACACACACACACACACACACACACACACACACACACACACACACACACACACACATACACACACACACAAAATACGTTACCATCACATTGAATATTCAAAATCACATCAATTCACCATATACTGACATCCTTATATAAATATAACTCATCCCCATATATATATAACTAATCCATCATCTATAAATTTATATCAATACACAAGAGACACGAGTATTTAATCGTCATATAGCACACCAACACCGAGCACTAATTCCCATTTATACATACACCTTATTCCGCAATTCATACCAATCATTCAGATGATACTAAATTTTTCTTAAAACAACAGATACGTAAATACATTCATACTCACCTAACAGCCCGGGAAGGCTCGAAGCATCACTTCTCCATCCCGCACTCGAAGCCGTTAACATCTCCTATTATCAAGTTTCAAAGCAATTAAGGCTAAACACATCCAAATCAACCACAGGAAATAATAACACTAATCCTAATATCACTCAGGCATTTTATTGAACGCCTAGGATGCACACGTGCATTGCACGTAATATTCGAATTGCTACGGGATTTTTATCCCGAAATAATTTCTAAAATCACCCCTAAAGTATTCTAATGGCTCAACAGGGATTTCTACTATTATAAAAGAAATAATTCTCACATATATAATTCTCTTTTACAAACTCCAAATCCTAATATATTAGCAACTTGCAAAATCTCCCATAATTTGCTAATTTCTCATCTCTACTATTCCCAACAACTCCTAATCTCCCTACCATAATAGTTTTACTCAATAGAAATTGAAATCAGTTAATTCTATACAAATAAAATGAAATATGGTATACCTTCTCGTGGTTATTTCTCCAAATTGACTCCACCAATAGCTAGAGCACCCTTCAGTTAGCATACCCCTCAATTTAATTTGAAAACCATGAAGAAATGGAGGAGATTTGGGTGGGGCAAAGGCCAACCGAAAGTTGAGTTTTGGTGGGTTTTTGGTCGCTGCTTACAAACGGGAAGAAAGAAGGAAAATAAAGGAGGAAGAGAGGAGAGGGGGTTTTTGTAAAAATAAAATTATATATATATATATATATATATATATATATTTACATATAAGCCCCCATATCACCTAAATATTTCAAATAAACCCCAACTCTCTTCTTTAATGATATAAACATACAAAATACATCAAAATTATCTCATATTAATCCACCAAAATTATAAAATAAAATAAACAATATTTCTTCATATAAATCTCAAATCTGAGCTCTAATATATCAATAATACCAATCGAACACGAATCCAGACACCAATATCAATATTTAAAATGAAAATACACCAAATAAGATTTCCACCACTCCAGGAATATAAAAACGGGTATTTTCGATATTTTACAAATTCGAGGTGTTACAAATCTGAAAAGGTGGTCAACTAGAAAGTTGTATTAGATGTTCTCCCTTTTCCAAAAAGCCTAATTTTGTTAGATTCTGAGAAGTATAGCAAAAGTTTTGAGCTTTACAAATTTCAGCTTTTGCTGTCCTTTTTGTTGTTCTTGAATTGTGTTCAAAATGCTAGATTTTGAGCTCTATAACGAATCTGAAAAAGTGGTTAACTAGATAGTTATAGTAGATGTTATCCCCTTTCCAAAATATCCAATTTTGTTAGATTCCGACATGTATAGCACTGGCTATGATCTTTACAAATTTCAGCTTTGTGCTATCTTTTGTTGTTCTTGAATTTTGTTCAAAGAGCAGGGATTTGAATTCCATACCGAATCTGAGAAAGTTGTCAATTAGGAAGTTGTAGTGATGTCCTGAGATTTTCAAAAAGTCCATATTTGTTAGATTCTGAAATGTATAGTACTGGCTATAACCTTTACAAGTTTTAGCTTTGTGCTGTCTTTTGTTATTCTTGAATTTTGATTCAAAGAGCAGGGATTTGTATTCCATAAGGAATCTGAGAAAGTTGTTAACTAGGAAGTTGTAGTAGATTTTCTTAACTTTTCAAAAGTTCAATTTTGTTAGATTCTGACAAGTATAGTACTGGCTATGACCTTTACAAGTTTCAGCTTTGTGCTGTCTTTTGTTGTTCTTGAATTTTGTTCAAAGAGAAGGGATTTGAATTCCATAAGGATTCTGAAAAAGTTGTTAACTAGGAAGTTATAGTAGATGTTCTTAGATTTCTAAAAAAGTCCTATTTTGTTCGATTCAGACAAGTATAGCAGAAGTTACGAGCTTTACAAGTTTCAACTTGTGCAGTCTTTTGTTGTTCTTTAATTGTGTTCAAGGAGCTGGATTTTGAGTTCCATAAGGAATCTGAAAAGGTGATCAACTAGAGAGTTGTATTAGATGTTCTCACCTTTTCAAAATTTCCTATTTGGTTAGATTCCGATAAGCAGAGTATGAGTTATGACCTTTACAAATCACAACTGCTAACCTTTTCACCGAATCTTCGCTGTTTAGATTGTTTGAAGTTTTTGTACCTTTTATTGACTGAATCTGAGAAGGTTATCTACCAGAGAATTCTAGTTGAGGTTCTCACCTTTCCAAAATGTCTTATTTGGTTAGATTCCGATAAGCGGAGTAGGAGTTATGACCTTTACAACTCACATCAGCTAGTCTTTTGGTTGAAGCTTCGCTGTTTAGATTGTTTGAAGTTTTTGTGCATTTTATTGACTTAATCTGAGAAGGTTGTCAACTAGAGATTTGTATTAGAGATTCTCACCTTTCCAAAATGTATTCTTTGGTTAGATTCCGATAAGCGGAGTATGAGTTCTGACTTTTACAAAGTCACAGCAGCTGGCTTTTTTGGCTGAAGCTCGCTGTTTAGGTTGTTCAAGATTTTTCTACCTCTTATTGACTGAATCTGAGAAGTTTGTCAACTAGAGAGTTATAGTAGATGTTCTCCCCTTTCTAAAAAGTCTAATTTTGTTGAATTCCGATAAGAGTCGCATGTTTAATTGCTTCTAGGGTGTTATAAGAATTTTATGTTGCTTTTATGAATAAAAGATCAAGTTTTGTTATTAGTTTGAATCATTCACTTGATTATGAGTAATAAGTGTTCCTTGTATTCATAAGTAGCATGTTTATGTTAGAAAATAGTTCACGCTAATTGTTAGCAAATTGTTGTCGCATACATAGCCAGTCGGCTCGTATATAAGTTGTTTTGCTCGTATGTAGCTTATAAGCTAGTACGCAGTTATTGTGCTCGTCTAGGGTGATACCATTGCCCTAGGAGCTATCGACCATCAAGACGTGTATTTATTTTACTCCTCGTGGACTGTGGACGAGTCACCTCTCGTGCACCGTCAGATCTTAACCGGTGTCGGTTGATCGCGGGCTGGGAGTGTAGACGGAATCCAAGTTCAGAGTAGTAGCCACTACAAGAAATTTGCCATATACCAACGGATACCTATAGTGACGGATCACTAAAACCGTGGGTATAGGCATCATATACCTACAGACGTATAGTAAACTGTGGGTATAGGTATCCTATAGCTTTAGAGCTTTTATTCCATAACTATAAATTTTACTGACGGGGTAAAACACTGTAGGTATAGTCCATAATTTATTTCCCCCCAACTTTTTCATTTTCCCTCTCTCCACCCAAAATATTTCATTTATCCCTAACTCCTAAATCCCTCTCTCACCAAATCCAATCTCTCCAAATGCAATCTCTAAATCCTCCTCCTCCTCCTCCTCCCGAGTCGGCGTCGCCCTCCTCCCGAGTCGGCGTCGCCCTCCTCCCGCCGCCGTCGCCCTCACTTAAAGGAAGAAGACGATCTCTCCCCCGCATCCTCCTCTTCTTCCTCGGCGTCTATCTCGACGAGATCTTTCCCGCATCCGCCGCCTCCTCCTCCTCCTCCTCCGCAGCTGGCGCAATTGGAGAGCTTTCAATTGTCAAGTATGGAGAAGACAAGGATATCCCAACCGTTGCCTTCCTCCACCTCTCCAACTTGCTCATTTTTGTTCTTGGTTTGCTCTCTCTCATCCGTCTACTCATTTTTTTTTAAAGTTTTAGTTTTGCATTATCTTGTAGCTATTCACCCACCTCATTCACGAAACTGACATTTATTTCAATCAGGTAGTACCAACAATGGCAATCTTGAGACAGGACATACAAAGAAATATTGAGGTCAGAAATAAAATTTTGCATTCTTTGTTTCTGAATTTTGAGGTAACTTTTCATGTTCCTATTTGCGCTGTTTTAAGCAAGAGATGTTAATTTGTACTTTGTAGTTACATAGTCATTTAATAGTTAATACTGATATGCAAATGTTACTCTTGGTTTTCAAATAGATCTGGTGAGTTTTTTTAAAAGTTTTTTTTTATTGTTTAATTATCATCAAATATTGATCTAGTTTTGTTACCAAAATTTTGAGGATGCCACGCCTTACTCCAAGATCTCTAAAGTTGTTGGTACCAAAATTTGCGCTCCATACATCCTTCCAAAACTTGATATCCTTGCATATAACCAATCGACATTTATATTTTTAGCAATATGACAATTGTTTTCCTATTTCTTCTTTATGTAGGCAAGGCAAATTTCAGGTTTCTTTTCGTATAATCATCAATACCAGTACACACTAACGGATCCTTTTGTTCCATACATTCACGAATGCACAGAAATTAGAAGAGATTTATGTTTCTGATCCATCGATATATGAATGTAAAGCTGCTTTCCCTTTTTGAAGGTATACACATTTGATACATTCAGCATAATCATATATTGAAGAAGATATTTTGCTTACTCTTTATTGTTTTGTTTATGTTCATTCAATGTGCTAAATCATTTTTGTTAATGTGCGTTTGGTTTGAATATGCAGATAAACAATGCTGGCACTAACAAAGGTTTCAGACCTTTGTTACAGTTTTCAGATGAAGATATTATTCAGGTATATATCCCGATTTCATCGATCCTTTTATGTTCTCTTCCCTACAAAATCTTCCGGTATATTGTTCACATATTGTCAATCTTACCTTTCCGACAGTAGTGAACATGCCTATATTGTATTTTCACTCAGCACATGCATTTTCATATGAATTGCTTATCATAAATTCATAATAAAATAGTAGTTGCGAATAACACATAGGGTAATTAGCTTATGTATGAGAAACATGCATATGTAATTCAATATCACCTTCCATACCTGTATATTATATTTTAATGGATTTCACATTGTTCATCGATTAGATTGTCTCAACAAACTTGGTTGGTTCAGTACTCTGCACAAAAGAAGCCATGCATGTCATGGGATCTTAGGACAAGGGAGGTCATGTATTCAACATGGATGGAGCAGGTTCTTGGTGGATCAAGCACTCCGCTGACAGCTATGTAAGTTTTAGCATAGGCTTATAGGATCTATGCTTGTTTGTGAATTGAAACCATTTATATAACTATGTAACTTGACACCAACAATCTCAACACATCAAGTTGCGATTGGTTCTGGGTCTGCATTACTGATTTGAAGTAATTTTCAAGAACAGGATCGAAAAGCTTCTTACATATATAGGATTTGAAGTAATTTTCAAGAACAAGGGAGTCAGGGGACTGGCACTACTTTCACGTTTACTGATTCTTTCTTTCTTAATGTGCCATATGGCACGATAAAGCTTTACATTCATACATTCGCGAATGCGCAGAAATTAGAAGAGTATATTTCTTAATCCTATAAGGGAAAACAACTTTACATTCATATTTAATTTTCTCGCAAGTCATCCCTGGGTTCAAGTTGGTGGTTTGGCTCCCGATAAGCCACTTGATTCTGCAGTTTTATTTCGCTTGAAGCAATTTTCTGAAATGAACAAGCTCAAAAAGATGGCACTTAGAGTAAGTATTTGAAGCTTAATCCTCATGACCTTTATGATTATAAAACATAGCTTTTGGAACCATATACTAAAGCCTTTAGAAATGATTAATAAAACTCTCTTAATTTGTGATGGCTGAAATAGCTGGTCAAATGCTTTCCTTTAGTCAGACCCATTTTTCAGCTTTGCATGTGATATGCAGTGTGGTTCACTTTTGATTCACAGGTTGAAATGTTCATATTCACTATCATAATTTGTTTTTTTTTTGTATATAATGAGATCTGGAAATAAATTTTAAGGAGTCTTTTTTTTAATGCTTAATTAGGATTATCAATCTTGCATATGAACTGAACTTTGTTTTTTTACTTGTGCTAATTGTTTGACTTTTTTCTTACTACTTTGTACTACTTACACACCAAGGGGGTAGTTCCCATAAGCAAGTAATAAAAATTATTTTACAGGGTCTCCACACCATTGAGCCTACAGATGTGTAAGTAAACAAAAACTAGTTCACTTAGTATTTTCCATCTTTTTTCCTTTTTATAGTATTAAAGGACATGGAATGCGGTACCACTAGATAAGAGTCATGCCAACGCCTTATTTAGTATAACTCAGTCGTTAAATTATAACTCAGGACCATGGAGTTAGATTGATCTGTACTATAACTTAGTGGCATAACAATCTGATGTTTAACTCCTCATCAGTTAACTTACAACTCCAGTATCTCATAGCAAAGCTTTAATTACGTCAATGGTCTGCACTTCCTTCTTTCTTTGAGCCATTTTTGAATTATATCAGTTATTAATAAAATAATTTTGTTTCTAGAGCAAGGATAGGACTAAAGATTGTTCATTCCCAGTCATCAAGGACCAAACTCAATTTACTATTGCACATGCTCGATCGAGTAAGGTAATTTGTAAATATATGTTTCTCTGGCATTTTGAATTCGAATGACACATTTTGCATGCTATCTGAATATTGACTATTTGTTGATGACCAAAGTTAGTTCTTTTTGCTTTGTTTTGTTTGTGAAGGGCTCTCAACAAGCGAGAAATGATTGAACTCGCTCAAAATGCACTCGAGTTTGTGTTTGCCGACGATGAAGTGAAGAAGGTTGTAAAGGAGATTTGCAAGATGCTGAAAGAAGATTACTGCAAAGAGAATCGAGATCAGTCAAGATCTGGTTGTCGTAAAATAAGAAAATTGTTAGTGTCGTATCTCAAGTGAGGATTCAGTTGAATGTTATCTTATAATGTCATTGAATATGTTGATCGTAGTTTAAAGCATTGATTCTCATGTCTGCACATGAATACAATTGTGTATTTGGTTATTAACTATTTTGTAATTTGACATGCTTGTAATACTTCATTAATTTTTTAATATGATTGAAGTTTAATTTTTTTTTAATTTTGTTTCATAAACACATTTATCTATTTTATTGTGTATTTAGTTTATAATTGGATTCATATTATAAAATAAAATATTAAATTATCATACGCGTAATTAATAAGAAATTTTTTTGTATAGAGCGATGGGTATATATTTAAATATTTGGATGCAAAAACCATTACTAAAACCTATAGCAATGGAGTTTCAACCGTGGGTATATGAAAGCAAGTGGTGTCCTTAAAACCTATACCAATGGATACGAAACCGTGGGTATAACACCGAGGTTTTGTCCAGCGGGTTAAAAAACCGTCGCTATAAGCTATAGTGACGGTATTTTGCCGTGGGTATAGCTAATTAAAAACGACGGAAAAATATGTCCGTTGGTATAGGTTTTACGGGCTATACCAACGGTTTTTCGCCTTTTACCCACGGATTTTTGCTGTCACTATATGTCAAATTCCTTGTAGTGCCATACGAATACGTTCGTATTGCCAGGGTCTTGGATCGATAGGATATGAACAAGATCCTTAGAGATTCTGGTAGGTCTAGGTTGAGCACCTAGTAGAGTTATCTCGCGAAGTCTAACTTAAGATCTAGCATGTTGGGTTAGTACTGTTATCATCCCTCGGATTGTTTAGGGTTAGTGACATCGTTAGGGTAATAACTTATGGCTATTACTACTTAACCTTTATTTATTTATCATATCGTCGAAGGGAAAGTGTTGGTATTAAGGGTGATACCTTATGATCCGGCCTATTCTATAGGCCAACATTAGGTGGTTTTATTGGTTGTACCCTCACTGTCAAAGGGATACGGTCTGTGCCTTCTCACTAGTTGGGAGCACGGGATCCGTATCTCGTATATTAATTTCTGAAGTGCCATGATAAGGGCGGGAAGCTTCCTGTCGGAGCTAGGGGATAGACCCCCAGAACTCCGTCATGTTCTATATCAGGAAAGGCGAACAAGCCATAGACTACGATCTATAAGCTAAGGGCCACAAGGGATGCTTCGAGCTAACATGTGTTGTAGTAAACTCCAAGAGTTCGTCAGATTTTTTGAGTGAGGCCCGGTATGCCGGGCAATAGTGGCAAATGGAGGCACCACTATATGACCGCGAATGGCGGGATTAGATCGTTTTAAGGCAACCTCATTAGTCACGCTGTATCTTCAGAAATAGGTTGAGTACAAGAGTAGAATTCATGGCGCGGGTTCAAATCCCTATATATGAAGAAACGACTTATTATGGGCGTATGTAGTATGGGCTGCATACTGTTCCGGAGACTCGCTTGCATTAGAATAAGAGCATCATTGCATTAGTTAATCCTGCATTAGATTCTAAGTCATAGCATATACTGACACATCAATTATATATACACATTTCTTTTTTCATCAATCTGTTTGTTTAAAGTTGAGAATCGCTGCTAGTCATCAGCCTTAAAGCGTCAGTATATGTACTGACGTCCCCACTTCAATAGGTAGTGGATTGCAGAGCTACAGTTACAGGATTCAGGAGGACTCAAGGTAAGAGAAGCAAAGTGTTGATTTTATTTCAATTGTAATATATGTTGTAATTTATTTTATGTTGAGAAACATCCAAGTGAAAGTACCAAGTGTTATATATTATTCATTGTACTCTGATGTAAATTTTATTGAAAGTTTGTAACACTTGGGCTTGTATGACATTATTGTAACACTGATGTAATGTATTGTAGTTTTATAATATTCAGTCTTGTAATACATTTGTGTTGAATAAAAAATTTTAGATTTTCCTTTTTTTTGTGTATTGTGGCTAATTGAAGGAAAAGATTCTGGCTCGTGTCTCGAATTCCCGGTATAGGAAATCGAGGTGTTACAGAGTGGTATCAGATCCGACTTCAATTTACAGTCCAACACAGTAGAAAAATTAAACTTGGATGCCTTATAGGAGTTGAGTTTTAGCTAGTTGTAGACAATTATAATTCATATTGTTGTTTCTTTCAACTTATGTTTTATAAATTTTCTATATCTGGACTAATTATGGTATATGTGTTTGAAGGATGGTATTCGAGGATATCCTAACATAGGATGTATTGATAGAAGAGAGTGAGCCGATTTCAAGGGATGATCCGATGATCTTGAGCGAGGAACCGAAGGATATTTCACTACAAGCTAACCTCAAGACGGACTCGCCTTCACCACCACCGGGCTAAGTGTGGATCAACGCACAGCGGCGGCAGCCAACATACATCGGGAAATAAAGAAGCTGACGAAGTACAGGACCAGGAAAGGTCGTCAAGCTAAGCAGCTGAGAGATGCTTGCAGAGCTGCATTAGCAGGCCTAAAAATGGAGCAGGAACACTTTAATTCCAGATTGGCACAACTACAGCATGAATGGGAGCAAGTCCAGGGGACCATCGAGGTTGTAGTATGCCATTTCTGTGAGGAAGTTGAGCACGGAAAATCAGTCTGTCCATGACTACAAGGAAAAGAATATGCACCAGCAGTAGGGTTCAAGAACCGAGGTCAGAAGCAGAAGACTCAGAAAATGGAGGGCAAACTTGGAGGTGCCAAGCCAAGAAGTTGTTTCCTATGTGGGAGCATGGTCATTTCAAGAGCCAGTGTCCGAGAAAAAATCCTCAGGTGGAGACCCGTACGTGTTACAATTGTGGGAAGATTGGTTATATTAGGCCGAATTGTTTCCACCTTCATAAGAATGACGACAGATTAGCCCCGAAGATGAACAATAAAGGAAATGAGCCTGTTCACCAAGAGTAAGAATTCACACTTACTAAAGGCAAGTTGAAGAAGGTAGGAGAGCTATTTCCAGTGTGTGCATATGGAACTACAACTAAGTTTAAAAGTTGTATTTTGAATTTTATTTAGACTGAAGAAGTTATATATGATGTAACACTTTTGTAATCGAATGGATTATATATGAAATCCAGAAAAGCGTTTTGTTCATCATATTCTTTTGTCTGAATTATTTTTCAAGAAGTTGAGATGTGAGCGGGAGGCGACTCTAAATTTGGTTTTGTTGATTACACCACTTGGAGCAATCCTCATTGCAGATTTATGCTATAAGGGCTGTAAACTCCAAATTGGAGGAAAGACCCTAAGTATAAGATTTGTTAGACTTGGACCTAGCAGGAACGGAAGAAGGGCACGCTGAGCATTTGACTGCAGTTTTGAACAACTACAGGAGCATCAGCGTTGAGCAAATTATAGGAGAGAATCCTGCAAATCATAAGTGGTGTTCGCAGGCCATGTCCTATTCTAAGGAGGTAGTGGCTACTAAACCGCGAAAGATCGAGGTAGTGAAGTATTAGCCTATCCGAGACCGTGAAGGAAGTAAGAAGCTAAATGATGAGATCAGGCAAGCCAGCATTGAAGAGATTACTCTAGACTAGATGTAACCCTCGTTCCCGTAAATATATAATTTCTGAATTATTTTCTGTATTTCGAATTATTTATGAATTTAGTTGTGTTAAATTCATTTTAACTTTTCTATTTAAAATATTTCTGATCGGAAATTATATTTATTTTGAATAAGTGTATATTTTACCTTACTTTCTATTTTGTAATTGATCGACTTTTTTCATTTTAGCCAAACTAAAAATATTCGGAACTTCTTTAATAATTTGTTAAACCCAATTCCATTATATAACCTTGCTATTATTATTTTATTATTTTCATTGTTATTTCTATTATTTTTAGTATTGTTATTATTATCATTTTTATTAATATTCGTTGTTTTTATTATTAGTAATATTATTGTTGTTATCATTAAAATTAGTGATGTTGTTATTACTTCTATTTTCTTGATCTTTATTATTATTAATATTATTTTTAAAGCCCAATTGATCTTGATCTATTTTGTATTATTTAATTATTTAATTTGAAGCCCAAACCCAATTGTTCATTAAAAGCCCAATTTATATTCATTGATTTGCATTTTTTATTTGAGTTGTGAAGCCCAAATATAAAGCCCAACTATTTTTAAACTCAAACTCATTAACCCAATTTCCCTTAATTGTGTGTTGACCAGATCTACTCCTAATCAATCCCCAGAATCTCTCCCGTAACCCCCTAATTTCTATCCCTAATAACCACCTCCCCCTAAAATCACTCTACTCCTCATTTTTATACTATTCCTATACTTTTATTATAATTTAATCTCTCTCTCTCCCCCTGCACACTCTCTCTTCCTCTGTTCAAATTGAAAACAACCCAAAACGCCAACTCCCCTTCTCTCCCTCCCGCTCACTCCCTTCCTTCTCCTTCTCGCCTTCACCCAAAACCAAACCCCAACTTCATCTTCCCCATTCTTCCTCCCGCTCGAGCATCCCCTTTGTCCCAGCCTTAGCGTGCCGCCTCGCTACCCCGAACCCACATCGCCCCTCCTCGACAGCTCATCTTTCGCCAAGGCTCCGAGCGCCTCCCGCTCAAGCACCCTCCTCGCCGACCGCCATTGCTTCCCCAGCTCCCCTCAGCCGCCACCACCTCGAGCCCCTCTGCTGTCCCCGCAACCACCGAAGACCCCCCCTCGTCGTCGCCATCAACGTCCAGAACCCCCCACCATTCTCTCCTCTATTTTGCCACCGAAACAGAGAACCTCTGGTGTCTCCTTCTTCCGCCGTCGCTCGCCACCAGAGCGCCGCCGCCTCAGCCACCTCGCCTCTCTGCGAGCATCGTTGCCCACTCCCATTGTCGAAGCATTCCTGATTGCTCTCTCTCTCTCTCTTGCCTGAGGAAGAAGATGAATTCTATTGGTCCATTTTGCCGTTCCGTGTTTTAGTGCAACGGATCCCGAAGTGGTGTTCCCTGTTTTGGCTCAGAACCGGTGTAGAAGGAGATCACCGATTGGACTCTTCTAGTGTGTGGTGTTTGGCACGCAGCGAATTCGGAGATCCTGTTCGCTGTTTGTTACCGATCCGGTGTGTAGGAAGGATCCTATCGGCTGGATTCGGTGTTTTGCATTCTGTGCACACCAGATCCAGTCTTGCTGTTCACTATGTTGCCTGGATCCAGTGTGGGGATTTTCTTGCCGAGTTGCTAGTTTGTTTGCTTGGACTTTCTTGCACGTATTTCGCACATAATTTTTGGAGCTCGCCGGATTATTCTCTTTCGGAATCGTCAAAAAGGCAAGTATGTCTTGTACAAATTTATTTGTTCTAGTACAAGCTTTTTGCATAAATACCGCAAGTATATTCCTTGATTCAATTTCGCATTCATAAGTCGAATTGAAATCTATTTTTATACCTAATCCGTCGATCCCGTATTCACATATGATCGTGAATACTTTGTTACCATATGCATGACATGAACACAAATTAATACACACATATGTACTCTTAGGATTATACATGTTTATGTGCAGAAATGTTTCACCCGTGACAGTAGTTAAATATGAATATGACATCATGTTCTTGTTGATTAAATTAATAAAAGTAACAAGCCGGGGTATAAGGAAAAAGATTTAAGTAGTGGGCAATATAGAAGAGCATACTCGGACGGGAGCTCGTGGTTTTCCGATGCAAGTTGCAAGTTTACACGTTGCAAGTTTGTGAATGATATGTTTATATATTTCACGCTATATGTTTACACTATGTTTGACACGATATGTTTCACGTTATATGTTTGCACGTATCTCGATACAAGATACCATTGATATGTTTTTCCCGAGTACGTGACCTATAAAACCCACCACTAAATCTAAACGAAACTGATTGTAAGTAGCAACCATGTAGTAAAAGTATGGATGCATGAAGTGCTACCTAGATAGAACCAATATTAGACATAAGATTAACACGTGCACTTGCATGATCCAGTTACATATTACATGCTCATGTTGACTCGATACTTATTTACTTGATTACTTGTTTTATATGTCACTTATTCCATATTGCCTTGTTCATACCATGTTTACATATTGCATTTCTCCTATTTCATGAATCTCGATTCCTTGCTCTTTTTCTGTCTTTCTTTTGTTTTGTTTTATACATGTTTCCCTTAGCTTGCACCCCCCTTGCGGCTCGTGACTTGTATTAACGGGCGTCTTCTTGTTTCCCTTTTCTTTTCTTTTTGTTATGATATACTTGCAAGCCCAAATAGAGAGTTACCAGATGGTGTCGCTGATCAAGTGTTTTAGACTTATTATTTATCATGTTATTTTTTAGTTGTGTTTTATTTCATGAAACACTTTATTGTAATCCGGGCTTGTTTGACCCGTAATTATTTGTATGTCCCAGTTGTTGGTTATATTATGGAATATGTCTGTAACTTTCATTATCATGTTGTGATTTACATGCATGTGTAGATTGTTTTATTATCTTGTTGTTGAGTATACTTGTACAGCTCATGAATGGTGTGTTCGCATCATTCACTGGGCCTTAGTCTCGTGCCCGTATTCCCGTATTTTGGGAAGCGGGGCATGACACTAGAGCATAGTTTTGGCACGATGGAAGCCACAACTGAGTCTAAGTAAGCAAGTCGGAAGGCTTAGGTAGAAGATACAGGGATTGGAGCACCGAAGCGTCAATCAGAATATCAGTATGGACTTCATCACGGGATTACCCAGAAGTTCGAAAATGTATGACTCAATTTGGGTTATTGTGGATCAGTTAACGAAGTCTACACATTTTTCTTCTGATAAATATGACTTAGTCTCTAGAGAAATTAGAGGAAGTCCACATTAAAGGCATAATGAAGCAGCATGGAGTACCAGTACCAGCGATTCTAACCAAGATACAGGAGTTACATCTCGATTTTGACAGAGTTTGCAGGCAGCTTTAGGAACAAGGTCGGGTTCTTTGGAGAACCAGTTCGTGGAGGAGTCACTTGGGAGCCGGAAAACCGTATAAGCTTTCTTTCCCTGAGTTATTTAATGTATGGGTATTTTTTTTTGTTCTCCTGACTAAACGTAGTTCTGAAGACAGAACTATTTTAAGGATAGAGTATTGTAATATCCCGGTTGGATATTATATTTGTAGTATAATTATTTTTAAAATTAAAATATTTTTATGGAAATTACTTGGTTTTACTAATAAAATGTTATATATATATATATATACATATATATACAAGTAAGTAATATATGTATTGTATCGGTTTTGTGCACTTGTACAAAATCCTATAAAATGCGTTTTTGAGAAAATGTTTGAAATATCCGGTCTGATATTAAAAAAAAGTTATTTTATTATTTTATTTTTATTTTCAGAATTGAAATGTTTTTATGGATATTACCCAGTTTTACTAATAGACATTATCTATATATATATACACTAGTCTGTATACATCTGTATTGTATTAAATTGATACTGGAATCTTCCGAGCCGGTAATAAAATTATTATTTATTATTATTTTTGAATTAAAATATTTTTGGTAGAGATTATTCGTTTTAACTAATAAAAATTATCTGTATAGACAGATATATGTACGTACATGTACCGTATCGATTTCGTACGTTTGTACGAAATCATATAGTATGTGATTTTGGGAAAATACCTTTTATTTTTTATCAATCTGGATCAAAATGGAATGTTAGGATTGGATTGGGTGTAGATTGCACTTTAAATTTGCAAATATAACTCTAAATGTTTTGAGCCACAAGAGAGAGAGACAAGTGGCTCCCTCTCTAACCACAAGCTCTCTCTCCCCTTTCCTAGAACACCCTCACCCCCCCCCCCCCCCCCCCCCCCCCCCCCCCCCCACACACACACACACACAAGTTCGGCCACATATCCAAAGGGAAAGAAACCCTTTTTCATTTTGTCTCCATCTCCTTCTCTCTTTCTTACTTGTTTTAAATTAGAAAAAAAAATTGAGAAGAAAGAAAAGAAAGAGAGATCAAATCAAGAAAAAAAAAGACTGGGTTCATTTTTGGAGTGTTCTTGAAGAGAAGCAAGACAAGGAAGGAGATGGGAAGCTAGCAAGTTCTTCCAAAACGGTTTGGGTAGGGATCTCTCTTCTATTTGTGTTTTCATTTATTGTTGCTTATTTTGTATGTTAATTAATGAAGAACTTGAACTAATTAATGTACATGTGATGATAGTGGACTAGAATAAAAATGCATATAAATATTGAAGTATTACAACACAAATAAGACACTAAGATTCAACTCTTAAAACTAGTGTGTAGTTCTTGATAGTTAAGATTAATTACTTATGCTAAGGTTGGAATTTTGACTCCAAATTAATTTGGGAGGTTCTTATATGTGTTATTACCATTCTCTAATTTTTAAAGATTTTTTTGAGTTAGTTTGATGGGTGAAATAAATCGTTTCCCCAAAATAGCGAGTTTTTCAGCAAAACGGCTGTTTTGGCTAACTTTTGCATGTGTTTAAAAGAACTGGATTTTGAGCTCTATAAGGAATCTGAAAAAGTTGTCAATTAGGAAGTTGTATTAGATATTCTGAACTTTTCAAAAAGTCCAATTTTGTTAGATTCCGATAAGTATAGCAAAAGTTATGAGTTTTACAAGTTTCAGTTTTTGCTGTCCTTTTTGTTGTTCTTAAATTGTGTTCAAAGAGCTGGATTTTTGAGTTCCATAAGAAATCTGAGAAAGATGTTCTCTGAGAAGTTGTAGTAGATGTTCTGAGTTTTCCAAAATGTCCAATTTGGTTCGATTCCGATAAGTATAGCAAAAGTTGTCAGCTTTACAAGTTTCAGCTTTTGCTGTCCTTTTTGTTATTATTTAAATGTGTTCAAAGAGCTGGATTTTGAGCTCTATAAGGAATCTGAAAATGTTGTCAACTAGGAAGTTGTAGTAGATGTTCTAAGATTTCCAAAATGTTCAATTTTTTAAGATTCCGACAAGTATAGCAAAAGTTGTGAGCTTTACAAGTTTCAGCTTTTGTTGTCCTTTTTGTTATTCTTAAAATGTGTTCGAAGAACTAGATTTTGAGCTCTATAAGGAATCTGAAAAAGTGGTCAATTAGAAAGTTGTAGTAGATATTCTCCCCTTTCCAAAAAGCCTAATTTTGTTAGATTCCGAAAAGTATAGCAAAAGTTGTGAGATTTACAAGTTTCAGCTTTTGATGTCCTTTTTGTTGTTCTTGAATTGTGTTCAAAAAGCTGGATTTTGAGCTCTATAAGGAATCTGAAAACGTGGTCAACTAGAAAGTTGTATTAGATGTTCTCTATAACACCCCGTAGTTTTCAAAAATATAGTATAATATATATATGTTGTAAAGGTAAAAATATGTGCTGTTTGGTGAAATATATGCATGGTAGTAAATAACGTGTTGGTAAGTATTTGGAAAGGTGGGGGGTCCGACGTTGGGGAAATAAACAGCATGGTGCATATATGCATGATGGTATGAATGGAATTAATGGGGTAAATATAATGAAATGTATTAAAATTGGTGGGGGCTCATTTACTGTTCACCCGGGTATTTGAATGCTGTACATTCTTGAAGAGGTAAAGTGCATTTGGTCCTATATCGGTTAAAACAAGGAATAAAATATAATATAAATAATATAGCCTATGATCAAGAGTCACCTAATCGGTTAACCAACTTTGAGAGGCAGCCTGTGGTGGGCAGTTGTACTATATAGTATCTAATTTGTCTTATAAATTGTATAAATTGTCTGAGCTAGGGGCAGGGGCGTTACATTCTCCCCTTTCCAAAATATCCAATTTTGTTAAATTCTGACAAGTATAGCACTGGCTATGGCCTTTACAAGTTTCAGCTTTGTGCTGTCTTTTGTTGTTCTTTAATTTTGTTCAAAGAGCAGAGATTTAAATTTCATATGGAATCTGAGAAAGTTGTTAACTAGGAATTGTCTATGTAGTAATATGGATTTTCTAATGGTATTAATTCTGTTATCTTTATATTTGTTTGTTTAATATGTGAATTAAGTAGCTCCTGTATCTACTAGGGCTACTTGTTTATTCCGTTTTCCCACTGCATAATATTTTATTTCTATTGTAAAT